>OW964832.1:3100000-3802500 GCA_943142095.1 Ophonus ardosiacus | reverse complement strand
TCTAGACAAAGATATATGGGAAGAGGTATTGTCAAAGGCCATGGCCAGATTACTGTTTTTATTATTCTTACTGACCTTATAGCTCAAGACAGCGAACACACACTCGAACAGTAAGGAATCTGAGTGATATATGATTCGTATGAGCATAATGCGAATGTCCAGAGTGATTGAATGGATCTTAATTATTGATACTGGATTGAAGGTCAGTCGTGGGTGGAGAATTAAACTACTTTTTGTTATTATTTTAATGGAAAGGTTACTTGATTTCTATACACAGTAGGGATTTGTTGCGTATTAATTTTTGATGTTGATTGTTGAAGATTCGTGATCAAAAGTATCTACATTAATTTAAGAACTCACGGTAAGGTACTAAAAATGCGTACAGTTACGTAACATTCTCTTTACAATCAAATAATATTACTAGGAAGTTTATATTTATACCCATTTTTGAATTATTGCCCCCAAAGTCAATATACCCCACATTTAGATAAAATCTTCAAAATTTTCAAAAATCTAATTTTTATGTATCTAGATACTTCTCAATGCGCTGATTCCAAATTTTGAAACCGCAGGTCGATATCTCTTTTCATTCTTGAGATATTTAGATTCAAAATTTTGCTCAAAACTGCCCATTTTTTGGTAGTAACCCAAAAATGGGTCGAGATATGAATTTGGCGACAACACCATTCGATTCTACGGGAAAAATTACATAAGTACACCAATTTTCAGAATTTTTGAACAACGCATACAATCTCTAAAGCAAAATTACTAAAAATAGCCAAAAATCGCAAAAAAATCTAAGGGGTACCCCTTACGATTTTTTCAGATTTTGGCAATTTTCAGGGGTTTTCAAGCTTTTATTCATAAAAAATTAACCGGTTAGACAAAAATTATGAAAATTCCTATACTTATGTATTTTTGTCCGTAGAATAGAATGGTGTTGTCGCCAAATTCATATCTCGACCCATTTTTGGGTAATAACCCAAAAATGGGCAGTTTTGAGCAAAACTTTGAATCTAAATATCTCGAGAACGAAAAGAGATATCGATCTGCGGTTTCAAAATTTGGAATCAGCGCATTGAGAAGTATCTAGATACATAAAAATTAGATTTTTTAAAATTTCGAAGTTTTTATCTAAATGTGGGGTATATTGACTTTTGCGGCAATAAGTCAAAAATGGGTAGAGATATAAACTTGGTAGTAATATTATTTGATTGTAAAGAGAATGTTACGTAAATGTACGCATTTTTAGAGTATGTATTTATATATGAGTATACATAATGTATATTCCTGTGATAATTTTATTGGATTTATAAAATATTTTCCAAGGAACTTTCCGTATGGAATTTGTAAAAAATTGTATTATGTTAGAGTTACAATTTTTCTATATATATAAAATCTTTTCCAATGAACTTTTGGTATGGGATTTGCACAAAATACATCAAATTAACGGAAGGTCTTGTACTGGCCACAACAGATTTTTTAATATAGAACTTTATAATTAAATACATTTTTAATTATAACATACTTAAGACTAAAATTGATGCGCAATTAGATTTTTGAAAATTTTGAAGTTTTTTTCTAAATGTAGTGTATATTGACTTTTGGGGAAATAATTCAAAAATGGGTAGGGATATAAACTTTGTAGTAAAATTATTTGATTGTAAAGATAATGTTGCGTAAGTGTACGCATTTTTAAAATATTTATATATGAGTATACATAATGTACATTCATGCAATAATTTTATTAGATTTAAAGAATATTTTCCAAGGAACTTTCTGTATGAAATTTGTAAAAAATTGTATTATGTTCGTGTTACAATTTTATTGGATATATAGAATCTTTTCCAATGAACTTTTGGTATGAAATTTGTACAAAATACATCAAATTAACGGAAGGTCTTGTGCTGGCCACAACAAATTTTTACAAAAGTGAGAATTTTGATTTATCCTCTTTTTGTTCCAAGGTCTTCAATTATAGCTCTTGCGCATTAGGACAATGAGTCTTAACTGTCAATAAAATTGGTTATCCTCAGTAATCTATCATTGTTTTTCTAACTACATCATTATCAATTCCCACAATCAGAATACAATACGTACTCATTACCAATTCCATGACCCTGTCTCCAACATTTGTCGATAATAACTCTAGGACAAGGTTGCTATATAGGCAACGATCTCCACTAAGCATCCAATATTTCCCAGAATCTAAGCATTGTTTATTCCACCTATCGGCATTAGACATTGTTTGTAAATTGTTAGGAAATACTGCGTGACATTCACATATACCACGACCAACATAAGTGGGATACGAACATTACATGTCTATTGTTCAATTCTATGGCGGGCCTGGGAAATAAATTTAATTCCTGATTATGGGATTTATAGACAAGGTGAAGATTTGTGTAGATTGATTAGTTACGGTAAATTACAGAAGATAATGTAAATAAATATTTGTTTATCAGACGGACAACAGTAGTTTTACTGTTATTGCGATTGTTACTTGAACGATACAATACAACAAATAGCGGATAATATTAATTTAATTACTTAACAATTCTTCGAATTAAATAAATATGTTATATGAGGGTCACGCTCCAATAATGGGCTACTTGCGTACCTTTTTTTATTTAATATTTTTGAAGAGAAGGTAAAAACTTGCTACCCATATTTTTTCTTTTGACAAAATTTTTATTAATTAGCCAGAAAAATAAATAATGAAATTTTATTATTTGAATTCCGGCCTTGTATGACGTAGAATTACGCCGCACCAATGAATAGTCGTAAAGTCACAGCGTGGTGCCGTCCCATAGTAATGGTATGTTTGTGCGGGTAATGTAGATCAACTGTTTGACGTTTCAATAATAGTTTGGAGGTTAGTATTTTAGTTTATCTTTTTGGTATCGATATTTTAAATTACAAGTAACTACCTATGTGTTTATTTATTAAGTAATTAATGTATTTGAGAGACGAGAGAGAGAGAAAAATGAACTAATGTCAAATTCAAATTAAAACTTTCTCGCACGCCATGCCATCTATTGATAACATTTTTAAACATGCTTCCCTTCCCCCAATTCAATATAAAGATGTCACAGAAAATTTTCTTTCTTAATTTAGTAAAAAACAAATAATTATTTAAAAATAAAATTTATATTTTTATATATGTTTTCAATATAACATTACGTATATAGTGACAGAAATCGGATTTTCAGTACCACGCAAGTAGCCCATTGAAAATAAGGCACATGGTTCATATTTTGAGAAATTAAGTATGTACAGTAATGCAAAAAAGTGTCCGTACAAAAAATAGCTGTCTAAAACCCAATATATTTAATTTTTTAACCCAAAATGAAAAGCATTATGTTACATCATTGTATATAAAAAATAAACAAATAATAAATATATATCATAAAATAAATATATCATCACGGCATATTACCCATTTCTGAGTGTGCCACAATCTGCTTAATCGCAGATATCTGTAATGATGATGACACATTTGTACCGTGTGGGCGCTTACCAGGCGTCACCTCACGGGCACTCATTGCTGGCGTGGAGAGTGCACCACAGGGGTCACTTTTGTGCCATTTAAAATTCTAAATATTTGGCGTCGGTCGGGATCACGATTTAAAATATACTGGTTATGCCACTTGTCATGTTTTTCATTGTTTCTGATGGTCCGCTTGATACGTGTTTCCTTGTATAATCCGCTAGAGGCGCTACGCGAGGACGACCCTACCACAGCAAACTATTTTTACATAAAATATAAAAAATGAAATGCACAATGAATTTATTTTTAATATAAATTTATATATTTAATGGAAACCTGAATCAATACATTGTTAGAATTTAAAATTGGAAAAACTAAATAAAATGATAGAACCGTACGCTTCCAGATTTCCATTCGGTGATAATATCTTCTTCCCAAAAATGTTTTCGACAAACAACATCATTTAATCTTAATTCGCGATCATCTTTACTAATTGCACATTGCCATTTTTTAAAAAGTGATATATCGAGTGGAGCAGCAAACAGAGATTCTTTTTCAGTGGATTTCTTGTAACTGGTTTCGCATCCAGGAATGAAACATTTTCTATTTAATTTTCTTTTCATTTTGCATTAATTGGAATATCTTTCAACAAAATATTTATATTACATTATATATAATACGAATGTGTACTTCAAAACCTGTTTTATTTACCTTTCTATAAGATATAACATATAATATTTTCAAAATGACATGCAAATGACAGGTGTCAGTTGGGTCGTTTTCACGTTGCGCCTCTAGCGGAAAAAACGAGGAAACACGTATCACTTTGGACCCTCGTTTTGTGCAGAGTGGCACAACCAGTATATTTTAAATCGTGGTCGGGATCGAACCCGGTTCCCCAGATTCGCGACCAGACACTCTGGCACGCGGCCATGGGACCCCATATATTTCTTTATAAAACATAAATAAATGGTTTATTATTTAAATATTTTGGTTATCGTACGGAGACTTTTTCGTCATGAAGTTATGAATACTTTTAATGTTCACCCCATAAAATAAATAAAATAACTATATTATGTGTTTATTTTTTATTTATAATAAAATAACATCACGCTTTTAATTTTGGATTAAAAAAAAATAATAAATATATTGGGTTTTAGACTGCTATTTTTCTTTAAATAGATTGAAACTATCATCGTACGGAGACTTTTTTGTATGACTGTATGTCACACTTGGAACACCCATGTGAACTAGAAATGTATACCAAATTTACATTTTGTCATTAATTATACGTTTCTTGAAATTTTATTATTTTTAAAAAAATAAATACGAGTATTAAATCAGTTAGAAATATAGAATGTAGAAATTAGCACTAATTAACTAAAAAATAGTAAAACACTAATAGTATGTTTAAGATAATATCCATAAACTAACTACTACTTCTAGTTGAGAACTAGGAAAATTATTCATCTTCTAAATTCTTCTTCTCATTAAAAATTTTTCTAGTTTGTCTAAGAATGTTAAACATGTGAATAATTACCAATAATAAGCACTGTAACAACATCTATAAATATCTAAAAGCCGGCAAATATCCCGAACTTTTCCAGCATGTACACGCAGGCTCGATAAATGTCACTACAAGGACAAAAACTGCAAATAATCACGTGGTATTATGAGGCGCCTGTTACGTAAGAACAGTTAGACTTTTTACAACAATAATAGCACAATTAGACTGAATTTTTCTCCTGCGGGCAATTAAAATTTTTCCTGAAGGAAAATTAACATACCAGGAGAGAAAAAGTAAATTTCAGCTTCGCGTTATGTAATAAATAATGCAGATTGTTACTTTTTGTTAAAGTTTTTGAGTTGTTGAAGGTTATAATTTTCTCTAAATTGAAAAACCGCTGGAAGTTACATTACGATTAATTTTAATTAAATGAAACTAAAATTTTATATATCCTTTATATTAAATATAGAAGGTTAACATTTTGTGCATATTGAAAAACTGAGTTAGCAATAATATAATATTTAAGTAATTTAATTTAATTAGACGGAAATATTAATATATCCTACATTGTTGTCAACGCTGATATTTTAATTGAGAATGAAGGTTAAATTTAAATTAATTCTGCTATACTTGCAGGAGTGGTTATTGAATTTATTAAAAGAACTATTAAGTGGATTATACCAACGTATTATGAATTTTCCATTTACTATGAAAGAAATGATTTACATTGATTCCCACAAAAAATTCAGAAAAAAATCGCTGCACTTAAAATTACAAAAATGAAATAATTATTTTTCAAATTGTTTTTATTTTATTTTAAATAGAGGTATGTATGGCGAAAACAACTTTATTCTATTTTTACCTTCCGTCACCTTTAAATAAGGATGATATTTTCTTTGGTCAAAAATTCAGTGATGAGTTTTTAATGAATAAACACGTTTTAGGGTCCCTAGAATACGCCTTTACTGTGTGTGTTCATGCGTGTGTATGTGACAATTTTTTTTTTTTATTCATTTAAATTACATAAAATTATGACGTTTTATTGATATTTTAGGTCTAAGGGTTTTTTCCTTTTTAGGCGTCTGGGGTCATCCTCATTGTTTAGGAGGTTCAATGCCAGTCCATTTGGATGATCATACAACTTATCTTCGTATTTGGAGGCGTATATTTTTATTTGTTCATGAACGTATTTTATTTTCAGATCCTTGTGTATTGTATGATTGTTCACATACCAGGGGGCGTTTGAGATCATACGTAAGGTCTTGTTTTGAAATCGTTGGATTATGTTTATATTGGACTTCTTGGCGCATCCCCATAGTTGTATTCCATAAGTCCAAATTGGGATTATTATGGCTTTGTAGATTAAAAGTTTATTTTCTATGGATAGTTGCGACTTGCGTCCTAGAAGCCAGTACATTTTCCTTACTGTCATATCCAGTTGTTTCTTTTTGTTTTTTAGGTGTTTGTTCCATACAAGTCCCTTACCGAGAGTCATTCCCAGATATTTTACTTCGTCCTTTCCTTCGTGTCCAGTTGTTTATTATTTATTTGAATTTTTGGGCATGTTACTTTTTTGTTTGTGAAAACTACGTAGGTAGATTTGCTTTCGTTGATTCTTATTTTCCATTTTCTGGCCCAGCTTAGGATTTCATCGAGTGATTCCTGTAGTAGTGTAGATGCTTCGGTGGGGTCCTCGTGTTTCGCAATAATTGTGTGACAAATTTTTCTCTCCTATACTACAATTTTAATAATTATAATTCTTTCATATTCCTCTTCTTAACATCCATATGAAGAGCTGATTAGATTTTGGTTATAATTGGTCAACCGGAAGTTCCCATAATTGAAGATTTTATTGAAAAAACGCAGTTAAATACTAATCATTTTTTGACATTTTATGTGACTATCAATATGAAAGAATATCTTATTGTCTATCCTGTTTGATTAAACATTTTCCTTTATATTCAATAGATATAGAGTTAAAGAATTATAAAGAGATTAACTTTTATAAATCAGCCAGGCTTTGCTATAATCATGGAAACAGCTGATACACTCAAATAATTCTAATTGACAGATGTCAGTGTCAAGTATAATTTACATAGTGTATGTTTGTACCAAAATTTTATTGGATTTATAGAATCTTTTCCAAGGAACTTTCGGTATAGAATTTGTAGAAAGTAGTATATGTTCGTGCTACAATTTTACTGGATATATAGAACCTTTTCGAAGAAGTTTTGGTATGGGATTTGTATAAAATACAAAGAAATGACGGAAGGTAATGTGCTGGCTACATCAGATTTATTTTTATAGTATCCACATTTAGTATTATACAGCCCGATTCACAAAAAAGTTTAAGCTAATCCTCAATTTTGGATTAGTGAATTCTATTCTATTCCGGTATTTAAAATTTAATTTTCATGACATTATCAATAAAGGTAGATACTAGGAATAGATTAGACTATATTTTAAGATATAAACTGTCAAAATTAGAGTAGAATTCGCTAATTCAAAAATGAGGATTAGCTTCAACTTTTTTGTGAATCGGGCTGTTAAAGATTAAATTTTAAATACCAGAGTAGAATAGAATTCACTAATCCATTAATGAGGATAAGGTTAAACTTTTTTGAGAATCGAGCTGCTAGTTAATATCTAATTTAATAACACAATAGGATTCATGTTCAAGTAAATTGATTACACTCAATCAACAAAAAGTATGTAATTTAAACAATTTTCTCTTATGTGTGTTAAACTAAACATCTTACTGAATTAACCCATTATAAAAGTTATCAAAGTAATCGTTTAACCACAGTCCATAAACAAAATGATAAGAAATAATGAACACAGTTTTATTCATCATTAAAAAAAACCTACTATATTTCCATTTTCTCTCGCCAATTTATTATTCTAAAAGCGGTATAATCGATATCATCTTAATTTTGTAACATAAAACCCAACCGCAAGAAATTTTTACGATATAGAATTTCATGAGAAACAGCAAATTTTAATAAATTGTATTTGAAACTTGAATATGTGCCAATGCTAAATAAAAAGTAAAGGTACAAGGTACAACACACAACTTTTGAAGTTTTAATTTACATTATAATGCATTCAAATATGTGTATATAAAATATAACCTTGCTTTTATGAAAATTTTGAAAAGAAGTACTGAGTTAATTAAAATTGTTACGAAATGTGTGCATGTAAAATTTTAAATATTTTTTTAATTAGACGGCCGAAAGTTAAATAGATGATATATGTTACATGTGATGGAATAAAATTATGTAATATTTACTTAACGTTACAGTATGTGAGATTAATTTCTAAGTTTCTGATTCAATTTAATTCCGAATTATTTAGAATCTGTGTCAGACATTTTACATATTTCAAAATAATGTAGATCGTGGATGATCTAATGTTATTACGCAATGTGTATGTGTTTTTTTTTTGTACTCATTTTTTGAATTTAACACGCCTTAAAAGCTAGCTCGGTACGAATATGTCATCATCATTACCGCGATATCTGGTAATACAAAACCGGGGCCACAAGTGTTTAACATGGGAAAACAGTTTTTCCTTTCGCAAAAGTGGCCTATTAATTTTACACAATAAAGCTTCAAGTAAATGTTGTAGAGAATTAAATTATGCAACTAAGTCTCCTTAGAAAATATAGCCCCAAACATAATGCTATCACCGGCATATTTAACTGTTAGTATTAAATGCCTTAAATTTAAGGTTTTCTCCATTTTTTTTGCCTTCTTTCCAATCTGTATGTATTATACTTACTTACTTACCTTACCAGTAAACCTAATAAAGAATTAAAACTTTTAATTTAAAAGTAGAAAATCTAAAATATTTATATGTAAGTTAAATGCGGCGAGACAGCATTATATCTAGGGGCTATATTTTCTCAGCGGGTGTACGAAAATTAGTAATTATTGCAACAATGGATAGCAAAGGTTACCTTGATATTTTAAAAGCAAATTTAAAACAAAGTGCCGAAAGATATGGCCTTAACAGACAATTTTAATTTCATGCATCAGAAAAATTCGATAAATAATTTGCATCTATAAGAGAATGCATACTGTATAATATTAAAAATGTGCTTAATCATCAGTCACAGTCTCCAGACTTTAACCAGATTGAGAAAGTGCGGAAAATTCTTAAAATAAATAGGAATATGAAGCAAAAAAGAATTTCAAATTAATTACAAGTAAAATAGCAGAATATAATGTCATCGGTGACCAAAAATTTGGTAGATTAAATGACTCATCGCTTAGTTACTGATGGAAGAACCAAAGAAAAACCCTCCAAATATTATATTTCTTTATGAAACATAAATAAATGGTTTATTATTTAAATGTTTTGGATTTCGTACGGAGACTTTTTTGTCATGAAATTATGAATATTTTCAATGTTTACCCCATAATATAAATAAATTAAGTAAATTATTTGTTTATTTTATAAACGTAATATACTGCTTTTCATTTTGGATTAAAAGGAAATTAAATATATTGGGTTTTAGACTGCTATTTTTCCTAAAATACATTAAAACTATTGTCGTACGGAGACTTTTTTGAATGACTGTATATATTAAAATGGTGATGATACAAATTTTTTGAATATAATGAACGCATATTGTCTCATGTCTAATATTTCTTATTTCATTTTATTATGAAGGCTGTATTTAAATTACTGCTATAATAAATATTTTACGTCATTTGCGTTCTGCTTGTGGCTATTTTAAATCACGATATTACACCTACAATAAAATGAGTATAATGTAATTAACCTTTAATAAATTCTCTGTAATTTTCTCCATGCACATTTCACAATGCCATAACTTTTTGCAAATTTGTTTTAGATTGTTTTCTAATTCTGGATCTTTGAAATTTTCCAGCATTAAATTTTATTACTGCATACAAAGTATAGGTAATGATAGTTTTGTTTGTTACAGGAATACTTGTCCGATCATCCTCTTTAATGGAAAATGGTGAGTGATTGATATTTCTTTATAATTTTAATGTTGTTCAAGATGTAATGCTGAAATTATAGTTTCTTTTCTACAGAGTTATTTAAAAATAGGTAATAAAGATTTCGTTTACATTTCACTTAATAATATACAAGTTTATTTGATCTAATTAGAAAGTTTACGCTTGTAAAAATCAACTAATACTTATCTCCAATCACCAGTTCATTAATTATAATGATTGTTAAATATTTATAGTGGCTATTTAAATATTTTAGATAACTGGAGACTGGATTTTTCGCAACTTTTAGATAATTTACGATCGACATCATTCACACTATATTTACACGTTAAATCAATTAAATTAACTATCTTAATTCTGGCTATAATGAAATGTGTATAGGGTGGAACAAAATCGGATTCCTTATAGGAAAAACTTTCTTATTATGCACGCAACAGAAAATTGATGTAGGTCTTTATTAGCCATCTTTTTGAGACAACTTTAATAGGCACCATTGGAATTTTCGATAGTCTTTTGTTTTTGAGCTACAGGCTAAAACTGGAATTTCGCTTATTTTGAAAATACCTCATATCTCGGTTATTATAAAAGATAAATTAATTAATTGTAACCCTACCTGAAGTTTATAAGGAAAGAAATGGGCTTAAGGATCATGGAGATTTTTTTTAATAAACGACGAAAGAAATGAAAAATTTAATGACACCGCAAAGATTTGAACTCCGGACCTTCTCGTATCTCGCGAGACGCTCTCATCAACTAATCCATACCGTTCAGGATGGTGTACTTAGCTACGATATTTGTAAAAAGAAATTGTGGAAAATTCAATGTCTCCTCTAGGAACGGACTCCGTAGCTCAGTTGGTTAGAGCGTCTCGCTAGATATGAGAAAGTCCGGGGTTCAAATCCCTGCGGTGTCATTGAATTTTTCATAATATTATCATAATAGAGTTGTTGCAAAAATTTGTATATGCCTTCTAGGTTTAAATTTAAAAAATCTTTAAATAGCTTCAAATATTCTGAAAAAGTCGAGTGATCTGATAACAGAATAAAAGGTCAAAGTTCACAAAGCTTAACATGTGACAAACCATCGACTATCTTAATTTATATAAATAACGTAGGTGATGGACGTGTCAATTGTAATTTGACGTCACAGGAGTGGAGGGGGGCTGTTTTTTTTTTCATGACTATTTATGGCTGCAAACTTTTAATTAAATATTTACGAAAATAAATTATTTTTTACTATTAATAATATTGCAGAAACTTTCATTTGAATATTATACCATTATTATTGAATTCAACCAGTGTTGTATGCTGACGTATCGTTGAACTCTCCAAGTTTGCTCGATTTATTTTCATATTTAACATGAACAGAAGCAAAGAACAACATGTTTATCTCATCTTTGTCGCCTGTGTTTTGCGCTGACGTATCTTTGAAGTCTGCAACCGTGCGCGAAAACCGGATTATTGTTGCATAACCCACACGAGCGTCAGTGTCGCATGGCACAACACAACACAGCGATGATGTAACACTTAGCGTCATCCGTCAGCTGATGTTGAGGTAGTTAATGTCGCCACAATCACGGAAAATTACAAAAACAAATCATTGGAAAATTATACGCGGTAGAAAAACGTGGGAGTTTGTCAAATGAACATAAACAATGCACAGGATAGATTAATTAGTTAAATTCAAAGATAATTCTAGTTTATTTTTAGTTAATGCTATCCGTCTTCTGTGATTAAAATAATGTTTATGATATAAGTATTATTGTCAAATTTATCAGAGACGTAATGTATTCTCTAAATTAGATGTAATTTTGATGTAATTATGTACATAGTTTCAGAATGTTTTGTGGTACGGCACATTGTAGAGACGCTGCGTGTAAGGTTAGAATCTCGGCTAACTAATCGCCAAAATCAATATGTCAACAAAAATTGAGGATTTATCACACCTTCCATATTTATAGGTACATCATGCTTCGTACAAAATAAAGTAACATTATTAAATAATGATTGTTTTTATGCAAGTTCCATTGGTAATTAAAATAAGTATAAAGCTGGTTTGACCACAAAAATAAAAAATATTAGAAAAACTTGAAAAACAAGTTTCTTTTCAACACATAAATAACTATTTTCATTAATTATTCACTATAATAATTATGTACATCATTATAAGAATCTTCTTCACCATACACTTTACAAGCTACATTGTAAATAATAATTATTTCAAGATCAAACCATCTTAATAATAGATTGAGATTTTTGAAACCAGTGGCAATAATCTCAATTATTGTAACGGTTTGTTTAGAAGTTAGTCGACTATGGCTTTATATATTAAAAATGTTATAAATTGTTACTTAGTTACTTATTTGCTTTTGTTTTGTTATTATTTATTTTTGTACCCTGTAAACGCAGCAGTATATAGTAATAATAACAATTTATTTGCCCAAGAGTGTACATCATAAAAAGGACAAAAATACAGTTATATGGTTATAAATTTTTTTGAAGGAATAGACAAACATAAAAAATATAATATAAAAAAGTAGAAAAGTAAGTAGGTATCTAAATTTTATCCAAATCAAAAAATACATTCATGATAGAATATGGTGATATAGTGAATATTTATATATCATATATTATAGATATTCTTTAATAAGACTAGACAATCAATTTTGTTTTGCAGAAAACAAAAATATAATTGACTGATAGATTCTTCGTGAATCTATAGATTTAAAGTTAAAACGTACTAATAAACTGTTATAATCTGACCCCCGTTCAAGATAAATATTATCATATTTAAAAACTAAATACTTTGGGAAACGTTTTTGTACAACTTCAACCCTAATAATGTACCTACCGGTCATAAATTGGATACAATATTAATGCTCCATACTCTAATTTGGAACTAACATAACTATTAAACAATTTTATAATTGTGTTCACGTTACAAAACTGTTTGCAATTTCTAAATATAAATCCCAGTATTTTAGAAGCAAAACTAACCAATTCTACAACATAATTTAAATAATTCCATTGTCATTAAAATGAGATGGTCTTTCTAGAACATAGTAAAATAAATAAATAAATATATCTATCATCACAGCATATTACCCATTTCTGGGTGTGCCAGTCTGTTTTCACAGATATTGGTAATGATGATGACATATTTGTACCGTGCGAGCGCTTACCAGGCGTCACCTCACGGGCATTCATTGCTGGCGTGGAGGGTGCACCACAGGGATCTCCTTTGTGCCATTGAACATAGTTATTAAACATAATCAGATTTGGAAAAATACTACCTTTTTTTAGTTTATGTTCTGTATTTATTAATTTAGACCCAACGTTTCGGCACCATAAACTGGTGCCTTCTTCTGGTGCCTACTTTTTATTTTTGTTAATTAAAAAATTAATGTCAATGTGTCCCCTGAAGAAGGCACCAGTTTATGGTGCCCAAATGTTGGGTTTAAATTAATAAATACAGAACATAAACTAAAAAAAAGGTAGTATTTTTCCAATTAATAATATGAGTTCTGAAAGATATTTTAATAATAATCAGATTTTTTATTTTATATTAAGACATTATTTTGCATTTATTGTGTTGGTTACACCACTGGTAAATTTGGTCCAACTGACATTGGAGTCTGTGACATTCTAATTCATTTTTGATTGAGCAATAAATCTTTAAATAATCTGTGTGAAACAGATGATCACATTTATTAATTAGATTACTTAAGTCATTGATATATAATATAAATAAAAATGGTCCAAATACCGACCCCTGTGGAACTCCTGATGTAAGAATAAAATACTCTTTAACAAATTGATTTCTTTTAGATAAATATTGAAGCAGATATATTGAATTTAAGATAATACCAAAAGAATGTAATTTTGCAACAATGTTGCAATACGTTGGTTTATATAAATATAAGTAAAACTTTAACTGACTGGTTGTTTTAATTTAACATTGAGTTCTGAAAGATATGTTGATACGATAGAATGTAAATTTGACACTCCATAAAAATCTAGAACTAGAATATAAAGCAATTTGTAGTAAGCATGATAAAAAGTTTTTTTTTTATAATTTTATATAACAGGCATATATTAACAGAACGTCGATACATCATGTCTTGATGAAATGAACAATTTACGGTACTAAGAACAATTTTCTGACGACGAGAAAGTTAAAGGTATCTTCTTCAAAGTTTATTTAAATAAAATCATGAAGACAATATTGATATGATCGATTTGTACTACATTTGAAAGTAGTACAATAATAAATAGAATTACAATCAATTTTTAGTATTCATTACACATATCATAAATAAAAATTCAATTCTCGTACGATTCATTCTTGAATCAAGTATCAGTGATCTCTCACTCAAAATTACAAGTAAAAAATCGTAATACCCGCAAATTACATTTCTTATCGCTCGATCTAGCACAAATACCAACTTAAATTACCAACTGTGAATCGGTTTTTACCGTTAGTTGTGCGTTGTCGGAAATCCGAGAAGGAGTCTTCAAATCTGCCAAGTGTACTCGGTGACAGCGCAAACAAAAGACAGTGACAAACACGCTAGAAAACAAATGAAGTCTTTAAAGAGTCCTTCAGCGAGTGGGACATGCAGATTGTCTTTTGTTATCGAGGAGGCAATTGTTGGAATAAAATCACGTAGGCATAATTTACGATATATTCTGATTTTTAATGGTGTTCCCGTTTTTAAAATTTGTTGGGTGACCTATGCGATTAACCTACGTTTCTTTTGTCGTTTATGTGATGTGTGGCCTTACTTTCATCTTTTAATATCCATCGTTATGTTTTTGACAGATTTTTATGAGCCCAATCTCAATGGAGTACCTATTTCCTTACAAAAGTTTGGATGTAATGTAACTGGTGATTTATTCTGTAATCATTAAAATTATTATAAGCACTTCCATGTTGCGGTTCATTATGACATGAATATAATGTTAACTTAATTATGTTGTAACCGTAAAGTTCACCAACTTTTAAGTTCTAGATCATATATTCTATTCCCAACCAATAGGAAGAAAGTATTTTATCACGTGTACACGCCACAATCATTTGTGACTGCGACACTTACAAAAAATCTCCGTACGACAATAATTTCAATCTATTTTAGGAAAAAAAAACAGTCTAACACCTAATATATATAGGTGTGGCAATTAAATAAAGAGATTTATTTTTTTCCGGCTTCTCTGTAAATTTGGCAACATTGCAGGCTATGTCATATTAATTTCTCATCTTCTCTCCATCCACTGTTGAAATTTAAAGATAATTAGGCGAACCGTTCGGCAGTAGCCTTTGATTGAAGTTAACTACTTTCTCGTACTCCGCCGCAATTATGTTAGTGTCAATATGAAATTCTGTGTGAAACTTAAAAAATCCGCTACAGAAATGTACGAATTGTTGAAGAATATTTATGGTGATGAGGGTCTATCTAGTACTCAAGTTTTCGAGCAGTTTATAAGATTTAAAAAAGGAAGAAAAGAGATCGGAGACGATTAGCGCCTCGGCCGTGCACCGACGTTTTTCTCGAATTGCGAGTGATTGTTCACATGGATTGGGTGTCTGAGGGGCATATTACAAGAAGGTTTTGATAACCCTTCATGCACGGGTGAAAAAAGGGCTGAAATGTGATGGATTCTCCATGAAGACAACGCGCCGGAACAAAACGCCCTGTCCGTCAAGACATTTTTGACGAAATAGAAAATCACCGTGTTGGTACATCAACCGTACTCACTTGACCTAATGCCATGTGACTTGCTTTTATTTCCAAATTGGAATTCTGCGTTAAAAGGCATAAAATTCGGGGCCAAGATATATTTATAGGAAAGTGGCAGAGCTTATGAACCTAACCTAACAAAAAGGCCTGCAAGCATTGCTTCCAACAATTTTTTATTTAATTTTATAATTGTATTTCATATTAAAACGTCAAATGTATTTGTGAAAATAAATATGGCAACGTTGTATTTTTAGTAGTAGATTACATGCCGATTTCAGGAAAATTACATTTCAATTTCAAGTGCGCGTTAGAAAATAATACTACATAAAAAACTAATTTGCTAACGATGTAATATCTTCCTGTCACTTTTGACAAGTTAAAAGACATTTTCACACAGTCAGCCTGACAGCCAGAGAATCTGCATATCATTATCTAAATTAATATTCAGACTTTCGCAAATTAATTCATTAATAATTAAAACAAATCCATAGGCAATGAAAATGTGCACGTTCATAGATTTAGACATAGTATTTTTCGTAATGAAATAAAACTGAATAATTATTTAATTATTAGGTAGAATTTCCCTCAGGTTGATAAGTAATTATTGAGAAAGAGTTACACGTTTGTGCTGACTCAAAAATAGGTCATCAAATAGAAAAATAAAAAGGTTATTACAAATATCTCTGAAAATTGATATTAATTACTGGGTAGAATTAACTCTTCATCAGGGCTGAATAAACTATGACTAAAATAACAAATTCAGTTATTTTTTAGTCATTTTCAAAAAATCCAATCTTTGTTTTATTTATAATAACATTCGAAAAGTTTTTTATCTCCCACTGCCCTTGGTAAGGGAGGTATAGGGATCATGCTAAAAATGTGATTTTGGTAAATAACCACGTTTTAAGGTCCCTAGAATCCGATTTTAACATTTTTCATGATGATGTCTGGATGCGTGTATGGATTTTGTCAACGCTCTAACTCCAATACTATCATTCAGAAAATTCTGAAACCTTGTATTTCTACCTTATTCTAATATAGAAAGAATCCATTAGATATTGGTGTAAATCAGGTAACGGGAAATGGCACTTTACTTGAAGCTCAAAATAGTTTTTCTTCGAAAAATACATTTGAATGTATTTTTTTTACGATTTATGTTATTAAAAGAATTAGAGATTATTAAATTTTCTGAAGGTATGCATTCATATTTTTTCTATATATTTTATAAATAAAAATATAAAATAATCTATTTTATAAATCCCGGAGCCTATATGTTTTAAAGATAAAAACAATTCCTTAGTTACACAGTTTAGATTAGATTAGATCCGAACCTAAACTAACATTTCAAATTATTAATGTATATAATTAAAACAATGGTTATATTATACGAATTCAAAGGAACATAATATAGTTTCCAGCATCAATAAATGGGTATATATTTAAATTAATAAAAGTTAAAAAAAAAAAACTAATAATACTCGGTTTTTACTTTATTGTACAATTTCGCCAATGGGCTACTTGTGTGGTACTGAAAATTCGATTTCTATCACTATATACGTAATGTTATGTTGAAAACATATGTAAATATATAAATTTTATTTAAAAAAAAATTGTTTTTTAGTAAATTAAGAAAGAAAATTTTCTGTAACGTCATTATATTAATATGGAAAAGGAAACCATATATTTAAAAATGTAACGTATAGATGGCATACGTGCGAGAAAATTTGAATTTGAATTTCACATTAGTTCATTTTTTTCTCTCTCTGGGCTCTCAAATATATTAATTACCTCACAAATAAACACATAGGTAGTTACATGTAATTTAAAATATCGATACCAAAAAGACAAACTAAAATACTACCCTCCAAACTATTGTTGAAACGTCAAACAGGAGATCTACATTATCCGTACAAACAAACGCTATGGCTTTACGACCATTCATTGGTGCGGCGTAATTCTACGTCATACATGGCGGGAATTCAAATAATCAAATTTTATTATTTTTTTTTCTGGCTAATTAATAAATATTTTGCGAAAAGAAAAAATATGGGTAGCAAGTTTGTACTTGCTCTTCAAAAATATTAAATAAAAAAGGTACGCAAGTAGCCCATTACAGCATCATCAGAAGTACTGGAGAGAGGTATAGTGCTGGCCACAACAGATTTTTTAAATAATATAACTCTGAGTAACTCTATTTTTATTTAGAGCGTGCATTTTTTTCCACAGATTCAAATACTTGTGCTCGTAGAATGCTATCTGATAAAATTTTATTATTTCTTGTAAATTCTTTTTATGAACAAAACTAACTTCTAGCAACAAAAAATCTCCATAATACGTTGTTTGACTTTACTGTTCCTAGTTTTTTCTCTATCAAATTCTTCATCTTGAGCGTGCAGAATGAAAAATGCTAGTAAAAAGCACTTCGCTACGTTATATTTAAACGGGACAACTTTCACATTGTTTGCACAGAAGCAAAACAAATGTAACTCGTGAATTGACTTTGTTCATTTTTCAGTTCAGTTTCTAGTGTTTCCAGTGATCGTTGTTTTTGTTTATTTATTGTAATCATTTTTCGAAGAGCTGACAACTGAGAACAGTAAATGCACAGTAGATAGTAGCTGGATTATTTTCTCTTGAATCTGATATCTTATTTTCTCTTACATGTAAAGTTATTTTAAATTGCAGGAGGTTGATATATGAAACCTAGTTGATATTTCAAAGAAAAGGAAATAGTTTTGCTGTAAACATACCAGAAATAATAACTACCTAGTATATTATTTACATTTAGAATTTTACTTTTACTTGAATGAATAATAATTAATTTTATTTTCAACAGCTTTCAAAATGACAATTTATCTATTGAAATCCCGTTTATTAAAGCAATATTTTACTAATGGAGGGTTACACTTTTGACGTCATACTCAAGAAAGAGAGAGTTGAGATGTAAAAGTTGAGATGGAAGATCACAATATAAACAAACCATCGCCATTTAAAGTTTTGTCTTCTGTCACTTGTGTTTTGTTGAGTTCTACATAATTCAATGTCTTCCGATGGCTGTGGAAACTTAAAGAATTTCTCATTGGCGCCATCTTATTGCAACTGTCATTATGACAGCGATTTGTTTGTATTATAGCAACTGAGTCACGTATAGTTCAAGGAAAATATCAATAGATGGCAGTACGAAAATACTCTCTGTATAACCATTGTGAACATGGTTAAAAATTCTTTAATCATTAGTTTAAATTTAAATTACCTTTGATGTGAGTTACTGCAACATGGACTGAAGCATTTTCGACCTGAAATAAAAATCCTTTTTTAATATCATAGTCAAAATTATTGTATAGGTATGTATGTCAACGTTATAATAATTATTGTGCATATAAGATAATTTGAGTAGGTATTCAATATATAGTAGTAAATTTGTACGTAAAATTATAAAAAAATATACAGTCGCGGACAAAAGTATGGAAACTTTTAAATATTTCATTTTTTTAAAATATGTTTATAGTTCTCGCAAATTTGAATCGTATTTTCTAAAGTCAATATATCGAAGAATATATTCACAAGAAATCTTTTGATATTGACTGTACGATTTAAGTGAAATAACATATACTCGTTTTTTCGGTGGACAAAAGTATGGAAACTTATTGAAAATATGATTTTAATTGTCTTACTTTCAGTTGTATTTTGTCATTTATTTAGTAAGTTGATGTTAAGATGGGTAAAAATAAATATTTTTCCGACGACTTGAGAGAAAGGGTAGTACAGCTTCATAAAGATGCTGTGAAACAGCGCAATATTTATTTTTTAAAAAAAAACAGTAAAAGTGGCATATCAAATATTTTGAAAAAAAAATCGCAGTATAGAAGTGTTAAAATTAATATAAAAGTAGGTGGTCCAAGAAAACTAGTGCTAGAATTGACAAAAACCATTCGGCGTCTATCCGTAAGTGATCGTACTTTATCATCAAGTGAACGTTCTGCAAAAATTCGGGAACAATTTCTTGTAGATTTGAGTGATCGCACTGTGATACGATGGCAATGTGATGTAGGATTACTAGGAAAAATAGACGTTAAGAAACCTGTACTATCAAAGAAAAACAGGAGGGTCAGAATTGCATTTGCTTAGGAACACTCATCGTGGACGAGTGAACTAAATATTTTGAACTTGCTTTCCAATTAAATAAATGATAATTTTGAGTGTTCTTTACGATAAAATCTCAATGTTCGGAGGTTAGCAACATTAAATTTCAGACAAACAGTTATGTAAACATAACCTATAAAAATAAAATATTCCTTTCATTTTCACAAATTTTCGATTTCAAATAAAATTTAATATGCAATCGGCACAGAAGTTCCATTTTATTACTCACATGGTTTATTTTCCTCGGCCTTTCGACCTCGGCAACTATATTCATAATAAAAGAATAATATATATATATATATATATCATCACGTTATATTACCCATTTCTGGGTGTGCCAGTATCTACAACACATTTAGACATCAGCGATGATAAGTATATTCATGATAAAAAAAAAAAATTGAACTTCAGTACTTTGATAAATAACTATATTTCTTTTATTAGAATCAAAAATATATTTCTAAACGAACACAATGCTAATATATTTCTCACAGCATTTATTAAACATTTTGTACTTTTATTAGTTACAGTTATAATATCTAATTATTATAATGTTAAGGACAAAATTGGCTACCTATAAAGTTTTTCTCCTTCCAAGAATTAATTAATTATATCTATAAATACCTACAGCATCACGTCAGTATCTAGCACCTATTATCTATATTTAAATACAATTAATCATGTTTATTATCATGAACATCATTCTCTTACGCTAACAATAAACTATCAACTCATTCTCTTCGACTCAATTTCATCCGTTGATCAATAAACAAAAGAGAGTAGAACCGGATGTGACATCGTGTTGTGTTGTAGTCTTAACAGTTGTCAGGCTTCGAGGTACTCGTATCATCTGTGCCGGAAATAGCAATCAGCCGGAAGTGGATAGCGGCAGATGCGCCAAATAAAAGAAGCAAGAAAATGAGAGTATGTTTGAAGAAAGTAAATATAATATACAGAATAATTTATAAAGAGTGGAACAAGCTTCAATAGTTTTTTAGGGACGTCATTTCGAGTAAAAATGTCATATAAAGGTTCTTTATTTATTAGACTAAAAGTTTTAGTTACCACAGGATGTCAAAGTTATGGCCCTAGTACGACACTACCGTATACTCGCTTTACGCAATCTTTGCGCGCTAGCTACGGCGTATGTAAGTTATCTGCCTAGGGGTCTAGGAAGAAAGATTATTAATTTTGATATCAATGTTAATACTATAAAACTTAAACCTTTAAAGCCTTTTACGCAACAATATAATAGCACCCGGCATTATGTCTAATACTCTAGTCTAGTAGTTGTAATATTCTTGCGCTGAACTGTCCTACACATATCTGTGGATATGGTACTTGGTCATAATTACGATATTTATAGTTTAATTTCTGGACCCTGATTATATGTGTATTAACTCATTGTAAATTTTATTATAGTAAATACCAATTAATTAATTACCTAATTAAAGGCACAGTTGTGGTCAAATTCTCTGATATTCGATCTGTAATAAAACAGTAGGTTCTTTTACTGTTTGTCGGTAAAACATATACCGACATATTAATTTAACATAAACACGGTTTACTGCAAAAGAAAATATAGGTTGAAATACGAGTAGATCTTTTATTAGAAAAAAGTTACTTTATTAAGTTATGTGAACTGTAAAATAATGATGTATCTACTAAAAATATAGTTTTAAAGCCGCGTTGCTCATTAAGTATGACACTAATTAAAATAAATAACAGTTAATTTTTAAGTTAATATCAATTTGTAATTGAAAAAATCTGTTGTGGCCAGCACAAGACCTCTCGCCATTTCCATATTTGGCCATATAAGTCCTACATTGCAAGAAATTTAGCCAAAACAGAAAACTACTCGAGACCACCAAACATATTGGGAACAAGTTGCACACAATATTTTTCCTACAACTAAATAACCTCTAATGACATCTTGTCAATATGATAGATAACCGTTGAATTTTCTTATAAGTTACAACTTGACATTTGATTGACATCAATGTAATTACATGTCTCATTTAAAATGAAATATAAGGAATAAATTTGACAGAAGTATTATATTTAAATATTGTAAGAAATTTAGCCAAGTCAGAAAATCACTCGGACCAAAGGTGCACACAATATTTTTTCTACAACTAAATTTAATTTAGAAAGCAGGTATAATTATTGAAATAAAATTAATCTCTATTGACGTCTTGTCAAATGTCAAATTCGTTCCCTATGTTTCATTTTAAATGGAACAGGCAAATACATTGCTGTCAATCAGATGTCAAGCCGTAACCACGGATATGACAAATCCAATGTTTCATGTCAAAAAATCTGTTGTGGTCAGCACAAGACCTCTCGCCATTTCCATATTAGGATATAATTATATGTATTGTATTGCACTTCGCTTTCGAACCGTCGTTTTATAACAAAAATTGCAGAACTTTACTCAAATATTGTTTGTTATTGTATATTCAGCACACATATATTTCTCATTATATCTATTTTTCATTGTATGAGGAAGTTTCTAAATGTCTGAGATTCTTCCAATTCATTAACCAGATTGGCGGTATTTCTGATGGATATATGCATTTTACCACAATTTTGCCTATAATTTCAAATATTTAATTAATAAAACAATAAGAAAGATTAAATATACTTCCCAGAAAAAGCTATCAGAATGTCACTAAAACTGTTGATATTTGACAATGACATGTGTCATGTTATAAACATTGAAATTTGTCAACTGGTTTCCTTAGTGCCTTGGCCTCTGCGATTAGTGTACTTTAAATTATAGTGTTTTTTTCTCTAAATCTATGCAAGATATAATAAAAATTTTAAGTGTATTAAATGGAGAATTTAATGTTCTTCAATATTTAATAAAAAAAAAACCCAAAAAATTATATTTAGAAGAATTTTCCTAAGAAACTACTACTTCCGGTTGTTCATTTGTTACCAAAACCTTTTCAGCTCTTCCCAGGAATGTCAGATTGAAGAAACTGCAGTTAAATATTTTTTAAGGCTTATAGTTTTTGAGGAATCGTGTCTACAACATCCAGACATACAGACACACAGACACACATACACACATACACATATACACACACACACACACACACATCCAAACACACACACACACACACACATTTTAAAAATGTTATAATCGGATTCTAGGAACCTTAAATCGTGCTTATTCAATAATATCTGGATATGCGAATTTTAGCATGAATCCAATACCTCTCTTAACGAGAGGTAAAAAACATGGGAAAACCAAACACGCTAAGGAAAACAAAACAACTCAAATTTGGAATGGCTGCTACTATTAATAGGAAAATGAATAATATGGGCCTAAAATATAGGATAATTTCCACGCGAGAGGTAAAAAATATTGAAAATATTGAATCTTTTGCAAGAAACTGTCTGTATAGGACTTATAAAACTAGTTCGTAATTACAGAAGGTAATGTGCTGGACACACCATTTAAATCTGAACCACAATAAATCACCTTTCTGTCAATATTTACGTTTTCTCTGGAGAAATCTGCCATCTGCTGATAGTTATTAAAATTCATAATTCTTGGAAACAATAGCCAGGACGTTGTGCATCATACTTGCAGCTACATTCTTGCATCCTCTTTTGTAATGGAGCGGATCTACGCAGCGCGCACGATGTATTGCTTTTCTGTCCAGCACCGCACAGATTTCTAATGGACTTTTAATTAGAGGAGAGTACTTGATTCTTAATTAAAGCGGAACACAACCTACTCGAGGATGTGCGTTACCGACACAAGAGAAATTGGATAGTGCGTGTACAGGAAAGATGAGAAAATTAGGGCTAAATGATACAAGATTGATTATTTTAATATGTTTCCGAGAATGTATATAAAGCTTCATTATTTTTATAAATTTATACACACATATTATTATTTGAAAATTTCTGTTATTACTAATATTAAAGAATATACAAATCTCTATCCGATACATTTAAAATTTTTATTATATCTTCTATGGAGTTAAAGATAGAGACATAAATATATAAAATAGTAAGTTGTATACCTCGTCCAGATTTCATTTGAACAGATGACTTTTAAATCCTCTGTGTTAACCCTAATCTTTGCTACTGTGAATATTTTTACGTTTCACGCAAATATAGTTTCTTCTCAAAGTACATTATATGTCTATAAAAGTTGAAAATTGCTTGTAACTATTTAAAAGGGAAAAAGTTTTATTGGGGTTCCTGAGAACCATAGTTGATCTGTAAAATTCTTATCCAAGATGTTATACTTGCTTTAACAATGAACTCTCATTACTGAATTGAACAACTGGTAGTGCCAAAATGTAAATATGCACGAGGTACAGGATTGTATTGAGTTATACCCCAATACCCCAATAAAAATTTTCCCCTTTTAAATAGTTACAAGCAATTTTCAACTTTCATAGACATATAATGTACTTTGAGAAGAAACTATATTTCCGTTAAACGTAAAAATAGTCACAGTAGCAAAGATTAGAATTAACACAGAGGATTTAAAAGTCATTTGTTCAAATGAAATCTGGACGAGGTATAAATGTATCTCGCAGCCCATGGAAAACAAGTGGAGAAATTTAAATGTTTGTAATTGTCAGATAAATGTGAGTGTCAAAAAGCCAGAGATTAAATATTTATAATTATAGATACATATATTACATATGTCCTTCAGAAATACCGCCAATCTCATCAATGAATTGAAAAAATCTCGAACATTAGAAGAATAAGAGTGAATAGAATGAATTAAAAAATATAAAAATATATAAAGAAGATATGTGTTTTTGTGCCTTTGAGAAATGTCAAATATGTACAATACTTATTAACCTAATATGAAAATGGCGAGAGGTCTTGCGCTGACCACAACAGATTTTTGCAATAATGGGATCCTCCACCATAACAGAAAATAATAATATGTACACTTTCTACTTCAAGTACTACTCAATAAATAACGATTAAGATAAAAAAATCTATTGTTTTATTTACTATTACAATTTTCTTTTTAAAACGTTACCATTAATAATTTGAAATGATAGGTTCTTTGACTGTGACATTTATCTGTCAGTAACATACATTTGAAATCTGTACTGTGTAACTAAGGAATATCTTTAAAACATAGGCTCCAGGATTTTTAAAATAAATTATTTTATATATTTATCTATAAAATATGTAGAAAAAGTATGAATGCATACCTGTAGAAAATTTAATAATTTTTAATTCTTATAATAACATAAATCGCAAAAAAATATTTAAAGGTATTTTTCGAAGAAAAATTATTTTGAGCTTGAAGTGCCATTTCCGGTTACCTAATTTACACCAAAATCTAATGGTTTCTTTCCATATTAGAATAAGGCAGAAATACAAGATTTCAGATTTTTTTAATAATAGTATTTGAGTTAGAGCGTTGATAAAATCCATACACATACACACACGCACGTACACACATATAGACATCATCGTCAAAATGTTAAAATCTGAATCTAGGAACCTTAAAACGGGGTCATTTACCAAAATCTCGACATACGATTTTTAGCATGATCTCTATACCTTACCAAGGGTAGCGGGAGGTAAAAAACATTTTTTAAATAATTGCTTTATGAGATATTTGAAATTTGTTGCTAATGTCACTATGACGTCACACGATACTTCCATCTTCTTCTTTTAATATAATTGATTTTGTTTAAATATATGAATAAATTTAAATATAGATGGTGCCTTAAATGCCAACTTTAAAAAGTATAATTTTCTAAAAATATCTCCAAAACTAATTAATAATAGGAAGAAACTCCCTATAAATATAAATTCTTCCCTAAAATTCATGACATTCCTCACACCTAGGTTGTACCTACATCACGATTTTACAGCCCTTGTGGCATTCCTAAGATAAATCTTGTTTTGACAGGCAGAACATCGTTTGAGGGCTGAACCATTACTCCCTGACATCTAGGGGAGGTGTCAGAATATTTCCTTATAATTACAATATTATAAATGGGCTCATTTTCAGGTAAAATAACTTAGTTTTTAATCTTGTGAGGTCCGTGAAAAAGGTTTCAAGATTGATGATCTCAAAAGAAAAATATTTGTGTGAGAAAAAATGGTGTTTATTAAATATTTTTATCGTTTATAAATTATTTTTTTATTGTTCTTATATTTATAATTTGTTTATTGAAAATTATTAAACAAATAAATCTAATTTTATGGACTGAAATTAATTATATCCATTAAGCATTTACGATTTTTCATGGCTCATATATGTAGGTTTATTACTTTATAATTGCTTGTAAGTATTTTTACAACTTACCAAGGTTATAAAATCAGCCCAGTTGCAGTCACTTTTCTTTCGATGCACTAATTTAGGATTTCATCGTAAATTTATTTATTTTACCTCACATTAAAATCTTACCTACTTATTTTATGATTTATTAAGTTTAATTACACGTTTCATACTTAAAGAAGTATGGAAATCCGTAAAGTAAGTACGTAAGGAAATTGATATAGAGAAAAAGAACAAAATATAATTGTTGCCGAAGAAACAGTTAAATCTAATCTGGATTAAAAACCACACGTAATTTGAGATGCATGAGAACTACGGTACTACCAAATTGACACAATTTCAGCGGTGAATTAGGATGAATTGATATCTTAAAAGTGGATAATCTTACAAATATTTCGCTAAAGAAGAATCAAATTACTGCCAAAATTATAATACGAGTACCAGGTGGCTATTAGAAAACTAAATCCTATCTGAAACTTCATAACTTCGGAGTATGTGCAGGATGTCTTATTTTCGAGGTTTTTATAAAGGTATATCGGGTAATATTAATGACAGAGCAAAATCGTTTGCACATTCCAGGGTCAAATTTTTGAGAAAATTTTAATGGTCACCACAGGAATTTTCGATCTTCTTTTGTTTCTGAGTTACAAGTTACTCGTTTTTCTCTCATTTCGAAAATATGTCATATCTTATTTATTATGATAGTCAGAGGAAAATTCTTTTAACAAATTTTCTATTGTTTTTTAGGTAAAATAAAACGGCGTATTTCGATTTTTTTAAATCTTATTAATTCTCGAGATAGAACACAAACTTATAACTATTTAAATGGTAACATTTGTTGAAAATAGACTCATCTTTTTTCTTATTTTATAAGCTTTTCAATGATACAGGGAATTTATTTTAACATGCAACATATGGCGAATCACTTCCATGGTTACTCACTATTGTCAAAAAATGACAGCAATGTAAAATTTGTCCTTTTTAAAATGCAACATACAAAATTTGTAGTTTTGTACTATCAAGACTAATTTCCAATAAATTAGCCTACATACGATTAACAAATAATCAAAACATGAATGCTGTACATCTTAACAAACTTTAGCTTATAAAAATTCATAATTTTCATGTAATAAATGTTAAAAAATACCCCCAATCACTCTGAGGCAATATTCTAGTCGGTCGTAATAAGGAATTGACACCATTTGTGATGTGTTTTGGAGGTATCTCCTGTGCTGCAATACTATTTATAACGTTGCATTTTAAAATGGACAAATATTACATTGCTGTCATTTTTGACAATAGTGAGTAACTATGGAAGTGATGAACTATAATGTTGCATTTTAAAATAAACTCTCTGTATATAACAAGTCCACATTCTTTTGTTTTACACATGAATGAAAGATGAATTATTAATTTTTAGGGTTAAAAAATCGGTAATTATTAAGAAACAAGTGAAAAAATCAATCAAATCATTTGTTTATTTCTAATATTATTTGTTTCAGTTTCACTCATATTGTCAATTCATTTACTTCAAAAGCATATTAAACCAATTTATTTTCGAATTCTGTCAAAGACAACTGTGATGTCGATAACATAATTAATAGATATGGAATCGATATAAACAAATGATAAACTGTAATAGATTTTTTTCATTTGTTTCTAAATAATTTTCAATTTTTTCGTCCCAAAAAAATAATAATTTATCTTTTATTCATAAATAAATAAATAAATAAATATATCATCACGGCATATTACCCATTTCTGGATGTGCTAGTATCTACAACACATGTAGACATCGGTAATGATGACGATATATTTTACCGTGTGGGCGCTTACCAGGCGTCACCTCACGGGCACTCATAGCTAGTGTGGAGTTATTTTTCTTTTATTTCTTATGGGGTCCCATGGCCGCGTGCCAGAGTGTCTGGTCGCGAACCTGGGGAACCGAGTTTGATCCCGACCAACGCCTAATATTTCGAATTTTAAATGGCGCAAAAGTGACTCCTGTGGTGCACTCTCCACGTCAGCAATGTGTGCCCGTGAGGTGACGCCTGGTAAGCGCTCGCACGGTATAAATATGCCATCATCATTACCGATATCTGCGATAAAGCAGATTGTGACACACTCAGAAATGGGTAATATGCCGTGATGATATATTTATTTATTTATTTAATTTCTTTTTTGTATGAATTTTTTCTCACGTTTATTATTTTAAAGGAAGTTATAATGATTGAAAACACGAATCTTATTCCCATTAAGAAAATTGCAAATAATTGTTGATATCATTGCCATCAACGTTAAATATGACACATTTCCACATCCTATCCGTAAATTATTTCAAAAAGGCATTAATTTAAAATGATCAAATTGTTTATTAGAAATCCTTGATAAATTGATAAGTGATAAAATGTAGGCTGTGTCCATTACGATAATAGCGTCGCGAGTCAATTTTCTCATTAAACTTGGAGTAGGTCTGACGCAACGCTCGCTCGGCCCTTATGCGTTTGATTCAAGTTGCAAAAACATGAAAAGAAAACGGATCTAGTAGCAGTAGCCACGTCGTAACACTTCAAGATTGATGGATACATCATTACATCCTAATGGCAATCTTGTCGACAGATGTCTTGTTCCATTACCATGACCACTGGACAGGGCCGGCTGGGGGCCTAACCTAACTATAGTCTTCTTATAGTACAATTCACGATTATTAACCACGTGTCGTATACATACTCGTATAATAATAATAATGGTTTACTAACCAATTAGTAAATACACAATACCAAATACAAGACAAGATACAAGAATTGACTATATCGCTATGTTCCGTGCGTTTGATTTCCTTCAATCGACAATCGGACCTACTATGTAACTTAGGGCCAGCTTTACAATCTCTGTTTAAAATTTTAACTGTCAGTTAAATAAACAAAATTGAAACGAAATGAACTGTCAAATAACAGATATATCATTGCTGTTAACAATTTGATTCAATATTGTTTATTTAACTTGCAGTTAAAATTTTAATTAGAGATTGTAAAACTGGCCCTAAGTGGTTAATTTTTAACAACTAGTTAAAAAATTTAACCATCAATTAGGTTGATATATAACAAAAAAAAACTGTTGTGGCCAGCACAAGACCTTCCGTTAATTTGATATATTTTGTACAAATCCCATACCAAAAGTTCATTGGAAAAGATTCTATATATCCAGTAAAATTGTAACGCGAACATAATACAATAATATACAAATTCCATACAGAAAGTTAATTGTAAAAGATTCTATAAATCCAATAAAATTATCACACGAATATATACATTATGTAGGTAGGTATACTCATATGTGTATATAAATACTCAAAAAATGCGTACACTTACGTAGCATTCTCTTTACAATCAAATAATATTACTACCAAGTTTATATCTCTACACATTTTTGAAATATTGTCCCAAAAGTCAATATACCACACATTTAAATAAAAACGTCAAAATTTTCAAAAATCTAATTTTTATGTATCTAGATACTTCTCAATGCGCTGATTCCAAATTTTGAAACCGCAGGTCGATATCTCCTATCGTTCTCGAGATATTTAGATTCAAAGTTTCGCTCAAAATTGCCCATTTTTGGGTAATAAACCAAAAATGGGTCGATATATGAATTTGGCGACGACACCATTCGATTCTACGGACAAAAATACATAAATATAGCAATTTTCATAATTTTTGAACACCGCATACAATCTCTAAAACAAAATAACTGAAAATGGCCAAAAATCGCAAAAATCTAAGGGCTTTCAAGTTTTTGTTCATAAACAATTAACCGGTTGGACAAAAATGATGAAAATTGCTATACTTATATATTTTTGTCCATAGAATCGAATGTGATATCGCCAAATTCATATCTCGACCCATTTTTGGGTTAATACCCAAAAATGGGCAGTTTTGAGCAAAACTTTAAATCTAAATATCTCGAGAACGAAACGAGATATCGACCTGCGGTTTCAAAATTTGGAATTAGCGCATAAAGCAGTATCTAGATACATAATAATTAGATTTTTGAAAATTTTGAAGTTTTTATCTAAATATGGGGTACATTGACTTTTGGGGCAATAATTCAAAAATGGGTAGATATATAAACTTGGTAGTAGTATTATTTGCTTGTAAAAATAATGTTACGTAAGTGTACGCATTTTTAGAGTAATGTATCTAGTAGCCCAAATGACTCCATGGAAACCAGTTGAAAAATTAAAATGAGGCTTTAGAAGCAAACTACATACCTTCTACAAATCTTAACATAAGACTTATGACGTGCGTAAGACTGACTGTATGACTGCGAAGTTCTTATTATATTGTGTACTGTCTCTTTTAATCCTTGAACTTTTCCTAATAACTTCACCACGAAATGTATATTTTGATTTTCCGTTTTGAAGTTTTTATCTAAATGTATTGACTTTTGTGGCAATAATTAAAAAATGGATAGAGATATAAACTTGGTAGTAATATTATTTGATTGTAAAGAGAATGTTACGTAAGTGTACGCATTTTTAGACTGCTTCCTAAAATCCTAAATAATCACGATATTTAGGGCATAGATATTACGGTGATAAAAGTGCAACATCGGACACAGCCTAAGAACTGCCTAAAAATATAAAATATATAGTAGGTATGTAACTCGCAAGTAACGATAGAATTGAGAATTACCTTCATCTTATAAATGTCCATTTTCTTATTATAAACAGTAATATTAAAAATGAGCATACAAGAAGCACAAACCCCTGGCGAGTTTCCCATTAAACCGCATTTCGATACGATCCTGCTAAACCTAGCCAAAGTGTTCTAGGAGATAGATAGTTATTGCCTATTGTACCATAATGGTATGTACACGTGGAAGGCATTCCAACAGGGCTGAGAATTGCTATAAAGTGAATAACTAACAACTCTGTTGACATTTTGCATTGTAACACTTTATTGCTGTTAACCTATCAGTCCCCCATACACGACAAAGGTATTTCGATTTTTTTAAACTTTCAAACAAACGGCATCTGGTAATTAATTTTTAAGATAAGTCAGAACTATACAACAGAGAGGAATGTTGGAATGACTATTTAATCTGTAAATAAAAAAATCTTTATAGAAAATTACAAAGTTTAAAAGAAAAGCAAAACAATAATCTGCAACCAATTGAAAAATTAACATTCTTTAGGGCCGGTATTTTCATCTTTGATTAAACGGTCTATCAGTTAAAACGAAATTTATACAAGCATCGATATTATGGCATAAGTTGTAAGAATTACCCATTTGTCACTTAAAAGAAAAATATAGCTCCGATATTGCAGCATAATTTTAAAAATTATACATATGGTAGACCAGTCCATAAATTTAAAACTCGTCAACCCGTATTTGATTTCACAACTCTATCGCCAACTAATAATAAAAATAATGACAATAATAATAATAATAATAATAATAATAATAATAATAATAATAATAATGTTACAAATTTTTTGACAGACGCCAAATATTTCCAATTTTAAATGGTACAAAAGTGACCCCTGTTGTGCACTCTCCACACCAGCTATGAGTGCTCGTGAGGTGACGCCTGGTAAGCGCCCACACGGTGAAATATATCGTCATCATTACCGATGTCTACATGTGTTGTAGATACTGGCACACCCAGAAAAGGGTAATATGCCGTGATGATATATTTATTTATTTATTTTAAAATAATAAATATATAACACTAGGTACCATAATGATTAACAAAATTTTAAACAATTTAAAAATCAAAATTTAACAGTAACTTTTAAATCAAATAACACTATTATATCATTATTGGATAATCCTATAAATAAAAAAATCTGTTGTGTCCAGCACAAGACCTCTTGGCATTTCCATATTAGGCTGTATAAGTATTGTATTGCACTTCGCTATCGAACCGTCGTTTTATAACAAAAAATTACAGAACTTTACTCAAATATTGTTATTTATTGTATTTAACATGTCTTCTGTACACATAAAATTCTAATGATATCTATTTTTTATTGTATGAGGAAATTCTTAAATGTCAGTGACTCTTCCAATTCATTAACCAGATTGGCGGTATTTCTGATGGATATATGCACTTTACCTACAATTTTAAATATTTAATTAATAAAACAATAAGAAAGATTAAATGTACTTCCCAGAAATAGCTATCAGAATGTCACTAGAACTGTTGATTTTTGACAATGACATCTGTCATTTACAAGCTATGTTATAAACATTTGAATTTGTCAAGTAGTTTCCTTAGCCTCTGCAATTAGATTATTCTATATTTTATTGTGTCTTTATCTCTAAATCTATACAAGATATAATCAAAATTTTAAGTAGGTATATTAGATAGAGAATTTTATGTTTTTCAATATTTGTAATAACAAAAATTTCCAAAAAAATATATTTAGAAGAATTTTTCTAAGAAACTACTACTTCCGGTTGTCCAATTGTACCAAAACCTTTTCAGCTCTTCCCAGAAATGTCAGATTGAGGAATTCATAGTACAACAGGTCTTAAGTCATAGTTTTTGAGGAATCATCCCTCCAACATCCAGACAGACTTACACACATACACACACCATTTTAAAAATGTAATAATTGGATTCCAGGGAACTTAAATCGTGCTTATTCACTAAAATCTGGATATGTGATGTTTAGCATGATTCCAATACCTCTCTTAGCGAGAGGTAAAAAAGATAATAAAAAATCTGGTATTTTATAAAAATGAGTGTAAAGTTTGTAATAAAGTTTACATCGGGAAGTCTATAAGACAAATTGATACTCGGTTTAAAGAGCATGTCTATCATTCAAAAACCGGTAATCCTGATAAATCTAGCGTAGCACATGTTTATTAACATTCATAAAATTGACAATTCTAGTACATAATTATTAAAACATGTTGATAATTATAGATATTTAGACACGAGAGTTTGATAAAACTTAAATTTAAAGATAAATTGAAGAACACGGTTCTAGGTCCATCCCAAATTCTAAATTATATGACTTAAGAGTTAATATAAAACAGTTACATTGTTTAACCTTGGTTACCCAATTAGGTATCCACTCACATATGACTCCTCTCCCTATATAATTCGAGTTCTCTCCCTTATTCCTCAAAGCTGTTTTGACCTCTGGCATGGTTTACATGCTGAGTAATCTTAACTTATCTGTCTTTTTATTTTGTAGTTTCTACTGATGCTGACAACTCAGTTCTCGAAATACATATATAGTTTTTTTTTTATTATTATTGTTAAGGTTAAGGGATTTTTCTTTTTTATTCTTTTTATTTCTTAATCCATGTATATTTGCTTATATTATTTCAACTCCAATTTTTAAATATTTGCCATTTTAAAGTTGAAAGATTTCTTCCTAAACTTTATTTGAATTTCCCATTGTATTGTATTCATTCATACGATTATGAATGTGGCTGTGGTGAAAGAAGTATGCATGGATAGGTATGTGTTGCGAAGGATGATTGTTTCGTAATTATTGTGGTGTAAAGATAAATGGTTAGTAAGAATGTTTTGTGAGAATGGAGAGACAGCTGAACTTTTATGTGGACGAGAAGAATGAAGTATGTTTGTACAGGAGTGTGTAGCGAAAGATGATTTTTGTGTAACTATTATTGTGGTCCGGATGCGGTTATTCGCTACCGAAAATCGGTCACTTTAATATGTTATTATGTATGAATAAGTTTATGAATGTGGCTGTAGTGAAAGAAGTATGCATGGATAGGAATGTGTAGCGAAAGATGATTGTTGCGTAACTATTATTGTGGTCCGGATGCGGTTATTCGCTACCAAAATCGGTCACAGTAATATGTTCTTGAATGAATGTTATGATGATTTTGGGCAAGGCGGAAGAAGAATGTTTTTAAAGAGTTAAGTGATTCTGTGGAGCTCTTGCTTTCATCCCTTTTCTTATTATTTTCGGGTTTTTGCTAACCCACTAAGTGGGAAACGCGTGATTTTATGTATGTATGTATGTATGTTGTATTCCAGTGTCCAACTGTCCACTTCCTGTGTTAAATGTTAAATTTCTCCTAATGTGTGTTCACTTGTCTTTGTTTTAAGCAAATCAATGTTAATTGTATAACGGTGTTGACCTGAATGGGTAACCTAGGGACATTTGGTTTCTCCGTACTCTAGTGTTTACCAACTTGCGCAAATGAATGGCCAGCCGACGTAGGCTTGCAGTAGACTAACGAGGAGTATAAATTATCTGTGTGATATATAGGCAGAGTTGGTCATGTTGAGTGTAATTATTTTGTATAAGTTGTTGCCTTGTTATGAGCTTGGGTTACCATAAGCAATTTATAGGATTATTAAATGATACGGGTATATTTATACGCATAGTTCATCTAACCTTTTCTCGTATACGATATCAAGAGAATAAATTTCATACTCTTCTCAAGCATTGCTAGAATATATTGGTGCGATTAAATAAATGGAGGAAACGTAGAAAGGTAAATGGCAAAATTAAATAGATGAGAAAGAAACATAGAGCAAGAGGTCAAATAAATAACAGATACGTCACAATCTCTTTTATTTTTCGGTATGCGAATTTAATTATATACAAAAGTTCTTTAATTAATTAGAAACTTTTTACCTTCCGTCACCTTTAGGTAAGGAAGGCATTGTCTTTGTTCCAAAAAATCGATGGTGAGTTAATGAATAAAAACGTTTTAGGATCCCTGGAATACGATTTAGCTAGTTTTACGATGATGTCTGTATGTGTGTGATGTGTATGTGTGTGTGTGTGTGTGTGTGTGTGTGTGTGGATGTGTGTGGATGTGTGTATGTGTGTATGTGTGTATGTGTGTATGGATGTGTGTATGTGTGTCTGGATGTTGGAGGGACGATTCCTCAAAAACTATAAGACTTAAAAAAATTAACTGCAGTTTCCTCAATCTGACATCCCAGGGAAGAGCTGAAAAGGTTTTGGTAACAATTGGACAACCAGAAGTAGTAGTTTCTTAAAAAAATTCTTCTAAATATATTTTTTTGGAAATTTTTGTTATGACAAATATTGAAGATCAAAATTCTTCATTTAATACACTTAAAAATTTTATTATATCTTGTATAGATTTAGAGATAAAGACATTATAATATATATAATATTCTAATCGCAGAGGCTAAGGCACTAAGGAAACCACTTGACAAATTCAAATGTTTATAACATAGTTTCTAAATGACATATATCAGTGTCAAAAATCAACAGTTTCAGTGACATTCTGATAGTTTTTTCTGGGAAGTATATTTAATCTTTCTTATTGTTTTAATAATTAAATATTTGAATTATAGGTAAATGCATATATCCATTAGAAATACCACCATTCTGATTAATGAATTGGAATAATCTCTAAAAATTAGGAATTTCCTCATTCAATGAAAAATAGATATAATTAATATGTGTGCAGAAGACATACTAAATATAATCAAAAACAATATTTGGGTAAAGTTCTGTGATATTTTGTTATAAAACGACGGTTCGATAGCGAAGTGCAATACAATACTTATATAGCCTAATATGGAAAGTGCAAGAGGTCTTGTGCTGGCCACAACAGATTTTTTTTTTTAGATATTATGCCCAAAAAATCAAATTTTAATACGTAAAAATAGTGTACGCATCGCGTCAGAAAAGTGATTTTACTGTACTCGTATGGCATTTAAATACACGCTATCGCTCGTACTTATACGAGTACTTACCGTACTCGTCTGGTAAACTTTCACTTTTCTTAACTTGGGACGTAATTTACTATTTTTGACATTTTATGTGATTATCAATATCAAAAAATATTTTTGTCTATACGGTTTGATTATACATTTTTCTTCATATTCAATAGATATAGAGTTAAAGAATTTTAAAGAGCTTATGCTAAAATCGTGATAACAGCTGATATATTTAAATAATTCTAATAGACAGCTGTCAGTGTCAAGTGCAATTTACATAGTGTATGTGCGTGTTATAATTTTATTGGATTTAGAATCTCTTCCAAGGCGCTTTCGATATGGAATTTGTAAAAAATAGTATATGTTCGTGTTACAGTTTTACTGAATATATAAAATATTTTCCAATGAACTTTTGGTATGGGATTTGTACAAAATACATAGAATTGACGGAAGGTAATGTGCTGGCCACATCAGATTTTTATTCATAAAATAATAAGATTCCCTGACAAGTGAAGTTACTTCAATTTATTATTAGACTTTGTAGAAATAATTTGCTTAATATACTCCATATCCAAAATTAATAAATATATGATATAGAATTCGTATACGACAAGAAAGTAAATAACATAAAAATGTAAAAATGAAAAAGCATATGAAAAAGGAAGAATCTAAGGATTAGAACATATGCTTGAAGGAGAAACGAAAACTGCACTTAGTAATTAGAAGAGAAATCATGAAACTAAGCTGTCATTATTCAAATAAATGAAGATTCCCTTCCTACTCGCAGATACTTAAGATGACATGTGTTGACAGTTGTCATAAAGACCACTTTACCCTATATATTATACATCTTCAGCGATAAGCAATGCAAATTCGCAAGAAATGTATGTAAACAAATATGCAAAAAACAAATTACATTAAAATTTAACAAGATCTTGATATTTAAGATGACATAATGAGTGTAAACTAATAAACATCAAATGTCAATTTATTGAGTTTAAATTTAAATTAGGATGACCTAAATCAAACCTTGTATTTACATAGTTGAAGTCTAATAAGATTCATCCGAAAGGATTAAGGAAACATTCCGTTTCGTAACAAGAGGAAAAGAATCGTTACACAAATGAACGAATGTTTTAAATTTCTACAAAATTAGGTATTTCCGCTTATATTCATTTCCTTAACAACACCTTCAAATTGAGCTGTAGCGATAGGTACATAACAGATGTAAAACAAATTAACTTGACTAACTAACCAATCATCTGAACTGTGAAGAATTGCTTTTAAATTTAAAACAGCAGCAGAAGTAATAGTCAATTTGAAATGAATTGCTCTTATTCATAGGAATGCAAATGGCATCAAATTTATGATGTAATTTTAGTTTTTTGTCTATTTCAGTAATTTCCATGTCTCAAAGATGTTCCTGTGTGCCTTATAATATCGAATTACTAGAGGCAAACTATAAAAACAAAAATTTAAATCCGGCACAAAATATCTAAAATATATCAGCACGACATATTACCCATTTCTGAGTGTGCCACAATCTGCTTTATCGCAGATATCGGTAATGATGATGACATATTTGTACCGTGCAGGCGCTTACCAAGTGTCACCTCATTGCTGGCATGGAGAGTGCACGACAGGAGTCACTTTTGTGCCATTTAAAATTCGAAATATTTGACGTAGGTCGGAATAGAACCCGGTTCCCCAGGTTTGCGACCAGACACTCAATATTCTTTATAATGTGCACCTATGTATTGTACTTACATTAGACGTCACGTGCATTGTGGTGAATCAAGACTTCGAACCCGAATTTAAATTGAACCAAACCGTAACATTTTAGCGAGCCCAAACTCAGAACCGAACCTCAGATATATTTTTCAATTGAACCCGAATCGAAACCGAACCGTGTATTAAAATTCGGATTCAGGGTTCAGCTCCGGTTCAGGTTCATTTTCTGCTCTAAACGTAAACGTAATTGTAATATTTACAGCCGATTATCGTCGCCTTCTGCGTCTGCATTGCTGCCTGTGTAACTGTTCGTGTTGTAAATTGTGTTGCATTTTTGTCTTGCATTGCATTATAAATGCCGGGTCGTATTGTATATAAATATTGTTATTTAAAACATATTAATTCAATTTTCATTGAGTCGAACCGAATCTGATCCCAATACTTAAACCCGGAACAAAATCGTAAATTTTATTAATACATGAACCAGTACCGCACAAGAACACATTTCTCAAAAAACAAATTCACCTGAATCTAAACCGAACCTAGTTTTTGGCGGGTTCGATGCCTTGAAAAAAATTGAATGGAGAAAGAGAATTAAAAATTGAAAAGGAGAACTGAACTGAGTATACTTTAAAGAAGAGACTGTCTTCGGAAAACTATAATGAGGTGTCGAAAAAAATTAAAATATCTATTTTCTTCGGAAATTCAAATAAGTACATTATCTATAATATTATTAAACATGATTATCTGTTCAAAATACTGTATTATACATTTCATTCAAAGGTTTTGATTATAATTTAAATTTAATTTACAAGTGATTAAGGGCGAGTTTATGATGAATTTAATTTGTAAATTTACATTTAGAAATTATGGTTTCAATTTTAAAATTTTCTCTCTGGTTTATATTCGATTTTGAAATTCTATGGATCAGTATCTATCACATGACTTGTCACTGCTTGTCATTTGACGTTTCACCAGGTATCAGTTTAAATTTTAGGTTACAATGTTATTTTCATAGCCATGAATTTAATAGACGCTACTGCACAAAATGATTTTTTAATAATATCGGGAATGTTTTTTACTATTATTGATTTGGATAATAAAAAAATAAAACTGAAAAACATAAATGGTCTGTTAGGCCGTGGTTAGGCCTATGAACACATTGATTTATCAACGAGCAGAAGATCATGAACAATTCTTCAAATATACTCGTATGAGTGTGCATGTATTTAATTCCTTGCTGCCCTTCGATACATTGAAATTGCGCTAACGTTTTTATTTTTGTACAATTCTTTTGCTTTGTCGTACAAATTACGATGTTCCCGAATACTGCTTATTGGCAAAAAACAAAATATCAATTTGTTCCTGTGAATCCATCTTCAAAATGTCAACAACTCACAAAAAGAAAAGACAGCTGACGGTTGAAGCAAAGTTATGCCTTACCGCCATATTTAATAGTTCTCTCTTGTGTTTGGTCGAATTTAAAATTTACATTTGGAAATATAAAATATAGTTATATTCGTAATCTAAATTTCAAATTTCTAAATTTGTAAATCGTAAGCGTTTTAAGTGGGTTTATATTTTAAAATCTAAATTCATTATAACGGAGCCCTAAGAAATAAAATATTGTCCAATACCCTCCAGATAACTGTTTTACTGTCTCAAGGAAACCAATTCGGCTAGGCAGTCATTTCCTCCTTTCAGCAGTAAAAACCGTTTTACTCCGCTTGTAATGTAAAATACTTCCCATTTATGTCAAATAAAATAACTATATCTAAATTAGCAATAAAGCTACTTTATATTAACTTTAACAATTTCCTTAATGCTTCATTTATAACATACAATTATATTTTATTATATTTATCAACACAAGAAGTCAATCAGAGTAACATATTTATATTCGCAATCATAATGATAGTATCCGTATCATGTAACACATAGAAGAATTAGGTGCTGAAGAAATAATCACTGATGACAAACATGTGTCAGACGAAAACAATGAGACTCATGACCTCTATAGATCACACGGTCACACATACGAAAGAGTAGGCAGTAGTAGAAAAACCGCTAAGTGTGGTTACGTAGAAGTGAAGTTACGGTAAGTCAATGTCAGATGAACGTCGAGATGAACTAAAGCTGGATGCAGACAAATCCAGAAGAAAGATATAGAAAATAATGTTCAGATTTTCTTCAAGAATTTATGTAAAGCATTTTTAAATTAAAAGTGCACCTTTTGTTTTTTAACAAAAAATATTTTGAAAATTCCTACAGATAGCTTCTAAGAAAATTATTTGTGCTTAAATTTCTGAGTGTGCCACTATCTGCTTTATCGCAGATATCGGTAATGATGATGACATATTTGTACCGTGCGGGCGCTTACCAGGCGTCACCTCACGGGCACTCATAGCTGGCCTGGAGAGAGCACGACGGGGGTCAATTTTGTGCCATTTAAAATTCGAAATATTTGGCGTCGGTCGCGACCAGACACTCTGGCACGCTGCCACGGGACCCCTTATTAAGAGGACACAAAATATGTGCAAGAAGAATAAATTAAATAATTCCCATGAAAAAATTTGAGATAGCACACATAATTTTGAGTGTTCAGTACAATAACTACAAAGTCCGGATATTTGCAACATTGAACATAAGTTCGATTGTTTGACTGACATCAGCTGACAGACTGGTCAACATAACATAACCTATAAAAATAAATGTTTCTTCCATTTTAAATAATTTCGATTTTAAATCAAATTTAATCCAGTTCAGTAAAATTTATTATTATTCGTATTTTGAACATTTTAGATTTAGTTTTTAAGGAAAGAAATGGGCTTAAGGATCATGGAGAGTTTTAAATAAACGACGAAAGAAATTATGAAAAATTCAATGACTCTGCAGGAATTTGAACCCCGGACTTTCTCGTATTTAACGAAACATTTCTGGTACATCCACAAAATTCTAATTATTAACATATTTTTATATTTTTTAATTCATTCTATAATAAGTTTCCTCCTACTCCTCTAAATGTTCTAGATTCTTCAAAGTTACGAGTTAGGGGTTATTTCTGATGTGTATGTAGGAACCTACCTATAATTTTAAATATTTAATTAATAATAAAATAAGAAATATTAAATGTACTTCCCAGAAAAAGCCTTCAGTAAAGTAAATGGATTTTTGACACTGACAACTCACATTTTTCTGTCAATTACAAACATTTTAATTTTTCAACTGGTTTCCATGCATGGAGTTATTTGAGCTACTAGATACATTACTCTACGTAACATTGTCTTTACAAGCAAATAATATTACTACCAAGTTTATATATATATATATATATATATATATATATATATATCTACCCATTTTTTAATTATTGCCCCAAAAGTCAATATACCCCATATTTAGATAAAAACTTCAAAATTTTCAAAAATGTAATTTTTATCTATCTAGCTATTTCTCAATGCACTGATTCCAAATTTTGAAACCGCAGGTTGATATCTCTTTTCGTTCTCGAGATATTTAGATTCAAAGTTTTGTTCAAAACTGCCCGTTTTTGGGTATTAACCCAAAAATGGGTCGAGATATGAATTTGGCGACAACACCATTCGATTCTACGGGCAAAATTACATAAGTACACCAATTTTCATAATTTTTGAACACCGCATACAATCTCTAAAGCAAAATAACTGAAAATGGCCAAAAATCGCAAAAATCTAAGACCCCTTACGATTTTTTCAGATTTTGGCCATTTTCGGGGATTTTCAAACTTTTATTCATAAAAAATGAACAAGTTCGACAAATATTATGAAAATTGGTATACTTATGTAATTTTACCCGTAGAATCAAATGGTCGTGTCGCCAAATTCATATCTCGACCCATTTTTGGGATACTACCCAAAAATGGGCAGTTTTGAACAAAACTTTGAATCTAATTATCTCGAGAACGAAAAGAGATATCGACCTGCGGTTTCAAAATTTGGAATCAGCGCATTGAGTAGTATCTAGATACATAAAAATTAGATTTTTGAAAATTTTGAAGTTTTTATCTAAATATGGGGTATATTGACTTTTGGGGCAATATTTCAAAAATGAGTAGATATATAAACTTGGTAGTAGTATTATTTGCTTGTATAAATAATGTTACGTAAGTGTACGCATTTTTAGAGTAATGTATCTAGTAGCCCAAATGACTCCATGGAAACCAGTTGAAAAATTAAAATGAGGCTTTAGAAGCAAACTACATACCTTCTACAGATTTTAACGTAAGACTTATGCCGTGCGTAAGACTGGCTATGACTGTGAAGTTCTTATTATATTGTGTACTGTCTCTTTTAATCCTTGAACTTTTCCTAATAACTTCACCACGAAATTTATATTTTGATTTTCCGTCTATTTGATAATGACTCATGTTAGTATATATCTACATATTGTGTGTTTTAAAAGTATTTATTATATTTAGAAAATGGAAAGTAAAGATAAATTTGGATCTTAAACCACATTAAACTTACATTACAAATCTAAAGCTAACTTTTCCGTTTTAGAAAGGCGTAAGCAAATAAAGATAAAATAGAAATTTGGATATGTTTGGAAAGTCATAAAAACATCTTGTCACATATTTTCAGGTTTTAAAGCATAATGCCATTGACCTTTACACATAATTAAAATGCAACGTTTAAAATTTGAGCGTTTCCAATATTTTTCTTTGTATATGGTAATGAAATAATAGCTTCATAATGGAGAAACGGGGAAAATAAGAACAAATGCTAGATGAAATAAGACCGTTTTCGCAGACTCTGAAGTAAACATAAAGAATGATTAACAGAGCTGTTATATAATTACACAGACTTTCCAAGAAGTCAGTAGACATCACATCCTAGACGAGACCATTTTGATAGACATGCGCAGATATTAGTGACTGAAAATATATGGCGCATACAGTGTTGTATAAAATACTTGAAAAAACGTATTTCAAATAGAAAACACAAAATACTAAATAAAAGTATTTCATATGTTTGGTACAATAGGATTATTTTTTTAGTATTTCAAATATACTAATATTTCCAATACTTTCAAATATTTCAAATACTTTTACTTTTAAATATATTCAAATAAATAAAATATATTACGATAGAGTAAAAATGTTTTTCGAATTCAACTTATTCGCGTATTTTTAATAATATTAAAAAGAAATTCCTACATTAACATAGGCATTTGTTTTTTTAAGAAAAAAATTAGGGAATTATTCCGTTATATTACTAACAGACCACACATGACTGAGGGTTTCTATTTCAAATACATAAATCTATTTCAAATACTTGTGTATTTTAAATACAAAAATGTATTTCAAATAACAAAATATATTTCAAATATTGAAAAATTGTATTTCATACAAATAATAGTATTTTAATATATTAAAATATAAAATACTAGTGAAAAGTATTTGTACTAAAAATACCAAATACCTTAATTTTGAAGTATTTCAAATAATTACTTAAAATAGTTAATCTAATTCAAATACTTATTTCAAATACATATTTTCAAATACTATACAACACTGGGCGCATATTATGCCAACTTAGAATGTTGTTTAAATTCATTAAGTACAGAAAAGTTACATTTTATATTATTTGTGAATTTAAAAGTAATTATACCATATTTATGTTTCCAATAGTGTAAATAATTAAATTATATGTGTATTTGTAAATTTATTACTCAGTATTTGGTAAGGTTAAATGCGTTATTAAAAAGTTGTTATTAACACAATTTGTATTAATATGTTTCTCTATACTAAACAACGCTAGGTTAAAGTATAGTTTAAGTCCAAACGGATATTTTTTAGTCTCGTTAAATTGAAATAAAAACTGTGAAGGTGTTGATTACAACAAAGAATATTTTTCTTATACCTCAAGATTATTCATTACAAGAAGGAACTCGACAATATTTAAATAGTAGTATTTTGCAAAGATGCATAGAATCAAATGCTTGTTATTTACAATTCTGGAATCTTAGCAATATAATTTTCTTTTTCTTTTCTGTCGATATTAAATTTTCCTAACTTACTATTAAAAATTGGAATAATACTACCTTTTTGGTTTAAGTTCTGTATTTATTTATTTATTTATTTATTTATTTATTATTAAAACCCAACGTTTCGGCACCATGAACTGGTGCCTTCTTCAGGAGAAATTGACATAAAAATGTGAAAAAACAAAAACAACAAGTAACAAAGGTAACAAGAAAAGTACGTAAATGTTACCGTTTCATGTATACAATTTTCTAGACAATATATGCATGCCCGGCAATAACTTGGACGGCGAGCATGCATCTTCTCAGGAAAACTCTCCTTTTGCCAGAGGAAAAACCGTCCCAAAAAACTGACAGAGAAGTGATCTCAGAAACGCCTTGTCAGTAGAAACTCAGAGACGCTTTATCAATTATTAATATGAGTTCTGAAAGATATTTTAATAATTACTATTAAAATTTAGTACAAAAAAGTAAAAGAAATATGCTGCCAAACGGATAATTTTCTGGAATTGTTATCTTACAAATTATAACTGTAAAATTGTTGATTACAACAAAGGATTTAATTATAACCTAATAATATTGATTACAAGAATGAATCTAACAAAGGAAATTTCATAAATATTTTAAGACTAGGAAAATTATAGTTTAAACTTGAAAGCGTTTGATGATTTGCAAATTTATATTATGGGAGAGTGAGGGGGCTATGTAAATATTTGAATATTTAGAGCTGAATTATACAAAAAAGAATTATATAATACCTGTATTAGTAATTCAGTGGTGTATTTTTAAATAAATATTAAGTTTACAATCTATATGTTTTATCATTAATTATTTATGGAATTTTGTTTAGTTTTCACATATGAATTCAAATTTCGCGCGGCATCATTTGGCAGAATATGGCGGCGCCAGCTCTGTTAGCCATTCTATGTATATCCAGTCACTACAGGCAGACACATTTAGAAAAGAAAATGGAAGATTAAATTGTATTATGTATTGTAAAAAAACATGTAAAATAAACGCCCGCACGGTACGAATATGTCATCATCATTACCGAAATCTGTGTATAAACCAGATGGTATACCCAGCCATGTATAAAATGCCGTTCCGTGATGATATATTTATTTTTTTATTTATTTATGTTACATAATTTGAATAATATAACAATAACCATTGCGATATTCATGTAATATGTAAATTGCCAAGTCACTGGCAAAACAATGTAAATAACTGTATAAGACATGAAAACATGATCAAAACATATTACACATATAATTAATCGTCATTCTGTTACATAAACAAATGCAAATCCCGCGATGCAGTATCTTATTTTCGAAATTACTGTCACATCAAGTGACCTATGCCTCCAACTTTCTTCTGGCTGACATCTGGCGGGCGCCATGTCAACGATTGTTGGTGTAAACAATAGAAGGTCAGTGTTATATAAGCGGAGACAGTCTGGGCTCCAGATTCAGTAAGTTTTCGATATAAATATGTAAATGTTATGTAAATAAGAAACGCCCTACGGAACTAGCTTTGTACATCGGATTGTAGAGATAATTAATCTTGCAGTTTGTTTGCATAGAGATATGGAATATGAGTGAATTCTATAAACTAAGATCATTAATTTTGCATTAAACCAAACACAATTCACTTGTTTTGTTACAGTGAACTGGAAAATACAATCCTCCAATGTTTTTTGAATTGCACAAGATGATAAACACAAATTATCTAGTCTAAAAATTCTAGATCCAAATCCAGTCTATAATTCAGTATTTTATTTATTTTTAATTTTCAAATTGTACAAAAGTAACCTCTACTATAAAAAACTAATGTGGTCAACACAATACCTCCCGCTATTTAATTTTTATAAATAAAAAATAAAAATAAATATATCATCACGGCATATTACCCATTTCTGGATGTGCCAGTATCCACAACACATGTAGACATCGGTAGAGATGACGATATATTTTACCGTGTGGGCGCTTACCAGGCATCACCTCACGGGCACTCATAGGTGGTGTGGAAAGTGCACCACTGTTGTCACTTTTGTGCCATTTAAAATTGTAAATATTTGGCGTCTGTCGGGATCGAACCCGGTTCCCCCAGGTTCGCGACCAGACACATAAATACATACCCACAAATTTACTAATCTTTCAAACTATATTAAGTTCCTTTGCATATATCTATTGCTTTATATGATCCGTTTCATTAATGTGTAGTTGTAAACTAATATTTGACACTTTATGTTTGAAGGAAAATATTAAAATACCTATATTATTTTTACAAACCTTAATTTCATTATAATTAATACAATCTCCTTAACATGGTTTCATTATTAATTTTAATGTAATTGCTTTCCTGACAGTGACATTTGTTTAAATATGTCAAAATTGTTATTAAAATATTATGTTTTTGTTTGACGCATAGGCAAGATTTATATTTAAAGTTATGTACTAAATGCTATTATCGTAGAATTGAAAACTGTACCATTATATTTATTTTTTATTAGTAAAAGTTGCTGAAAAATTATATTCAATGATTGTTCAAAGCTTGTATAAGTGATTCTTCCGGTTATCCGATATACACTAAAAACAAACACACACACACACACACACACATACACACACATACACACACACATACATGCCCACAGACATCATTGTAAAAATGTTAAATCAGATTCTGAGGGACATCAAAACGTGCTTATTCACGAAAATATCTATATGCTATTTTTAGCACGATCCCTATACCTCCCTCACCTAGGGTAGCGAAATTTAAAAATAGATCGTCATTATCGAAATCAGAGGATAAAATTAGTCTGTTGCACACAGAAATAAGTAATTAGACATAATGATACACAGTCGTACAAAAAAGTCTCCGTATGATACCCAAAACATTTAAATAATAAACCATTTATTTTATAAAAAAATATTATATTTTGATGGGTTTCGTTTAATTTTTCCACTAGTAACTGAGCGAAGAGCCATTGAATCTACCAAATTTTTAGTAACCGACTAATCTGTCATTCTTCTTGTAATTTATTGTTATATTCTTTTTGATTCATATTCTTGTATCTTTCGAGAATTTTTCTCACTTTCTCACTCTGGTTAAACTCCGGAGACTGTGGGGGATGTGTAAACTTATTTTTAATATTATACAATAAGTATTCTCTTACAGTGACCAATTATTTGTCAAATTGTTGTAATGCATTAAATTAAAATTGTCTGCTATGCCATATTTTTAGGCACTTTGTTTTAAATTTGCTTTTAAAATATCGAGGTAATCTTTGCTATCTATAATAGCTAATTTTCGTAATCCCGTTTACTAATATACTGCCGTAAATATCATTTCAGTTTTTGACTCTCCCTTTTAGAATGCATTTGAGAAAGAATGACTATAAAATCTTGGAAAACGTTGCAATTCCTTGTAAAAAAAAAAAATAATAAAAGAATAATAGGAAGTAATTGTATTTGCAAACTAATGATGTCTAACGTGTATCCAAGTTACGCAATAATATTTTTAGTATACCAAATGCATTAGTTAAAGCATCATTCTAAGTTATGAAGAAGTCAAATGCGTCACTCAAATTAGTTCTGTGTAATAAAAAGATAATCAATTCAACAACAAGTCGCTGAAACTACTTCAGCATAATGTTTTAATAACGCAAAACATGAACAAATTACATAATGAAACACGCAAAAACAAATTAATAGAGCAACGAACTACAAACCCATTCTACAAAACAATAGTTATATCACCAATCAGCAATCAATACGGAAAGAAAGCGATGACAGTCAAAAACAATAGCAATCGAATAATTATTCATGCTTGCAATATGACCTCAGTTGTCTTTTCTTCATGTCCTACATTATATAACTGTAGTCACTCGAACCGCGGGTCGTATGTTCAGTGATCATATGTAAAAACGAGTTACAAGTGACATTTCAGTGATTACTTTTGTTTTTCAACTAGTGTTGCGCAAGCGACTTGATCTCGCCAAAATCACATTCAGTTGAAACAGAGAAGTAGAATTTTTGATTGACTTGTAACCTTCAGTCAAAATATTAAGTGGAATATAGTAATTAGCGATTTGGCTAATTCTAGTTATCATTATTCTGGTTCTGCATGTTTCACAGACAGGTTTTTAATTTTAAATTTCAGTCAATTTTGACTCTTCAGCTTGATTAGGCTTAATGTAATTATTTCTCTGCGATTATGTAAAATTAAAACGATCTTACAGCGACAAAGCAATTTCTGCGCTCAAATATATGCAGATGATTCAACCACAGTCCAGAAGACATAGTACGAACACATACTATTTTTTACAAATTTCATACCAAAAGTTCATTTGAAACGGTTCTATAAATCCAATAAAATTATGACATAAACAAACACTACGTAAAATGCACTTGACACATTTCTTTCTGCTTCAGTTTTCCCCTATTTTATTAGGGGTCGCTGTTTCCTCTTCTCTTCCACTCATTCCTGTCCAACGCATCTTCTTCACACAGTCTTTCCTTTCTCAAGTCTTTTGCGATACAGTCTCTTTAGCCTTTCACTGCATGTCACTTGCCAGGAACACTATGACATTCTAATTTTTGATCCCATATTTTCCATATTTGGTTTTGCACTTGCAACAGACATCTGTCAATTAGAATTTTTTGAATGAGCAGCTGTTTCCATGATAAATAGCAAAGCTGACTAATTTTTGAAAATTAATTTCTTTATAATGCTTTAACTCTACATCTATTGAATATGAAGGAAAATGTATAATCAAACCATATAGAGAAGAGTATTTTCTTTAATAAATATAATAACAAAATGTCAAAAATGAATATTTAACTTCGTATTTTTAAGAAAAACTGTTAAAAACTTCAAATAAGGGTACTTCCGGTGGATCAATTATAACTAAAATCTAATCAACTCTTCATATGGATGTACAGAAGAGGAATACGAAAGACACACACACACATACATACAGACATCATCTTAAAAATAGTAAATTCGTATTGTAGGGACCCTAAAACGTGCTTATTCATTAAAAACTCACCACCGATTTTTTTGACCAAAGACAATACCTTCCTTACCTAAAGGGGACGAAAGGTCGTATTCCTCTTTCTTACAACCATATGAAAAGCTGATTAGATTTTGGTTATAATTGGTCAACCGGAAGTACCCTTATTTGAAGATCTTTACAGTTTTTCCTGAAAAAATGCAGTTATGTATAATTTTTCGACATTTTATGATTATCAATATGAAAGATAATCTTATATGCCCTTAAAGTTGTTACCCAAAGTTCGACAACACCCTGTATATTCGCATTTATAAAACTATTAAAATTTAATAAGGTTTTCAAATTTTGCGTATAAAATTGAAAACTACATCAACATCCGTCAATTACCAATGATCCAGTCCTTTTCTATGATAAGCATAGATCGTTATTTTATAAATTGATATCTATTTTTTGTGTATATTTAAAAAGCTGTCTGCCTATACATCCTCAAAAGGGTTAGTTTACTAGTATACCTACTATTACATGCTTAACAAATTATAGGGGTAGCTATCTCCAATTATTTACGTATGGATAGAATACTATATCTCAACATGCTATTAGGATAAATTACCCACAAAAATGTGAGTATGATTGAAAACATATGGGAAAGAAATAAAACAAACGTTCGTAAATACCACTTATAAGGAGATATGCTCCTATTTTAAATAAAACCATGTATAATCAACCTTCAATTTAACGGACTTTTAAAATATTAGAATAATTCCAATTTTGAAACATGCAATTTCATAGTACCTACAGCAGTATACAAAATAAATATGAAACATAATAAAGAATACTAATTAAAATAGACTGCATACAAGATGGGGTCCTCCACCATAACAACTTCACTTCTCCATATTATATTATACAATAACAAATATTATATATTGTCACTGAAGTTGTTAGGCTACATAAGTATTGTATTGTACTTCGCTTTCGACCCGTCGTTTTATAACAAAATATTACAAAAATTTAATCAAATATTGATTTTATTGTATTTAACATGCCTTCTGCACACATATAATTCTAATTATATCTATTTTTCATTGTATGAGGAAGTTTCTAAATGTCAGAGATTCTTCCAATTCATTAACCAGATTGGCGGTATTTCTGATGGATATATGCATTTTACCACAATTTTACCTATAATTTCAAATATTTAATTAATAAAACAATAAGCTTCCCAAAAAAGCTATCAGAATGTCACTAAAACTGTTGGTTTTTGACACTGACATATGTCATTTACAAACTATGTTATAAACATTGGAATTTGTCAACTGGTTTCCTTAGTGCCTTAGCCTCTGCGATTAGATGGAGAATTTTATGTTCTTCAATATTTAATAAAACAAACTCCCAAAAAATTATATTTAGAAGAATTTTTCTAAGAAGCTACTACTTCCGGTTGTTCAATTGTTGCCAAAACCTTTTCAGCTCTTCCCAGGAATGTCAGATTGAGGAAACTGCAGTTAAATATTTTTTAAGTCTTATAGTTTTTGAGGAATCGCCCCTCCAACATCCAACATCCAACACAGATTCACACACACACACACACTTACACACACACACACACGCACACACACACATCATTTAAAAAAATGTTATAATCGGATTCTAGGGACCGTAAATCGTGCTTATTCAATAAAATCTGGATATGCGAATTTTAGCATGAATCCAATACCTCTCTTAGCGAGAGGTAAAAGTGTTAAAATTACATATTACCTTCTAGTGTTTATTCACAAAATTCGCGATATTCAATTTTTAGCCTGATTTTTAAACCCCTCTTTCCTACGTTGGCGTAAGGCAAAAACTGAATCAATTTTGGTTTAAGAAAATATCAGAAAAATAAACCATGTTAATATATTATACCCATTTCTATTTTGACATTATGATAAATACATCTTTCGTCACACGAAATTTAAATATGCAAACAAATTTGCTACCTTTTACAGCTTCATCCAAATTGCATCACTTTCATTTAATTACCATACTCCGAATCTGAAACTAGTTCACACATAATAAACTTATCGCTATTCATATATAACTGTGTCGCATAATACCCCATATAAAGAACACTATGGTTCTTAGTAAAAATATAAACTATAACCATATCACATATTAGAGACATGTAGTACTCGTGTTTGTTCCACATGTATATTGTATACTCGTATGTAGGATATATGGGTGTGTAAGGACACGTAGAGCACAGACGGCGTGTCCTGGATTACGACCTGATATACGTGAATGAATGAAGAATCACAGTGTGAGGTGATAATGAGAATAGTGACGAAATGTTTTATGGATAACGTGACGAATAACATCTGATGATGAAATGAACTTTGTTGTGTGAAAATAACAAACCACTAAAATATAATTTTTCTACAACTGTCAAAAAAACATGACATTTATACAGCGTTATGGATACGCGAAGTTTGTGTTTTTTTTTTTTCGCGTGAAAAAATAACTATTACTTTTTCACGTGTGAAAAAATATACAAGTATTCTCATATTGACGTATCGATTTAACTGGTAATAAGATCGAAATGGGGTATTCCACCATAACAAATAAATTTTTAAAAAATCAATTTAACTTCAAGTATGGCTCAATAAATAATAGTTAAAACAATGAAAACATTTTTTAAATAATTACTTTACGAGATATTTCGCACTTGCTAAAAGGGAAAATTGACGTCATACAATAGTTATCTTTCTCTCGCAGCATACTCAGAGTAGTGTGTGTGAGAAAGACAAGTATAGGGGAAATGTGACGTTACACTGATTTTTCGAAAATAAAACACTGTTAAACTAGAAACAATTAAGATTTTTTAATACTATGAATTGCTTCAAAACTGAATGAAGTTTTATTTAAAATAATAAAAAAAATTGAGTGGAATACCCCATTGCATCATTTGCAGTTTCATTTACCTCAAGAGAAGTATCGCTGTCACTGATCTCGTCACAATCCATCGTTTTAAGGCAAAAATTGATAATATACAGTGTATCCCCGGATTGAGTTTACAATAGGCAAAAAAATCTTATTTTTGATTTTTCGAAAAAATGTTAAGGGAAGAAAAATTTTTGCTTGAATTAAAACGTATGTTTTAGTTATTGAAACATGTAATTAATGCAAGGTTCTTTCGTTATAACGTTTTTTCGTATTTTGTCCTTCTAATACTACAATTACATACATTGAATTTAACATTATTTTAGTTAGCTATGAAATATTGACAAATGATTAAATGTCAAAAGTAATTCTTATTATCATAAAGTAAGAAGGTAATTTATATTCAAAATAGAGAGAATTTGTTAAAGAAATGTTAACGATAAAACAAAAAAAGAGAGTTAATTGAATAAAATAAAAAAGTATTTTGATTTTCGCTGTTTCTTTTTATTTGTAATTAGAATTAATAATCATTTGTCAATATTTCAAAGCTAACTAAATTAACGTTAGATTCAATGCAATAACTGTGTTATTAGGAGGAAAAATATGAAAAAATGTTATAATAAAAGAACATGGCTTTAATTAAAAGTTTTAATAATTGAAACATGCGTTTCATTCAAGCAAAAAAATTTCCTCCTTTGGCATTTGTTCATAAAATCAAATATAAGATTTTTTTTCCTTTTGTAAACTCAATCCGGAGACATACTGTAGATAGATCAAAAATACAAATTCGTAGACTTCATTTGCACGTTCCCAGGTGACTTCATATTGGTAGCAAATTGATATTATTTTGAATATTTTCCTATAATTTACTTAAATAAATCTGAAATTATTGAATTCTTTTTTTGACAGTTAAAATATTGATTGTATTTCGTGGGCGAAATTTGTGATTTTTGGCGCGTTCGTATGACTTTTTTGTGTGTGACGTCCTTACGCACAAAAAAAAAACACTCATTTCGGGCACTTAATACAAAAATAACTATTTCATGTGTTTTTAATTCCAAAGAGGTCTAAATTCCAAAAACTACTTGAAAACCAAATTCCATTTCAAATTCCACTGTTTTAGAAATGACAAAAGTTCCATAAAAATTTTTTTTGCCCTCCTGAAGTGTAATGGGAACTTTACAATTGTATACACAGCAAGTGTAACCTACATTTTACGCTTACTGTGTTGTAACTTGTCCAACTATGCGGTAAAATAATTAAAATACACTGGACGTTTATGGGCATTTAGAAAAGAAATCATTTTTACTATAATAAAGTTCATGTAAAAAAGTACTACCTACAAAAGTTATTTTTTCACTTTAACATTTCCTATATTTAAAATTAATTTATATAAACCAAAATTACGGCAGCGACATCTGTCATTATTGTAAAATCCGCCGTTGCTGACATAGTCACCGATCGATACACCTGTCAAATACGCGAGGCGAACATTGCTGAAATGTCAAATATCGACACCTGCCTATTATTTATTAAACATGAGCAAATAAATATATTATCAGTCATAAACAACGTCTATTATTACAAATAAATTTTCGCTAGAAGAAGTACTCTAAAGAAGGTAAGTAAAATAAAATTTGGAAATTGACTCCAGTATTATAAACTAACCCTTTTCATAAGTACAACCTATCTCATTAAAAAAAGTGATTTTCATTGTCGTCGGCCAAAAAGTTTGATACAATTCTCGTGCGTGAAGTATTTTATAGCGCTCCAGCTAATAAGGCACTCGCCTTAAGGGCTCGTGTCTTAAACAAAGCTGTCGCACTGTAAAATGCAACTTACACGCACTCGAATGTAAATAACTATTACGTGATTGAAGTAGAAAACAAGAAATGGAAATAATTTCATAAACAAGGGATTGTATAAGTTCTAAAATTTTGACTTTTTGTTTAGCATTTCTTTCATATTTGATATATTCAGTGGACTTTACTATTTGAAAATTCAAATTTTAATCTTAAATAAAAACCAAAAAAATTAAATTGTACTTACTTTTACTACATTAAATATAATCCATAATCCAAAGTCTACAAAAACCAGAACCAAAACTCAAACACCACTTTAAACTCTACGAAGCAACAATCTTCAACAACTTAAATCCCAAAAATTCGAAACTACAATCCAAATCCACAATATCCACCACACTACCACAAACTTCCAGTTCTTTCATTCAAATCAGCTGCCACAACTCCATCTGTCTATAGTGCACGCACATTGCCTCTCCACCTGTCACTGGCGAACCGCGAACCAACGATCCAACACCAACAAACCAACACCAACGAACCAACAGACCAGCGGACCACTGTCCGGCACTACGTTACGTTACGATATTACGAATCGACTGCGGCGATACGGTGGTTGACCACGGCTACGCTAACTTCTTACGATGAGGTACAACAGTGCAGCTTGCACAGCTGAGTCGTACGCTTCGTAGCGTGCGAGAAAGAAGGAGGGATGAGGAAGGTTTGAGGAAGGAACAAAGGAGTAGAGAATGGATAGAGGAAGATAAAGATGGGAAGGCAGGAAATTATGGAAAGTGGAATGGTGAAGATAAAGGAGATGTGGATTAGGGAATAGATAATATTAAAAATGTATTAATACGACGCACAGAGATAAAGCAAAATGGGTTCGAATCCCACTAAGGCATGGATGTTTGTGTATATGAACCTACTCAATAATTGGAATTTAATCCTGTTGAGAGGTTTTTTAAAACAAATTTATATTGTTTTTTACCTCTCGCTAAGAGAGGTATTGGAATCATGCTAAAATTCGCATATCCAGATTTTAGTGGATAAGCCCGTTTTAAGGTCCCTATAATCCGATTAAAACATTTTTACGATGATGTCCGTGTGTGTGTGTGTGTGTGTGTGTGTGTGCGTGTGTGTCTGTGGATATGTGGATGTTGGTACCCGGTTTTTCAAATACTATAAGACTTAAAAACTACTTAACTGCAGTTTCCTCAATCTGACATTCCTGGGAAGAGCTGATTAGAGTTTGGTATCAATGGACTACTTGCGTACCTTTTTTTATTTAATATTTTCGAAGAAAATATAAAAACTTGCTACCCATATTTTTGCTTTTCACAAAATTTTTATTAATTAGCCAGAAAAAAAATAATGAAATTTGATTATTTGAATTCCCGCCATGTATGACGTAGAATTACGCCGCACCAATGAATAGTCGTAAAGTCACAGCGTGGTGCCGTCCCATAGTAATGGTATGTTTGTGCGGGTAATGTAGATGTTTGACGTTTCAGTAATAGTTTGGAGTTTAGTATTTTAGTTTATCTTTTTGGTATCGATATTTTAAATTACAAGTAACTACCTATGTGTTTATTTATTAAGTAATTAATGTATTTGAGAGACCAGAGAGAGAGAAAAATGGACTAATGTCAAATTCTAATTAAAACTTTCTCGCACGCCATGCCATCTATTGATAACATTCTTAAACATGCTTCCCCTCCCCCAATTCAATATAAAGACGTCACAGAAAATTTTCTTTCTTAATTTAGTAAAAAACTAATAATTATTTCAAAATAAAATTTATATTTTTATATATGTTTTCAATATAACATTACTTATATAGTGACAGAAATCGAATTTTCAGTACCATGCAAGTAGCCCATTGGACAACCGGACGTAATAGTTTCTTTTAAAAAATCTTCTAAATATTATTTTTTGAAAATTTCTGTTATTACTATTATTGAAGAACATAATGTGTTACATTTAAAAAAATTATATCTTGTATAGATTTAGAGATAAAGGCACTGTAATATATAGAATAATCTAATCGCAGAGGCTAAGGCACTACGGAAACCAGTTAACAAATTCAAATGTATATAACATAGTTTATATATGACAGATGTCAGTGTCAAAAATCAATAGTTTTAGTGACATTCTGAAAGCTTTTTCTGGATAGCACATTTAATCTTTCTTACTGTTTTATTAGTTAAATATTTAAAATTGTAGGTAAAATGCATATATCTATAAGAAATACCGCCAATCTTGCTAATAAATTGGAAGAATCTCTGACATTTAGGAACTTACTCATACAATGAAAAATAGATATAATTAGAATTGTATGTGTGCAGAAGACTTGATAAATACAATAAAAACAATATTTGGGTAAAGTTCTGTAATTTTTTTGTTATAAAACGACGGTTCGATAGCGAAGTGTAATACAATATTTATATAAATATAACATAAAATGGAAATGACAAGAGGTATTGTGCTGGTCACAACAGATTTTTTTTTCATGGGGTCAGGTTTGATCTCAACCGACACCAAATATTTCGAATTTTAAATGGCACAAAAGTGACCACTGTAGTGCACTCTCCACACCAGCAATGAGTGCCAGTGAGGTGACGCTCGGTAAACGCCAGCACGGTACAAATATGTCAGCATCATTACCGATATCTGTGACTACGCAAATTGGCACACCCAGAAATGGGTAATATTTTTTTATTTTTTGATTTTTTTTATAAATTTAATAATTCATTGATTCTAAAGCAAAAAGATCTTAAAATGTTGAATGAATTTCTGTATATGGAAACAATATGGAAAAATAAATGTATAATGTATGTAGGATGTTATAGAGTTGAGCCTGTATGTTAATTGGACATAATGATTAATGGCGTCTATACAAATATGAATACATCATTCTCACTTTTATCCAAATCTGGTTCTAACTACTAACAATAATGTTACTAAATGCTACTCTATATATGTCGGCCATTTTAAAAAATACTTGTCGAAATAAAAAAACAATTAATAACTCACGGATAAAAAAAAATAAAACATACATTCTATTCGACTATTTGATTCAGTTTATGAAAAAACATTTAATTAATGTTATTTACATTTAGACAAATTGGGTGCGATTCAGTGGGTTATATTAAAGTCTGTACTAACACTTGTATTAGCTAAAACAGTGTATTAGCTTAAAACACATTTTAAAACAAAGGTGATTCAGTGGTCTGTATTAAGCTGTTTTAGTTAAAACACAAAATTACACTTGGCAACACTGTAACAACTGTCAAAGTGCGAAATTGGCGGCATTTGAAACGTCAAAATTTTGTATTTGTGTTGTTTTAGGTTATGTTACACTACTTTATGACCTTTATTTTAAATTTTAGCATATTAAAATGTCAGGAAAAAGAATTACAGAACCGATTGGTTTAATGAAGAAAAGATTATTTTAATAAAAGGCAATTACTAAACAGAACGGTATTATTGAAAATAAGGGAAATGACATTAAAATAATGAAAAATAAAAAAGCTGCATCATTTTGAAGTGGTAAATTGGAATGTCCAAAGAAATAAAAGTTATGTTTGTGCTGATTGATATTTTTCATTATTGTAATCAAGTTTCCATTATTGTAAATAAGCATTTCTTTGTTGTAATCAAAATTTCTTTAAGGATTTCTTTATTTGTAATAAAAAAAAATCAAAATCAATCAATATTATTTTAATTCAATGTAGCGGGGCCCCTAAAAAAAATAAACAACATATAAATAATTGTTGTAACTTGCCTCAATTTATTCATATTAACCTCAATTCTTTAAATTATTCATTTTCTCTTTTATTATATCATTTTAAGTTCAATATTTGCTTTAGTATACTTTATGAAGAGTCAAATATATAATTTTACTTTAATATTTCATATCTGACGTTATGAATTAAGGTTAATACAATACTTAAAACAGATATAACCCATTTTTAGAAGTGTTTTAATTTCCTAGGCAACTAATACACATGTATTAAAATAAACACTCTAAAACAGTCTAATACAAGCCACTGAATCAGGTTTTTAATACAACTCTTAATACAGATCTTAAAACAGCCTAATACAACCCACTGAATCGCACCCAGAATTTAAAATTTTCATATAACTAAACTAATATGAAAATACAAAAAACTAACAAAAACTATTTGTAATAAATTGCTTAACAGTAAATATACAACCGATTTATTAATTTTTTTATTGTAACAACAGGAAACAGACGCGACCACAATTTTTTCAGAACTTGATTAATTTTCGTTCTAATTTAAAATACAGATACATGACCAAAGTTACCAGTTATACATGTATGCGTAAAATATTTTCGATTCCAGACAACAAAATTAGCAGGTGCCACTGACGGCAGAACTACTAAAATATGCAAATTGTAGACTGCTTCAGAATTTTAACACAAAGAATGAATATTTAGGCAGATGTTCCTTCAAAATCATTCAGTGTTCAGAATATATTACATGTATTTTGATTATTAAACTTTTAAAGTACAATTGGTAATAAATTATTATTTATGAAAGGCGGTTTCTATATGTACCTATTGCAGAATAAATAATTTGAGTAATAGTATATTGTGTTATTAGGAGTAAAAATGACACTTTGTGTGGGGAGCATGTAAGTTTGCACGACGAGCGGTACGCGAGTCGGACAACTGCATGCGAGGCACACAAAGTGTCACTTTTACTCCGAATGACACATCATATTTTTTCTTCAAACGTACTTATTTAAATAAAATAATTACAACTTGAAGTCATAATAATTATAAATATTTTACGTGAAGGACGTTTAATGATTTCAATTGCTCTGTTGCTATGGACACTTTCGTATTTGTTCACTTTTTGTTACAAACACTCAAGTGAAAATTTTCACGTTTTGAATAAAAACTATGCAATTTTATATACTCTTTATGTGCAATTTTATCATAATTTGAAGTATTACCATGTACGGCCCTTGAAGTTGTTCAATTGACTGGAAGTTCAACAATATTGCTCAAGGATGTGATATGTCGAGGAATCGCTGAAAAACAGTATGAAGTTTTCATATCACTTTAATTCTAAATATTCTTACCGTCGTTGCCAATATGTAAAATGTAAACTGTTTATATTTCAATTTGTAGGTTATCTTGGTTAACTTGGGGCGATATGACAAGTTTCTTCTTATTCGCTCATTTTATGTAGTTGCTATGGATATTTATTTATCTCATTTCTACCTTGTGAATCAAGTCACAAAAGATGCCATTTTTAGGACGTTTGAAGAAAATAATAATTTCTTTATATTTTATTTAAATTCCTACAGCATTGCTACTTAGTCATTGATGTACAGACTAATACGACCAATAGGAGTCCGCATTGAAGATGTTACCAAAAAATCCTTCCGGAAGATATTTCCTGCTTTTTTCCGATTTATTCTGTTAAATGATGTGAATGTACTCTTTATAAATTTTTACCTCTCTCTAAGAGAGCTATTGGAATCATGCTAAAAATCGCATATCCAGATTTTAGTGGATAAGTACGTTTTAAGGTGCCTAGAATCCGATTATAACAGTTTTACGATGATGTCCGTATGTGTATTTGTGTGTGTGTGTGTGTGTGTGTGTGTGTGTGTATGTGTGTGGTTATTGGAGCCACGGTTTCTCAAATACTGTAAGCCTGTAAATATGTTTAACTACGGTTTCCTCAAGCTGACATTCCTGTGAAGAGCTGATTAGATTTTGGTAACAATTGGACAACCGGAAGTAATAGTTTCTTTTAAAAAATCTTAGAATTGTGGTACTGGAGTTATCGTCGCAGACATACAGACCTCATCGTAAAACTGGTAAATTCTTATTCTAGGGTCCCTAAAGGTGATGGAAGGTAATAATTTATTATGATCTACACCGTTCTATTTTGTTTGAAAAACCTAGATAATATTCCTATTATATTCTGAATCGTAGTATCGTAAATACATCTTAATAAGAAATTTCAATACAATCAGCACATTATTGAAAAGTTATTGAATTTATCGCCCCAGTTAAAGTGAAAACGAAATAGGTTAAGTGTAGGTGTTTCAACAAACGGTAATAAATAACCTACGTATACATACATTAATGTACAATACGTTACAGTTACATTAAGAACAAGTCTTATAGTGCAGAACGTTTCCGCTTATAACTCTAAATTTCATACTGACATGTTATTAACAAAATCTATAGCATATATCCTTTTCCTTGATTACAGAAGACTTTACTAAAAGGTATCATTATTTTACAGGTTCCTTCTATGGAAATATGGTATTACTTTACCATAAGAATTATAAGTATTCCTGGAGCTATTCATGTATTATTAATAAAAATTCAAATATTACTAATATCAAGAATATACGACTATTATTTGGAATTAACTATACAGGCTATACAACAATACGCGGAACATAAAAGTGTCTGGTCGCGAACCTGGGGAACCGAGTTCGATCCCGACAGGCGCCAAATATTTCCAATTTTAAATGGCACAAAAGTGACCCTTGTGGTGCACTCTCCACGCCAGCTATGAGTGCCAGTGAGGTGACGCGTGGTAAGCGCCCACACGGTAAAATATATCGTCATCATTACCGGTGTCTACATGTACTATGGGTACTATGCCGTGATGATATATTTATTTATTTATACATAGGATTTTTAAAATATGCAGAAATTGGGTATCCTGTATATTTTAGAACAAAAGTACAAGAATGAAAATTAATTTTCAATTAAAAAGTCTTCATTTAATGCAATAGAATATTTTTAGCACTATATAGATATTTAAATAATAAAATATGACATAAAAAATGGCTGTGGCCAGCACAATACCTTTCGCTATTTCCGTTTTGTTACATAACTATCAAATTTAACATTTCTTGTACACACAAATAATTCTAATTATATCTATTTTTTCGTTCTATAAAGAATCTTGTTCTACTCTTCAAGATACTGTCGGATCCGGTGGCTCAATGGTTAGAGCAATGCCTTTTAGTCATTAGTGTGCTCGGGGTCTGGGTTCAAATCCCACTAAGACATGGATGTTTGTGTATGTAAACCTACCCTGTAATTGGGATTTAATCCTGTTGGGAGGTTTTTAGAAAGAAAAAAAAGATGGTTACAATTCATTGAAGGGATTACTACTATTACTAATAATAAATATATCTAATCTAATTTTCAATATGTAATTAATAGTTCAATAAGTTTTATTAAATGTACTTTCCAGTAAAGAAAACTTTCAATAATATCAGTAAAATTGTTGATTTTTGATACTGGCATTTATCTGTCAGTTACAAACATTTGAATTTGACAACTGATTTCTTTGGTGTACTCTGGAATGTTCGATTTATTGCAACAGATTATTCTAAATATTATATTTTCTTTATTTCTAAATCTACAGAAGATATAAATTTTAAAGTGTATTAGATGGATAATTTTATGTTCTTCAATATTTGTAATAACAAAAATTACGAAAAAATAATATTTAGAAGAATTCTTATGAAACTACTACTCCCGATTTTCCTATTGTTATCAAAATCTTTTCATCTCTTTCCATTAATGTCAAATTGAGGAATACGTAGTTAAACAGGTATTATAATTTTTCAAGAATCGTTCTTCCAACATCTTGCCACACACACACACACATCACCGTAAAAATGTTATAATTAGATTCTAGGGACCTTAAAACATGCTTATTCACTAAAATCTGGATATGCGATTTTTAACATGTATCCAATACCTTTCTTAGCGAGAGATAAAAACCAATAAAACAAAATTTCTTTCTGACAGTTCAGTGTTATTGATGTTGATTGTTGTAATCATTATGTCTACATTGTTGTAATTCAGCATTAAATATTCAAGTTCCGCGTTAGCATTTATCCATTCTATATAGCTTTTATCCGTTCTGTATAGCGTTTATCCATTCAGCAGTTATTCTTTCGGCAATAGCAATCAATCAGAAAATAGTAAAGCTTGCATTGATAAAAAATTGAATAATTAATTAATAGCTAATGCTTCTATAAAATTTGACTAATCAAAAAAAGCATATTAATTTTTTTTACAAAACCGCATTATTAACCTATATCTGCTTCTAGGTTATGTTTTGTAATTTCGTTGCAATTTTGAAATATTTCACTATCAAACTTTCTCTGATAATTTGAATAGTGAATTAATAATAAATAAAGATTCATTTTTATTGTGGTGAAGATAGTATCTGTGTTAAAATTAATGACCTTTTGATATTTAATTATGAAATTGATAATAAAATAAAATGAAAAGAAATATTGAGGTCGCGGATGGTGAAAATAGACAAGGAAATGGATTCACACGTGACAAATTATAGTGACAATGTGAAATTAAAAATTAATAATTCGTTTAGGTTGGAAAGTTTTTCCAATGCAAATCAAGCAGAAATTTATGTTATGATACAATTGCGAGATCAACCATCAAATTTATGTCATTATAAAATTGAAAGATTATTGAATTTTCTACAGGTCTGCATTAATACTTTTTCTGTATATTTCACAGGTAAATTTAATAGATATTTACACACCTAGTGATCCTTACGGGCTCATGAGCTAAACTTTCTTCCAGTGAATAAACATTTTTGGCTCACGTGGTTTGTACAATATTTTATTCAATTTTGACTAAATAATAATAAAAACCATTATAATATTTAATTTTGACAAAATAAAAAACTGATCAGTTAGTAGGCTGAGCATGACAATCGTCGCTGATAGACGTCAAATCATTTATTTAAAAAGCATTAATGTCTGTCATTTGTGTGGTGAAAAATAATAAAAATGGCTGATAATATCTAATAAATACTGTGGTAAGTGTTATTTTCGTGCCTGATGATATTTTAAATGCATTGTTTGTTGCAGAATGAGTTAAATAATTTGTGAGAGTGATTTAAAAAAATTTAATTCACTTTTGAATAAAATGTTACTTGTATTTGTTGCTATAGAGTTAATAATGACAGTTTAAAACGTCAAAATTGAATAAAAAATATTTTTTTATTAATCCCAGAGCCTTTGATAAAGGCAATTCCTTTGTTACATAGTTCATATTCAAGAATTAAATTGCGGGAGATATTGTGTTAGCCACATCAGATTTTTTCAATTTACTATAATTTTAGCGAATTCTTTATCATAACGTACCACTTTAAACAATAAATTTCTCTAAAATTTAGAAAAAAAAATTGGGGCGCGATGCAAGGAACATAAATTTTTTATTAAGACATTATAACTAATAATGTAGTTACTGTAGCTTAAAGTTAGCGAAATTATTAAACTTCTTATTAAAAGTCTTTTAAACTACAATGCGAAGTTATGATGGGTGATACTTATTATTTAGTCACATAAAAGTTATTAAAACGTTTTATAATTCAGTTTCATGTAAATTAGTTGAATAAATACCCCACCTGCCTGACATAAACGTCGCATAAACGTCAGAATCAATAAATTAACGTTGCATGACAGGAAAAATGCAAGTTAAAAAGTTTTAAGAAAAGTTTTTTTAGTAGTAGAGCTAATAATAAACTGATTTGTGCTCTTTGGGTAATATTAAGTTCAAATAATAATAATTTTAAACAATAAATACGAATTTAAACGAAACGTAGATAACGTTTTCTACACTTATCTACTTGTAAAAAAAAAAAAAAAAAAAATGCACTTGTATCGTTATTCTACTGAGCTATTCAAATGTGCATGAGATATTATACTTAATAGGGAAAGTTCCATAACAAATTGATTCATAATTTCATTGAAATATCACACTGCAACCTAGAAATTAATAGAAGTAAGTTATTAATTAATTATTAATCCCTTTCTCATATTCCAAATCCACGATTCAGCCAAAAGATTGAGCCGCAATTTCATCATAAACAAAACACGTTGTGTGTTGACATACTAACGAAGAGACATCAACTCTGGCTGTGGAAAGCGTCGCTTTTCCACCGACAGTTGAATGCCTATTCTTGGACGAAGGATGCATAGATGATTAATGTTGCCACATTCTGACATTAGCATAACGTTTTGTAAGATTCTAAACTCGAAGAATGACATGTTATTGAAATGATATTGGTTGCAAATTTAAATTTGGTTATATAAATGGATACATAGATGTTATGGATCAATAATTATTGGTACAATGTGTTGGGAAATTTTATTCAATCACGTATTTTTTCCTAAGATTTTTTAGTATTTTTGTTTTTAATGTTACATTTCATATTTCACAAAAAAAGTTTACATAATAGCATTATTTCACCCAAAGAGTTTAAAATATAGCAATATTTACAAATGTATAGAAATATACAGAAGGCGTGTTTCTTCGGACAGGGATTCGTGCTAAAATTGAACAACATGAACATGATCAAAAAGAAAATTGTTTCTTTATTCTTTATCCCCACTCTTTCATTTTGTGATCACAACACGCCATTTCTCTTTCCCTTCTGAATCAGTATTTTCGCATGATCACTGTGATTGAAATAACTAAAGATTTGAAAATTGCGGAAACAGCAAGCAATGAAATATTGGAATGTGCAAATTTATGTCTACTTCAGAATTATCCGAACTACTAGAACTTGAATCAGTAGATTCAACATTCATTATTGGTTTCGATTTTTCTAATATTAGATCCTGCAGGTACAAAAAAAAGTTAAAGAAAATTGTTTTCTTATTTTACTTCACATTCCATACCAAAAATATTATTTCTGCTGCAGCACAATCCATCTTTAAACTATTTTCGATTTGGATATTACTTTTATCAAAACAGCTGATTTATCATTTGACGTTTGCTGCTAGTTCGTTCGACGTTGTGTAGGTTTCGCGTCGATCGAATTAGTTTTGTTGTTTCTTTGGAATTAAATTTAATCATGATTCGAAGGAATCATTATTGAACAAATCATTATTTAGAAAATCATAATCACAGTCCGAACAAACACGTTTAGAATGTTCCAAGATTGCAGAACTTTAAAATTTAAATAAAGAATCTAAAAACAGTAACGGCCAGTTTCATAATAAATATAAAGTCACTTTACTTTTAAAGTTTGATTTAAAAGAGAATAATTCATAATTTCACTTTAAGTTAAATTTGTCAATTTAAAGTTCTTTAAAATAAAGTCATCTGACAATTCCTTTCACTTAAAGTGAAATTATGAAACGTTTTATTCACTTTTAGATCAAACTTTATATTTATTATGAAACCGGCCATTAGTCAAGTTAATATAAACAAAATTTTATAAAGGTTTCGTTTCAGAAACATTCTCATGAAACGGCATAATGATAATAATGAAATATGAATTTATTTTATTCTCCAATATTCACAATATATGTATTTGCTTACAAAATTTTCTCAAAATTAGTTGTTGAAACAATCTGTCTAAATTTTTTTAGTTAACAATGAATTATATTTTAAAAACTCACCTTTGTGTTACATGTGCTTTATTTAATCCTCATTAAAAACTGTATCAAGAATATCTGAAACAAAAACAAAATTATTAATAATTTTCATTTAAATAACAATGGATATAAATAAATTGATTTTAAATTCAAATAAATTAAATGCCAAAAGAGTTATTTATGCAACAAGTGTAAAAGGTATAGTCTTATTTCACGAATAGGAAAGTGTGACTGAAAGAGCCATAGGCGAATCGTGAAATCCTATGAGTGAAATAACACACTTTTTACTCGAGTTGCATACAATTTCTTTTTAAGTCTGCAAGAAAAGTATGAAAAAAGTGCCGTAACGTTTCATTATTTCACTCGTTTGCGTTATTGTGTTAAAAAAAGACACACTTTATAAATCAATTTTAATGAAAAAAAATCGTTAATTTGATGTATTTTGTACAAATCCCACACCAAAAGTTCATTGGAAAAGATTCTATATATTCAGTAACATTGTAACACGAATATAATACATTTTTTGCAAATTCCATACAGAAAGTTCTTTGGAAAATATTCTATAAATACATAAAATTATCACATGAATATACATTATGTATACTCATATATAAATACTCTAAAAATGCGTACACTTACGTAACATTCTCTTTACAATCAAATAATATTACTACCAAGTTTATATCTCTACCCATTTTTTAATTATTGCCCCAAAAGTCAATATACCCCACATTTAGATAAAAACTTCAAAATTTTCAAAAATCTAATTTATATGAATTTATATACTTCTCAATGCTCTGATTCCAAATTTTGAAACCGCAGGTCGATATGTCGTTTCGTTCTCGAGATATTTAGATTTAAAGTTTTACTCAAAACTGCCCATTTTTGGGTATTAACCCAAAAAAGGGTCGAGATATGAATTTGGCGACATCACCATTCGATTCTACGGGCAAAATTACATAAGTACACCAATTTTCAGAATTTTTGAACACCGCATACAATCTCTAAAGCAAAATAACTGAAAATGGCCAAAAATCGCAAAAATCGTAAGGGGTACCCCTTACGATTTTTTCAGATTTTAACATTTTCAGGGGTTTTCAAGCTTTTATTAATAAAAAATGAACCGGTTGGACAAGAATTCTGAAAATTGCTATACTTATGTGTTTTTGTCCGTATAATCGAATGGTGATGTCGCCAAATTCATATCTCGACCCATTTTTGGGTTATTACCCAAAAATAGGCAGTTTTGAGCAAAACTTTAAATCTAAATATCTCGAGAACGAAACAAGATATCGACCTGCAGTTTCAAAATTTGGAATCAGCGCAATGAGAAGTATCTAGATATTAGATTTTTATCTAAATGTGGGGGTATAGGTACTGACTTTTGGGGCAATAATTCAAAAATGGGTAGAGATATAAACTTGGTAGTAATATTATTTGATTGTAAAGAGAATGTTACGTAAGTGTACGCATTTTTAAAAAAATTAGAACAAATGGCTCATTTCTGTATTATTGTTTAGCATTATAACTATTTAAATTGCAAAGATGGGGGCGAATTTAAATGCCACTTTTTGTGTAAAAAAAATCCTGAATAATAATTCTCGTTTCGCTGGAAGCGATTTCATCGTTTAATTTTTTTAAAATTGTGAATTGGTCGATTTCTATTTATATTTACAGACATTTCTTTTAAATCCTTAATCCTTTCTTAATTTTGCTGAAACTGCAAAGGCAACCTATTTGGCTAACGAATAAAAGCTAATAAATGTCAATTAGTCTGCAGTGTACTTTATATTTTATTTGGAATGTCCTTGTTATAAATATTTTTTCTCGGGATAAACTAGATCTTACCGGTGCTGGGTTTTGTACATATGAGGCAACTGAACGTAACTGTAATAGTTCTTTAGAGTCTTTTAACTTTTTTACTAGTTTATCCCTGATTAAATTAATTAAAGGAATGGCTGGAAAATTAATATTGCAAACTGAGAAAAAATAAATGCGTTTACATTGGAAAGTAAGTAGGTATATCAGATTTAATTAATACCTATCTCGCAGACTAAGACTGATATTTATACTAGGAAGGGCTGGTTTTTCTGGAAGTAATTTCTCTAATTACTTTACAATTTTATGACTTTTTTCTAATTGATTATAGCTAGGGATTGGCTGAGCAGACAGAGGTCCGGAAGGAGGAAATTAGAAAATAAGATTTTAATTGATACTTTGCAAGTACCTGCTAAATGTGATAGTAGAATGACACGATATTTTTACGACTAAACAATTCCTGATCGTATAGTACATATACAGGTTGTTCAATTTTAGTTCTCTCTTGTAGGAATTCTGAATTCAATAAATAAAACTTTTAACTAAAAATAAATTGAGAAAAATTGAAAAATGGCATACTGTCCTTTGGAGCGATGACAGCAAGTTCAAGATGTCTAACATATTGACTCCCGTCGGAACTAAATATTTTGAACTTGCTTTCATCTCTTCAAAGGACAGTATGCCATTTTTCACTCGTCCACGATGAGTGTTCCTGTGCAAATGCAGTTCTGGCCCTCCTGTTTTTCTTTGATAGTACAGGTTTCTTAACGGTTATTTTTCCTAGTAATCCTACATCACATAGCCATCATATCACAGTGCGATCACTCAAATCTACATGAAAATGTTCCCGAATTTTTGCAGAACGTTCACTTGATGATAAAGTATGATCACTTACGGATAGACGCCGAATGGTTTTTGTCAATTCTAGCGCTAGTTTTCTTGGGCCACCTATTTTTATAATAATTTTAACACTTCTATACTGCGATTTGTTTTTCAAAATATTTGATATGCCACTTTTACTGATTTTTAAAAAAATTTAAATATAGCTCTGTTTCACAGCATCTTTATGAAGCTGTACTACCCTTTCTCTCAAGTCGTCGGAAAAATATTTATTTTTACCCATCTTAACATCAACTTACTAAATAAATGACAAAATACAACTGAAAGTAAGACAATTAAAATCATATCTTCATATATTTCCATACTTTTGTACACCGAGAAAACGAGTATATGTTGTTTCACTTAAATCGTACAGTCAATATCAAATGATTTCTTGTGAATATATTCTTCGATGTATTGATTTTAGAAAATACGATTCAAATTTGCGAGAACTATAAAAAGTATATTTAAAAGTTTCCATACTTTTGTCCGCGACTGTATATATATATATATATATATATATATATATATATATATATATATATATATATATATATATATATATATATATATGTAAAGAACCTTGTCCAAGGAACTTTTGGTATGGGATTTGTACAAAATACATAGAATTGACTGAAAGTAATGTACTGGCCACATCCGAATTTTTTCTGGTCTTCATCCTCAGTTGTGCTATTTTTATTTCATCCATTACTATGTAGCTCGATGTTCATCTATTTAAAACCTAAGGTCCACTTCGTTGATATTTAAGACTGTACTTTATGTAGTCATACCTAGTTATTATGATGGGTGAAATATGTTTTACGTCGACATTTATAAATTTATCTCTTCAAGGAAAAATTGTTGGTGAAGAAAGTAAAGTTTGCCTCTCAAAGAATGCAACATTTAAAGTTGTGCAATTAGTAAGACAAATTAGGTTAGCCAGACGATTTAGTTCCGTATAAATTTGATTTAAAATTTCGTGACTTTTAAGAACTAGATTAAAAGCCACTGTTCGGTTATGGTAAGTTAATTAAGTTACGCAAAACTCACACGATTTATAATTATTGGTTTGCCTTTATTGTATTGTGGTACAATACATGACAAGGTTTTCAGCAGCTCTGTTATTATAATAATTATTGCTTGCCAGATTGCCACTATATTTACGTTTATATCGATTTTTAATTTGGCCTTTAAATTTCATTGTTGGTAGTAAATATTATTTTGTGATTGATGTAATTATAAACTTCAGAAGTAGTTATTTCAAAAGTAGTCATTAGAATATTATACGTCAGTATACATTTAAAGTTCTTTCAAATCATGTAAGAATCAGAGTGCAATGTGCAATGAATGAAACAAATGAACAAATCAGTTTTCACTACTAGCCTATAAACTTGTTACCATTCATTTATTATTTTTAACATAAAAAATAAAATTTTGATTTCACATTTAACAATGGTCTTATTCATGCACATATTTAAATGCCATTTTTACCTCTCGGTACGAGAGATATTGAATTCATGCTAAAAATCACATATCCACATTTTAGTTTTAAGGACCCCAAAATCCGATTATAACATTTTACGATGATGTCTGTGTGTGTGTGTATGTGTGTGTGTGCGTGTGTGTGTGACAAACAACTATAATACTTAAGACCTGTTTAATTACATATTCCTCAATCTTACATTAATTGGAAGAGCTGAAAAGGTTTTGATAACAATCGGACAACCGGAAGTAGTAGTTTCTTAAAAAAAATCTAAATATTATTTTTTGAAACTTTTTATTATTACAAATATTAAAGAACATAAAATTCTTCATCTAATACACTTAAAAAATATACTATATCTTTTATAGATTTAGAGATAAATAAAATATAATATATAGAATAATTTGCTGCAATAAGTCGAACAGTCCAGACTACACCAAGTAAACCAGTTTCAGTTGTCAAATTCAAATGTTTGTAATTGACAGATAAATGTCAGTGTCAAAAATCAACAGTTTTATTAACATTACTGAAAGCTTTTTCTAGGTAGTACATTTAATATTTCTTATTGAATTATTAATTAAATATTTAAAATTGTAGGTAGGTATGTATATTAATAGTAATAGTACATATTATATTCTTAAGATATACCGCTAATCCAGTCAATGAATTGGAACTATTTTGAACATTTTAGAAGAATAGGACAAGATTACTTATACAATAAAAGAATAGATGTAATTAGAATTATTTGTGTGTGCAAGAAATGTTAAATTTGATACTTATGTAACAAAATTGAAATAGCGAGAGGTATTGTGCTGGCCACAACATATTTTTATTACGATATTTGGGAAATTGAATGTTCATACGATGTAGTTACTTGTAAATATGATCATGCTCATGTTATTCTTATATATGTTACTATAAAATGCAAATTCCCGAAAATCGGTAAATTCTACGATTGACTAACTTCATGTGGTAAGTGAAGTGTACGAACTCGGGCCGAGTTTTCGGGATTATGAGTAAATAAATAAATAAATAAATAAATAATACAAACTGCAACGTAACCTAACTGGCAACTGGACTTTTCGGGCCGAGTTCGTACATTTACCACATGAAATTGGTCAATCCTAGAATTAACCGATTTTCAGGATTTTATAGTAACATGTATACTAAATTGATTTTGAATGTATTTAGGTCCTGAAGAAGGTATATACCCTAACGTCAGCTTTGTAAGACAAAAAATCTAATGTGGCCAGCACATGACCTCCCGCATATTCCATGTTTAAAAGAGTAATAAGCTTTAAGTAAAGTATCTTTTTCCTTTCCGGTTGATCGTTTATAAACAAAATCTAATTTGTTGTTTTAATAAATAGAAGTCTGTAATACGAAATTAATTTCGTGCCAAAAATAATCGATTATCATGGGCCTATAGCGCTCATCATCAACTATAACAGTAACAGTTCGACCTTCATCATCAAAAAATAAGTGACGCCACCTGAACATAGTGCGCACCAAACAGTCGTAAATCACATGAAGATTTTCCTCTCCCCATATCTGGCAATTTTGCTTATTAACATACCCAGAGAGGAGAAAATGTGCCTCACCAAAGAAAAAGATAATCCTCGAAAAATCATCATCAACTTCCAAGTGCTCTAAAAACGCAATCTGTGTAAATTCTTTGCTGTACATGATCTATGTCGTAAATGTGTAGTTGTAAACCAATATTTAACATTTTGAAAACACGTACTTATACTGACATATTTATATTTACAAATCAAATATATTTCTACTAGTTTCTTCTTAACACTGTTTCATTATTAATATAAATGTGACAGTGACATTTGTTTAAATACGTCAAAATTTTATTAAAGTATTATGTTTTTGTTTGACGCATGGGTCAGATGATGTACAAAAATAAATTATTTTATAAATTTATATTTAAAGTTATTTAAAGTTTTTTAAAGTTATATTATCGTAGAATTGAAGATTATGCCATTATATTATATTTTTAATGGTAAAAGTTGCTGAAAAATTATATTCAATGCAATTTTTTCAAGAAAAACTGGTAAAAGCTTGTATAAGTTATACTTCCGGTTATGATTGATAGTATTTGAGTAATCGTGTTTACAGGATCCACACATCCACACACACATTCATACCCTCAGACATCATTGTAAAAATGTTAAAATCGGATTCTGGGGACATCAAAACGTGCTTATTCACTAAAATCTTTATATGCGATTTTTAGCACGATCCCTATACCTCCCTTACCTAGGGTAACGGGAGGTAAAAATCGAGTAATTGTTCACACCTAATCTGTATTATAGTCGAGAAATTTACCCACATTTATATGTATCGCGTCAGTTTTCCGCTCTCAGTTGAAAAGAAGATAATGAATAAACACACCTCGACTATTTATTGGCAATTTCTTTGCTGATATAAATCAAATTAATGAGATGAATTGTCGGTTTATTATTCTACTTCTCCTGCAGTAGCATTCTCACTTCACTTGTAGTAAATCATGCAGGAGAAACCGATCGAGAATTGCAGGAGTCTGACGTTACACGTTCACGCACAATCCTAGAAAACTATTAATTAACGGATTATAATTAAACAAGTATCAGTTAGTAAGAGGCGTGAGATATTTACATACGACAAGTATGAAATACTCTCCTCTACGTTAATGTAATTAACATATGAAAGTGTAGTGAACCGAAGTGAAATTCAACAATCAATTTTTGATGCACAGGTTTTTGATGTATCAACATGTTTACTTTCATTAGTGGAAGTAGCGAACATTTTTGATGAAAACTTGTTTGGAAGCGAGTTTAGAATTAAATTTATTCTTCTATTTTGCTAAATTACATTTGCTTGCGATACATTTTATAATGATTAAATTATTATGTTTGCATGATCGGTTTTTTTGTACCTCCCGCTACTCTAAGTAAGGGAGGTATATGGATCGTATGTTTTGAAGTCCCCAGAATTCAATTTTAACATTTAGTTTTTGCATCTCTGCGTAACCCTAATTATGATAATATCAAATGCGTCACTACATCTAATCCAAAATTTGTTGATTTAGTGTTATAACAACTATTATTTTCATTAAAATATGTACATTTTTTTCTGGCTTGTCATTTCCCTTTTCGCCTTGACTTAATATCCGCACTTCGTTTACACGTAGATAAAAAAATAATTGTAACTAGAAGAAATTTAAAAAAATCTGGGGATTTCAACACTGTCTAGAAATAAAACATAGTTTAATTGTTGTTGAAAACAATGAATTTAGATTGTTTCGACAGAGTTGGTTGTAATGATCTGCGCAATTGACTATTAGTCTCATAGAAGAAGGAAAAGAAAAATTATAAAGATGCACTGGTTATATAAGCACTACACTTGTTTTTTCTAGATTACGCAGTAGTTCTTGTAATTTTGAAAAAAAAAAGAAATACAATGTAATATGTTTTCATGCATATTCTTAGATTAGATTAGATATTTATATGTTTGATTGTTTGACTTTACGAATTTCAGTCTTGACGCTATAGGCGTGTTTCTTCGGACTGTGATTCGTGATAAAATTGAACAAAGTGAACATGATCAAAAAGAAAATTGTTTCTTCGTTCTTTATTCGTTATCCCTACTCTTTCATTTTGTGATCACAACACGCATTTCATCTTTCCCTTCTGAATCAGTCTTTTCGCATGATCACTGTGATTGAAATAACAAAAGATTTGAAAATGGAGGAAAAAACGAGCAATGAAATATTGGAATGTGCAAATTTATGTCTACATCAGAATCATCCGAACTACTAGATAGTAGATTCAACATTCATTATTGGTTTTGATTTTTCTAATATTAGATTCCGCAGGTACAAAAAAAAGTTAAAGAAATTTGATTTCATATTTTACTTCACATTCCATACAAAAAATATTATTTCTGCTTCAACACAATTCATCTTGAAACTATTTTCGATTTCGATATTACTTTAATCAAAATAGCTGATTTATTATTTGACGTTTGTCGCTAATTCGATCGACGTTGTGTAGGTTGAAGTGATGAACTCTAATGTTGCATTTTAAAATAAATTCTCTGTATATCTATACAAATGTATTTTTTCAGCTGTTGCCTGATGATGAATATTTATTCGAAATCGATCGCACATAGTATTTAATAAATAAACATATTAAAACTTAGTCTGCTCAAGCACCATTATTTAACTCTAACATCCAGTATAAATTAAATCTTCAATATCGCCCCATATTTTCTTTTGATATCTATGAAATACAAATTTCTTCAAATGATTTATTTTAAAAATAATCAAACGCAGTACTTTAGCAATAATTTATTGCATTAAAATCGAATTACATATCTATAGAAAGTATAAAATGTAATAATATTCTCTCCATAGATAGATCATGAAGGTAGCAATTAAAACTTTCATGTATTTAAATATGTGACATATTTATTGAAATAAATTAGATGGAATGTAATTACTTCAAGATTTAATTACAGTTGTTCTTTGAATTATATACATTTTTCCGCACCTAACAAAAATAGAAATAAATCATAGCTAGTTAAAGGTGTAGTTTCAGTTGACATCTGTATAGAAAATTACAATTGCATTCCAGATAAAAATACATTATAGAAATGTTTCTAAAATTATAATTATTTTAAACAATGAACAAAACATGATAATGACAGGTTTGATATTTGTTTCTACAATATATGCAACATTTTTGTTAAGACTTAACAATTTTCATTCGGAGCTGGGGTGAATAACTTATTTATTTGTTTACAATCGAGTTCATTTCATTAAAAAATATATAGAGTGAATACGAGAATCCGTGACATAGGTATCTGTCATGAGAAAACAGTTTTTTCAAAAATTCTGTCCCGTATAATATAATATTCAGAATTGTTAAATATATGTATATTTATTTAAATAGATAATTCAACGTTCATTTTTTGAAATGACAGCAGAGGAAATCTATAATTATTACGTCTTTAAATGAAGATTGCTTGTTCACCAAACTCATAAAATCAAAAACTTGTACAATAAAATTCTTTAAAAAAATTGCACGATGCAAATATTTTTCAAATTATCAAAAAAGCTTCAAAGTGTAACTTCAAATATTTTGAGCAATATTTGAAAAAGAAATAATCTGTTGTGGCCAGCACAAGACCTCTTGTCATTTCCATATTACCTACCTAGGCTATATAAATACATTTCTGGTATACACAAAAAATTCTCATTACATCTATTATTCATATATTTTTATATTTTTTAATTCATTCTATAAATAAGCTTCCTCCTACTCTTCTAAATGTCCGAGATTCTTCAAATTCATTGACGAGATTGGCGGTATTTCTGATGGGTATACGTAATATGTATCTATAATTTTAAATATTTAATTAATAATAAAATAAGAAATATTAAATGTATTTCTCAGAAAAAAAACCTTCAGTAATGTATCTTGATTTTTGACACTGACATTTTTCTGTCATTACAAACATTTTAATTTTTCAACTGGTTTCCATGGAGTTACTTGGGCTGTAAGATTCATTAGAACTGAATATTTTATATATTTATAATTCTCTATCTCTAAATCTATAGAATATGTAGTAAATGAAATGTATCGGATAGAGAATTTAATATTCTTTAATCTTTGTAATAAAAAAAATTACCAAAAAATAATATTTAGAATTTTTTTTAAGAAAATACTACTTCCGGTTATCCAATTGTTGCCAAAACCTTTTCAGCTCTTCCCATTGATGTCAGATTAAGGAATACGTAGTTAAATTGGGCTTTAGTCTTATAGAATTTGAGAAACCGTCTCTCCAACATCCACGCACATAGATATAATTGTAAAAATGTTAAATTCGGATTCTAGTGACCTTAAAAGTGCTTATTCACTAAAATCTGGATATGCGATGTTTAACATAAATCTAATACCTCTCTTAGCGAGAGGAAAATATAACCAATATTAGTTTTTCGGCGTTATCTAGTAACTAGTATTTTTCTCGAAAACAAAAACATCACAAAAATGGCCTCCTCATATTACAAGTTACATTATATTGAAGTCGTAGCTCTCGCAGTTTTTGAGATATCCAAGTGTCTGGTCGCGAACCTGGGGAACCGGGTTCGATCCAGACCGACACCAAATATTTCGAATTTTAAATGGCACAAAAGTGACCCCTGTGGTGCACTCTCCACGCCAGCTATGAGTGCCCGTGAGGTGACGCCTGGTAAGCGCCCGCACGGTACAAATATGTATGTCATCATCATTACCGATATCTGCGATAAAGCAGATTGTGGCACACTCAAAAATAGGTAATATGCCGTGATGATAAATATATTTATTTATTTAGAAAAATTATGCGCTGTATATTATTTATAACATGACGAGTATTGGACGATTGTCCGATTTGAGTATACTCCAGATTCAAATAGAACCTGATGCAGAATTCCTACGTAACAATGTATGCAGCTATCTTTACTGGCTCATTATAATTAATGCAATTGAGATTGAGAAACTTTATAAAACTAAGCAAAAGTAATAAAAACCGCGAGTATACCGAAGAATGCACATTAAAACATCATTACACATTCTAAACTAAGGACAAAAACAAAACTAATTTAGCTTATTTCTTACGTTTCACTTACAGTAAAGAACAAATGAAATCGCGGGTGAGAAAATGTTTAAACACTATTGCTACTGCACTAATCAAAATTTACTTTCTTTTTGTTTTAAAAAAAACTCTCATTTATTGTCTTAAATGTGGGTAAAAACCGCCATTATTTATGTTTCAAGTTCACATAACCTAACCATAGTTGCAAAACCGCCGCTAGAATGCAGTGCGCTACCGTAATGGCGGAGAAACAATGCTATCGTTCCCATCTTTGCGGGCTACTCAACTGTAAACAAAATTTATACTTTCGCTTTTGTTATTTTTGTTTCACAGGAAACACGCTTGTAAATAAATCGTTGCTAGTGACAAGTAGAGCTGTTAATTGTAACATAACCTAAATTTATTGGAATTAATAGCGTGGAAGGACTACATTTGCATGTTTTGGGAAATTTGGCAATTATTGCGACAAAGTTGTAATTAGAATTCGAAAATAGAAATTATTGACCTAACCGCAAATTGTCAATAGCAAAAAATTTAATCAAACGGTATTTCTGAAGAGTAAATGAATTATATGTATAGTAACCGCGTGTTTAATTGACACTGATACTGTACATATTTTGATTTATAAATAAATCTCTTTTTTGAACCAATTTTAGATGTTGGAGTCTTTTCTTCGTTATAACAATAGCTTCTTATATTAATCGATTTATATTTCGATTTGTCCATGTACGCATTCTAAATTCTTTCTATAATTTTAAATATTGAATTAAAGATAAAATAAGAAATATTAAATGTACTTCCCAGAATAAGCCTTCAATAATGTCTGGATTTTTGACACTCATTTATGTCAATTACAAACATTTTAATATTTCAACTGGTTTCAATAGGCTGATTGATGCATTATATAATGAATTATTTTATATATTTATAATTCAGTCTATATCTAAATCTATACAAGATATAATAAAAATGTTCAATGTATTGACAGAGAATTTTATATTCTTTAATATATGTAATAACAAATTTCCAAAAAATAACATTTAGAAGATTTTTTTAAAGGAACTACTACTTCCGGTTGTCCAATTGTTACCAAAACCTTTTCAGCTCTTCCCAGGAATGTCAGATTGAGGTAACTGCAGTTAAAAATATTTTTTGTCTTATAGAATTTGGGAATCTGTCCCTACAACATCCAGACACACACATACACACATACATACATCCACACACATCATTGTAAAAATGTTAATATCGGATTCTAGAGACCTTGAAACGTGCTTATTCATTAAAATCTGGATATGGGATTTTTAACATGAATCCAATACCTCTCTTAGCGAGAGGTAAAAATTATAATTCTTTCGCATTTCTCTTCTTTACATCTATATGAAGAGTTGATTAGATTTTGGTTATAACTGGTCAACCGGAAGTTCCCTTATTTAGAGTTCTTATAAGTTTTTTTTTATAAAAAAAAAAAACAAGTTAAGTATCATTTTTTGACATTTTAGGTATTTATCAATATGAAATAATATCTCATTGTTTATACGGTTTGATTATACATTTTCCTTCGTATTCATTAGATAAAGAGTTAAAGAATTAGATATTAACTTTTATATTATTAGGCAGCTTTTAATATGTCCCATCGAGTATGGATTAAAGATTTGATCATATATATATTTATTCAATTTATTTAATTAATACTTCACCCAATTATTAAATAACATTTCATTATTTATTTCACATTAATTTATGAGTACATTCACTTTTACTTATTATTATAATAATTGTATGTCATTAATCAAACGAAGACAAAAGTTTAATAATTAAAATTTTACTTTTCATTACGAAAATTACACATTTTCTACTGTAATTTTTCATGGGATGCTAAGAACAATTTAATAATTAAATTCATGAATAAATTTTCAAACAATTGAACAATTATAAACAATTATTTTTCTCCGAAAACAAATTTCGAATCGTGAACAGACAGGCATCATTCTTACTTCTAAAAAATGACAACCTATAATAAAAAAATGTTTATTATTGTTATTAGTTATAAGAAATCGATTAAAAATGTAGTCCATCCCCTCCAAAATAATTGATTGTTAATTTTAGAAAATCTGTGACCTGATTCCCGTTTTCACTACGATATTAATTATTGTTAATTACTGCATCGTCACTGTTTTTATTTTTATTACGCCAGATTTATTGCGTGCAACTAAGTAGAAGAACTTTAAATTCACACGAAATGACAGAAGTTATCGCATCGGACGAAGTACTCGCGTAGTATAAAAAATATGGAGTCAGTGAACTAGAATGCGTTTATATAAATACCCGGAAATACAAGTAAATGGTTATTATTAAAGGTTTAATGTGCTTTCCGTAATATAATAAGTAATGATGTAATGTAAACAAAGTGCCTATCATTATTTTATGACTATAAACTTGACATACTAATGGGAAGTTAGCCATAAAGGATATTCTGATACTGGCAGGTAAACAAACTACATAATGTTATGAGGAGCATGAGAAATAATGGTATATTATACATCAAGGGAGAGAAATGCATAATTATTTTCGAGGTGCAATTTAAAGAAAGAGCACATTTCGAGGGCTACGAAGCACCAACAGAAACAGCATTGACTTCTGAGATGTATATACGACTTTTTTACCACCGGAAGGAGAAAGGTCACAATAATCCTAATGACGGCCGTAAAAAAATTGAAGAAGTCTAACCAAGATGTTAGCGCTATCATAGCACGCGTCCCAAACTGCGGGAATAACATTCCTAATTGCTTTTTACAATTAATTAAAGATGTACGTAAAGGCCAAAATATTGTTTTATTTTAGGAAGTGTCTACTGTACTGTCCAGACAGAGCCGCAATAAAAATTTGTGAACTGTCGCAACTGAACGGAATCTAGCGGATAATTCTAGCGGCCACTTCTCGAATCTACCTAAAAACCACTGTCTATCAATTACGAATTGTCAGTTAGGTATTGTTTTGGGTTTGGTTCACTAATTTTTTTTTTTGCTGCTCTGTCCGGACAGTGCAGTAGACACTCCCTTTATTTTATTATTTCCCCGAGAATTGTATACCGGGTGTTTTTTTTTAAAGTTGTACATAGAAGATTAAAATGGGAAATCAGTTTTGTTGTGCCCCGTTTTGACTGACAACAGTAGTTGTGGTATCAGTAGAAAGATAAAAATAGTATCAAATGACAACAAATAAATGTAAATTATGTAATATTTTAGTCCCATAAATTAATTATTAAATTTGTCATTTGATGCAGAAATTTTTTATCTTTCTTTTGATACCACAACCATGGTTATCAGTCAAAAAAACTGCTCATGTTAATCTCCTTGAAAAATAATATAATTATATAACCAGAATCCCCTCCGAAATGAAATCCTGGATACGGACCTGATCCTAATTTTTAAGGATTAACAGCTCAGTTCTCCAAAAAGTTTAAGCTAATCCTCATTTTTGGATTAGCAAATTCTACACTAATGTTGACAGTTTATATCTTAAAATATGTATAGACTATTCTATTCTTAGTTCTACCTTTTTACCTCTCGCTAAGAGAGGTATTGGATTCATGCTAAAATTCGCATATCCAGATTTTATCGAATAAGCACGATTTAAGGTTCCTAGAATCCGATTAAAACATTTTTAAAATGATGTCTGTGTGTGTGTGTGAATGTGTGTATGTGTGTATGTATGTCTGGATGTTGGAGGGACGATACCTCAAAAACTATAATACTTAAGACCTGTTTAACTATGAATTCCTCAATCAGACATTCCTGGGAAGAGATGAAATGTAACAATTGGACAACCGGAAGTAGTAGTTTCTTAGAAAAATTCTTCTAAATATAATTTTTTGGAAATTTTTGTTATTTCTAATATTGAAGAACCAAATTCTCCATCTAATACACTTAATTTTTTTATATCTTGTATAGTTTTAGAGATAAAGACACTATAATATATAGAAGGCTAAGGCACTAAGGAAACCACTTGACAAATTCAAATGTTTATAACATAGTTTGTAAATGACATGTCAGTGTCAAAAACGAACAGTTTTACTGACATTCTGATAGTTTCTTCTGTGAAGTATATTTAATCTTTCTTATTGTTTTATTAATTAAATATTTGAAATTATAGGTAAAATATCCATCAGAAATACCGCCAATCTGGTTAATGAATTGGATAGAATCTCTGACATTTAGAAACTTCCTCATACAATGAAAAATAGACATAATTAGAATTATATGTGCGCAGAAGATATCTTAAATATAATAAAAAACAATATTTGGGCAAAGTTCTGTAATTTTTTGTTATAAAACGACGGTTCGATAACGAAGTGCAATACAATACTTATATAGCCTAATATGGAAACGGCGAGAGGCTTGTGCTGGCCACAACAGATTTTTGATATTTTGAAGATTCAATTTTAAGTACCGGAATAGAATAGAATTCACTAATCCAAAAATGAGGGTTAACTTAATCTTTTTTAAGTATCAGGCTGTAAAAGCTTGAGACATGTGCGGCAGTTTTTTATTTGGGTAAACTTTTTATGAATCACCCTGTATATGTACGTATATTTCCAAATAATATATTTAATTTAATAAATTTATATTAAACTAAAATCTAGTTTCAAATATTGAAGTAGGAAGCCAGAAAAAGTATAATGTAAAACAGTTTAATAACAGACTGTAGTACTTTTCTCTAAAAATAATTGCGGAATAATATAAAAATGCTAATTTTCTCTATTAAGATATTATCTTCTATAATAATTATAATAATAAAAATAATATTTATAACAGTATTAAATTGGTACATGAATATATGCATGAATATTTGTATACACATAATATAAATAAAGTAATATAGTATGTAATTTATGACATGTTTCTCCGTATGTATACATTGTTACGAGTTCGTATCATTATAATGACTTCCCAGGAAACTATTTATCGAAATAATAATTTTACCGCAATATACAGTTTTTATATCGTATTATTCTCTTGGGAAACTGAAACCTTATGTAACAGTATAAAAATGATGTGATATATGAAAGACATTCTATTACGCAGAAATAATTGCAAAATAAATTGTTGTAGTTTCTGGTTACATTATCATAAATTAATCGGTTTGCTTATTAATTTTCGAGTGATAACGGTAGCACTCTATGTTATTGGAAATTTATGGCATTCAAATTGAAAGTAATGATATTAGTTCTGATCGATTTATGTTTAATTGTAAATTATTGTCATATAACTATCGAACAGTTACTTTCAAAATTATGTAATATGGTTCAATTGATATTTTTCATAATTATGTTGATAAACATTGTAATGTATTAGTATTGAAAGGTTTAACTGCATTATTACAGAGAGAAATTTATATAATATGACAAATGACTCTTGTTATATGAATATAATACAATATATACAAACAAAACAGCAACATACAAAACAGACTCATTAATTTGTCGGATATACAGTCATACAAAAAGGTCTCCGTACGACAATAGTTTTAATCTATATTAGAAAAAATAGCAGTTTAAAATCCAATATATTTAATTTTCTTTTAATCCAAAATGAAACACACTATATTACGTTATGATAAATAAAAAATCTGATGTGGCCAACACAAAACCTCCCACTATTTAATTTTTATTAATTTAAATACATACCTACGGATTTACTAACGCTGCAAACTGTTCCATTGCATAAAACTATTGCTTTATTTACTATTTTCTTTTTAAAATGTCACTATTATTAATTTGAAGTGATTAGTTTTTTGACAGTGACATTTACTGTGAGTTACATTCATTTGAAATATGAACTGTGTAAGAAAGGAATTGTGTTTTTCTTAGGCTTCGGGACTTTTATTATTTTAAATTTGTCTGTAAAATATATAGAAAAAGTATTAATGTATTCCTGTAGAAAATTCAATAATCTTTAATTTTCATAACGACAAAATGCGAAAAAATGGCATTTAATGGTATTTTTCGAAGAAAAACCATTATGAGCTTCAGGTAAAGTGCTATTTCCGGTTATCCGATTTACACCAAAATCTAATACACACACATACATACACACACATACACACATCATCGTGAAAATGTTAAAATTGGATTCTAGGGACCTTAAAACGTGGTCATTTATTAAAATCTCAATACGTGATTTTTAACACGATCCCTATACCACCCTTACCAAGGGTAGCGGGAGGTAAAAATAAACAAATAATATAGTTTGTTATTTTATTTATTTTATGGGGTAAACATTGAAAGTATTCATAATTTCATGACAAAAAAAGCCTACGTACGATAACCAATACATTTAAATAATAAACCATTTATTTATGTTTCTTAAAGAAACCTAATATTCATCATATACTCTTCAGAAATACCGGCAATCTCGTCAATGAATTGGAAGAATCTCGAACATTTAGAAGAGTAGGAGGAAACTTGTTCATAGAATGAATTGAAAATTAAAGAATAATTAGAACTTTTTGTGTCTACCAGAAATGTTAAATATAATACTTATATAGCCTAATATAAAAATGGCGAGAGGTATTGTGCTGGCCACAAAAGATTTTTTTTATTAATGAAAAACTCAACAGTACATATGTTTATAACTGAATTTGATGTAAAGTTAATTACAAAAAGTTATTATTCCTTCATGTAGAATGGTAGATATTTATTGTACAATTTGTAACTCCATAAAAATTTATGACTCCTGACGTAGATTATTGTAGGCTTGTGTATTTTGCTCACTTGTGAAGAAAGTTATTTACTTTGCTCACTTTTGATTCAACATGCTACTTTGCTCACTATTTTAAGTTGTATAATGGGCTACTTGCGAACCTTTTTTTATTTAATATTTTTGAAGAGCAGGTAAAAACTTGCTACCCATATTTTTTCCTTTGACAAAATTTTTGTTAATTAGCCAGAAAAAAATAATGGTCGTAAATCCATTGCGTTTGTTTTTACAAGGTTTGTACAGGTATTTTAATTTATCTTTTTGGTATCGATATTTTAAATTACATGTAACTACCTACGTGTTTATTTGTGATGTAATTAATATATATGAGAGACCAGAGAGAGAAAGATGAACTAATGTCAAATTCAAATTAAAACTTTCTCGCATGCCATCTATACATTACATTTTTAAACATGGTTCTCCAGTTAAATATAATGACGTCACAGAAAATTTTCTTTCTTAATTTACTAAAAAACAAATATTTTTTTTAAATAAAATTTATATTTTTATATATGTTTTCAACATAACATTACATTTATAGTGATAGAAATCAGATTTTCAGTACCACGCAAGTAGCCTATTATGAATTTTGCTAACAATTATGGAGAAATGGTTTATTTCCCCATGTTAAACGCCTCTGTCATGAATTCTCATCTTTACACTATATTTACTAGTATTTGCAATCACCATTAATATGGAAATTACTCCTCACAAACATTTAAACTATGCGAAAATTAATCAGTTACTTAACATTTAACTATCTTTATTAATTCCTCTCCACGTTTCAGCTAGATGCAAAATTGCATAACCTCAATGTTCATCTTCCCCCCTCTTGTTCTTCTTCTCCTGTCTCCTCTTGCTGACTCCTGCTCGAGGTGAAAGTTACTCCACGCAAATATCGAGTCGGCGGTGACTTTCAAGCAGCTGCACGGGATGAGAACGGAGGAAATCTAAACCGAAACAGAGTGGCATGCCCTAGGGCCATCGGCAAATAGGACTGGTTGGTAGTGAGTGTGTCAATGTCGAGATAAACAGCGAAAGTGTTGAATGGATGTGGGATGCAGAACAAAAGTGTTTTCAGAATTTCTCGGTTTTGTTTGCTTTTCTAGATTTTCTCTCTAACATAATTGTAATACGTATTATTGATATATGTGACGATATTTATCATTTGCTGATATCATTTCGCAAATTTTAAATTTATGTTTAACTGAAAGAAAATGTAAAAGATCTGATGTGGCCAGCACAAGACCTTCCGTCAATTTGATGTATTTTGTAAAAATTCCATACCAAAAGTTCCTTGGAAAAGATTCTATATATCCAATAAAATTATAACACGAATGGACATACAGTATGTAAATTGCACTTGACACTGACATCTGTCAAATAGAATTATTTCAATATATATATATATATATATATATATATATATATATATATATATATATATATATATATATATATATATATAGCAAAGTTGTCAATCTTCTCAACTTGTTTAGGTGTAAGCTAACATATTTATTCCTGTTATTTATAATAATGGTAGTAATATACTATTAGGCCGATCAAACGGATGTTACTAGTTTCTGAATATTGCGAAGAAATTTTTTGACAACCCATAAACAATTGTTACTGTCATTAGAAATTAGGTGTTTGACATTTGGATAGACTGCTAAATTAAATTTATTTTAAAAGAATATGTTGTGGCCAGCACAAGACCTTCCGGCAATTCGATGTATTTTGTACCAATCCCATACCAAAAGGTCCTTGGAACATATTCTATATAATATCATGTAAAATCGAACACGAACACATACTATTTTTTACAAATTGCATACCAAAAGTTTATTTGAAAAGGTTCTATATATCCAATAAAATTATAACGTAAACGTACACTAAGTAAAATGCACTTGACACTTCCTTCATTTATTCTTCAGCTTTCCCCTATTTTATTACGGGTCGCTGTTTCTTCTTCTCTTCTACTCATTCCTGTCCAACGCATCTTCTTCACACATTCCTTCCTTTCTCAAGTCTTCTGCAATACAGTCCTTCCATCTTCTCTTTGGCCTTTCTCTGCATGTCACTTGCGAGGAACACTATGACATACCAATTTTAGATCCTATACTTTCCATATTTGTTTTGCACTTGCAACTGACATCTGTCAATTAATTTTTTTTTTAATTATCTGCTGTTTCCATAATAAATAGCAAAGCTGACTAATTTATGAAAATTATTTTTTTTACAACGCTTTAAATCTACAGCTATTGAATATGAAGGAAAATGTATAATCAAACCGTATAGAGAAGAGTATTTTCTTTAATATGTATTATAACAAAATGTCAGAAAATAATATTTAACTGCGTTTTTTTAAGAAAAACTGTTAAAAACTTCAAATTAGGATACTTCCGGTGGATCATTTATAACCAAAATATAATCAACTCTTCATATGGTTGTACAGAAGAGGAATACGAAAGAATTATAATTTTTAGAATTGTAGTATTGGAGTTATCGTCGGAGAAAAATTTGTCACACACGGACACACATACACACACACACACACACACACACACGGACACACACACACACACACACACATACATACATACATACATATATACATACAGACATCATCTTAAAAATTGTATATTCGTATTGTAGGGACCCTAAAACGTGTTTATTCATTAAAAACTCACTACCGAATTTTTTGACCAAAGACAATACCTTCCTTACCTAAAGGTGACGGAAGGTAAAAATTCAAGATGTAGTCACTCAAGTTTTATTTTTTTCTGTCTGAACCGTAACAGATATTACAAATTAAACAAAGAGAGAAAAGTTTACTATTAAATGTATGTTTCTGAAAAAAATAATTTTATGTTGTCGGTGTGGCCATTAAACAGTTACGGTCCAATCAATGTTGGGACACCTAAGTTTTATACACTAGTGGTTCACTAATTATAAAAAGTATCACCTTAAAAGATGACTTATAACCATATGAACTGTCATATCAAATTTTATCCAAATCGTATAAAGCGTTCTGTTATTATAAGCAAAATTAATTTTTTTTTCGAAGAACTTTGAAGCAGAATTCTGGCTAAATGGTACACTTTCCGGTAGAAGCAAGTTTAGTTAAATCGTCTTATTTTAGCCTCAGGAATCTGTGGTTAAGCTATGTCCCCCTATTTAAGAGACACCTGTATATTACCAAGGAGAGATAAAGTACGAGGCTGTGTTGAAATTTCCACCGCGGAAACATATACTATTTTATTCACAATCATCCTCATTTTAAATCAATAATTTTCAAAATAAATCAATGAGTTATAATCTTTAATTTTATTAATATTTTTTGACAGCTCTCTTAAAATTTATTTAGCCTACTTAATTATAGGGATCTATGACAATGTTGCTAGGCAACCTCTACATAAACATTTCCAACGCAAGAGTTGGAAGTCAAATCTGTTATTTCCAACACAAGAGATTTTCATTAAAGTTAGGAATGACGTACTTCCCAAGCTCCAAAAGGTTAGGAATCGGTATATTGTTATAATGATTGTAAATAATAGTTTATTATTTACTTTGTTTGAAGCACCTACATATATTTCTTTATAACGTACGGTATATAAATCCACCCTTAAAGGGCATGATCAATAATATATTACGCTGTTGTAAAATATAATTATCCTAGAGGAATTCTGCTCTCCCTGATAGCTTTATTCGAGCAGAGTAATGAATTAAATTCCTAGTTAATTCCTTTTTGTCTTTCGTTAGCTATGCAAAAACAACGTCCGGACTAAATGGAAGGCATAGCAAAATGAAGCTATCTGTGACTGTATGAGATATTGCAGTTATTCATGCGTACTTTATATCTGCTGCAAACAGGAATTTATGGATGATCTTACTACGACTTATATCGTATACCACATACTTCTAATGCCTCAGGAAACATGGAGAATTCTTCACCGCTTGTTATTTTAATGTGTACATCGATAAAGATTTCTTGCTCACAATTTATGAATATTGGATTTAGTAACAAATTAGTGAACGGATAGAGATATTACTGTACGGTGCTATAAATATACAAGACACGGTATTAGACGATGTAAACTAAAGAGTTATTTATACAATCTAATATTACTTTTGTTCATCTGTTGTTTATGATCGTTGCTTAATAATATATTATATAATCAATTATTAAAATATCTTTCAGAACTCATATTAATAATTGGAATAATACTATCTTTTTAGTTTAAGAGCTGTATTTAAAAGTTGCAATTTACAGCCACGGAACATGGAACTGGTGATAGTGGATAAAATGGATTTAGGCTATACTTATAGAAAAAATATTAAATATTGAAATATATTAATTTTAGTTCTTAAATGTAATTGACCTATAACATTCATCTGACATTTTGATATGACAATATCAGATACTGAATATCTCAGTCACGGTTTTAACTTATTCTCTGTATATAAACAAGCAGTTACCTCGTGACCCAAAATTCAACTAATAAAAAATACCTGAACTAATTTTGATTTGACAGTTACAGTTCAGTTAAAAAGCGTAAATGTCATCCTAAACAATTGTTCTTTTTGTAAATAAGCAAATAATGTAAAAAATAATCATTGTTCGCTAAATAAATAACAAAGCGTATAAAGAACAGCACTTGACAATAAAATATTTATAAAACTTCGCGGAAGTTAGTTTCCTGGTAATGGGAGAATAATAAAAAATCGGAATGATGTTCCGGTTACAATGACAGAGGTTTTTGCTGACCATGAAAAGTTCAGAATACTTTACATTTAAACATTGGTATAGATATGACTTAAGCATTTAAATTCAACGTGATCCGCGATCAAAATACTGTTTTTATGTTATAAAGTTATTCTCCAAATACACAGAAAAACCAACCTTCTAAATTGTAGTTAAATTAACTAAATAAATCTGTGATTTTCAGCCTTCTAATATGTTTTCATTAAATTATCTAAAATGATTTAGTTAAATTTTCTAAATTTGTAATAACAAATTATAGTAAAATTAAAAAAAAAAAATAGTTTAAATGACTACATTTAGTATTGAACTAAACATAAATAAAGAAATTAACTAAATATATATTTAAATTTTCTATTTCCTTACCTAATTCATTAGATAAATCACCGAAAATTGTAGGACAAAAATAATGAAGCCAAAATATAGTAAAATTAAATAAAATAATTACATATTTAAATTTTTTTACAAAATATTTATTATCTATTTCGGGTTAGTTAAAATGCTAAATTAAGATTTGTAAATTATTCTAAATTATTAGACATATTGCCTAATAAAATAATATCTAATTATAATTAGACAAAATTTCAAATCTTTTTTTCTGTGTATGCCAAGACCCCCAGAATTGTATTGCTAACTGCATAATTTCTTTTTGAACACTCTGTATAATATTTAGTATGTTTACAATTGCCAAAAATAAAAAAAAATAATCAAATATTTCCAAATATATTTATTTCTATTAATGGTTTGAAATATATAAAAATAATAAACTAATAAAATATCGTTAATAAAAATATATAGAAAATTCAGAAAATCCCTAAACGTTGACGTAAATCGCTTAAATGTTTGGATACCCTATACCCATATATTTAATATTTAGTCTAATAACTTTTACTACTTATAGCAATTTGCTTTCGTCGTAGCATTGAATTAATCAATATTTTGATGATTTTATAATTACTTTTGTCAACGATTTCATACAAATTTGTATTTTTTATCTTCCATTCTGACTTATTTAAAGACAGGATAACGCGGTTTAAAAATATGAATTTGAACGAAATTATCTTTCATATGGTGAGTTACCGATGAACGGTAAACAATATTACGTATTTAATACGTGTGGAAGTGATTTATGAAAAAAGAGATATACAGATACATATTTAAATTATTAAAAGAATTTCAAGTGAGTCTCAGTTGTTAGCAGTGTTGTGACTGATTTAGATAATTTGATCTGAATCACTGATCTAGTTCATTTAGTATGATTTTTGATCTGATCTAGATCCTTTTATGTATTCAGATCTTAATCTGGATCTAGATATAAAAACTGTATCTGTGATCTTAAAAAAAGATCAAATATACGAATGTGCTATCCAATATTACGTAAACTAAGTACAGTGTGTTCAAAAAATCCTAACTCGGAGTAGGCTACGAATAAAAAAATGTATGTCAATTTGAAAGTATTTAATTGTCAATTTGATAGGAAATATTGTGGAAAATGTTATCTAAAGAAATCAATGCTTTTCTTCTTAAACCTTATTTTAGAAAAAGGAATAGACTAGAAAACGGTAAATGGCAAATATTCTGTATCCTTATGTATTATATTTTTCCTTAAAATCAGATTTCACAATCAATTTTGAAACTTGATTGTTGAATTGAAAAATGATCAGACATACGTTTCTGTGTTCATAGCCTACTCCGAATTAGGTTTTTTTTTTTTCGAACATCCTGTATGTATCTGATATTTCTTCCTATCTGTAAGGCATAAGGCTAGGTACATTCTGTGTAATTAATTTACTTTTTTTATTCCTATTTTAATAAGAAATAAAAAGCATTTTTAAATCGTTACTGATCTTTTATATGATCTAAGAAAACAGATCCCAAATCCCTGATCTGATCTGATCCAATCGCAGAAATTGACCTATGATCTGATCTAGAACATATTAATTGTAAAGATCTTGATCTTGGTCTAGGTCCTTTATAAATTGATCTGTCACAACACTGGTTGTTAGTAACGCGCCAACAGCTCATGATTAGAAAAATTGTCACTTGACAAATTTCAAAAATGTTGCACTTATACAAAATCAGAATTACTGCGTGTCATTTTTTTAGAAATACCTGTATAAATTTTAACATTTAAATTTCACAAATTTAAGAACTTTATTTACTCATTGTTACGAAAATAAAAACTGTTACTGAAAAAGTGGAATTTCTGTCACATACTTAAAATAAGAAATAAGACTGTTATGAAATATGCATTTTTAGGTAGCAAACATCTAATGTAACATAACATTGTCACATATCACATAACATAATGCAATAATAAAAAAGAATGTATTGTTATATAACACTGATTCAAATTAATTTAAAAGAGCAAAAACCAAATTAAATTTCATAATTAAAAATGTTTTATGTTTATTGTGTAACAAAATTTTGAAACATCGCACCACAAATTTTCTTTTTTGCCAAAATTAGCCAATGTATACCAAAAATTTACACGATTATATGAATTAGATAAATAATTAATTAGCTACACGTAAATAACAAGCGGAAAATTTATTCCGAGTTCCTACTTTCTTAAAATTAACGAATTCGTTTGCGTGGATTTATTATCTCATGTGTAAGTTGTTACGTATTCATTATTTACAAATCTATTCATCAGTAGATCATGTGACGTAAGTATTGCACTTTGTTTTTTTGTTTCAGTGATATCTTGATTTTGAAACATAAACTGTTTAATATGTATGAACCTATTTCAAATTTAAAGTTTTTCAATTTTGGCTATGTAATTGATAATTAATTGTTAGTTGATTTATTATTTTTTAATCACAGAGTGAAATATGGCAGGATATAGTGCATTATGTGTTATTCATTTTTCATTCGACTTAGGTATTATAAAATATAATTAATGACATTGATGGTCATGGGAATCTATTTATTTACAGTTTTAATTGCGATTTTTTAAATTACATTTTTAATGGTAATTTCTATATAAATGTAAATCATAATTTTCTTTCAACGTTTATGGTTTCAGTAGTGAAAATAACTCAATTTAAAAAAGGAAAATAGTCTAGAGTATGAAACTGAAACTATTTTAATTTCACTCTCATTATTACATTAATTACTTGTAATTATAATGTAAACATAATTACTTATTCTGACGCCATAATTTTGATGTGAGTGCCTAGTAATTTGTATAATAAGTAAAATTTGAAATTTGCTAAGGTCATTTTAAATATTTATGATATTGCCAATTACTTTTAAATAACCCTCAATTAAATTGTATAGTAATTATTATAAAACATTTTTCATTAATTTCAATACTTAAATTTCATTTAAATTCTCTAGCGAATAAGCAAAAATAAAAAATCTGTTGTGGCTAGCCCAAAACCTTCCGTTAATACAATGTATTTTGTACAAATCCGATACCAAAAGTTCCTTGGAAAATATTCTATATATCCTGTAAAATTGTAACACACACACACTATTTTTTACAAATTCCATATTGCAAGTTCCTTTGAAAAGATTCTATAAATCCAATATACTTATAACACGAATGTATATTCTGTAAATTGCACTTCACACTTCCTCATTCCTATCCAACGCATCTTCTTCACACAGTTCTTCCTCTCTCAAATATTCTGCTATACAGTCTTTCCATCTTCTCATTGGCCTTCCTCGTACTCCCGGCATAGAAACTGCAAGTCACTTCCGAGGGACACTCTGTCACTTATGTTACTTTCTGATCCTATATTTTCCACTTTGGTTTTGCACTTGACACTGACATCTGTCAATTAGAATTTTTTGAATATATCTGCTGTTTCCATAATTTTTGCAAAGCTGACTGATTTTTGAAAGTTAACCTCTCTTAATCTCTCTATAACTCTATATCTATTGAATATGAAGGAAAATGTATAATCAAATCGTATAGAGTATAAGATTCATATTAATGATCATAAAACGTCGAAAAATTATATTTAACTGCGTTTTTTCCAGAAAAACTGTTAAGAACTTCCGGTTGACCAATTATAACCAAAATCTAATCAGCTCTTTATATGGTTGTAATTTTTAGAATTGTAGTTTTGGAGTTATCGTTGGAGAAAAATTTGTCACACACACACACACACACACACACACACACACACACACACACACACACACAGACACGGACGGACACACACACAGACACGGACACACACACACATACAGACATCAATGTAAAATCAGTAAATTCGTAAAGTAGGGGCCCTAAAACGTGCTTATTCATTAAAAACTCACCACCTACTTTTTTGACCAAAGACAATACCTTCCTTACCTAAAGGTCACGGTAAAGGTAAAAATATTTGTTTCTATTTAAAATAAAAAAAGAAAAATTTTCAAAATTACATTCCGGCTGTCTAAAATATTTTCATCTACAATTAGTTTTTATTTTTTCAAATGATAAAATGGCGATCGATCAAAAATTTCAAAACAATATTTTTTGATAAGCACTCCATCGATTTTCTAAAGTATAAAATCTTTAAACTATCTACACAACATTTGTCCTAAACATTATTTTCTATCCAAAAAAGTCTTTTTCATTTATTTAACTTACAGAGCGTGATATCGAAGTACGAGTAGTTTTGTCTTCATGGTACTGTAATATTATCTATTCTGATATAACGGAAGAAATAATGTAGTAAATAATTAACGTTATTAGCATCATTCTACTTTATAAAAACTTGTATATTACTTGTACAAAACGTTATACGTATATGACTCCATGTATAAGATAACGAGAATGCGATAAGGGTATATACCCCATTATCCATTCCGTTAAATCATTATGGTGCAATTAGAGAGCGTATCTCATCTCGGGCAATAATTCGCGAGCATCCGACTGTGAAGCACATTCATCCGTAGTCGTTTCCTCCGGTTATTCTGTTTCCTCACATCGCAACATGGAATTTACACACTGCTTTAGAATTAGTCTAATGGCATACGATTATTGCCAGACACACTTCCAACAACTAATCGCTCATATTATTGCTTGAATCTAGCAATTTTACAATAGGTAACGTTTAGTAAAACTACGATATAAGACAGGTGTGGCAAGTTATTTCAGTTCCCGGCTACATTGCATTTTTTGCGTGTGGAACAAAAATTAAAAATATTAAAATACAAAAAACGATATAATTTTATGACAAAATAGCTATTTGTGTATTAAGAGCGCAAAATGCGACATTGTCGATTGAGAGGTTGTTTCTCTTGAAATCGACAATGTCCATTTGCGCTCGAAACACACACAAGATTTTTTCTACAGTCGCCACAATGGGGTCCTCCACCATAACAAAAAATAACGATTGGCTAATACAAAAGAAACGGTTCAAAATTAAAAAGGCTTTTAAATGATTATATCGTTACATTAGCCATCTATTCCATAAAAAAAAAAACAAAATTAGAGCGTGGAAGCAAGGATTTGTGATGATTTGATGAGTTTTTGTAGCAAAATGTGTGGTTAGTTGTCACGCCTGTCACACTGAAAAAATTAACAAATATTTCAAGGAATTTGTGATTATATGAACATGTATTGTGCATTGACTGACTTCTCGCAATTATTTAAGTAACGAAATAACTAATAACTTTATTGTAATCAAAATAAATAGTTAACTAGAGATCAGATGTCAGTACGACTCGCAACTATCCTACCGCCATCTGTGTACAATCATTCCTATTACTAAACATAACTGTTCACACAATTTATTTTATATTTAATTTTATTTTATCGTTATTTTCCATTCTTCTTGAGTTTTTATTCAATCTAATCTAAGCATTTTATACTTTCGTTTTTGTAAATGAATGCCCTATTTCATTTTTACAGCAGTGTGGCATTTTGTTAGGTTATGTTAAATACCGACAGAACATATGTCAAATTGATTTGTGAACGTGATAAATGTGTAATTACAGTGCCATTAGTTCCTAACTAAACATTTTCATTAAGAATGTAGACAAGTGACATTTCTCAACATTGTATACTTAGAAATTTGGACAGCGAGCGTTTTTACTACTTTGTCGCGCATGAGCGGCAAAGTTACATTTTGCGTTGACAAAAGAGAGCGCAAATGGCTACTTTCTTTAGTGACTGTAGAAAATAACTATTTGTGTATTCCTTCTCCTGATCTGTAAGTGATGTGAATAATAATTTGTAAATTTAGTCTATCGCCGTGGAAACCGTATTGGAAAACACGACACATTTTTAATTATGTTTATTTTTATTATGTTCGGTTTTAATATATTAGTAATCTTCTGGAAATTTTTAATGATCATTTATATTTAGTGGTGTGTGGCCATGGTCGTAACTGATGTTGATTTAATGTTTGACTTGTGGTTTGACATCATATGTCATTTTCTTATTTATGAGATTATTAACGTCTGTTATTAACATTTGATTCAAAGTTCATTGTCAAATTTAATATCGAAGGTAATTAGAGTCACATTTAGAATTGCAGCCAATCTATCTTTTGATATCTTAACATTTTTTTGTTATTAAATTGCAACGTGTTATTTAAGTGTCACTTCTCATTGAGTCATTTCTTATACGTGTATTAACTTCTTATAGACATTTTTTATAATGTTTAATTTTTTATCGATATATAATCTCAAATAGTTATTAGTTAATTAAGAACATATGTACATGTAAAATACATTCTATAAATGAGATCTTTGAACATAATCACCCCAATTCTGTATCAAAGTTACTAACTCTTAGCAATAGTGATATAGCAAAAAACCAATAATAATTACAAACACTGAAGAAAATATGAAAATGACAGACGTACGAGGTGTGTTCAAAAACTATCGCGAATTTTGAATTTTCGCGGGTTACGTATATTCGAATTTCGATCTTTTTGTGGCTTTATGTTGGTACTCATGTCTCTCACTTATGTCGACAAGCTCGGCCATTTTGAATGTTCACTTAATTGTTGACAGCTGCTTTGCTTGCACGTGTTTTGGATCGTCTTCGATTTTTACCTATTCAAAAAAATGGAACAAAGAACCTGTATCAAATTTTGTGTGAAAAACGAAATTAAGTGCGCGGATGCATTCCGAATGTTGACATACGGAGAAGCTACCTTGGACCAAAGCAACGTTTATCGGTGGTACAAAATGTTCTCAGAAGGCCGAGAAGATGTGAACGACGAAAAGCGTGCCGGACGCCCGAGCACTTCAACAACACACGAAAAAATTAATGAAGTGGAGAAAATGATATACCGTTAGAGAAGTTGCTGAGGACCTAAACATATCGATTGGCTCGTGCCATTCGATTTTTATCAATGATTTGGGCATGAGACGGGTCGCCGCGAAATTTGTACCAAAATTGCTCAATTGCGACCAAAAACAGCATCGCATGAACATTGCTAATGAGATGTTGGACTCTGTCCGCGACGACCCAAATTTGCTCCAGAGGGTCATAACTGGTGACGAATCGTGGGTTTATGGTTATGACGTGGAAACCAAAGTTCAATCATCTCAATGGAAGCTGCCGCACGAACCAAGACCGAAAAAAGCGCGCCAAGTTCGGTCGAATGTGAAAGTTTTGCTGACAGTTTTCTTCGATTGCAGGGGCGTGGTGCATCATGAGTTCTTGCCACAGGGTAGAACGGTCAATAAGGAATATTACCTGCAAGTTATGCGCAATTTGCGCGAAGCAATCCGCCAGAAACGCCCGGATTTGTGGAAGAACAAAAATTGGCTTTTGCACCACGATAACGCCCCTGCTCACACATCGTTGCTTGTGCGCGACTTTTTAGCCAAAAACAACACACTAATGATGCCGCAGCCACCGTATTCCCCAGATCTGGCCCCCTGTGACTTTTTCTTGTTCCCTAAACTGAAGAGGCCCATGAAAGGACGACGTTACGCTACGCTTGACGAGATAAAGACGGCATCGAAGGAGGAGCTGAACAAGATAAAAAAAAATGATTTTTTGAAGTGCTTTGAAGATTGGAAAAACCGTTGGCACAAGTGTATAATATCTCATGGGGATTACTTTGAAGGGGACAAAATAGATATTCATGAATAAATAAATAATTTTTGAAAAAACACAAAATTCGCGATATTTTTTGAACACACCTCGTACATTTATTCCTATTGGCTATTTTTGTTGCTACGACTTTATTACAACAAGACTACTTTATTGAACGAAACAAAAACTTTTTTAGAGAAATGCTTCTCAAAATAAGAGGTACAACTATCTTATTTTAAATGGCAACTTATTTTTTTTTATTTGCTTATTCGATTCAGTATTTTTTCTGAATTCAACAATATCCATATGAAATACCCTAATATTACATATTATATATTTGAGAAAAATGCAAAATTAAATATGTATCATTTTTATTTAAATGTGACTACACAAAGAGTGCTATAGAAGAAAACAAATAAAACAAATGCAGAAATTATTCATTTTGATGATCTAATACAGAAGTACACTTGAACACTTTGACAAAAATAATATTAACAATTGTTGTATTAATTTGTATTACGAGTGTACTTTTATAATAAAAGCGCTTTTACGGAACACGCTTTTACTTTAAATTCTAATAAGGAATGTGCTCCATAAAAGCGCTTTTATTATAAAAGTGCGCTCATACTTCGGACTTATCTTTATAGTGAAAAAAAATCTGTTGTGGCCAGCACAAAACCTCTCTCCAATCCATATTAGGCTATATAAGTATTGTATTGCACTTCGCTTTCGAAACGTAATTTTATAACAAAAAATTACAAAAATTTACCCAAATAATGTTTTTTATTGTATTTAACATGTCTTCTGCACACATATAATTCTAATTATATCTACATTTCATTGTAAGAGGAATTTTCTAAATGTGAGAAATTCTTCCAATTCATTAACCAGATTGGCGGTATTTCTGATGGATATATGCATTTTACCTATAATTTCAAATATTTAATTAATAAAACAATAAGAAAGATTAAATATACTTCCCAGAAAAAGCTATCAGTATGTCACTAATACTGTTGATTTTTGACACTGACATATTTTATGTCATTTACAAACTAGGTTATAAACATTGGAATTTGGCAACTGGTTTCCTTAGTGTCTTAGCCTCTGCGATTAGATTACTCTATATATTATAATGTCTTTATCTCTAAATCTATACAAGATATAATAAAATTTTTAAGTGTATTAGATAGAGAATTATATTTAGAAGAATTTTTCTGAGAAACTAGTAGTTCCGGTTGTTCAATTGTTACCAAAACCTTTTCTGCTCTTCCCAGGAATGTCAGATTGAGGAATCCATAGTTAAACAGTTCTTAAGTCTTATAGTTTTTGAGGAATCGTGTCTACAACATCCAGACATACACACATACACACACACACACACACACACACACACACAGACATACTTTTAAAAATGTTAAAATCGGTTTACAGGGGTCTTAAATCGTGCTTATTCACTAAAATCTGAATATTCGAATTTTAGCATGAATCCAATACCTTTCTTAGCGAGAGGTAAAAAGATCATTCATGATTGATAGTGTCACAAATGACATCTAACGACAAAACGTGAAAGTAAAACATTTATCATTTTAATAAATTGAATGTAATTAAGATAATTACTTTCAAAAATGAATTTACTATTTTTATTTTCACTTAGCAATAAAATAACAATCCTAATGACCTAGAGACAATACCAATTACACATCTTTGTTCTTAATTTCTACCTTTCAGCTCATTAATCAACAAGAAATTTCCTAATTTCCATAATTCCTTCTTAATAACATGGTTAAATCAATAGCCAAATTTTTTCCATCCTTTCCTGCACGGTTTTTTTCACTGAGGAAGTTGTTAAGAAAGTAATTACCACTAGCCTCCCACGCGATGAGTCGGATCTTCAGAAGATCTTCTTCTTATGTGTTTGGCGCCCGAGGGAAGACGCATCTTCATTATGATGGATGGGTAGATGTTAGAATATGTGACATGCGAAAGTTTATAATAATATTTTAAAAAGAAAATTGTGGCATCCAAAACCGTAGGATGCAATTTTGTGAATGGGAGAGATCGCATATGAATTTTAGTTTGGGATTGATTTGACAGATTGACATTTGCTAAAAGGAAATATATACTTATCAGAAAAGAGATTGTAGCTAAAAGTTGTCGTTTTAATTCATTAATGACTCTGCGGGATATCTTGCAAATTTTGTTCTCCAGAAGAAAGTAAAATGCCATTTTTTTACTTTGCGTCACCTTTAGGTAAGGAAGGTATTGTCTTTGGTCAAAAATTCGGTGGTGAGTTTTTAATGAAACAGCACGTTTTAGAGTACCTATGCCCGTATTCATAAACACCCGTAAGAATTTTTAACGGTTCGTTATAATTTTTATCCAATAAAAAAAGTCGACATTGAAAGAAAAATCGAAATTTTATTTGTCAAATTTGATTCTATTCTAAACTATTAGTAATTGAGAAAAACGTTTCAAATACAAAAGATAGATATTTTTATTAACTAACCAGTGGCGTACAAAATAATTTTTTATATCCGTAAATTTTTGAGATATAACACAAACTTATATTTTTTTAAATGGAACCCATATCTGATTTTAGTCTCAAAAAAATAATTATTTTTTTCTCTTTTCAATGATGTAAGGGTTATTATGTTTTATATTTGTTTTGCCTTCAAAATTATTATTTTTTCCTTATTTTGTATTAAATTTATAATTATTTCGAAAATATTGGTAGATTTCTATTTAGAAATACTCCTTGTATTTAAATAATTTATTTCGTTAGAAAATTTAGCTCAAAACTCGTATCAAACAAATTTTTATAATATTTTGTATCAGGTCGCCCTTGGCCTTGGCACATTATAGTGTAATTTGTAATTATGAGTTTAGAATGAAAATATTAAGTAATAAAGACATAAAACAAACTATTTCGATCAAATACAATATAATTAATAAAAATAATAACGTTTTTTTGGGAAATAATAAGAAAGTTCAGAACAATAAAGAGAAAAATTAAATTTTAGGAACAAAACAAATATAAAACATAATAACTCTTACATCATTGAAAAGAGAAAAAAATAATTATTTTTTTGAGATTGAAATCAGATATGGGTTCCATTTAAAAAAATATAAGTTTGTGTTATATCTCGAAAATTTACGGATATAAAAATTTATTTCGTACGCCACTGGTTAGTTAATAAAAATATATATCTTTTATATTTGAAATGTTTTCCTCAATTACTAATAGTTTAGAAGTTATTTGAAAAAGAAAAAATCAACAATATTCAGTATTTCGTCATTATCTAGTGCCCTATGAAAAATTTTGGAAAAACAAAAGCACATCTGAGATGGCCTCCCAAAGGCGCACAAAAAGTTCCATTTAACCGACATCGTATCTCTTATAGTTCTCGAGATCCCAATAGAGGCCTAAATGGGACACACTGTATATGTATGTGACAAAAAAAATTCCAACGATAACTCCAATGCTACAATTCTAAAAATTATAATTCTTTCATTTGTCTCTTCTTTACATCCATGTGAAGCGCTGATTATTTTTTGGTTATAATTGGTCAACCGAAAGTTCCCTTATTTGAAGTTTTTCTTGAAAAAACGCAGTTAAATAACATTTTTTGACATTTTATGTGATTATCAATATGCAAAAATATCTTATTGTGCATGCGGTTTGATTTTATATTTTCCTTCATATTCTATATATTTATATATAGTTAAAGAATTATAAAGAGATTAACTTTCACAAATCAATCAGCTTTGCTACAATCATGGAAACAGCTGATATATTCAAATAATTTTAATTGACAGATGTCAGTATCAAGTGCAATTACATAATGTATGTTCGATTTATAATTTTACTGAATTTATTGAATCTTTTACAAGGAACTTTCGGTATTGAATTTATAGAAAAAGTATATGTTCATATTAATCTTTTCCAAGGAACTTTTGGTATGGGATCTGTACAAAATACATAGAATTGACGGAAGGTAATGTGCTGGACACATAAGGTTTTTTACATAATAGTATCGGCGAGAAGAAACCTGTAATTCTCACCTTACTTTAAGCTACACCACAATTTGATCTGAAGATAGTTTCACGTAAGAAAATAGCGTTGATTTAGATAGGTAGATAAATTCTGACTTCTGATTGGTCAGAGAATGTAGAATAGCCAACAAAAGCGAAAAAAATGTAACCTATCAGCTGTCAGTTATCAAATAAAACCAACAGAATTAATTTATACTTAACCATGTTTTTAATTTGACCTTTGTAATTTTAATTTTCAAGTATGGTTTATTAGTTAAGTTTGTAACACGTATTCATTAACACCCTGTATATTTATAACTTGTTAATTATTAGGTACTTCTGCAAACAAATTTGGTGAGATCTTAAATTTCACAATTTCAAAACGACTTACTATTCGATACCATAAATTTTAAAGATCAAATGTTATTATAACAACATTTATGACTCACACCTATTAAGGTGAAGGTTAAACAAGTATATTTATCATTTCTCCGAACTTATAAATGGACTATTAAAGATTTAATTTCATTTCTTGCCCAGAATATAAATCTACCAACTTATTATTATGTATTGTGAGGTTTTTTTTCGAGAAACGCAATGAATGAACTTTCTTCTGCCGGCAGGACACCATATGTTCAGTCTACGAGAAACGAGACCTATGTTTAAAAAAATTATACACGCTTGAGAAGCTGACGTTTACGTTGTGTTAGCAATGATAAATGTTTTCGTAGTAAAATGCAAACATTACTTGAATAAAAGTATAACTAAGGCAAAAAGCACAGCTCAGTTTTCAAAACTAAATATCTGTAATATCAAAATAGAAATTGTTTCAAGAAAGGAAAACTATAAAAATCTGTTGTGGCCAGCACAAGACCTCTCGCCATTTCCATATTAGGCTATATAAGTATTGTACTGCACTTCGCTTTCGAACCGTCGTTTTATAACAAAAAAAATATAGAACTTTACTCAAATATTATTTTTTATTGTATTTAACGTGTCTTCTGCACACATATAATTCCAATTATATCTATTTTTCATTGTATGAGGAAGTTTCTAAATGTCAGAGATTCTTCCAATTCATTAACTAGATTGGCGGTATTTCTGATGGATATATGCATTTTACCACAATTTTACCTATCATTTCAAATATTTAATTAATAAAACAATAAGAAAGATTAAATATACTTCCCAGAAAAAGCTACCAGAATGTCACTAAAACGGTTGATATTTGACAATGACATGTGTCATTTACAAACTATGTTATAAACATTGAAATTTGTCAACTGGTTTCCTTAGTGCCTTAGCCTCTGCGATTAGTTTACTCTATAAATTATAGTGTCTTTATATCTAAATCTATACAAGATAATAAAAATTTTAAGTGTATTAGATGGAGAATTTTATGTTCTTCAATATTTAATAAAAAGAAACTCCCAAAAAAATATATTTAGAAGAATTTTTCTAAGAAACTACTACTCCCGGTTGTTCAATTGTTACCAAAACTTTTTCAGCTCTTCCCAGGAATGTCAGATTGAGGAAACTGCAGTTAAATATTTTTTAAGTCTTATAGTTTTTGAGGAATCGTCCCTCCAAGATCCATACATACACACACACATATATACACACACACATACACACACACATACACACAGACATCATTTTAAAAATGTTATAATCGGATTCTAGGGACCTTAAATCGTGCTTATTCAATAAAATTTGGATATGCGAATACCTCTCTTAGCGAGAGGTAAAAATCTGTTGTGGCCAGCACAAAACCTATTGCATATCTATTTTAGGCTACATAATTGGTGTACTTTATTTAACATTTCTCGTACTCTCAAAAATTCTAATTACATCTATTATTTTTCTCCTACTACTCTAAATGTTCGAGTTTCTTCCAATTCATTGACGAAATTGGCGGTATTTCTAAAGTTGTTTACATATTTTAAGTTTTATGTTTAAAGTCTGGAAATTGACATATTTGTTTTCATTTATGTTAATATGAAGAGTCTCTTTAAGTAAACGAGAATATATTTTATTAACTTTATCAATAATTTTAAATATAAATAAATAAATATATCATCACGGCATATTACCCATTTCTAGGTGTGCCAATCTACTTTGTCACAAATATCGGTAATAATGATGACATATTTGTACCGTGCGGGCGTTTACCAGGCGTCACCTCACGGGCACTCATTGCTGGCGTGGAGAGTGCACCACAGTGCATCAATCATTTTAACATCAACAAATTAAATTTATGGCCAGTATTAAATGTGTGGTTAGTGAGTGCACTGTAATTTGGACCTAATAGGTTACTATTATATCTATGTTGATACTTTCTTTTTTGAAGGGGTTGGGGCGTCTCTCCTATGTATATTTGATTACTTTTTGTGTTGAACGAAACGAATGCTCCAAATATTGTTTCGATCTTGCCTGAACTTATAACAGTTCATTTGGTATTTTCATAGTAATTATAAAATATAACAGTAACCTATTTTCAAATAAATAAAACAAAATATTATTTACGACTCTGACTTTAAAGCCAAACCAATTTTAAATCAATTAAAGCAACCAAAATCTCACATAATTACAGCTTCCAATAATCAAAAACATCTCTATTAAATTTCCTATCCTATCGGAAGAAAGAGTGAGACAGTAATATGGCCACTATAATGAGATGGAAAGAGGCAGCGTCGACCTTAGCCACGTATCCTACTAATCAACTGTTTCTCGGTCGAGATGGTCTCGTTAACTTTCTCTGTTATCTCACACGAGGCTTCCTCGGCCCAGTATTTAACAGCTTTCAGTTTTTAATACATTCAAAACAAAAGTAAAAAACAAAATACATTGCGACTTTCGTGCTCTTGCAAATTTGACACACTTTGATACTTTCAATTATTAATTTTTTAACCTTGAAAACTGTGGACGAAATGAAAAGGTCGTGACGTTGGAATATGATAATAATTAGAAATTTATTATTTCTTTGATGGAATTCTTAAAAATGAAGCTTCATTTTTCTCTCATTACCTTTGTGTGATTAGATTATAATATGATATTTTTTGTATGTAAGATTGCTTTCTGTTGTTCGTATTTTTTGCTGCATATCCGCTTTATAATAATGTTTTTACATAAAACATGAATTTCGATTTCTAATTGTAATACCGATACTTTCAATATTATGAAAATTGTTGGAGTAACGATGATCGACTAGAAATTGATGCCGAAAAAAAAAATCTGATGTGGCCAACACAAAACCTCCCGCTATTTAATTTTTACATACATACATAAAATCACGCGTTTCCCACTTAGTGGGTTAGCAAAAACCCGGAAACAATAGTAACAATAAGAAAAGGAATAAGAGTAAGAGCTCAGCTAACTCACTTCACTCTTTAACAACATTCTTCTGTCGCCTTGTCCACAATCATCATAGCATTCATACATAAGAACATATTAAAGTGACTGATTTTCGGTAGCGAATAACCGCATCTGGACCACAATAATAGTTACGCAACAATCATCCATCCACACACATCCCTATCCTTTTTTATTAATTTAAATACTTACGTATTTACTAACGCTGCAAACTGTTCCACTGCATAAAACTATTGATTTATTTACTATTTTCTTTTTAAAATGTCACTGTTATTAATTTGAAGTGATTAGTTTTTTGACAGTGACATTTACTGTCAGTTACATTCAGTTGAAATATGAACTACGTAACAAAGGAATTGTGTTTTTCTTAGGCTTCGGGACTTGTAAAAAATGTTTTTAAATTTATCTGTAAAATATATAGAAAAAATATTAATGTATTCCTGTAGAAAATTCAATAATCTTTAATTTTCATAATGACAAAATGCGAAAAAACGGCATTTAATGGTATATTTTGAAGAAAAACCATTATGAGCTTCAGGTAAAGTGCCATTTCCGGTTATCCGATTTACACCAAAATCTAATGGCTTCTTTTCATATTAGAATGGGGAAAAAACAAGGTTTCAGAATTTTCTGAATGACAGTATTTGAGGTAGAGCGAAGACAAGATCCCTACACATACACACACACACATACATACATACATACATACATACATACACACACACACACATACATACATACACACACACATACACATAAAAAGACATCATCGTGAAAATGTTAAAAATGGATTCTAGGGACCTTAAAACGTGGTCATTTACTAAAATCTCGATATGAGATTTTTAGCACGATCCCTATACCTCCCTTACCAAGGGTAGCGGGAGGTAAAAATATTCGGAATTGCAGTTTGGAAGATTTTATTGATTTCAAACTAACATTTCATTATTTTTCTGCCTGTTCCGAATATTTTCTTTTTTCCTGCATTATGATAATTATTTTTTCTACAGTCTATATACAAAGTAGGCATTTGCGCTCGCTTTTGTCAACGCAAAATATCACTTTGCCACTCATACGCGATAAACTAGAAAACTAACTATAAATTGTTGAGAAATGTCACTTGTCTACATTCTTAATGGGAACGTTTAGTCGGGAACTAATGGCGCTGTAGTTACTAACACATTTACCACCTCCACTAGTTAATCTGACATTTGACTGCTCTGTCGGTATATTACATAACCAAACAAAATGCCTTTTTGGTAAGTAAAGGAATACAGAAATAAAATAGGACATTCATTTACAAAAACAAAAGTAAAAGATGCTTAAATTAGATTGAAGCAATAGCTCAAGAAGAATGGAAAATAACAATAAATTAAAATTAAGAAATCTGTTGTGGCCAGCACAAGACCTTCCGTTAATTTGATGTATTTTGTATAAACCCCATACCAAAAGTTCATTGGAAAAGATTCTGTATATCCAGTAAAATTGTAACAAGAATATAATACAATTTTTACAAATTTCATACAGAAAGATTCTTGGAAAATATTCTATAAATCCAATAAAATTATCACATTATGTATACTCATATATAAATACTCTAAAAATGCGTACACGTACGTAACATTCTCTTTGCAATCAAATAATATTACTACCAAGTTTATATCTCTACCCGTTTTTGAATTATTACCCCAAAAGCCAATATACCCCACATTTAGATAAAAACTTCAAAATTTTCAAAAATCTAATTTTTATGTATCTAGATACTTCTCAATGTGCTGATTCCAAATTTTGAAACCGCAGGTCGATATCTCATTTTGTTCTCGAGATATTTAGATTTAAAGTTTTGCTCAAAACTGCCCACTTTTGAGTAATAACCCAAAAATGGGTCGATATATGAATTTGGCGATAACACCATTCGATTCTACGGGCAAAATTACATAAGTATAGAAATTTTCAGAATTTTTGAACACCGCATACAATCTCTAAAGCAAAATAACTGAAAATGGCCAAAAATCGCAAAAATTGTAAGGGGTACCCCTTACGATTTTTTCAGATTTTGACCATTTTCAGGGGTTTTCAAGTTTTTATTCATAAAAACTGAACCGGTTGGACAAAAATTATAAAAATTGCTGAACTTATGTATTTTTGTCCGTAGAATCGAATGGTGATGTCGCCAATTTCATATCTCGACCCATTTTTGGGTTAATACCCAAAAATGGGCAGTTTTCAGCAAAACTTTGAATCTAGATATCTCGAGAACGAAAAGAGATATCGACCTGCGGTTTCAAAATTTGGAATCAGCGAGTTGAAAAATATCTAGATACATAATAATTAGATTTTTGAAAATTTTGATGTTTTTATCTAAATGTGGGGTATATTGACTTTTGGGGCAATAATTCAAAAATGGGTAGAGACATTCTAGACACCAACGAATTTTTTGACCAAAGACAATACCTTCCTTACCTAAAGGTAACGGAAAGTAAAAATATAATCGTTTTTTATTGAATAGTACTGAAAGCACAACAAAGTGTATATTTTATTATTTTTTGTTATAATCAAAGACCACATTGTAGCGATTTCGAGAGCTAATGGACATTATTGATTTCGATAATAAAACCTTAATCGACAATATTTCATTTTGGGCTCTTAATACACAAATATCTGTAGTTTCTTAATCTCATTAGCCGTGCCTCATTATAATTAGAAGCAAAGTTCCAGTGCTTCAATAAGTTTAATACTAATATATTAAATTAAATAAAATAAAAGCTATTGTTAAATAATTATAAATCAATTTTTATTAATAAATAATTGCAACATTGACAAGAAACAAAGGTGTCAAGATAAAAAATTTCATGGTCATTTTGTGTAATAACAATGTTTGATTTTTATCTTAATTATAAATTTATTTCTTATACATGCGGTATGAATGAATGGATGAAATTTGCAAACCTTCATTCAGGAATTGTAAGGTTATGTAAGAAATTTAATTATAGTTTCAATGGCATAAAATCCAAATATATTACAGAATAATAAAAAAACCATTTATAGAAATTTAATTCAATCACATTTCATGCTTAATGTCATTCTATGTAAACAGAAATATTGCAAATATTTTATTTATATATATTTGTGTGTAATGGTTATGCAATCGAGTAAATTTAAATGTTTAAAGTACACCTGTAGAAAATTTAATAATTTATAATTTTCATAATGACAAAAAATGCTAAAACATGACATTTAATGCTATTTTTAATGAAAAACCATTATTGTAAAGTGCGATTTCTTGTTATCCGATTTACACCAAAATCTAATGGTTTCTTTCCATATTATTGGATTCTAGGGACCTTAAAACGTGGTCATTTACTAAAATCTCGATATGTGATTTTTAGCACGATTCCTATACCTCCCTTACCAAGGGTAGGAGGAGTTAAAAAGATGTAAATTAAACAATTTTAGCATATGAGAAACGAGTATATTACGGATTCTTGTGTCCATCTATATACAGGAAGTTAAAAAAAATGCGATTAAAGATTTTATGGGCCAATTACATTTGGAGGTAAATAGATCTAATAAAAAAATATTTTAAAGTTAATCTAAGATTTTATTTCTTTACAACTTTCTCAAGTAACATTTTTGCCTATTTTAAATTGGAAAGAAAAAGTGCAAAACGGTCAAAAATAATTTAAAATAGAATTATAAACAAATCTCTTTGCAAGACATATTATACAAGGTGTCTCACAACTCGCGCCCCAGACGAAACTGACACTTGCCAACGCAATAGGTTGCAAACAAATAGAAGAAAATAATTTGCGGCTGCTTGCATAACGGAGTTACAAGACTTTTTAATCCACCAATCCCGGAAGGATATGTTGAAGTGTGATGATATTATTACAAAATAAAACTGGTTGCTAGGTTTTAAAAATACTACTAGTGAGTTACAAAATTTGTTTGACTTACTGTAATTTTGACACTTTAGAGTTGACTTTTCACTGCCAACAAATTTAGATTAGCGAAGGTGTGATCCGAGATCATCATTTATATCGTACAGTGCAACGTGTTGTATCAGCTGTGTAAAATGTGTTAAACGAAAATATTATTGTCCACACTCTCCGAAAATTATAATCATTTCTAAGTAATTAGCGGCTGAATACATGGTAAGAATTTGCCTTTTTTATTCATCTTGTCAAATTTAATTTGACACTGACATTTTTCGAAAACTACAGTCGCACACATTTTAAAGAAGATTTGATTTCTATAAAACCATAGTAACGTAAAATTACGGCAAACACACGTTAAAGGTGTAGGTCTCTGATTGGTCAATTTTAAGACGTCTTTTCTCTAATATCTTTTAAGCTAGATTTTTTTTCTTCGAAATTACACATCCGAGTGCAGTCTCGTGTTTGCTCATTCGCTCTGGGGCGCGAGTTGTGAGACATTCTGTATATTGTATAAAATAATGGAATTGGCAAGAGATATTCTCCTGGCTACAACTCACAACAGATTATTATAATGGTCTGTATGTAAATAAATATATAGAGATAAGAAAATATTTGCTCTACATAATATTTTGTTATTCCAAGAATTTACAAAGCAGTAATTGATTTTAACCTTGTACCACCTTCTTATAGCTTGCGGAGTGAAAAATAATTATTATTATTATCAACTACTTTTATAAATAATATGCTTTCAAATTTTCAATTATAGATTCGAAAACAATGTCAAAGTATATCAAAACATTAGCCATAAGGTATAATTCATACAACAAACTATAAACATATAATTTAATAGAAAGGAAATAAAAATAGAAAATGGACAACAATCAAAAATAGACACATTATTTCCATAACAAATGAAAATAGCATCAACATATTCCCTGAAGGTTTTAGCCATCCACGTGGCGAAAACAAAAAAGCATCACAAAGATAATTGATATCGTCAGAGGTTACCTGATATTAGGTGAAAGGTCTACCACACCTAAACGTTAAAAATGCTCGCAAGTCTGCTCGCTGGAGGCTCTAGTATCGATGTTGAAGCTTTTGGAGTTTTAAAGTTTGAACTTTCGGATCAGGTGGGCGGATGGTGGTAAATTGTTCTGAAAGTGAGATGGATGCGCGAGAAATTATTTAGTAATGATGGTTAAACGAATGGTTAATATATTGTTATACTATTATAAATTGTTACGGGCGGGCCCGATATATGTGGAAGTAATTATTTTGGTGAAATGGACCTACATTTTATGGTTACTTGAAAAAAAGGAAAATATTAGGAACATTAACATAAATTATAAAACAAGTGAAATTGAATTATACAGGGTGACACTTAAATAGGGGGACATGGCTTAACCACAGATTCCTGAGGCTAAAATAAGACGATTTAACTAAACTTGCTCCTACCGGAAAGTGTACCATTTAGCCAGAAATCTGCTTCAAAGTTTTTCGAAAAAAAATTAATTTTGCTTATAATAATCAGACGCTTTATTCGATTTGGATGAAATTTGGTATGACAGTTTATATGGTTATAAGTCATCTTTTAAGGTGAACCACTAGTGTATGAAACTTAGGTCTCCCAACATTAATTAGACCGTAACTTTTTAATGGCAATGCCGAAAACGTGAAATTATTTTTCATCAGAAAGATACATTCAATAGTAAACTTTTGTCTCTCTGTGTAATTTGTGATATCTGTTACGGTTCACACAGAAAAAAATAAAATCTGAGTGTCTGCACTGTTAAATTTTTAAAATAAATTTAATCTAGCAGTCTATCCAAATGTCAAACAACTAATTTTTAATGACAATAACAATTGTTTTACGGGTTGTCAAAAATTTTCTTCGTAATATTCTAAGATTAGTAACATCCGTTTGTTCGGCCTAATAATATTTTACTACCATTATTATAAGTAAGACGATTACATATCTCAGCTTACTCCTAAACTCTAAACAAGTTGTGAAGATTGACAACTCGTTACTAAAGAAGATACTCTTCTCTATATGGTTTGATTATTCATTTTCCTTCATATTCAATAGATGTAAAGTTAAAGCATTATAAAGAAATTAATTTTCAAAAATTAGTCAGCTTTGCTATGGAAACAGCTGATACGTGGCTGATACATTCAAAAAATTTTAATTGACAGATGTGTGTTGCAAGTGCAAATCAAATATGGAAAGTATGGGATCAAAAATTAGTATTTCATAGTGGTCCTCTCAAGTGACATGCAGTGAAAGGCTAAAGAGAAGATGGAAGGACTGTATCGCAGAAGACTTGAGAAAGGAAGGACTGTATGAAGAATATGCGTTGGACAGGAATGAGTGGAAGAGAAGAGGAAACAGCGACCCCTAATAAAATAGGGGAAAGCTGAAGCAGAAAGTAAAATGTGTCAAATGCATTTTACTTAGTGTATGTTTATATCATAATTTTATTGGATTTATAGAACCTTTTCAAATGAACTTTTGGTATGAAATTTGTATAATAATAAAAAATACATCGAAATGACGGAAGGTCTTGTGCTGGCCACAACAGATTTTTTATGTTTTAATAAAGTGCTTATTTTTAAATGAATTTTTTATTGAAATAAATTTTTATTTATAAATGTTTGCTTCCCAAATCATCTACTTCTGGATGACAACACTTTGGGGGGGAGAGGGGGTCAATCCTGCCATTGTCTTCGTATAAAGTAGATTAGCACACCCTGCGATATAAAATAATCATGACCTATCACAAAAAGTTAATTTAACAGCAGTTAAAAATGAAGAGCATGTGAATTAAAAAAATACATGAAATAGTGAAATTAACTATTTGAACTTTAATATCATTAACAAAACAACAAAAGAAATCGACTAATTTCAGACAAAGACAACAAGCATACAATTCCTAGAACAACTCAAGAAGAACAACATTCTTCATCTTCTAACGTTGCTGGTACATTACTAAAACGTAATTATGATCTTGACATTGAAGACAATTCTAAAAACAATGGTTGTCGTTTGTTTTTCACAGCCAACTTTTACCGTCAAGTTTTGAGTTGTCAGAGAAAGAATGTTAATTTAAATGGCTTTTTCCCCAGTTTTCTTCTTGCAATTAGGTGATTTATGGTGGATAATGGCTACTCTTACTGTCTGGGAAATAAGAGAGTAATCCCTTGATGATGGTGAAAGATCAAGGAGGCATTTTCTAATTAGTTTTTGCTAAATTTGTTTGTTTTATTGCGCAGGTCTTTGCTGCAACGTAATGACAGTAAATGCTTAATACTTTTTCATATTCGTAAGAAAAGGTGTAATTGTTATTTTATTTATCACGCAGAGAAAGTTATATCGCTGCACCTAGAAACATAGTTAGAAGGTAAATTTATCTATAAATAAACAAACAAAATATATGTACCTACGCTCGTATATGTAAGAACACATACTATTACTTTTTATAACTAAAGGCAACAGTTTATTAACTGGACAAAATCATATTTGATTTCTAATCCAAATATGGAAGAACTTTATACAATAATACTATTACTTTCTACCTTTCGTAAGAGGGGTATACGGATCATGCTAAAAATCACATACAGAGATTTTGATAAATAAGCACGTTTTAAGGTCTGAGGGTCTGTTTGTGTATGGATCCTCTAGGCTAGAAGCCTAGATGCTCTAAATGCTATTTATAATGAAGTAACGCAAGCGGTAACGCAGTTGCAGTAAGGTAACGCAAAACATGAGCGCATGGTATTGATATTTGTTGATTTATAATGAAAAGTAACGTAGTGCCACAATCAGCAACGCAAAAGATGTTCAACTCTCATCTTCCTACCTTAATGCTGTACCTGTATCCAATTAGAATTCATTGTTCCAGTTTTACTATAAAAATCTGTATTATCGATATATTCGTGAACTATCACAACTACAAAATAAATACTATATTTTCGTCACTATCCATTTCTACTTAAATTATTTTATATACTAAACTTATTTATACCTATGTCATACATATGTAGACAATGTCAAGGAAATATACCGAGTTCCTCTGATTGGTTACAAGTACTATCTTTGGCGTTTATTATAAATCACAGATTTTCTGATTGCATTAACGATTACAAAAGTGACCCCTGTGGTGCACTCTCCAAGCCAGCAATGAGTGCCAGCGAGGTGACGCCTGGTTAACGCCAGCAAGGTAAATATGTCATCATCATTAGCGAAATCTGGGTACAACGCAGATTGACACACCTAGAAATGAGTAATATGCCGTGATAATATATTTATTAACGATTACGTTGCGCCAATGTAACTTCAATATAAATAGGCCTTAATACAAATTCTATTACACATTTGAAAAAATTCGAAACCATGTATTCCTACCTTATTCTAAAATGAAAAGAAACCATTAGATTTTGGTGCAAATCGGGCAACCGGAAGTAACATTTTTCTTGAAGCACAAAATAGTTTTCCATAGAAAAATACTTTTAAATTACATATAGGGTGTATTAATATTTTGTTTAATACCCTCATTAATTACACAGTTCAGATTTCAAATTTACTCTTCATTTCACGTAAGAAAAGTGCGTTGGTTTAGAAGGGATATAAATTCTGCCCTTTGATTGGTCAGAATGCAAACCTAGTTCACAAAAACTTTTACAACGTTCCCGAATCACCCATTTCAAAAAGAAAATAGTTAAACAAAACAATTATAGTTATATTGTAAGAATGCAAAGGAACATAATATAGTTTTTAGCATCAGTAAATATGTAGTTAGGTATGTATTTAAATTAAATGGCGAGAGCACGGGCGGGAGGTATTGTGCTGGCCACATCAGATTTTTTAATGTAAAATTCATTTATATTTGATTCCTAAAAATTATTTCAATTTGTAAAATATTTTGAGTTGGGCTTATAGGAAGAATAAAGAAATGATTAAAATTTTCTTCCTTAAGTACTTTATAAATCTTTAATTCCGAGAAATGAACAAAATCTTCGTCTTTATAAGTTCTTGTTGTTGTTTTTGTGTTGCACGTTGTAGGTTAATTATCACTATTCAACATACTGGTTGAAATATGAGAAGCAAAAATAACAGAAACTTTCAACAAGAACTTAAGTAAAACCAAACAGAAATGACTAACGAGACCTTTTCCACGTACGTAAGCAAAAGCAACGGTGGTCTGAATTACAGTCGCAATATTTACTCTGCCTTTATTTACAACGTTGTGCAAATTAATATAATTATGAACATAGTGAGAATTCTGCATATTTCTGTCCGGGTTAAGCGGTAGGTGCTAGAAAACTAGGTAAAAGAATTTTTTTATAATAAAAGTACAATATGATGGCGACACTTACTGAAACAGCTTACATGCCTCCTAGAGGAGTCAGTGCACTACACTGAAAAGCTCCAATAAGAGTAAAACGCGGCTGTGGGTCTGGTTGAGTGAGCCAGTCTTTAATAAATGACCGAGATGTTGATTCAGAGACTGAAATCTTGTGAAACATGTTAAGTATTATTTTTTAAATATCATATTTTACGTTTTAAAAATAAAAATTTTATTTCTTGAATAAGTAATATTAAATTAAATTTAAATGCAATTAATTTTTCCAATTCACGCTAATATGTGGCATTTAACATTACCCTTACTTTGTAATTTACTACGATTTTATGATTATTGTAATAGTGTGTACTACCGGAATTGTAAATAACAAATATCAAACGGCAAATAAAAATATTATTTTAATGATAAATTTAATTTAAAAATGTGCGCAATTAGTAATGAAATTAATTATACTAAAAATTATTAATTTTAACATGACTAATTGTTAATCTAATATACCACTGGATTGAGTTGTTTTCGAGGTTATTCTGTTGGTTTTGTTTATTTTCACCTGTCAAATAGTGTTGATGATGTTGAATAATTAATTTCTGTATAACATTATTCATATAATAAATAGTAAAGTTTTTCGAATTTAGAAAACCGTGAACTTATTTCTAGATCTATTACGTAAAGTAAGGTAGACAGAAAAATATAATATGCACCACGGCAAAAAATGCATATTATAGCCTCGCTTGTTTGCTTTACCTCCACTTCGCCTCGGAAAGCAAACTCAAGCTCTGCTGTAATATGCAATTTTTTGTCCTAGGTACATAAATAACTATTATTGGACAGAACTGTCACTGTCAAAAAAAGTCACAAAAAATGAAATTTTTATTTACATGAAATAACGAACACGTATTTTCAACAAATTTTTCGACTTGTTGGGCAAGAGTGATTCTTTGGCACTTGTTGCCAACTCTTCTACACTTTCTAAACTATCCATTTCTTTGTGTAAAGATATGGTTAATAAACAAATTATTAAATCATATTTTAACAATTTTTGACATTTGCGTAAATAAAAAAAAAACTGAAACAATAGCATCATTAGAAAAGCACATTAAGTTATACCGAATTTTTATAAAGGGAAATTAAAAAATAATTTTAGGGGCTATCCAGCTTTTCTAGAGCAGTCGAACATAAAGCTTTATATGTAATTCGTACATAAACAAACTTTAAAGACTCGCCTTATTTATTAGACTCGCTCGCTCTGCTCGCTCGTCCATAAACAGCGGCTCGTCCAATAAAGTTGTATATTATGTACTAATTACATAAATAGCTATTTTGGTGCTGTGTTGAACACATTATTTTTTTGCCGATTTTAGAATTAAATTTAATTTAGTGATTATTTTTGATACCTATTTTGATAGTTATCGCCGTAAAATTATGCTTTGTGTTTGTTGAAGGGTTGCTATGTAAATAGCAACGACAGGCAGTAAAAGAAATATTTCACAGACTGTTAGCTATCAAGTATATTGTACTTTCAATATTAATCGGCAAAAAAAAAAATTTTCTACAGTCTATATATAAAAAGTAAGCATTTGCGCTCGCTTTTGTCATCGTAAAATGTCACTTTGCCGATCATGCCCGACAAAGTAGAAAAAACGCTCGCTGCCCGAATTTCTAACTATAAAATGTTGAGAAATGTCACTTGTCTGCATTCTTAATGGAAACATTTAGTCAGGAACTAACGGCGCTGTAGTTACTTACACAGTTACCACCTCCGTAAGTCTATCTGACATATGACTACTCGGTCGGTATATTACATAACCAAACAAAATGTCGTACTGATGTGTAAAGGAATAGAGATCTAAAATGGGGTATTCATTTACAAAAACGAAAGTAAAATATGCTTAGATTAGATTGAAGGAATAGTTCAAGAATGGAAAATAACGATAAATTAAAATTAAGAAATATAATCGTTAATTAATGAGTAACTGTAAGTACAAAGTGTAAATTTTATTATTTTTTGTTATGGTGGAAAACCCTATTATGGCGACTGTAGAAAAAATCTTTTGTGTGTTTCAAGTGCCAATGGACATTGTCGAAATAGCTATTGTCTCTATTTTTTCAATTAATGATGTCTCTTTCTTACTGTGGAATTTGAAATACCTCTGGTCGTCTGATGATATTTTTCTTAAACACTACTGAATTACCTTTGTATAATAAAATTTAGTATGTAACTACAAAACTAATTAAATACCATCTTGACATACTTTATAGTAACAAAAATATGCATTTAACTTCCATACATGTCTAAATAAACAAAATAACATAACTGTAAGTAACGTAAAATATAAAAATCACTCTTGAAGCTACTTGAAATCTTGACATATCCATCCTCTTAACATAATTTTGTTTATTCATTAAGAAAACATGAACGTTTGTTTATATACTCTTCATAATGCTGTCCACATCCACTTAGTAATTTCTTGACTTTTACGGTAAAACAACACATTATAATCACTGAGTAATTACGCCATAAAATCACGATAGTATAAACACCCAGTAGAGCATAAATTACATCAATGAAAAAATTTCTGAATGATGGAAACAGACTTGAATACAACCCTGTCAACATGTCGAGGAAGTGAGGTTAAAATACTATGATTATTCGCGCATTAGGGCGATTACATTGATAACGAAATTATCATTTGACTGGAACTAAAATAAACTCTGGTTTTTCATCTTAAGTACAGTTAGTGCAGTTATAATTACGACTTAATGATTGTTTGGATGCAGCAATCAAGGTCATTGCAGAGACAGCCACAAGAAATTTTCTGGGGGGCATTCACATTTAATTCTATTTTTGATGAAAGTATGAATTACTTTTTTACTTTCCGTCCTTTAGGTAAGGAAAGTATTGTCTTGGGTCAAAAAATTCGATGGTGAGTTTTAAATGAATAAGCACGTTTTAGGGTCCCTACAATAAGATTTTACCGGTTTGATGATGTCTGCATGTGTGTGTGTGTGCGTGTGTGTGACATTTTTCTCCGACGATAACTCCAAAACTATTATATATAGGTTAGGACGTAAAATTCTAAAAATTATGATTCTTTCGTATTCCTCATCCTTACAACCATATGAAGAGCTGATTAGATTTTGGTTATAATTGGTCAACCGGAAGTAACCTTATTTGAAGTTCTTAACATTTTTCGACATTTTATGATTATCAATATAAAAGAAAATCTTATTCTCTATACATTTTTCTTCAAATTCAATAGATATAGAGTTATAGAAAGATTAACTTTCAAAAATCAGTCAGATATATACAAAAAATTGTAATTGACAAATGTCAGTGTCAAGTGCATAACCAAAGTGGAAAGTATAGGATCTGAAAGTGATATAAGTGACAGAGTGTTCCTCGCAAGTGACTTACAGTTGCGGCCTCGCCTCAAAATAGGAACTTATAATGCCGGGACTACGAGAAAGGCCAAAGAGAAGATGGAAGGACTGTATAGCAGAAGATTTGAGAGAGGAAGAACTGTGTCAAGAAGATGCGTTGAACAGGAATGAGTAGAAAAGAAGAGTAAGAAACAGCGATCCCTAATAAAATAGGGAAATGTTGAAGAAGGAGGAAGTGTTAAGTGCAATTTACGAGAACATAATGTACGTTTGTGTTATTATTTTATTGGATTTTACAATCTTTTCAAAGGAACTTTTGCTATGGAATTTGTAAAAAAATGTGTGTTCGTGTTACAATTTTACAGGAAATATAGAATCTTTTTCAAGAAACTTTTGATATGGGATTTGTACAAAATATCGAATTGACGGAAGATTTGTGCTGGCCACAACAGATTTTTTTTAATTCTATGCTAGTTATGCCCAGTTGGTGCAACTGGGCATGCTAAGACTTAAAATTTAAACTTGGTTTTATTCAGTTAGCCAATTCAATTTTATACTATAATTAAACAATTATTCGACAGGACTTAACATTAATTTATTTGGTTAACTAAATAAAGCCATGTTTAAATTTTAAGTCTCAGTGGTGCAACATTAGACGCTTTGACAAAGATTTAAGTGATTCATTTTTGTGTATAGGTAGTTTACATCAAATTAATATATTTTTACGTCATTATAAATGTATGTTTGACTCCATTAGTTATTATATATTTTTGTATATTAATAACAATTGAAAGTACATATCTACATTTGAAAATATAAAAATCTGTTCTGGCCAGCACAAGACCTCTCGCCATTTCCATATTAGGCTATATGAGTATTGTATTGCACTTCGCTTTCGAACCGTCGTTTTATAACAAAATCTTACAGAACATTACCCAAATATTGTTTTTTATTATATTTAGCATGTCTTCTGCACACATATGATTCTAATTATATCTATTTTTCATTGTATGAGGAAGTTTCTAAATGTCAAAGATTGTTCCAATTCATTAACCAGATTGGCGGTATTTCTGATAGATTTATGCATTTTACCACAATTTTACCTATAATTTCAAATATTTAAATAAAACAATAAGAAAAGTTAAATATACTTCCCAGAAAAAGCTGTCAGAATGTCACTAAAACTGTTGATATTTGACAATGACATCTGTGATGTTATAAACATTGGAATTTGTCAACTGGTTTCCTTAGTGCCTTGGCCTCTGCGATTAGTTTACTCTATAAATTATAGAGTCTTTATCTCTAAATCTATACAAGATATAATAAAATTTTTAAGTGTATTAGATGGAGAATTGTATGTTCTTCAATATTTAATAAAAAAAAAACTCCCAAAAAATTATATTTAGAAGATTTTTTCTAAGAAACTACTACTTCCGGTTGTTCAATTGTTACCAAAACCTTTTCAGCTCTTCCCAGGAATGTCAGATTGAGGAAACTGCAGTTAAATATTTTTTAAGTCTTATAGTTTTTGAGGAATCGTGACTACAACATCCAGACATACATATATACACACACACACATCATTTTAAAAATGTTATAATCGGATTGTAGGGACCTTAAATCGTGCTTATTCAATAAAATCTGGATATGCGAATTTTAGCATGAATCCAATACCTCTCTTAGCGAGAGGTAAAAATAAAAAGAATCGAATGTGCCAATGTACCTCACATATCCTGAAGTTATTTTTCCTGAAAAGTGACACATACATGTTACCATCATTCAAGGCATCAATTAACTGTAAAACGCCGTAAAATTTAAAAAAAAAATATTTTGAGGGTACAACAGCATTTGCTATGTTTTAATGTCTTTAATAATTTATTTGTATTAGATATACCATCTTTTTACAGGTGTCCAAAAGTTGCTGAAAGACCAGAGGAGTATTCCAGAGATGTACAGAATCAGGTAAAATTATAATGCTTATTTTAATTATATTTTTTTATCATCTGTTATACTTTTTCTATATAAAACAACATATGACACTCAATATATGCATGACATGAATGTACAACTCTCTGCATTACTTATAGAGTCAGTAATAGTTTTATATTTTGAGTTATGGAGATTAAAATTTCAACGTCATTGTTTTTATAAATGAATAACATATTATAAATTCATGGCAAATTTTAAATATGTATGTTCATAGGAGTTTCCTTCAACAATAATATGCTTCAACATTTTTTCCTTTATGTGAGTGTGACATAGATATTACGGTCACTAAAAATTTAATATTGTAAAAACTAATAATTATTTTTGCACTTTGATAATCTCTATTATAGAGTTTTCAAGTCTAGTTTTACTTTGTTAGTATAATGGAGGTACCTAATACGTCTTTTCAAAGACCCATATTTTACAACTTATCTTTTGCAACAACAAATGAAGCAACAATAAACCATCTCACCTATATCAATATGTAGTTCACCTTTGCTCTGATCATACGCCTACCTTGATTTTCTTTTCAAGGTTTATAAGTACACGAGTTAAATAATTCATAAAGCTAGCTATGAAACAACCGCTATGGAGCAAAGTCTATTTTTAACTAGAACAATCGCTATCGTTTATTTTTAGTTTGTTTTTTGCTAATCCATTATGTTTGCGATAGTGATACTCCTTTGTTTCAATAACGGAACTGGAATTTTTAACGCTCTATGGTTTGTCTTAGTTTTTAACAGTTGAAGATTTAGAAGCTACAAATTTTATAGTTTTTTTTTTACTGCCAAGAGTTAAAATTTTCTAGGTTAAATTGAAAAAGCATTTTAAAAAATAATTTTGGAAAGTGTATAAACTAGTTTTGCGTTTTATATGTCTTTGTTAAGAGGTAAATGCCTTTAAAACACTATTAAGTACTTAATGTTAAGTAGGTTCTTATAGTTTGAAAGGAATTATGGTACATTTACAAATCTTTTGTAAATTTGGGAGATTGCTCAACTAGAATAAATCGGAATTATCAAGCATTATTGTTTCTGATACTTTTGGAGTTATTGGCGTTATTTGTATACTACTATACTCGCTGTTAAATAAATATAGACTGATGCTCAATTTTTTCCATTTTCCCCACACTGTCCCTTGCCTTGCCATGTTGCCGCTTCTTCATAACTTCATTTCCAACATGACCAATGGAATTGGCAACAGTGCAGAAATTTCCAGTCCATATTAATGTATATGACGGCAAGTACAGGTACATAAAACTTTTTATCTTCGATAGTACGTATAATTGTGAATTTGTTATTCAATTCTACGTAATTGATGATGAATGTATTCACATTCGAAACGTCTTTGTAAACTACGACAAATAAAACGTAAAACAAATATCATGGATTAGTAAGGCCTTACCTGAACATTCTTCCAATATATGTATCTAGGATCCAAAGAACATTTTTGTTTTTCAATATTGTCAAAAAGTGGTGATAATTAAATAACAACCGTTGTGCTTCAGGTAAAGAAAATGTGAACTCCGGAAATATCAATTTTTAAATAAGAAATATCGAATCAAAGAAATTAACTGTTAATTAATTAATTAATTAATTATTAACTACATTTGCCACTATTTACTATATACAGTTAATGTTATAACGCAATTGGCACACCGCGACAAAACATTACGGACATTAATTAATAAAAATTAAAAGTACAGTGTGTTCAAAAAAATCCTAACTCGGAGTAGGCTATGAAAAAAAAAAATATATGTCAGTTTGAAAGTATATGCATTATTAAATGTCAATTTGACATGAGATATTGTCAAACAATACAAATCAAATCTTCTTTAAAATCTGTGGGCGACTGTAGTTTTCGAAAAATGTCAGTGTCAAATAAATTTGACAAGGTGAATAAAAAAGGCAAATTCTTACCATGTATTCAGCCGCTGATTACTTAGAAATGATTATAATTTTCGGAGAATGTGGACGTAACGCCAGAGAGGCAGCACGAGTCTATTCGGAACGTTTTCCGGATAGAAATCTTGTGGATCATAAAGTGATATTGAGAGCCATTTGTTGTTTTAATCTCAAAGAATTCAAATGACAATAATATTTTCGTTTAACACATTTTACACAGCTGCTACAACACGTTGCACTGTACGATATAAATGATGATCGCGGATAACACCTTCGCTAACTTAAATTTGTTGACAGTGAAAAGTCAACTCTAAAGTGTCAAAATTACAGCAAGTCAAACAAATTTTGTAACTCACTAGATAGATATCCTTCCAGGATTGGTAGATTAAAAAGTCTTGTAACTCCGTTATGCAAGCAGCCGCAAATTATTTTCTTCTATTTGTTGGCAACCTATTGTCGTCGGCAAGTGTCAGTTTCGTCTGGGGCGTGAGTTGTGATACACCCTGTATATTTGTTGCTTCTTCACATAAACACATGTTATCAACAAATCTGATATTCGAAACGATGCCCAATGAAGAAATTCTTCAGCATAAAATGAGTTTCATCTTGCATCATAACCATTCCAAGTTGCAGTATTACACTTTGCAAAATTCTTACAAAATATGACGGAAGTCATCTCAAAACCAGAAATACAACTTCTAAAGGAAGATCTTTATAGTCCTCCCACATTAGTAACGTTAATTTTACCGGTGTAAACAAAACAAATGGTTTTTTAAACCTGTTAAGAAGTTAAGACGACACCCACCGTGAAACGTAAACCGAGGAAGATAAGTCATAAAGTTTACTGATCATCATACAAACGCCTACAAAGTAACTGAACAAAGCTTCATAAATATATTTTTTTTTTAATTTATATAACGCTGAAGGTTTTCATATATTTCAACAGAAATTTATCTCGAATCTTACAATGCTTGCACAATGTTTCATATATTTATCTGATAGGTATAACTTTCAAAAATGTTTATTTAATTAAGAAAGAAAGAAGTATATCTGCAAGATTTATGACATATTGTGATATAAAGATATACGAGTTTTTATATAAACTGACAAGTAGCGCGATAACTATGATTCAAGATATTTCCTACTCATTTTTTACCAACAATGACTACGAGTATACATTTTCTTTTTAATTGGAAACAATTTTTTCTTATTTATGCCCAGTTGAACCGCTGACACTTAAATTTAAGTGTTGCTTAAACTGATAATATCGTACCGGAACGAAACGTCAAACATGTAATTGAATCTTGTTCTAAAAATTTCGATTTGCAATGACGACTGTTTTTATTGGATAAAAATTATAACGAATCGTTTAAAATTTTACGAGTATTTTTGAATATGGGCATAAGTCTAGCTTAAAATTTGAGGGTCAGCTGTGGAACTGGGCATTAAAGTTTTATTATTATTATTATTATTATTATTATTATTATTATTATTATTATTATTATATGTTTCTTTATTTTAGTTCCATATCTATTAATTAATCAAGTTCTCAAAATTATTTTTAGTCAATCATTTTCGAATTAGTTAATATTTTTATCGGTGTTATAGTTGACTTTGCCACAACTCGAGAAATGTAATTTAATATGCTTTCTGAAGTATTTAAACAAATGGATAAAAACAAAGAAAATAATATGAAAAACAAATAAATCATGGACTGTAATTGATTGTTTTAATTGTTTCCTAATAATTTTTAATTTTTTCATTCTAAAAATTAATAATTCATGTTTTATTTATGTGTAAAATAAAAGAATGTAAAAAATAATGGTATATAACATTGTGCTCTGTATTGTAAAATAATATTACTGTTCCTTTCATATAAATGCTATTTTTGTTTAAAATAATGTCGTATGTGAATGAAAACTGTAGTTCAAAAAAATATTTCAAACAAAAATAGCATTTATGTTAAAGAAACACTAAAAGTATTTTACAGAGCACTGAGATCAGATAAAGTACAATTCAATGCATGTCTTTATTCCAATAGAGCGGCGGAAATAATGGCCCGTTTGATGTCCAATGTTATAATGCAAACAGTGAGCGATATGCCGCTTTGTAATAATTGCGATATTTGTTGTTTTATTGCTAGACCTGACAAAGTAAATTTTTCTGACTATAGATAAAAGTTTAGTCTTTCTTGCAGCAGAAATTGATGACGTAAGTTTCAAATCACGAAAACAGAGTATACACATTTTTTTAATGTGAATTATTTATTTAAAATACATAAAAAATAACATTTTTACTTACTTCCAAAACCACTTGTATGAAGCTTGTTGTAGTACGGCAATCTGTAAATATAAAAATTGAATGAAAAACAGATGTTTAAGAAAGCACTTGATAGGGTCGAGTCAGGTACATATAAAACTTACGAATATATCATCACCGCATATATTAACCATTACTGAGTGTGCCACTATCTACATTACAAGTAGACATCGGTAATGATGACGATATATTTTTACCGTATGGGCGCTTACCAGGCGTCACCTCACTGACACTTATAGCACAAATAAGACAATGTGTGCTGTAGTCGCCACAAATTCTTAAAGGGTTTTAATAGTTATTTAACTATCAAATGAGTTAATGAGGGTGATTAATGATTGTGACATTTTCCTGAGATCATTAATCGCCAATTAACACACGTGTTACAATATTTTTTCCATGACAAAAAAATTTAGATTAGTAATGTTTGACACATAAGTTTTGACAATGGGCTACTTGCGTACCTTTTTTATTTCATATTTTTCAAGAGCAGGTAAAAACTTGCTACCCATATTTTTTTGACAAAATTTTTATTAATTGGCCAGAAAAAAAATAATGAAATTTAATTATTTGAATTACCGCCATACATGACGTAGAATTACGTCGCACCAATGAGTGACCGTAAAGCCATAGCGTTTGTTCATACGGGCAGGCCCGTGGAGAGTCATTACGGGCCCTGTGGCAAAATCGAACTACCCCCCCCCCCCCCCCCCATCAAGGTAACATAAAATAAAAACAAAATATTCATTGCCTATGATTATCAAAAACTAAATAAAAATTATGACCAGAAAGAATTATACCTGTACTTAAACAAATTGAGTTATAAACAACTCAGTACTAACTAATATAAAAACACCACAGCAACATAAAGTAAATGCTCATGTAAAAAAATAATTTCAATGCTAATGTCACACCACAGTTTCACGGATATGGCTCTACCGGTTTAGCATGGAACTATTTAATGAAACTTTTGGTATTTATCCTAATAAATGTTTTATTTACATACCTTCTACTTGTAATTTTAAAGAAATACGCAATAATAATCTTCTCTCGTAAACTCTGCTGTCTCTCGCTTTTTTTTACCTAATTTTGTTATTTTATAATTTTATTTATAATAAAAGATTTTAGCAGTACAAAAATTTATATAAAAGTGGTAGCGCCGGGCCCTGGGGTTCTTCCCCCGTATGGAAGCCTGCATACGGGTAATGTAGCTCTTCTGTTTGACGTTTCAACAATAGTTTGGAGGTTAGTATTTTAGTTTGCCTTTTCGTATTGATATTTTACATGTAATTACCTATGTGTTTATTTGTGAAGTAATTAATATATTTGACAGCCCAGAGAAGGAAAAATGTCAAATTCAAATTAAAACTTTCTCGCTCGCAATGCCATCTGTAAGTTACATTCTTAAACATGGTTCCCTTCTTTAGTTCAATATAATGACGTCACAGAAAATTTTCTTTCTTAATTCACTAAAAAACAAATATATATTTTTTTAAATAAAATTTATATTTTTATATATGTTTTCAACATAACATTACGTATACTAATAGAAATTGGATTTTCAGTACAACGCAAGTAGCCCATTGTTCAGCAATATTATGCAGTATTACCTATTAAAACCGTTTATTTAAAAAAAACATGCATTAATAAGGATTATTAATCTATACATTAACATAACCTATTAATAAACAGTCAATGGAAAAAATATGTAATCTACATCTACTCGTGCAATCTGTAAAGACTACCAAATCTGTCTTATTTTATATCTACTTATAAATTATAAATGATTTTACAAATTACAGGTTGTAGTGAACTTCGAATCAGTTGGACATAGCAGTATTTTAAATGATAAACATTTTTCAATGCGGGACAATTTATCTATTTTGGTGGGTCACCCAATAAACCACTAAACATTCAACAAAACCCACATCAATAAAAATGTGCCAAAAAGATTTAAAAACTGACTCATCCACATCCACGACAAAAATTCTTCAGCAATGCAATACAGGACACCCAACAAAATATATCGTCCACAATTTGCCTTGCAAATTCTTCTTGGCATAAACATCACGTAGCATGAGTCACGAAGATCAAAGACACTAGTCGAGGCATGTAAAGACACGTTTAGACACGCGTACACATACAGAGCGTATGTGATAGTGAAGGTATGTGTATTTGTATTTATCATATGCAAGCCTATCTTAAATGGTAACGAATAGACTGCAAGTACCGTTAACTAGTAGCCTTGCAATCGTGCAAAAGGAGATAGTGATAGAAGCCTTGTTGGTGCCCTAGTTCGATAACAATAGATGATGCTTTGTCGTTTTTTGAGAACAAGGATTGATTGTGCTATACTTTCGAAAGGTTTACGAATATTTGTAGAGGTGATTTGTATTGTTTCAAATGATACGTAATTTTTTTGTGGATTTTATGGACAGAAAATTCATGGAGAATACTGCAGAATGTTCTACCATCGGGTCTACCTCAGGGTAATGTGCTTGCTCCAATCTCCAATACTGTTTAATATTTTATTTGTAACTCTTTTGTAAACTTCATTTATTGATACATCCTACTACTTTTAAAAATTAATCTTTACTATAGTTGCCGTCAAATAAGTATGGACTGGAGATTTCTACAATGTTACGAATTCAGTGGTCATGTATTTTGGCTTGATTTAGCATCGTACCACTTTGCCAGAATCTCTCAATAAAGGCTAAGGGACAATATGAGAACAAGACAATACAACAAAAATTCCATCGCTCAAATGTACAATTTTGGGACTTCTTATGAGGAAAGTATACGTTCAAGGGTCGAAAGCCACTACAACAGGAGCACATTATGCCTTGAAGTTGACTAATTAAACAAAGCATGTTCGTTGCTATAATTTGTGCAAAATGTCAAATTTACTGTCTAAGAATATCTTCTTATCTTCTATTTTATGCAATCCAATATTAATAATTAATCTGAAGCATCAAATTAAATCGAAATGTATAATTTTGATTCTATACATCCTATTTTTTACAAATTCCATACCAAAAGTTCCTTTGAAAAGATTCTATAAATCCAATAAAATTATAACATGAACATACACTTGCACTTAAAAGTAGAAAATAATATGAAAATATATAATAATATTCTTTTTACTTTATTTGAAATGTTAATTGACAATTTCCGATTTATTCCATATATCGCAATGTATCTAGTTTGGATATACAGGAAAATCAATAATTAATAACTTTCTTTTCAATGGAACGTGTATATCATTTATTTCTTTGTTTGATTTGTCAGTTTTTTGACTCGGGCATTTAAGTATTTCTTGCTTGTGTAGGATTGGCATTTCCTGCTAATTTGCACGACAGTGTATTAGTTAATTTATTGATTTGCACCAGCACAAGCGCTAATTTCATAATATTAAATGAATATTGATTCAGCTCATGAAATATTAATGCTTAACAGTAATTCAATTTATTACTAAATGCTACTGTGTGCATACGATATTCATTAATATCAGAGATATTCATTGCTTTTCAAATAAGCACAGTTGTGGTTTAATTTATGATTGGTTTCTTTCGAAATATCATGCACTTGAGAAATAATTTATTATTTTCATGTATTTCCTTTTGAAGAATTATTTTACCCACTTCTCATACCTAATATATAAATAATTCATATGATTTTCTCTTATTGATTAAAATTATTCTACTAGAATATTACTCGGATCATTAGTACCAATATTATAAAAAAAAAATCTGATGTGGCCAACACAAAACCTCCCGCTATTTAATTTTTATTAATTTAAATACATACCTACGTATTTACTAACGCTGCAAACTGTTCCATTGCAGAAAACTATTGCTTTATTTACTATTTTCTTTTTAAAATGTCACTATTATTAATTTGAAGTGATAAGTTTTCTGACAGTGACATTTACTGCCAGTTACATTCATTTGAAAAATGAACTGTGTAACAAAGGAATAGTTTTTATCTTAGACTTCGCAACTAATAAAAAAAATTATTTTTAAATTTATCTGTAAAATATGTAGAAAAAGTATTAATGTATTCCTGTAGAAAATTCAATAATCATTAATTTTCATAAGACATAAAATTCGAAAAAATGACATTTAATGGTATTTATTGAAGAAAAACCACTATGAGCTTCAGGTAAAGTGCAATTTTCGGTTATTCGATTTACACCAAAATCTAATGGCTTTTAATATTAGAATAGGATAGAAATACAAGGTTTCAGAATTTTCTGAATAATAGTATTTGAGTTAAAGCGAAGACAAAATCCATACACATATATACACACATACACACATGCAGACATCATCGTGAAAATGTTAAAAATGGATTCTAGGGACCTTAAAACGTGGTCATTTACTAAAATCTCGATATGAGATTTATAGCACAATCCCTATACCTCCCTTACCAAGGGTAGCGGGAGGTAAAAATACTATAAGATAATTTCAACAGAACAAACGAATGTTTGATTAGACTTCTGTAAAGAGTGCTTTAGCTTATTTTCTCTGTTTCGTCTTTCATTTCATTATTTCTTCATAAAAATATTTGACAACTTAGGGGAAATTTTTGGTACAATAGTTAGATTGGTGACAGACTTGTGTTTTTGTCAACAAAAATGGTTTAACAATCAAACTCTTTTTAACATCAAGTGTGCTAAACTATGACATTTTAATTCCGAAAAAGATAAACTATTTTTAAATTTGCAGAGGCAAATTTAGTAAACCATAAAGTTTATTCATCAATGCTGTCAATATTTTTATTCAGTTCAGTAAATCAACTACTTATCAAAAATTATGGAATATTTCTTCAATATTTATTGTACTCCTACACTCTTTAACGCTGCACTTTTTGTTGTAAATTATGTTCATTTTCCTCATCATTTTTTTTAATTCGCTTATTTTTCGTATCGTAAGTTTTCAAGAAAAATTACAAAATCAAAGCATGAGAACTTCTTTTTCTGTTAAACGTAGCGATGGTTTGCATACATATAACATATATAACAGATTCTACTAGTCACTATTAGTTTAATTCTCTAAAATTCCGCTAGTGTCGCATGCTATTTATTCTGCGGATGCCAATGTGTTCATTTCCTATAAATAAATACATACTCGTATAATGGAACTTATTCCATATTAATATTTTTAAGTAGTAGGTTAAAATATACGCAATACATAAATTATTTAAATTTAATCACATCATAAACGCCATTAAATGCAGTAGTTTTTATTTACACACTTTTTGTTATCTGATATTCTTGGGAAAGTATAATAAAATAAATCATTCATATTACAAATATGGTGACATTGATATTTTGGTTTAAACGTACTAAAATTGAAATTTTCCTAATATTTCTTTCAAAATAATGGAAAGTAAAATTAGAAACTTATGTTTAATAATTAATTTCGCAACAAGTAGCACATTACATATCTAAAGAAAAAATCAAGAAAACAGCATGTTGTAACTGAACCTTGTATACTGAATAATTTTCATATAAACATTAAAAATTACATTAATGTTTCCTTCTAAACATTATCTGATTGTTTTTTAAAACAATTACATACTACCACAATTTCCTTCCCAAATTACACTACTATTATAATAACGTTTTTAGTTATTGCTTCGCCAATATTTCGTTGACAACTTGTATTAGTCATGGTTGTTCTCATTTTTCTAATATTTTAACCTCTTCAAATTCGTTAGAAATATTCTATTGCTTGTTAATAAAGTGTGATCTGTGATAAAAGAACCGTGTATTTTGGGTACGATTTAGCAAAATACTAATTTATTATTATTATTAAAAATAAAAGAAATTTGAAAAATTGTTTATACGAATTCACTTCTTGAACAAAATGTATGCAACTAATTTCGTATATTTATAATTTTTAATAGAATTTTAACATTTTTTAGCAACATGATTATTTCCTTTTTTATTTTCTTAATTGTCAGTTTCCAAAAATAATATCGGCCAAAAAGGTACTTATTAACTTACACACTGAAATAAAAATGAGTCTCTTAAAATTTTGTCATTAAAATGCGAATAGAAATTAGGTAAGGAAGGTATTGTCTTTGATTAAAAAATTCGGTGGTGAGTATTTAATGAATAAGCACGTTTTAGGGCTATATATGTAAATAAAATTCGAATAATACATGACTATAAATTTTCATGTATTTTCAATAACTATTTTCAAATTAAATACGATTTTACTAGTTTTACAATGATGTCTGTATGTGTGTTTGTGTCTGTGGCTGTCTGTGTGTGTATGTGTGTGTGTATGTTTGTGTATGTGTCTGTGTATGTGTGTGTGTGTGTGTGTGTGTGTGTGTGTGTACCAAAAATTAATCCGATATTGCTTCCAATACTACAATTCTAAAAATTATAATTCTTTCGTATTCCTTTTCTTTACACCCATATGACAAGCTGATTAGATTTTGGTTACAATTGGTCAACCAGAAGTTTCCTTTTCTTGAAAAAAACGCAGTTAAATATCATTCTTTGACGTTTTATGCGAATATCTTATTGTCTATATGGTTTGATTACACATTTTCCTTCATATTCCTCGGATATAGAGTTAAATAATTATAAAAACTTTCATAAATTAGCCAGCTTTGCTATAATTATAGAAACAGCTGATATTTTTAAATAATTCTAATTGACAGATGTCAGAATCTTTTCCAAGGAACTTTTGGTATGGGATTTGTTCCAAATACAATGAATTGATAGAAGGTAATGTGCTGGCCACATCAGATTTTAAAGTTTAAGCCTTGTTGGTGCAATTGGGCATAATTAATACTTAATGACGATGAGGTTTTCATTTTAATTAATTTTATTTGAGGTAAATAATGTATACAACAATGTGACAGAGAATTTCAATCTAAACTCATTATTGACCCTTATAAGACAACATACTATTCTATAATTACAGCATAGCTGGATGAGAAACTTCAAACTTTCAATTTAATAAATTCAACGTCGTGAAAAAGGAACTTTTGGTACAAAGTACATACATGCTGCCCACTTTTGATTTTTTTTATATAATTTTTAAATGGGAGCCATCTTGATTTACTTTTCCATATCATGTTGCCAATTTCACATCAAATATCCTCCTCTACTTCATATCTGCCACATTCCATCATACTATCTCACACACTCATAATCCCTCCATTTTTCCCTTCATACCCCATGTACCATTTATCTTACTTCCGCGTAGCCATACTCTGTGTTGGCTCTCATGTGGCGAACCGGGCACGTCAGTTGCGATCAACGGAGTGCAGTGTCATGAGGTACAAGGCGGAAGTTGCGAGGGAGGCATTTTTGCCGCTGCTGACCCCAGGCCGAGTCAACACTCTGCCTCTGCCTCTGCGGTTCTCCCACCAGACTAGAAGAGTTGCTCTTTGTGAAGAACGAAACACTTGGAAGAATGTTTTGTAATAGCAGACGGTGCACTATAAGTACATGGTTTAGATGGGTTTCTGGGAAGCTGGAAATCTATATCCTGATATGAGTGTAAACGTGACGTTTATAACGAAAATAAGTTATTAGTAAATTTAGATTTTGCGTTGTTATTTTTTTTTATTATTATTTAATTAACCAAGACCAACAGGATACTAAGATCCCAATTACAGGTCGGTTTTAAATACACACAATTATAACAAAAATTGTCACAAGCACGAAAGAACACTTAATGTAAACATACAAATAATAAAGAAGTATGTTGTTTCAAATTACAAATACATAATAATTGCTTAAATGAAACAGTATTTAAACAGAAGACACCATTTATTGCATTAATAATAATTGCTGAATTAAGCCACTTTTAAATGTATCCATGCAGTCACCAAAGATGTCAAGAGTACTAGAGACAGTATTGAAAGTAGAACACATAGTTTTTATAGGAGATTTTTGTTCATAATTTGTACGTGATGTACTACAGTAAAATGTACGGGTGTTTCTAGAAGTTATTCTGGGTACAAATATAGAAATTGAAGCGAGAGTGACTGGGTCATTGATGCTGTTGTGCAGTAGTTTGTACAGATAAATACAGGAATGAATTTTTCTACGAGTAACTAAAGGTAAAAGATGCTGTTCACGAAATAAGACGTTGTGATCAAAATCAAAAGTAGGATACTGTTTATTAAGTTTCAAATATAAAAATCTTGCAAATTTACGTTGGATAGATTCAATTAAATCAACATATTTGTTATAAATTGGATTCCAAACTTGAATACAATATTCTAATTTCGATCGTACAACTTTTTTATTGTACGTATTTTAGTAAACGACTGCGAACAACGCATTATGAATCCCAAGTTTTTACATGATATGTAAAAGTTTCGTGTACCAACAGTAGCCCAGTAGCTCCTATCTTATATTTTTTAACGAAAATGAGTTATTGTTATTACTAAATTTGGATTCTACGTGACTTTTTACCTCTCGCGAATTAAAAAATATAAAAATATATTAATAACAAATGTAATTAGAATTTTTGTGTGTGTACCAGAAATCTTTGGCAGTTGAAATAACCAATTAGTTATTAATATAACAAGCGAATAAAGTATAAGACCTGTTTTACATTTGTCGTTTTCCGTTAATTTTAAGAACTTGGCCAAGTTCTAGAAATTGAGCTTAAAATAGTTAAAATATCAAAAGTCATTGATATATAACAGTCATTTAGTAATTAAATTGATATGTTAGTGTGTTAATAAAATTACTAGAAAATATTAAAAAATCTGTTGTGGCCAGCACAAAACCTTCCGTCAATTCGATATATTTTGTACAAATCCCATACCAAAAGGTCCTTGGAACAGATTCTATATAATAACATGTAAAATCAAACACGAACACATACTATTTCTATTCTATAAATCCAATCAAATTATAACATAAACATACACTTCTTCTTATTCTTCAGCTTCCCCTCTTTTATTAGAGATAGCTGTTTCGTCTTTTCTTCCACTCATTCCTGTCCAACACATCTTTTTGACACATGCATTCCTTTCAGTCTTCTGCGATACAGTCCTTCCATCTTCTCTTTGGCCTTTCTCTGCGTGTCACTTGCGAGGAGCACTATGACATACCAATTTTGTGATCCCACACTTTCCATATTTGGTTTTGCACTTGCAACTGACATCTGTCAATTAGAATTTTTTAATATATCAGCATCACCTGTTTCCATGATAAATAGCAAAGCTGACTAATTTTTGAAAATTAATTTCTTTATAATGCTTTAAATCTACATCTATTGAATATGAAGGAAAATGTATAATCAAACTGTATAGAGAAGAATATTTTCTTTAATATGTATAATAACAAAATGTCAAAAAACAATATTTAACTGCGTTTTTTTTAAGAAAAACTGTTAAAACCTTCAAATAAGGGTACTTCCGGTGGATCAATTATAACCTAAATCTAATCAACTCTTCATATGGATGTACAAAAGAGGAATACGAAAGAATTATAATTTTTTAGAATTGTAGTATTGGAGTTATCGTCGGAGAAAATTTGTCACACGCGGACATACATACACACACACGGACATACACACACACACACACACACACACACACACACACACACACACACACACACATACAGACTTCATCTTAAAAATAGTAAATTCGTATTGTAGGGACCCTAAAACGTGCTATACCTTCCTTACCTAAAGGTGACGGAAGGTAAAAAATAATTAAGTGTTATTAATATTATGACATTTACAATTTCTTCTTAGAATGTATCAGCCTAGAAATACGGATGTATAAGTATTTGATTACATATTTGTATGTTGAAAAATAAAACCACAATCATATAATGAAAAACAATATTAAATATCAACATACATGCATATTTCATTTCAAAACAGATTCTTTTCCGTACAAATTCCTAAATAACATTATACAATGTATACAATACAATATTCCCACGTCATTTAAAGAGAAATGCCATGTATACATTCTTCATACCTCCAACACTAAATAACACCACAATATTTTATATACAACAATACGCTACACTCTTATTTCTGATCTTAAGCTTCGATATCCACTCCGTAACCTCTGTAACTTGATCTCGTTGGATTTTTCTCCACGAGAGAGCTCTGATAGTGCGCTTTGACATATGAGTACAGTTACAACGGAGATGAACTGTTGATATCAACAGAGAGAATTTTTACAGTAGTTATTGTAAAGTTGATAGTGTATAGTGTAAGAGCAGCTTTACAGTTGTAATACTGTTACTAGTTTATGAGATTTGTGGTAGATGGTAGATGAATATGCGCGTTGATGAATGCGGAATATTAAATTAGGTTTTATAAACAGTTAACCATATCAGGAACTGTTATTATAATATGAAAGGTTCAAGGTATGCATTATTTGCATATCAAAACATGATTAAAAGAACAGTAAATTTTATGCTCTTAATAATAATAAACAGATAATTCTGTGGCTTACAAACTTGGCGAAGAGTATTATAATCTTTGAATAATATCTGCATTAAAAACAGAAAGATATTTAAATAGCTATTTGTTTATTATTTAGAGCGCAAAATGGGATATTGTCAATTGTCCATTCTTCTTGAGCTATTGCTTTAATCTAATCTAAACATTTTTACTTTCGTTTTTGTAAATGAATGCCCTATTTAAAATATAAATAAATAAATATATCATCACGGCATATTACCCATTTCTGGGTGTGCCATTATCTACACATGTGTAGACATCGGTAATGATGACGGTATATTTTACCGTGTGGGCGCTTACCAGGCATCACCGCACGGGCACTCATAGCTGGTGTGGAGAGTACACCACAAAGGTCACTTTTGCCCTATTTTATTTCTGTATTCCTTTATACAGCGATAAGACATTTTGTTTGGTTATGTAATATACCGACAGAGCAGTCAAATGTCAAATTGACTTGTGTAAGTAACTAAAACGCCATTAATTCCTGACTACACGTTCTAGAGATGCATTCGGGCCGGGTCGGGCCGGGCTTTGAGGTTTGGATCGACTCGGCCCGAAAATAAAAATTACCGGCCCGACTCGAAGATCGACTCGACAAAAAAATTAGCTAGCCCGGCTCGAAAATTGAAAATACATTTTTATTTAATAATATGTGAAGTGTGTTGTTATTAAATCATTTTGATCCTTTTTAACTTCATCCATTTTCATTAAAATATTAAGGAAACTGTGCATTTGATTGAACTATAAGATTTTTCGGGCCGGCCCGAAAAGCTCGAATTTTCGGGCCGGGCCAAAATCAAAAGTCCGACTCGCTTCGATTTTTGAAAATGATTAGCCCGATTCGGCCCGATAAAAAAAAATCTTCGGCCCGGCTCGATGATCGACTCGAAATCGAGGCGTCTTTCGGGCCGGGCCAAAGCTCGAAATCGAGTGCATCTCTACACGTTAGTAACGTTGTTAACAGGTAAAATTTTTCTTGTTACTGTATACACATTAAAAATAACTGCCAATCAGACCTGACTGGTTTTGGTTTTAAATTTGATTTAAAAGTAACAAATGAAATATTGTACAATGCACTCCAGGTAACTGTTTTACTAACTCAAGGAGGTGACAGACTCGCCAATCATTTCCTCCTTTCAGTAGTAAAAACTATTTTACCTGGCTTGAATTGTAAAATACTATTTCTTTTAGCAAAAAAAAACCTTAAACTTACTTTAAATAAAAAGTAAATATTTTTAACTTTTATTTAGAATTCTTTAATTTAAGTCGATTAAAATGTTTCAAACAAATATGCTAACTGATGTGAGACAAGCCTTGCTGCAAATATATTTTGGAACATCAAATAATTTCATTGGACAATGCAAAATGAATGACGTATATTATCCCAAATTACTGTATTCATATCACATTATCCTTACATACGCCATCTGTCTATTCTTACACAAAGTAAATCACTCAAGTCACCACTTCCAACTTAGTTCCTCGCTTAGTCTAGCATCGCAATCCCCGCTTCGCAACTGTTCACTCCTTTAATCTCACGTTTAATTACATAACAATCCCAACATCTATCACTAACAGTTGTTTCATTATTTAATTCACGTTCAGCAAATTAAAAATGTTTCGAAACCGGTAGAAAACACAAATCATTAATTTTTGTTCGATCCGACTTTCGAATGTTTTATGACATCGACGCGCTATTGTTTCACAGCGCATTTTGTTTTGTGAAATTATTTAACAATGACCCTGTTCAAAGTATTCTAAGTGATACGTTTTTTGAAATTTTAACTACGTTAAAAGTTGGCCTAGATTGTTGTTGCAAAAAGAATGATATAATCCAGTACACTGTTACGATGATATAAGAAGGTGCATGTTTTGTTTTAACGATTTCTTGAGGCAATATTCGTGTAAGATAAGTGTAACAATCTTGCAAAAAATTGCAACCTGATACTCTTTTTCACACTTCAATTATAAATTATCATGATCTTGGACTTCGAACAAAAAACTACAAAGAAATGCTTACAGTTCCTTGAGATTTTTATTTTTCATAATTAATTTTTTATTAAAATATATACATATGTGGCTTAATGCAAAAACAACCAAAGTCACCATTGTGTAATTTCTGGAACGAATTATTAAAATTAACAAGAAACTTTCGTACCTATTCTGTAATAAAGTGGTTAATTTTTTGCAAACAATGAACTAAATAATTTAGTTAATTTATCATATTTTCATGCACCACTCATACACGGTTGAAGATAGAATAACGATCAATGAAAGTCTGAATTTAACATGAAATTATCTTTCTTTTCATGTTAGCATGATTTTTTTTACTTCATCGAATCTTGAGTTACAGCCGTTTGAAGTTTCATTATTTTTCATAGAATTTTTTTGTATTTTTACTTACTTTACTTAATCCTGCACCTTTCTACCCTCACGGGTGTAAGGCGTTCCCCCGGCTTGCGGGGGAGGGGGTTGAGTTCTGGTTCGTTGGTCTTCTCCATATTTCTTTCCACTCTGCTCTATCTTGTGTTGCTGTCTTCGTTTCTTCCCGACCTCTTCTTTACGCTGCCTCCTTTACTTCTTCCAGCCACGTTCTTCTTGGTCGTCCTCGTGGTTTCTTTCTTCCAATTTTTGCTTCAAACACTTTTTTAACTATTCTCTCCTCTCCCATCCTTTCTACATGACCATACCATGTCATCTGTCCTTCTGCTATCTTATCTTCTATTGCTTTTACTTTTAAGTTTTGTCTGTAGTTTGTGTTTTCAATTCTGTCCAGTCTTGTTTTCCCCTCTATTTTTCTCAAGAATCTCATTTCGATAGCCGTAATTTTTTCTTTTTGTCTTTGCGTTAATGTTCATGTTTCAGCTCCGTGTATTAGTATAGGCGTCACTATTTTCTTAAATATTTGTACTCTGGTCTCTTTCGGTATTTCTTTCTTTCCTAAGAAGCTGTGTTTGATGCTATTGTATTGTATTTTTAATAATACAAAATTTTGATGAAAAATCATGTAACTTCAAACGGCTGTAACTCGAAATCCGGTGAAGTAATAAAATCATGCCTAACATGAAAAGAAAGAGAATTTTATGCTGAATTTAGTCTTTCATCGTCCGTTATTCTATCTTCAACCGTGTATGAGTGGTACATAAAAGTATAAGAAATGAGCTAAATAATTTAGTTCATTTCTCATATTTTCATACATCACTCATACACGGTTAAAGATAGAATAACGGACGATGAGAGTCTATATTCAGCATGAAATTCTCTTTCTTTTCATGTTAGGCATGATTTTTTTACTTCATCAGATCTCGAGTTACAGCCGTTTGAAATTACATGATTTTTTACTCTATAAATTTAATATTTATTACATTTTTGTAGTTTCACTGTTTTTTTTTTTTATATATTGTACAAAGAAAATGAAAAAAATCATTAAATAACTAATTACGAAAACTTTCCATTTACCAAAAAAATCTTTTATTCCGTTTCTGCTAATGAAATAAATGTTAATTCACACGTAAATATTATGACTAATTATTATGACTTTATTAAATATTGCGTGTTTCAAATGAAACACATTATGAATATGTACATATGTATGTTGTTATATAATGTTTATATAATAAATGCTTTTTAATTATTTATTAATGTGTTAAACACATGTTTAATTTAAGAGACTGATTGCTGGTAGCCTAAGGCTAATCTATTTTCAGGTAAAATTTAAGTTGAAATAATTAAGGACGAAGAATTAGCAACAAATGTTTTAGTGCTACAATATGTTCTTTGGTAATAAGTATAGGAAATTAATAAGTGTTATATAAATGCTATGTATATGAAATAAATCGTCTTTATGCGGATATTTTTCAGGCGTAACTTTTCTAAGTACATATAACATAATCTAACCCACAATAGCCATGTCCATAAAACACTCATTTTTCAGTGAGATTTACGACTTTTCAAAACAAACTCTAAGCCTGTGAAACTCAAATTTTCGAAATTCAAGACCCTTTTTATTTGCATAATTGACACTAGATTTTTACTTTCTGTCACGTTTAGGTAACGAAGGTATTGTCTTTGGTCAAAAAATTCGATGGTGAGTATTTAATGATAAGCACATTTTAGAGTTCCTTGAATACGATTTTACTAGTTTTGCGTGATGTCTGTAAGTGTGTGTGTCTGTGTGTGTGTGTGTGTGTGTGTGTGTGTGTGTGTGTGTGACAAAAATTTATCCAATACTGCAATTCTAAAAATTATAATTCTTTCACATTTCTCTTCTTTACATCCATATGAAGAGCTGATTAGATTTTGGTTATAATTAGTCAACCGTAAGTTTCCTTATTTGAAGTTCTTGGCAGTTTTTCTTCAAAAAACACAGTTAAATATCATTTTTTGACATTTTATGTGATTATCAATGTGAAAGAATATAAATAAATAAATATATCAGCACGGCATATTACCCATTTCTGGGTGTGCCAGTATCTACAACACATGTAGACATCGGTAATGATGACGATATATTTTACCGTGTGGGCGCTTACCAGGCGTCACCTCACGGGCACTCATAGCTGGTGTGGAGAGTGCACCACAGAGGTCATTTTTGTGCCATTTAAAATTGGAAATATTTGGCGTTTGTCGGGATCGAACCCGGTTTCCCCAGGTTCGCGACTAGACACTCAGGCACGCGGCCACGGGACCCCATGAAAGAATATCTTATTGTCTATATGGTTTGATTATTCATTTTCCTTCATATTCAATAGATAAAAAGTTAAAGAATTATAAAGATATTAACTTTCATAAAGCAGCCAGCTTTGCTATATATATTCATGAAAACAGCTGATATATTCAAATAATTCTAAATGACAGATATCAGTGTCAAGTACAATTTACATATTGAATGGTCGTGTTATAATTTTATTGGATTTATAGAATCTTTTCCAGAGAACTTTCGGTATGGAATTTTTAGAAAATAGTATATTTTTGTGTTACAGTTTTACTGGATATATAGAAACTTTTCCATGACATAAGATTTGTACAAATACATAGAAAGGTAATGTGCTGGCCACATCAGATTTTTTTTACATGTATAGCATTTTTTATTCTCTGGTATAGTGTTTATTTATTAGTAAATAGATTTTTTATATATCATGTTTAAATAACATTTTTTGTTCTTTTATATGGCATTTAATTTATTCTAAGTATTATTCATATTATAGGTGTCATAAATTATGTGTCCCAAATCTAAAGAGTTTTGCTGTACGTACGGTATTTTATGTATTATGGTTGTTGAAACATACGGACATGTACATCATCAACCTATAAAATACTCATAAAATTTTATAATTTATCATAATGTACCCCGTGTGTTTTACAACCAAATACTCATATTTCTTTCTTATTCTTATTCTCCTCTCGTTTTCTTGAATATTTGACAGAAAACGACCGCACGCATTTCAACAAATTCTCATAAAACGTAAATACATAATTCCATGCAACCCGGGCTTCCGTAATATTTTTACGACTTCTTATCTTCTATCGCCCTTTCGTTTGTCAGTTGTCTTACACAACCGTAACACACTTGAGTTATATTCTGATTAAACATTCGAACATCGTCGAGTAGCTTACGCACATCCTGCATATAAAAACAAACGAATATCGTGGCCTTCTTGATGGCAGATGTCAAAAAGAAAACCTGAACAAAAAAAGGATATTTTTATACCACGAATTAAATATTCGTGCAAGGGAAGATTTGTATACAGGGGGTGTTTCATATAACAGTACTAGGTTTTGGTGTATGAATTCTAGATACATACACGAGAAATAAATCCCAATAAACGTAGGAGATATTATTCTTCCTAAAAGAGATACCGAGAATTTATCATAGGTAGAGAAGCATAATACTGAAATAGTAGAAAATATTTCGCTTATATTCTTGAGTCCCCTTTTGTTTTATTTGACACAAATACGACTTAATTAATTAAATATTCCATCCATTTCAAGGCGATATTTAATTATTACACCTGTTATTAAGTATTATAAGAATATTTTTATATCAGGCAAACGTCAAAATTTTCAGTTTTTAATATAAACAGAAAACGCCTTACCTATTTCTTTTTACCTTCCGTCACCTTTAGGTAAGGGAGGTATTGTCTTTGGTCAAAAAATACGGTGGTGAGTTTTTAATGAATAAGCAAGTTTTAAGGTCCCTACAATACGATTTTACTGGTTTTACGATGATGTCTATATGTGTGTGTGTGTGTGTCCGTGTGTGTGTGTGTGTGTGTGTGTGACAAATTTTTCTCCGACGATAACTCCAAAACTACAATTCTAAAAATTATGATTCTTTCGTATTCCTCTTCCTTACAACCCTATGGAGAGATGATTAGAAGAATATCTTATTCTCTATACGGTTCGATTATACATTTTCCTCCATATTCAATAGATATAGAGTTATAGAGAGATTAACTTTCGAAAATCAGTCAGCTTTGCAAAAATTATGAAAACAACAGATATATTCAAGAAATTCTAATTGACAGATGTCAGTGGCAAGTGCAAAACCAAAGTGGAAAGTATATGATCTGAAAGTGATATAAGTGACAGAGTGTACGAGAAAGGCAAAAGAGAAGATGGAAGGACTGTATAGCAGAAGATTTGAGAGAGGAAGAACTGTGTCACTAAGGTGCTTTGGACAGGAATGAGTAGAAGAGAAAAGTAAGAAACAGCGACTTCTAATAAAGTAGGGAAAAGTTGAAGCAGGAGGAAGTGTTAAGTGCAATACATAATGTACATACATTATTAGATTTTAGAATCTTCTCAAAGGAACTTTCAGTATGAATATGTAAATAAATAGTGTGTTCTTGTTACAATTATACAGGATATATAGAATCTTTTTCAAGGAACTTTTGGTATAGGATATGTACAAAATACATCGAATTGACGGAAGGTTTTGTGCTGGCCACAACAGATTTTTTAATCATTTTATCTTGTACTTATAACGAAAATGTTATAAACCATTACACATCAGGAAACATAACTTATTACAATTCTTTCATTTAGAAAGGTAAACAAAGACTTCTACAAGTAGTTACGAATTCTTGTGAAAGATTTACAACTGGCGATAATCAGTGCGTAGTATGAAATATTGCATAGTAAGCGGCACAGCTATAAACAGGAAGCCTGAGTCACAGACCTAATCAGAGGATATCCTTTGGTTACTCGTACGATGCAGGACTATCGCAATTGTTTGTTGATAAACATTCTTATCAGGGATTCAACTATTATGCATTTATGAGCAAATTGCTACACCCTTTGGAAAAGCAATCGTTTATTGAGATACAAGTATGTGAACAATTTGTTTAGCATACAAAGAATGAGAAAATTCTAGTATAATAAAAATCAATGAGAAGAATTATTGTAACAAGGTGAGCATGGTGCAATAACAAATAAAATAAAATAAATAAATATATCATCACGGCATATTACCCATTTCTGGGTGTGCCAGTATCTACAACACATGTAGACATCGGTAATGATGACGATATATTTTACCGTGTGGGCGTTTACCAGGCGTCACCTCACGGACACTCATAGCTGGTGTGGAGAGTGCACCACAGGGGTCACTTTTGTGCCATTTAAAATTGGAAATATTTGGCATCTGTCGGGATCGAACCCGGTTCCCCCAGGTTCGCGACCAGACACTCAGGCACGCGGCCACGGGACCCCATAACAAATAAAGAACTTTATTAAAAACTCTTATAAATTATAGTTTCAATATTAATACTTTAACTTCGTTATCTTTGTAAGTCAAAATTCTGTTTAGAAATAATAATCATTTTACCTACATCTCTCTGCTTAATCTAGATGTCAACCGCGTAGATATTTATTGTTTTAACAATTATGTAGATAAGTTATTGCTACGCTACGTGCAGTGTTGTTATTTAGCTATGGGTGTTGGATGATAAACGCTGCACCCCTCATCAGAAATGCCCTACTGAAGAGATAACCGTTTGTCTCAGTCAGTCTTTGGTTAAGATTCATTCAGTAAGGTCATGGAGTAGTCTGTGTTTAGTTTTTAGGCGTTTACGCCAGTACTCGTAATTAAGTTACAATGTAACTGTAACACTAAAACTAAAGTTTTGTGTAATTAGTTCAATGAAGTCAGCAGCCAGTTAAAGAGTCATCGTTGGGGTAAGAAGTAAATCAAAATTACAACTAATTTAGAGAATATGTTATGTCTCTGATGGTATTCCTTCTGAAATTTGAAAATAATTTACGTTTTTCAAATAGCAAAAAGTGACCTTTGTGGTGCAGTCTCCACGACAGCTTTCAGAGCCCGTGAGGAACGCTTAGTAAATGTTTTCAACTGTACCACATTTGAAATCTGCGATTGAAAGCAGATTGGTTCACCCAGCAATGGGTAATACGCCATGTTAATATATTTAATTGTTTAAAATACGTTCAACATAAATTCCCATTCTCATAAAATATCTACATCTTTAAAATGTTTTTGGCAAAACCATCTTTAGTACCAAAGATTTTATTACTCGTACCTGCAGAAGGTACTTTCCACCAGGCATGTAGTATGTTTTGCAAAAGATGGTAAATCCATTGAAAGTTCTTCCTGATGTACAACCCTCAATGAAACAGTATTTTCAATATTTATTCATGTACATTTGAGAACATTTACTAAGCGTTACCACATGGGCTCTGAAAGCTGTCGTGGAGAGTGTACAGAGGTCACTTGAATGCTATTTGAATATTGTAAATTATTTTCAGATTTCAGAAGGGATTAGACATAAGTTTATTGACAAAAAGTGATTGTTTTGATTCCATCTACAACACCTGGAAGTTTGTCGGTATGTTTTTGAAACACCCTCTGTAACATTTTATATAGTGTTTTACTGTAATTTGTATGGAGTCCTGCGGCCGCGTGCCTGAGTGTCTGGTCGCGAACCCGGGGGAACCGGGTTCGATCCCGATAGACGCCAAATATTTCCAATTTTAAATGGCACAAAAGTGACACGGTAAAATATATCGTCATCATTACCGATGTCTACATGTGTTGTAAATACTGGCACACCCAGAAATGGGTAATATGCCCTGATGATATATTTATTTATTTATCTGTAATTTGTTTTTTTTTATCATTTCTGTTAAATAAATGTATTAAAGAAATTAATGCAAGGTGTTCTCATAGTCATAATACTAACGTTTTGTATAAATTACAGAAGTTATTCGCTAAATGAAGCCATTATTATTGAAAGTGTAAGGAGACTCATAAAAAATGTATCAATTTCAGAAATCATAAATAACAAAAACTAATTAATTGTTTCAGTAAACAAGAGCATAATTATATCTATAATTAACATAAAGTAAATCAAATAGTCAATTAACTTTTTATTTCTCGAAAATAGTTCTCTGAAAAATTATTGCACCAGAAACTAATTTAATTTTACAGCGCTGTTTTTATACCCTACTAAATTAATTAAACCATTTTCTGTTAATTAATTTCTTAACCAAAATAAAACTGTCACTGCTTGAAAAAAAAAACAGTAACTTTATACTGAGTATCACTGACGTCAAGAGTCAGAAAACCTGAACAAATGTTACGAGAACATCTGAGCATCTCCGGTTGGAGTTAGGCTTTTGTTTTCTGGCTGAATTTCATCCTAGTTGTGTAACACTCGAACGATGTCGAAGAAAAACGAGGTCAACTTCGTGTTTCAAACGTTTGCTTGTATGTTTTTTTTTTTTTTTAAGATGTAATGATCTTATGGACGGTGAATACGAAATGTTAATTGTATAGTAAAAGATGCTAATTGTGTTTCAGTGTTTTGTACTTAATTTATATTTGTAACCTACATGATGTTTAAGTTCATTTGAACTTTAATACGCTAATTCCTATAGTTTGATTTTAGTACTGAAAAACAATCAAACAGAAAGTTTTTGAAGAAAAGAAGCCATTTAAACCATGCTTACTTCCTAATTTAAACTATAATATTTATGTGTATGGAGAGCTTCTTGACTGGATGGATGTTTGGGATGAATAAAAGTCCTGGATTGCAGTCAATAATAATTTATTAAAATAATATTTATTCCACTTAATATGAATGAAATTATAAGAGAATATATTCATTTAATGCCAAACACAATATTGTTTAATAATATTTATTATATATTTGACAATTCGATTTTTGTGTAATATCTACTCTAAAAATGCGTACACTTGCGTAACATTCTCTTTACAATCAAATAATATCACTACCAAGTTTATATCTCTACCCATTTTTGAATTATTGCCCCAAAAGTCAATATACCCCGCATTTAGATAAAAATCTTCAAAATTTTCAAAAATCTAGTTTGAATGTATCTAGATACTTCTCAATGCGCTGATTCCAAATTTTGAAACCGCAGATCGATATCTCGTTTCGTTCTCGAGATATTTAGATTTAAAGTTTTGCTCAAAACTGCATATTTTTGGGTATTAACCCAAAAATGGGTCGAGATATGAATTTGGTGACATCACCATTCGATTCTACGGACAAAAATATATAAGTATACCAATTTTCATAATTTTTGTTCAGCCGGTTCATTTTTTATTAATAAAAGCTTGAAAACCCCCGAAAATAGCCAAAATCTGAAAAAATCGTAAGGGGTTTTTGCGATTTTTGGCCATTTTCAGTAATTTTGATTTAGAGATTGTATGCGGTGTTCAAAAATTATGAAAATTGGTGTACTTATGTAATTTTGTCCGTAGAATCGAATGGTGTTGTCGCCAAATTCATATCTCGACCCATTTTTGGGTTAATACCCAAAAATGGGCAGTTTTGAGCAAAATTTTAAATCTAAATATCTCGAGAACGAAACAAGATATCGACCTGCGGTTTCAAAATTTGGAATCAGCGCATTGAGAAGTATCTAGATACATACAAACTAGATTTTTGAAAATTTTGAAGTTTTTATCTAAATGTGGGGTATATTGGCTTTTAGGGTAATAATTCAAAAATGAGTAGAGGTATAAACTTGGTAGTAATATTATACATAATGTATATTCATGTGATAATTTTATTGGATTTATAGAATATTTTCTAAGGAACTTTCTGTATGGAATTTGTAAAAAATTGTATTATGTTCGTGTTACAATTTTACTGGATATACAGAATCTTTTCAAATGAACTTTTGGTATGGGATTTGTACAAAATACATCAAATTAACGGAAGGTCTTGTGCTGGCTACAACACATTTACATTCAGATTCTTTTACCTCTCGCTAAGAGAGGTTTTCTTTCATGCTAAAAATCGCCTAGCCAGATTTTAAGGAATAAATACGATTTAAGGTCCTTACAAACCTATTTTAAATTTTTTACAATGCTCTGTGTGTGTGTGGATATATGTGTATGTATGCGTCTGTACCATACAGGTATTTCAAACTTTATGACTATATTGAAACTTATTACTGGCAGTTTGCAAAAAAAAACTACAAGATTCTTATCGGATTTACTGTCTGGAGTTATGTAGCATCCAAATTCAAATTCCAACACTATCCAAAAAAGCCGATAATCGCAGCAACACGATGCCAGATTCCAATCTAACCGTACCAACAATTACGTCAAAATCACGTTACCTTAGGAAAAAAAAAACTATCGAGGTCAATGATAGCAGCCGAAAAACTACTCTAGCATCGTAGTAGGCTACTAAGAATATTCCGCATGCGCAGTAAACAAAACACTGCTTGAGTGTGTTTTGTCTCTGACTACGCGTAGATTCGGCGGGATTTTGAGGATTGTCTTAGAAGGAAATAATTGAAGAGACTGAAGGTGAGAATTGATGAAATTGCGGAATCCCGGATTTGATGAGCGGTTGGATACTGTACGCTGAACTAGAGGGCAATAAACTGGCCGTCTACACATGACGGGAACTCGCCAGTGGCGTACCGGACGACGTTGAATTAGGGACTTTAATTGCCTTACTACCAGAAATTATAAAAAGCAACGTTTAGGTTGTTATTCTGAGTTCTTAAACAGAGTTGTTTTATTTACGACAAGAGTTGTGATAATTTGTAATTCAAAATTTATGTGACTAAGTTGATGTCATTATACTAGTTAACAATTATGCCCATATTCATAATCACTCGTAAAATTTCAAAACGGCTCGTTAATTTTTGACAAATAGAATTAAACTTGGCAAATTACATTTCGATTTTTCTTGCAGTGTCGACTGGCTTTACTAGATAAAAATTATAGCGAACCATTTAAAATTTAACGAGTGTTTATAGATAAGTATAATGCCTATATCCTTCATATCATAAAGGAATTAATTTAGACGAAGTTTGTGTAACATCTGTTAATAAAGAGTGCGGCTGTGGTATTTCGCTACCGATAAAGCGTCTCTGAGTTATACAGATCACTTCTCTGCCAGTTTTTGGGACGGTTTTTCCTCTGGCAAAAGGAGAGTTTTCCTGAGAAGATGCATGTTCACCGTTCAAGTTATTGCCGGGCATGCATATATTGTCTACTAAATTGTATACATAAAAAATCTGATGTGGCCAGCACATGACCTCCCGCCAATTCCATGTTTAAAATAGCAATGAGCTTTAAGTAAAGTATCACTTCCGATTGTTTGTAAACAAAATCTACTTTGTTCCAATAAATAGAAAAGTTTGTAATACGAAATTTCGGATTATATTTTATTATGTTTTTCCTGAAAAATCTGTGAGCAAATACCAACTTTGCGAAGTTTTGGATCATTAATATATTTTAAAGAAAAATCGTGACACACACATTATTGTGAAAATCAGCACCAACTTCCTTATGCACTAAAACGCAATCTGTGTAAATTCTTCGCCGTACATGATCCATTTCGTAAATGTGTAGTTGCAAAACTATTATTTGACACTTTGACACTATTAACTGATGCCTTCTTCAGGGAAAATGAATAATAAATTATAACGAGACAAAAGCCAAAACAAGTAACCAAGGTAACATAAAAAGTACATAAATGTTATCAATTTGGTAAGTATACAATTTACTAGACATTATACATGACCGGCATTAACTAGGACAGCGAACATGCATCTTCTTAGGAAAACTCTCATTTTGCCAGAGGAAAAACCGTCCGCAAAAACAGGCAGAGAAGTGTTCTGTATAACTCAGAGCCGCCTTTCCGGTAGCGAAATACCGCAGCCGTGCTCTTATTAACAGATGTGTCCTAAAGTTTAGATAAAATTGAATACATATTACAACATGGGGTCCCGTGGCCGCGTGTCTGGTCGCGAACCTGGGAGAACCGGATTCGATCCCGACAGACGCCAAATATTTTCAATTTTAAATGGCACAAAAGTGACCCCTGTGGTGCACTCTCCACACCAGCTATGAGTGCCCGTGAGGTGACGCCTGGTAAGCGTCCACACGGTAAAATATATCGTCATCATTACCGATGTCTACATGTGTTGTAGATACTGGCACACCCAGAAATGGGTAATATGCCGTGATGATATATTTATTTATTTATTTATATTAGAACATATTTCAAATTGGAAGCCATGCGCGATTAAGTTCTAAACCGTCAAAATGATTGAAATTATTATTCTTGAATTTGTAAATCTTTATTGCTCCTCTAATTAATCTATTGTTAAGGTTTTTAGGTCTTGCTATAATTTTTGTTTCATCAAATTTTATTTGGTGGAATTCTTCCAGGACATGTTCTGCGACTCATGATTTCCCAAGCTGGTTCAATCTGATATTTCCACAAGGTTGAATGTTGAATCAGCGTTCTATCAGATTGAACCAGCTGGGAAATCATCAGTTGAAGAACATGCCCTGGAAAAATTTCATCAAATAAAATTTGATGAAACAAAACTATATTCAAAAATAAAAATCCCATAATTTATAAATATTTTCGCAAACCAATATCTAACGTGATTTTTTTCGGATAAGCAAAACACTGTTAAAATAGTCTCCTACTGGGGTAACTTTTGACTTTTGTTAACGACTTTGTGTTTCTAGTTCTCGAGATCTCCATGTTGGACATGATATCCTACATAGAGATTCTGTGTAATAAAAATTACTTTCATTTTAAACACGTAAAATAGTATATTATACGCCAAGGTTGAGAAGATAATCATTATTGACCCAGGGTCAAGATTGTAATCCGAGAGCGAAACCCGAGGGATACAAGGCGCCTTTGCGTTTCTTCCAGTTTTCTATATTTATTATGAAAATTTCATGACAAATTACTAGTTCTAAATTATTGATGATATTTCAGGAATTGTCCGTCTGTACTAAACTCATTTTATATTTTTAGTTACTACCACTGATGTTTTGGTCAAATATTAGTAAAAGTATTAATAAAAACAACGGTCCATGTATAAAAATGAGTGTGATTCATATATGTGTCTCGTATAATTATAAACTTTGTTTTCAAAATTTATTATTCAAAAAACAAATTCTACCATGACATGACGCAAAGAATTTAATTGTAAGAGAATTAAAAAATGTAAAATATTCAGTTTTTAAAACCAGTCATATGTGATATTATGTGTAGAATGAAAGAGTTACCGAAGTATGAAATAACTGATGAATATGCATGAAACAACAACAAAAGAACCATCAAAGATAAAGACACATGATAATTCTGTTTCTGTTATAATTAGGATGATGATATGCTTAGCATTGCGAAATAATCTTCGGCAGGCTGTTAGTTAATTGAAAAAAGTAAATATATTTATTCGCAATAAAATTTACAAATATCCACATACAAAATATTACGCATCGTATCCAGATATTTATCGCAAGAAAATTGATTCCGGAAAAATGATCGCGACGACATTTAGTCGCAAGAAGAAAGATCGTAGGAATATTGATTTTTTGAAAATTGGTCGCTAACAAAATTTATTGCTGATAAATTAAAGACGGAAAAATTGGTGGTCAGAAAATTGATGGCATTGAAAATTATTAATCAATAAAAAATTGATTGCTAGGTATTTGACCGTATAACAAACAGACACAAAATTTTATTAAATTATTTTATATTTTATATAAATTTATTAATAAAAATCCCAAACATTAAAAATTTATTTAATTTAATATTTTCCATGCATCTGTCTTGCACAATTTTCTTTTTTTACTTTCAGAGCATTAAAAAACCTTTTAAATAATATTTTTTGGAAATTTACATTACAAAGTTTAAAAAATACAAAATTTCCTATCCTACACATTTAATATTTTTATTATATCTTCTTTAGATTTAGAGATTGAGAATTATAAATATAAAAATAATCTCACAGCCCAAACAACTCCATGGAAATCAGTTGAAAAATTAAAATGCTTGTAATTAATAGAATAATGTAAAATCCAGATACATCTCTGAAAGCTTTTTCTGGGAACTACATTTAATATTTCTTATTTTATTATTAATTAAATATTTAAAATTATAAATACATAATACTCATCAAAAATACTACCAAACTCGTCAATGAATTTGAAGAATCTCGAACATTTAGAAGACTAGGAGGAAACTTATTTATAGAATTAAATAAACAATATAAAAATATATTAATAATAGATGTAATTAGAATTTTTTGTGTGTAAATGTTAAACACAATGGCTGGTAGCACAAGCCTTCTTTTAACTAAAACACTGTTTTAAGAAATGTCAAATTCAAATTTCAATATTTTATTTATTTGAATACAAACCATGTTCTGCTTTAAAATCATGTTTTGATAAATTTGATATTATTTGTTTTTATTATTACATCATGAAATTTGACATTTTTTAAAACAGCGTTTTAGTTAAAACAAGGCTTGTGCTACAAGCCAATATGTATTTATATAGCCTAATATGGAAATAGCGAGAGGTCTTGTGCTGGTCACAACAGATTTTTATTAGTGAAGTTACTATAAATTGCAGCAAACTATCAAATTTATTGAATTATTATTATTGCTTTTAAAATAGTTGATTTATTCATTGAAAAAACTATAAGTACCTACTTCTTTAGCACCTATTTAAAGCAGAGAGTGACGTTTGCAGACCACAAAAGGCCCCTTCAGTTTCCATTACCTTTTAGATTGTGGTATAACGTGCCAGCGTGCATTTATCTAATAGCATCCACTTAGTTCTTTCTAAGGAAGCGTTTGTGCAGTATACTTAACATTTTACCATGAAGAAACAACTACATAGTTTCATTTTAGCAATGCTGGAACTCATTAAAAACGAAAACGTGTAATATTAAGTGCTTGAGTATTCGTTACTGCACTATCCGCGTTGCTTACCTACCTTGTTAGGTACACTGCACTCTTGTTTTTGTTAGGTTAGGTTGCTATATGCTACGGTTACGGATTGCAGATATTAACGCACCGTTCAGTTATTAAATTTGAAGGTTTCAAGTATCGGACCACCAGCAAAATTTTATCGCTTTTGAATCTATCAGAATTTTAATTGGACAGATATTTTGACACATACATACACTTGAAATTTATTCCTATTTTATTTCACTTTTATTTTTATATGCGTTGTATGTTTGCAAAAAAGATTAGATAAAACACACTACATAATAAAAATATACCTTGTTAATTTATTGTGTAATAAATCAAGACTTGATTTACAGTTCAACAATATTAGTTGAACAAAGTGTTTTCCCGCGTATTACTAATTATTTGATTTGTAAGTCGTTATTCTAGAATACAAAATCATTTTTCAACTACGAACTATAATTTCAAATAAATGAATAAATAAATAGTTTACATATGTATATCTGAATGATGCCATTTTAGATATATACATATACATAAAATGGAGTCTTAAGGTAAAGTTATAACAAAAGAAAAAACCCCTTAACCTTAACAATAAATTTAAAAACTATATACGTATTTCGAGAACTAAGTTCTCATCATCAGTAGAAACTACAAAGTAAAAACAGAAAAATTTATTGTTAAGGTTAAGGGTTTTTTTCTTTAGTTATACATATACATCATCAGACAAACTCTTGTAATCTGACCTATCAGGAATTGTAACAAATTTTCCAAGTTTGGGTTTTGAATTATTCAAATGTTTTTATTAATTCCTATTTTCTCTTGAATCCATTGCTCATAGAAAGGTAGTAAGTGCTTAAAAAATTCTTCAGAATATTATTTTTTGGAAATTTTTGTTATAATAAATATTGAAGAACATAAAATTATCAGATGGAATATCACAGGACCTTATTTTGCACGAATTTTTTTTTTTGCTTGGCAAGAAAACTGCATGGTAAATTCCGACTTCGAAGGAGGAGGGGTTTTACCTAATGTCAGTTTGCTTGAGTGATTTTGCTTAAAAGCAAAAAAATGATTGCTTGAAAATAAAAGTTTATCTGATAAAATCTGAAAGGTCGTGTGGTATTTGGTGGGATAAATTCTAAAGACAACGAAAATGAAACTTGACACATTAATTGTCACACTGACAGTTATAAACAATAACAACTGTTTATTTACTTGGTAGCGGAAAATTATCGGGGTAACGGGGTTTTATCAGTATAATACTGTTCCCATTGATTGAATTTTCAAGTGTTTTGCATCATGATTGGTTAAAAACTAGTCGTTGGAATTTATCCATCTAATACACTTAAAAAAAAATATTATATAAATGTAAATGTCGAAAATCAATATTTTTACTAACATTACTGAAAGCTTTTTCTGAGAAGTACATTTAATATTTCTTATTGAATTATTAATTAAATATTTAAAATTGTAGGTAGATATATATATTAATAGTAATAGTTGATATATTCTTAAGAAATATTCGTCAATGAATTGGAACCATCTTGAATATTTTAGAAGAGTAGAACAAGATTATAATTAGAATTATTTGTGTTTATAAGAAATGTTAAATACGATACTTATCTAGCAAAACGGAAATGGCGAGAGGTATTGTGCTGGCCACAACAGACTTTCTTTACCATTTGATTTTGTAAAACTGCCAGTTCTACAAACATTATAAGTTTTAACCAAAATACGTTTTGATGACGGGGTCCCGTGGCCACGTGCCTGAGTATCTGGTCGCGAACCTGAGGGAACCGGGTTCGATCCCGACAAATATTTCCAATTTTAAATGGCACAAAAGTGACCCCTGTGGCGCACTCTCCACACCAGCTATGAGTGCCCGTGAGGTGACGCCTGGTAAGCGCCCGCCCGGTAAAATATATCGTCATCATTACCGATGTCTACATATGTTGTAGATACTGGCACACCCAGTAATGGGTAATATGCCGTGATGATTTATTTATTTATTTTTTTGCGATCGCCCAAAAAATGAGGTCTTTCTGATCACTATTTAGACCGGAAAGTCTTTCTTTGCTGAGTTAACTCAGAAAGTTGTATATAAGGGATCGGAAAGTGCTTTACCGATCCCGGGGACTGGTAAAGCTAAATATTTCCATGGAGATCAGTTGTTTATTTATTTCTTATTTGCTCGCAGTAAAAAATAAAATAATACTTTTTTAATCTTTTTTCAGGATCGCAAACAAAATATTGTACCCAACATGACCTGAAAGTGTCTATACTGGGCTCACAAGCTTCCAAAGCTCGCCTACGGCTCGCTCTAGAATATGCTTGCTCACCCAGTAAAGTATCACTTTCAGGTCTTGTTACGTAAATTACTATTATTTACGTTTTGACGACAAACATTTAAATTTCTTCTTTGTAAACCTTGGTAAAAGTACAAACATTTAGTAAAAAGTATTACGAGTCTGTACTACATACACTTGAAAGTTCCACAAGAAATATTACACACGTAAAACAAAACTAAAAACTTCGTTTTGCAAAATTTAATTCATTCTACCATTCTCTCATTATTCTCCTTCATTTAGTCCTTTCTCTTTACCTAAATTTATCGTATTAACATATCCTCACATACGCTATCATAGATATGCTAATTTGCGCCTTCAAGACAACTACAGATGCGGCGTAAAGAGAACATTTTGCACTCGCGTTTACCCTTAAGCGTATGATAATCACCCCTCGTGTTATTCGAGATGAAGTTAGTAGAAGAAAAGACTGTAATGACACTTATAAAAAACTTGATTATGTTCACACTGGCTAGTGGCGTTTAGCATTAATATTTTATCAGTGTTCAAGCGGGTCAAGTATTTTACTTTCATTTAGTGCAAATCTCTTAGAAGGTTTCTTGATTATATTAACATGTTCAATCTGAAAATCAATGACATTGAATTACAATTTATAAAGAGCAATATTTAGGCCACTACCATATCCACTATGCAATAGATTTGTTCGATTTGCTCATTTACATTTTCGGCAGTATTTTCTTTTCGAACAAATTCAGTCCCGAAATCGAGATCGTTTTAAATAATTTAATCCTGATGAACCCTGGTTTAGTTGTTTAGTACAAGAAGTCTTTTTACAATTCGTAGTAGGAATGACGATGGGTACCCGGGTACTCGGAACCTACCCGATAATAATGTACCCGGGTATAAAATTTCTTACCCGATTACCCGAAATATACCCGCTGCTCGTTAATTACCCGTGTATTACTTTCTATTTAATGAATGTATGTAAACAATAATAATGACTTTTATTAAAAAGTAAACTGTATAAGGGTAACTGGTAATTAACAAATTAAAAAATTATGTATATGTACTTAAAGGATAACGGGTAATTAACGGGTAAAGGGTACTATCCGGGTAATTGTTTCGGGTACTCGGATACCAAAATTATTGGAATTCGTAGTACAATCTTTTTGGACTTGTGATTTTGAATTATATATTTAATACTTCGTTAACATTCCTCTTGTAGCAATCATTTTCGAAATGGTTCCATAATTCACCCTTGTTGAAGTGTTTTTCTTTACCCATGCGTATTTTTAACTCTTCTAAATTCTCTGTTGGATTTAAAATGGGAAATTGGGATGACCAGCCAATTATTCGGATATTTTTGACTACAAAACTCTTTTACTAGTTTAAGTACGTTTAAGATCGGTGTTCTGTTGAAAATCCCAGCCCCATACCATATTTTTTTCTTGCATAAGGTAGCATATGCTTTATTAAAATATATCTATACATTAGAGCACAACATAAAATCACATTTACTCTACTATGCCTAAATGGATTTGGTATCTAGAATTGTATCTTGCACTTGTTGTCACCGAAAATACTTTGTACCATAATTTCCAAAAAATCTAATTTTAGTTCGTTCGAAAATAACACTTCGAACTAGTCGACTTCATTCGATGTTGATATGTTTTGCAGCATCTGGTCTTGCCTTATTTCTTCTACTAACTGAAAGTTTTTTTAAAAAAATGACATGTCCAATACGTTCTTCGACTCGAAGACTTCGAGATTCAGTATTTCGGCTGCCATTGACAAGATTTTCTATTCGAATTACTTTCGAAATATCCACAGTAGTTTTCTGAGATCTACTATAGATTTTAGTTTAATTATTTTATCTGTTCGCTTTTGGTTTGTCTGCTAATAATTTTGGCTATTTATATTCGGTAATAATTCTAATTAATGGTGCTCTTATCAATCTTTAGCAAGTCAGCTATCTCGCGAGAACACTTTTGTTGACAAGAAAGGTTTATTACGGTTTCTCGTCACTGAAGATGGGTGTGTTTTACCATTTTGTTAAACAATAGTCTAAATTTAGGGTATATTCCAAAAATAACAAATTTTAACCGTGGTTAACCAAAAGTGTTCCAATAACATCAAATGGTAAAAATTGTACATTTATGAAACGTGGTTCCGGTTAAAATGGTTGCAACCGAAGCGCACCAACGCAACCATGATTTTTCCTCGGTTTTGCCGGTTAACATCTTCTGTCCTTTTTCATAAGATGTCAGATTTTGTAGGTTAGTGTGGTTAGATACTATTTATTGGCCGCGTTCAGCACGTCACAGCGCTGACAGCGCTGAGCGCCGGAGTTTACCGAACACAATGGAAGAACGAATGCGAATGGTCCATTCATTGCGTTCGGCAATCTGAACGCGGCCATTGACTCTTTGATGTTTGCATCTATTTTCTACGGTTTACATTGTACGTATTTTAATTTACCTCTCCATAATTTCGAATTATGAAAGACAATAAACGTAACGTTTTGAAAGAAAATTCTAGAGTTTCCGCGAATCACCCGCGAATGAAACCGAACTGTTTCAATAATAATAGTCACGTGACTAGAACCAGTCGGTAACCGAAACCATGGTTTTGGTTATTATATTTTATTTTTGGAATATACCCTTAATTTAATTTCGGAATCTGATAAAAAATTTCAATAAAATAACGTATATAAACTGTCAGCTACAACGTGGCGCAATATTTATGAACACGAACAATTTCGTTTAAACATAAAATATAAAATACAACGCAACTGTATATAACAAAAAATTGGATTTTTAGTTGTGAAATCAGTAACTATTGAATAATTTTTTTAACCAGTTGTTAAAAATTAACCACGTAGTAATAGAATAGGGCTGAATTTGAAGGCACTTTCTTAAAGGATCAAGAAAACAAATTTATTTAATTTTTATAAAAATATCAAATTGTACAAGAAATAAATGTAGGTAACACAATTTATACTGTATATAAATCTTGTTTTTCAAAGTTTATAAGAAATTAAACACATTAAAACGACGAAGTAGAAAATTATGTTATCATTAACATCAAAACATAGACAAAATATTTCGTTGAGATTTGAAAATGGCCATTTAGTGCAAATAAAACCAGTAGGGTATAGCCTGCCCATAATTTCCAAATGTCAGATTAATTTCGGCTAATCCAGGATCCAGGTCAAACTTCAAATAATCCGCAATTAATATATCAAAGATTGCCACATTCCTTCGTGATTTTTAAATCGAAGATCGATATTCTCATCTTTGATCATCACGAATTTCGATTATAAATTATCTAGTTGTCAGGACATTGAATTTCTTACTTAGAAATCTAGATACCGCAGGAAACAAAAAGAGAACAAGATAGAAAAACGGAATTTGTTTTTCTTACGATGTAGTGATATAATTTAAATAGTTATTTAGTTGTTTTTACGATATTTAATCGCTTTTTAATATAGGCTGCGCACAGGAAATTGTAAAACTGACTAACGTTACACTCAATAAAGATAATTTTATACGAATCGAGTAATAATTAACTGGTAATATTAATATTTAATATTGAAATCACATGCAAATGATATGAAGAATGTGAGCAAAATAAAATACCAACACGGAATAAAGGTAAGAATGTATAACGCATTTTCATGACTAACATTTTATCCATTATTTAATTTTTATTCCTCTTTTCAACATATTTTCACCTACAAATTTTTCATACATTTTTACCTCTCTGTACCATACACTATATACAAGAGATTATAAGAATCAAACTGAAAATCGCATGTTATAAATTTTAATTATTTCTGTATTCTAATGATAATACATTATAGAACTGTACACCATAATGAGCTACTTATGGTACGCGACAGAAAATTAAAGTGCTATAAGCAAATTAATAGTTTTCATTGATATATGCGATCAAATAAAATTTTGACTTTCATTTAACGAGAATAAAAACTATCAATTTAATATTACTACATTTTCTTACTTTCCTTAATTATTCTTTACTAATTTTAAACAATTTATTATTAATATGATGCTTGTTCTAAGGATTTTGAAATAAATATATCATCACGGCATATTACCCATTTCTGATTGTGCCACAATCTGCTTTATCGCAGATATCGGTAATGATGACATATTTATGTCGTACGGGCGCTTATCAGGCGTCACCTCACGGGCACTCATTGCTGGGGTGGAGAGTGCACCACAGGGGTCACTTTTGTGCCATTTAAAATTCGAAATATAAATATGCTGATATAACCAATCTTGTAACATATTCTTCTCCAAAGAAACAAATTATTTGTAATCAAATGAAGTTTTCATATTGATGAATAAACTGCAAAATCTAACACGTTGATTTTTTCATTTAGGTACACCAAATCTGTTATAATTTAATGTTTTATGAGGTTTTGTGAGATGACTATATTAGTTCTAAATTCAAATTTAAATTTACGAGGATTTGCACTTTAATAGAACATTAAATTATTAGTTTTAGTGCAGTTACTACTTATAGTAAATGGACAAAATCAACATACGAGGTTTTGCACTTTAATAATCGATAAATTAGTGACATAATTTTACTGGTAAAAGAAGTATAATAATTTTAATGGAAACATATGCATACGTATCGCTATACGAAAAATATTTTACACGCTATATACACCAAATAAAATAGAAATGGCGCGACATAATATTTTTTAAATGGGAATATATGTTGAAAATAGTCTGATCTTTTTCTTTATTTTATAAGCTTGTAAACAACGATAAAATCTGAATCATTAAATTTTTTGGGGTTATGTTTGTGATATATACGAGAATTATTAAGTTTTGAAAAAATCTAATTACACCAAGTTATTCTACGTAGAAAACGGTATAAAAGGAATATACATACACAATCACGCGTTTCCCAATTAGTGGGTTAGCAAAAACCCGAAAACAATATGAAAAGGGATGAAAGTAAGAACTCCACTGAATCACTTAACTCTTTAATAACATTCTTCTTTCGCCTTGTCCAAAACAAACATACTTCGTTCTTCTCGTCCACATAAAAGTTCAGCTGTCTCTCTATTCTCATAAAACATTCTTACTAACCATACATCTTCACACCACAATAATTACGAAACAATCATCCTTCGCCACACATTCCTATCCAGGCAAACTTCTTTCGTTTCAGCCACATTCATAATCGTATTCATACACGCTTTTCTTCTCTTTCCACTCGGAAAAAGGAATATAAACATTTTTTTCTTTATCTCTCATAATAAGCGAGATATGAGTTATTTTTTAAAATAAGCGCCGAAAAACAAGTTTTAATCTGAAGCTCAAAAACAAAAGACATTAGAAAATTTCTGTGGTGGCTGTTAAAAATTAAAAACTAAAAGTGTTAAGGTAAAGATATAACTAAAGAAAAAAACCCTTAACCTTAACAATAATTTTAAAAGCTATATACATATTTCGAGAACTACGTTGTCATCATTAGTAGATACTACAAAGTAATGACAGATAAGTTAAATCTTAGTTAACCAATAATTAGATATCCACACATTTATGACTCCTATCCCTATATAACCCGAGTTCTCTCCCTTTTTCCTCAGAGCTGTTTTGACCTCTTACATATTTTACATGCTAAGTAATCTTAACTTCTCTGTTATTACTTTATGATTTCTACTGATGATGAGAACGTAGTTTTCGAAATATTTATATAGTTTTTAAAATTATTGTTAAAGTTAAGGGGTATTTCTTTAGTTTGTGCCTGTTAAAGTTGTCTCAAAAATTTGGCCCATAAAGACCTAAATCAATTTTCTGTAGCGTGCATAAAAAGGAACTCGAATTTTTTCCATCTTGCACATAGTAATATTCCGTAAACATAAAAAAAAATCAAAACAATTAAAACCACATTTCTGCCCAACTGTCAAAAAAACAAAATTCTTTCTTTCTTTCCATCTGTTATCAAAGAATCAATTGTGTGGTTGCGGTTACGTCAAGATAACGGTATCCATAGTAACGACAAGGAAGTCCGTTCTTCTTAATTGTGAATTTGTCGCTTAATCACATGCATTATGTACGAACGGCGAGCAGATATATAAACCAGATGGAATAGGCAGCGATGCTTGGCAGAAAAACGTGTGAAGAAGGAAATACATAAATTAGACGTGGTTTTTTCGTTTTATTTCACAGTGAAGTAATTTTCCGGTGAAGTTGCTCATTGTAAAGTGTAATTGGTTACTGATGGTCGTTTCAAATTGACAAGTAATGCATAATATTAATACAAATTCCTATCATATTCATAAGCGTAATTCGCAAAAACATATGGAATATACAATGCAGAATAAATAAAAGCATACATACATACATCAACAAGATTTATTGCCAATATGCGTTTTTAAAACTATCGCGGAGGGTATTCTACGATAAGTCGTTTGTCGCTGCTGGATATCGTACGCGTGCGCAATACGCTGAAATTTGACAGTAGGAGTTGTCGGATGTAAGATCGTAAGTTGGTTATTTACAGGGATGGAGCGAGTGAATTTTTACCAGTACCCGGCCAGATCGACAGAGATAGTCATACATAATTCCGATTTGTTGTCATTGTTTCCGTTACTTGTCAAATCTTTTGTTTGACAGGTTTGACAGAATTTAGGTTATTTTTGATATCATTATTGAAATATAATTATTTTAATATATGAGAATGGTTCGAAGGTTTTGTGTTGAAAATTGTGTATCAAAATATGTGATGAACGGTGCTGTGTCTTCATTAGTAATTTATGATTAAAATTATGATTTCTTCTAAAAAATAATTTGACAAATAAACGACTTATATTCTTATAGGTGTACTAATTTAACGTTGCGTTAGATGAATTCGTACTTATTTCTAGTGGTGGGATCCGGATCCGGATAGTATTGGTTTCGGATCCAAAAATATCCGGATAATTGAATGTTGAACTATCCGGATCTCGGATCCATATCTCAGTATCGGATTTTGGATCCGGATCTGAGTATTGGATTTTGGATCCGGATCTGAGTATCGGATTTTGGATCTGAATCTGAGTATTGGATTTTGGATCCGGATCCAAATATGAGTATGAGTATCGGATTTTAGACATGGAAAAACAATCCCTTTTATGTGAAACACGTGCACGATATAAATAAATAGGTATTTCGACACTTGCAATGAACATGTAACCATTATTTCTCAAATTTAATCTTAATCTCGTTTTCTTTCAAGTATTTGTTGTAATGAATATTAAAATTTTAGAACTACGGAATTCAATATTCTAAGAAATATCCTTCTCGTATTTGTACCAGCTACCTGTCTATTTTAGAGGGGTATTATAAAATTTATTGCTGTTTACAGACCGCTGTAGAGATAAACAGACCCACTGTAACGGTTTGAATTTGAACTCACTTCCAGATGTTTGCCTTTACATTTAAAATGATGAATCGGATCCAGAATTAAAATTCAGATCCGGATCCGTAAACAACACATCGAATCCGGATCCGAATAGGATCCGGACCCAAATCAGGATCCGAATCCAAATCCGAGTTAAATTTACGGATATCCGCTTCAATATCCAAACATCGGATATCCGAGGAACCGGATATTTTGAAATCCGGGACCTCGGATCCATGTTTTGTCGGATCCTCACAGCACTACTTATTTCACGTTTCATGAACAAATATACTTAAACACAATTAATTTTGAACGTGAATTTAACAGATGTGAATATGACAGATATGAATATCAAATTCACTTGTCTAAAGTGAAATTATCTATATCTTTCTCACTCATATTTCCTGTGTTCTCTCTTAATCTAGCCGGGTACACAAGAAATACGTATATCGATAGACACTTGCTCCATCTAGTAGTTAACAAATCCCTGGTTATTTACCATCTTTCTACGACAACGACACTGAACGACACGACGTTTCCTTTACACAGCATTACGACATTTTGTTTGGTTATGTAATATACCGACAGAGCAGTCATGTTAGATTGAGTTGTGGAGATGGTTAATGTGTAAGTAACTTCATCGCCATTAGTTCCTGACTAAACATTTCCATTAAGAATATAGACAAGTGACATTTCTCAACATTTTATAGTTAGAAATTAGAACACCGAGCGATTTTTCTTTGTCGCGCATGAACGGCAAAGTGACATTTTGCGTCGACAAAAGCGAGCGCAAATGCCTACTTTGTATATAGACTGTAGGAAAAGATAGTTTCCTAATATGTGTCAGCGCAGATAATACCTAAATTAATTATTATTGCGCAATGCCATCCACGTGAAGAACAATAATTAGTTTTTTTTAGTTTAAAATGACTAAATGTAATAATTATGCTATGACTAAATTTGACTACGCATGTTATTTGTTTTCATATTAAATGAAGCGAAATAAAAATATAATTTTTCACTTCTGTGATCATCTATTCTTAAATTTTTTCAACATCGTTTGTCGGCAAATAACATTAACATATAAATAAGTAATTCAATACAATTTATTTAAATTTCTGCCATGTTTGATTTCAAACTAATATATCTATCAATCTTTAAAATTGTCAGTGTTTTTTGAAACAGGACTGTTAGAAAAATTGACATTGAATAGTGAATTTTAAGTAGGCATTGAAAATTTATTTTTAAATTTTTACCCTATTTAGTCATCGTATGAAATAATATTGTTTTCAAGTTTAAAATTAAGATTGTTTGTTATTTACATAAATGATGTAAGCAAAATTAATTTTAATTGTATTTTAATCTGCATTTAGTCAGATTTGCCAGTAAAATGAAATATTATTGATTTTTTGACATCTCAGTGTCATGCTTATGTTTTAACTTTCTATAATTATTTATAATTTTTATGACTACTAAGTACTATTTTTTTAAAAATATTATTCTTTAAAGAGCCCGAAATTTGAAAATATCACGAAATATCCATTAGAGCTTTTACACCCTGGAGGTCACTTTTGATTATATATTTAATTATTTGATTTAAAGTCACCTAACAGACACAGCCACGCGACTCTAAAATAATAATTTTTTGCGATTTTATTCCTTTTAAATTCTCTTATTCTTTGCATAAAACTTGTACTTTCTACCCCACTTATTTGATGATGTAACAAAAATTAATTCCTTCGCGATCAAGTACTCTTTGATCATAACAAATGAATCCCAATCGAACAACATTTCTGATAGATTGCTCTAAATGTCAAGGAACTCCTCAAGTTATTAACTAAACATGCATATTATTTATGCGATCATACCTGCTCGGTAATGCCAATTGTAAGTTTACCGGCTCTGGCGGGAAATTTAAATAATTTCCGTATAAATCCAGCGGATGAGATCATACAGGTGTATATCTGACGCACCGTTAAAATTGAGCAGGAAAACTGTTAAGTTTTTGAGTAGTTTAGTCAATGAATATAGAAGATAAAATTTATTTACAATTAATACAAAAATGTAAATATTTACTTGGTATAATTAATTTTATTTTGTAGTAATAATGTCACATGTATTATAAATGCACAGTTATGTTTAAAAATAGCAATATTTACAATTTAAATGGCAGTTTTAATTATAAGAGCATTAACATTCTTGTTCTGTTGAACCTGCTAGAACTGCAAATTTAAATTCTTTACATATGCTTTAACAAGAAAATTTATATTTATGATATTATTACTGAAACAAAATTTTTGCCTTGAGCTGTACCAAGAAATTTAATAAAATTTATTATTCTAATTATTGGTCTTACTTCATCAACTTCCTGAACGCAACTTTTCAACATATAGCAACCGTTTTGTCATTAAAATACATTTTGACACAAGGAAATGATGTGTGTATGTGTGTGTATGTCTGGATGTTGAAGGGACGATTCCTCAAAAACTATAAGACTTAAGAACTGTTTAACTATGGATTCCACATTCATGGGAAGAGCTGAAAAAGTTTTGGTAACAATTGAACAACCGGAAGTTGTAGTTTCTTAGAAAAAATTCTCTAAATATAATTTTTTGGAACATAAAATTCTCCATCTAATACACTTAAAAAATTTATTATATCTTCTATAGATTTAGAGATAAAGACGCTATAATATATAGAGTAATCTAATCGCACAGGCTAAGGCACTAAGGAAACCATTTGACAAATTCCAATGTTTATAACATAGTTTGTAAATGACACATGTCAGTGTCAAAAATCAACAGTTTTAGTGACATTCTGATAGCTTTTTCTGGGAAGTACATTTAATCTTTCTTATTGTTTTATTAATTAAATATTTGAAATTACAGGTAAAATGCATATACCCAACAGAAATACCACCAATCTGGTTAATAAATTGGAAGAATCTCTCATATTTAAGAACTTCCTCATACAATGAAAAATAGATATAATTAGAATTATATGTGTACAGAAGACATGTTAAATACAATAAAAAACAATTTTTGGGTAAAGTTCTGTATTTTTTTGTTATAAAACGGCGGTTCAAAAGCGAAGTGCAATACAATACTTATATAGCCTAATATAACATGGAAATGGCGAGAGGTTTTGTGCTGGCCACAACAGATTTTTGTAGATGTTTTTCATTCAGAATATTATGCCGCAAAAAAATCAAATTTTAATACTAATAAAATTGATTTTACTGTACTCGTATGGTAAACTTCCACTTTTTTAACTTGGGACATAATATACTATTGTGAAAACGTTGCATTTTACTTCCCTGCTTAGGCAGAGAAATTCAATTTCCCTGCCGATTTTGCGAGCATGACAATGGGGAAGTTTAGCGATTTTTTTTTATTTTTTTATTCCATGGGAAATGACTTGAAAAATGATGTAACATGTTTTATTTTTCCCAAAAATGCCCAGATTTTCAGGTAAAGTCGATTATAAGCTGTGATGACGTCGGTAGAGGCTTGGCGCAACGTATGTCGACTTATACACTGACGCACGCGGTTGCGGTTACCAGTGAAGCGCTTTTACGCTTTGTTACGACCTACGTTCAAGTGATTCGATTTCACAGTTCTGTCTGAGTTTGCGCATAACTAACTTGTGACGTACTTAAAGTTTACCAAAAAAATTTAAATTATAAAAATGACCAATAATTTTAATTTTTAATTTCAATTTCAGCAGTCATTTATGTTATATTTGTAGGAAATAATATGTTATGTAGAATTTTTACCATGCTAAACTTCCCCATTGCAGGAAAAATTTAAAAATATAATTAAAATACACCATACTTTAAATGCAATATCATTTCATGCTACATTACGAACTACATATAGGATATATGTTTTATTAATATAGCCATTAGATCTAAATTACTTCCTGGATCGAGCAGGAATATGATTTATATTTAAATTATGTAAAAATAAATTCAAAATAAAAGTACTGAAATTATTAGAGTATTTATCTTATCTATCAGTTTCTCTAATTAATCAAGAAACATCCGACATTTACAAATATTTCCAGACATCATTTATTAATTAATATAGATTGGAAACTCATGCTCAAGATGTAATTTAATGCGATTTCGACGGGCACTTAGTAAAAACCCCTTTTACAGAACTAATTTTGCTCGTTTTTTGGAAAGTTTTATATATCACCCGCGCTGCCTCTAATTACTCTGTCTGCGTTTGCAAAACAAACTTATATTTTACGCTTTCATTTAGATTACATTTTCGTTATGAAATATTTCAAAATATATGTAGGTACATTGCTTTTAGAAAGCATCATTATAAAAATAAATATTCAAATTAACACTAAGATTGTTCATTGTGGTGCATCGTTTAATACGTTGGGCAATTTCCACAGAAAATTTTATTGTCAGCATTCTTCATGGAGAAATTGTAACAATAATGGTTGCTCAACACAGAAAAGATTGACTTTGTTGCAATAAAGTGAGCTTGTTTCAATGTTTTGTTTTAATAACAAAGGGATTGCAGAACTCATCATTTATATCAAAATAAAACACTTTTCTTTTATTTTTATTTCTCGCTAAGAGAGGTATTAGAATCATGCTAAAAATCGCATATCCAGATTTTAGTGGATAAGCACGTTTTAAGGACCCGATTAAGGAATCCGATTATAACATTTTTGATGATGTCTGTGTGTGTGTGTGTGTGTGTGTGTGTGTGTGTGTGTGTGTGTGTGTGTGTGTGTGTGTGTGTGTGTGTGTGTGTGTGTGTGTGTGTGTGTGTGTGTGTGTGTAGATGATGGAACCACGGTTTCTCAAATACTATAAGACTTAAAAAATATTTAACTGCAGTTTCCTCAATCTGACATTCCTGGGAAGAGCTGATTAGATTGTGGTACCAATTGGACAACCGGAAGTAATATCTCTATCCGATACATTTAGAACTTTTATTATATCTTCCATGGAATTAAAGATAGAAACATATAAATATATAAAATAATAAGTTGTAAATGAATCTCACAGCCCATGGAAAACAAGTGGAAAAATTAAAATGTTTGTAATTGACAGATAAATGTAAGTGTCAAAAAGCCAGTAACATCACTGAAAACTTTTTCTGGGGAGTACATTTAATATTTCTTATTTTATTAATACGTAAATATTTGTAATTATAAATAAATAAATTTATCATCACGGCATATTACCCATTTCTGGGTGTGCCAATCTGCTTTATCGCAGATATCGGTAATGATGATGACATATTTGTACCGTGCAGGCGCTTACCAGGCGTCACCTCACGGGCACTCATTGCTGGCGTGAAGAGTGCACCACAGGGGTCACATATTTGGCGTCGAACCCGGTACCCCCCAAGTTCGCGACCAGACACTCAGGCACGAGGCCATGGGACCCCATAATAATATAATTATAGATACATATATTACATATACCCTTCAGAAATACCGCCAATCTCATTAATGAATTGGAAGAAACATTAGAAGAATAAGAGTAACTAGAATAAATTAAAAAATATAAAAATATATAAAGAAGATATGTGTTTTTGTGTGTATCAGAAATGTCAAATATGTACAATACTTATATAGCCTAATATGGAAATGGTGAGAGGTCTTGTGCTGGCCACAACAGATTTTTTAATTTCGTTTTTCAAACATGAACATTTTTTTACATTTAATCATTATATTAATGTTAACATTATATATAAAAAGAAATTATCATAACGAAATATATGTCATAACATTATCAAAACTTCAGTCTACCTGTTTTAGAGAAACAAAAATTTCCATTACAATGGTGTAACAGCTATAAAACTGGTTATAATTAGTTTTAAAGGTTGTCTTGTTTTGTTTTATGTGTTCTCAAGACAGAATGCATCTTTCTTAAAATGTCACCAGAATTTTTATATTACATTTGCTGTTTAAATTATTTTATTCGAATTAGAAAGGCTTCTGGATACATATAATTATTATAAATTATAATGCTTAACATACAGTGAACGAACATATATCAAATTTTAACAATTTGTCATTTTCTCTCATATTTCAAATACTACTAACGAGAATTAATTCTCAAAGGAAAAATGCTTTAAGAAGAAATTACATTACTATACGAAATCCAGGTATTAATTTAGTAAAATTACAAAACTTCCTTAGGTATTACTAGAGAATAGTAGAGAAATAGGTTTAACGAAGGATTATAAGTTGTAGGTTGTAGACTAATGCACGTATTCATAAACACTCGTAAAAATTTTAAACGGTACGTTATAATATTTATCCAATAAAAACAGTCGACACTGAAAGAAAAATCAAAATTTTATTTGTCAAGTTTGATTCTATTTGTCAAAAATTATAACGAGCCGTTTTGAAACTTTACGAGTGTTTATGAATATGGGCATAAGTGACACCATCAAAATGTAAATATAAGTTGTCAATGCCTTACTTGTGACTGATGTCAGATTTTGGCATTTAATATTTAGGTCTATTTCACAAAAATAAAACTCCAAGCGAAGCTCTATTGACATCTGCCATTTATAACAACAAAAGTACATGGAAAAATTCAATTCTGTTTATTGTTTAGGACCAAATTATTATGTTATATAGTCTTTAAAATAAAAGCCAAGAAGAATGGTAGCAACACGTAAATCTACTTCAAGGCGTAGTGTGCTACGAAACCCTAAAATCTAATCATTTCTGTTATCCTAAATAATAATGTCATTTAGGGCATATAAATTTGGTATTTATATATTAGGATGATAAAAGTGTAACTTCGGAAACAGCCCCAAAGGAGTTATGGAACTAATGTAATAATCTATTATTTTTATAATCTTTAAAAAGTTTAAGCTAATCCTCATTTTTGGATTAGCGAATTCTACTCTAATTTTAACAGTTTATATCTTAAAATATAATCTAACCTATTCTTACTATCTACCTTACTCTTGATAATATTTTGAAGATTAAATTTTAAATACCGGAATAGACTAAACTAATATCCGGAAAAGCATCGTTTTCGAGCTAAGGGCTCTTAATTTTAGTTGGCTATGACCTATCACTTCAGTTATTATTTTCTTTATTTAAACTTTTAGCATTGAATGGCAGACGCATTGTGAATGAGCATACTGTTTGTGATTACGCTAACGCTTGGTATTAAGAAGAACGACAACTTCTGTACAAAAATATGAAGAGAAAATTTTTAAAAAATTGTTCCTGTACTTTTTTTTAAATCTTAATAGCCCTTTTTAAGATTTTAAAAAAATCAACTCTAGACCTACATACTTCCGATATTAACCTGCAATTTCAAAAAATAATTATGGATCTCTATTAATACTGGACTTTGATTTTAATGGTAAAACGAAAATTCAGTTGCATTTCTCGGTTTACCATTAAAATCAAAGTCAGATACTAATAGATTTCAATAATAATTTTTTAATGCAGGTTTATATGAGAAGTATGTATGTCTAGTGTTGATTTTTTAAAATATTAATAGTTCTAGTATAGGAAAAATTTATTTGAATTTTCGCTTCATATTTTAGTACAAGAACAGCCATTCTTCTTAATGTATGATCGAGTATGGTAGCATAAGAAATCCAAACAAATCCTGGCGTTTTTGAATGAAGGTTTCAAAATATACTACGATGGTGATGTGCTTGCTTTGAAGTTGGTGGTCGTCATTTTGAGCAATTATTATAATATGTATTACAAAAATGACTTATTTAAAATAAACAAATTTAACATAGTAGCTGACAGAATGGGTCATAGCCAATTAAAATAGAAAAGAGACTCTTTTATGAATCTGTAGCTTAAAAACGGTGCGTTTCCGAATATGATTAATTAGTAGTCGAATGATTTTGGTCTTAATGTTCCATATATTTATTTCAACATGTACAAAATATTTGAACGTTTCGGGCAAAAATTTAGCCCATCTTCAGCAATAGGTAAAAAATAAGCCATGATGATAGCTTCTACAGTTTTTTCTTCATCGTTCCTATTATGATAACCAATAAATCCTGGAGTTGATTTATTCGTACAACCTGTAAAACTGAATCGATAATTGGATTTCAAAAAAAGAAATTTTATATTTTACCTATTGCTGAAGATGGGCTAATTTTTTGCCCGAAACGTTCTAATATTTTGTACATGTTGAAATAAATATATGGAACATTAAGACCAAAATCATTCGACTTCGAATCCCATAAAGGTTCCCAAAGAATTCTCCTATTAATTAGTAAAAGTTAGTCTATTTGGCATCCCCTACATACCCTATAAATTTGTAACATTGTAAGACGTATTCATTAACACCCTCTCTAGGGATACCTACCCATTTTAGAACCTTAAACTAACTAGGTGCCTTTAAAATATCTTTTTGTACGATTGTGTTTATCGATAGGGTTTCCATGGCAGTAAGCTTTCTTTACAAATTACTGATCGGTAAGTGATGTGAATTTTAACTGTAAGTTAAATAAACAATATTGAATCGGTTTATTGACAGCAATAATCAATTTGTTATTTGAGAGTTCATTTCGTTTCCATTTTGTTTATTTAACTGACAAATACAATCTTAACCAGAGATAAAAGAGGTCCCAACCAATCAGGAGGCGAAGGCGGTAAATAAATGAAAACAACCATCAAAGCTTACTTTAAAAATGACAACCAAAAACTTGTAATATGTCAAAATAATTTTCGAATCTTATTCTTCTTAATATTGTGCGTTGATTATGCAAAAAATCGTAATAAGCATTACGGCCAGTAAGTTCTGTCCTACCGGTATTGGAAGTATTGGAGTTCTTGACTTTGTCTCGATCTCCAAAATCATCCTCAACCAGTAGGAAGCAATTACTGCCTTTAATACGAGGGGTCGTTTTTATATTCGAACTAGGCATGAAAAGAAAAGAATAGAACAGAAAGAAAAATTTATTTTTTGCCCTCCTGAAGTGTAATGGGAACTTTACAATTGTATACACAGCAAGTGTAACCTACATTTTACGCTTACTGTGTTGTAACTTGTCTAACTATGCGGTAAAATAATCAAAATACACTGGACGTTTATGGGTATTTAGAAAAGAAATTATCTTTACTATAATAAAGTTCATGTACCTACTTAAGTTATTTTTTTACTTTAACATTTCCTATATTTAAAATTAATTTATATAAACCAAAATCACGGCAGCGACATCTGTCATTATTGTAAAAATCCGCCGTTACCGACATAGTCACCGATCGATATACCTGTCAAATACGCGAGGCGAACATTGCTGAAATGTCAAATGTCGAGATCTACCTATTATTTATTACGAAGAAAACATCAGCAAATAAATATATTATCAGTCATAAACAACGTCTATTATTACAGATAATTTTTCGCTGGAAGTACTCTAATGAAGGTAAGTAAAATCAAATTTGGAAATTGACTTAACCTTTTCAGAAGTACAACCTATCTCATTAAAAAAAGTGATTTTCATTATCGTCGGCCAAAAAATTTGATACAATTCTCGTGCGTGAAGTATTTTACAGCGCTCCAGCTAATAAGGCACTCGCCTAATACAACTTACAAGCACTCGAATGTAAATAACTATTTCAATATAGGCACCTTGCTTTTAGATACAAGTATTACCTTGTTTCAATCTTTAGTCCATTATAAAAATATTCCTTTGGTTTGTCCGCAAAATGCCTTCAACAGCCGTTGCAAGTTCGTCACTGTCCCTAAATTTAATTCCCTTTAGTGTTTTTTTTGTAGAAGGGGTGGAAGGACCAGCCGTTGAATGGCTTAAAGGTGAAACAAAAGACATAAATGGTCCACGTGTATTGTAAAATTCGGGCAAGCTCATCTTCAGCAATCGTTGAATATTCAGTAATTATTAAATTTATTACAAAATTTTTAAAGTTGTGTTAGACACGATGATCTATATGGACTACGTCGATAACAATTTTAAATGCAGCATTTCAACAAGCTTCCGAATCAATTCGGAGTTGGTGAAATACTACTGGGTCACAACTATAATAGTGTTTTTTTGTGATTTATAAATAATAAATATAAATATATGATCACGGCATATTACCTATTTCTAGGTGTGCCAATCTGCTTTGTAGCAGATATCGGTAATGATGATGACATATTTGTACCGTGCGGGCGGTTACCAGGCGTCACCTCACGGGAACTCATTGCTGACGTGGAGAGTGCACCACAGGGGTCACTTTTGTGCCATTTAAAATTCGAAATATTTGGCGCCGGTCGGGATCGAACCCGGTTCCCCCAGGTTCGCGACCAGACACTCAGGCACGCGGCCACAGGAGATTTGGAAACAAAAATAGGCATAGGGGCTAGATCTGGAATATAAGGCGGATGATCAATTTCTACTAAGCCACATTCAGCAAAGCAGCTTTTAAAAGTCCAGACTTGTGGGTTGGTGTATTGTCGAAGTGCAATAGGACACCTTGCATGACATCACAAACTGACAGACATTAGAACTAATACTGCTGCAATTGTTTTGTCAATTGTCACACGTTACCAAGGCATATGTGATTAAAAAACAATATAATGAAAAATTACATTAAAGTTGAAAACTGTCTAATCCGGGATTATGAAAATGACCCCTCGTACTTAAATAACTACTTCCATCTTACCTGTTTGTAAATAATCCACTGTACACTCACACACACTCACAACACCTTGACAACACAATCCATACACTTAGTGCGGGTAGTACGCGCGCACGGCACGGTGATGGTACACGGTATTTCGTTTTGAGTTCGCGGTACTGTTACACGACACAAGCACAAAGATCGTTCCCCTCGGAGCTCTGGGCGCAGAATGAAAGTCGAAGCCGAGAGAGCAGCGGTGGGAGTTCTCCGATACTCTCTGAGTGAGGGAAACCAAGAGGTCGATGAGGATGAGGATGAGGGAGATACACGGGATTTTATTGTAGAGGGTGGACTATGGAAGTTGGAATTTTAGATGGAAGAAGGAAATGTAACCCTGGAGAACGAGTCTAATTCGTTTGGAGACAGTTTAGAGACTGTCTCAATCATTGATTGCAGACTTGTTATACTCTGTCTCGCCAAAACTCAAAAGATCGCCATAAAACTTTGGAACGCCTCTTACTTAAGTTGACAAAGCAACAGGGGTGTAGTCGAGGGTATACGCGGGTATACGCCGTATACCCTCTGGATTTCTTGGGTGCCCGAGCGTGTACCCTCTGCTTTTAAATATTTGAGACACAAATTATAAAAATTAAATCAACTAATGAAAATTTTATGCCACAATTACTATCATTTTTTTAGAAATTATCTTTATGTTTATAAAATGTACTTTATTTCATTGGCGTCGCCATCTTTTATTGAAATTTTAATTTTTGTTATATAGAAGCCGTATACCGTTTTCAGTTTTCGCAAAATGTACGATTCGTAGTAGGCAGGTTTGTGACTTTGATACATAAGGCAGTATTTAATTATTTTATTTTTTTCTTTGTGTTTATAGTTTTTGTATTTTGAATTTTAGTTGAAAATTTAAAAGATGACATTAACTTCGTATTAAGTCACAATGTATAATAGTCGCGCGCATATTGTGTTGTTAAGTTTCGATTTTAGACAGTTTATCCAGATAAATATATTCTCTTTTGTAAAATGTTCTGTGAGCTGGCAATTTATTTTTATACATGAAAGGGAAAAAACATGCAACTTCACATCCCTTGAAAAAATGTAATTTTCAATTATAAGGCATTTGACCTTGAATGAAAAAAAATTTCGCCTGCGGCGCCATTTTTTCTTGGTTTTTGCCCCCCCTGCGTATTTTTTTTCTTAATTATTGCTGCCCCCCCTGCGTATACCCTATGTTTCCAAATATATTTTCAGCGTATACCCTCTGCTAATTTTACGACTACAGCACTGCAAAGCAACCCAAATTTCCACCCCTCATAAATAAGACTGAGAACACTTCAGATCCATATAGGTAACGTGAGTATTTTTTAACGTGAAACATTGGGTTTCTCATATTCACAGTTACGACTTGACATTTGATGATTGACAGCAACGTATTTGCCCGTTCCATTTAAAATGAAACATAGGGAACGAATTTGACATTTGATAAGACGTCAATACAGGTTAATTTTAAAAATTTAAATTAGTTGTAGAGTGGTTTTCTGACTCGGCTAAATTTCTTACAATATTTAAATATAATACTTCTGTCAAATTCATTCCCCATGTGTCATTTTAAATGAGACAGAGAAATACATTGCTGTCAATGAAATGTCAAATCATAACTTATAGGAAAATTCAACGGTTATCTGTCATATTGACAAGATGTCATTAGAGGTTAATTTTGTTTAAATAATTATACCTGTTTTCTAAAAATTAAATTTAGATGTAGAAAAAATACTGTATGCACCTTGTGCCCGAAATATGTTTAGTGCTCTCGAGTGGTTTTCTGACTCCGCTAAATTTCATACAATATTTAAATATAATACTTCTGTCAGATTCGTTCCCTATGTTTCATTTTAAATGGAACGGGTAAATACATTGCTGTCAATCAAATATCAAGTCGTATCCATGGATATGACAAACCCAATGTTTCACGTTAAAAAATACTCAGGGTATATTTGCTAGCAAGTCTGCAAAGTGTTGTTTTTGAAAATTATGCTGCTTAATAATATTTAATAATTCGCTTTTAGTACAATTTTCAGGAAAAGAAATATGTGCTTATAAAAAATTAATTAATATATCATCACGGTATATTAGCTATTGAATGTGCCAGTCTGCTTTGTACACAGATTTCGGTAATGATGATCACACATTTGTACCATGCTGACGTTTACCAGGCGTCACCTCACGGGCACTCAATGCTGGCGTGAAGAGTGCACCACTGGGGTCACTTTTGTTCCATTTGAAATTCGAAATCAAAAATTAATAATTTCTTGTTTTTATGTGCATCGTAAGCCGCGTTATCCATAACCATCATTTGAAACACGTTTGCTACATAATTAAAAAAAAATATTGTAAACTATACTAGAACAGAAGTTGTAGCAAAACTAAGGTTTTCTTAATGTGAAGATGCTTAAGGTAAGTATGAAATAGTAGAGGAAAATTTAATCCGGGTTATAATAAATAAAATAAATAAATAAATATATCAACACGGCATATTACCCATTTCTGGGTGTGCCAGTATCTACAACACATGTAGACATCGGTAATGATGACGATATATTTCACCGTGTGGGCGCTTACCAGGCGTCACTTCACGGGCACTCATAGCTGGTGTGGAGAGTGCACCACAGGGGTGCCATTTTAAAAATTGGAAATATTTGGCGGCTGTCGAACCGGTTCCCCCAGGTTCGCGATCAGACACTCAGGCACGCGGCCACGGGACCCCCGGTTATAATGTCGTTAGCATAATTCATACTCAAAACTGACTACGTTTATCCAAGCTAATTCACTTAAATTCGAACCATATTAATACAGCAATAATAATTTCTTATTTCTGTAATAAGTATCTTTGCGTCTTTGGGTAGAGATTATGGACTGCAAAATGTGTTGGCCCACAAAATATTTAAATTTTTTCCTTTAATCCAACCCTGCTATCGGATGTAGTACGCGTGCGCAATACGCTGAAATTTGACTGTAAGAGTTGTCGGATGTCGACTGTCGGTGTCGGATCGTAAAACGGTCATTTCCCATCTTTCTACGACAACAACAGTGAACAACACTACGACAGTAACGTAAAAATGGACGAAATGACATTAAAATGAAATAATTATACATTATCTACAACAAAATGGTATTTTATATTATAAAAGATACAAAATATTCAAAGAAGAAAAGATATTTAAAAACAAATGTCCATGAATGTATAAAATGTATATAACATTAGTATAGAGGGTTAAGGGTTGGAAATAATGATGTCTTCATGAACAAGAGAACTAAAACATATTTAAAATTGTTGTACAGACATTCTTTCTTGTAAATATGAAATATGAAAATATATATGAGGTTTTATTCACCATCGTCTTGTATGTTTTTATCTTCTCTTTTGCATGAGCTGTCGCAGTTTTATTATTTGAAGCCATATTGCAATTAAATTAAAATAAATTCGAAGAGATATAATATCCATAACTTCACATAAAAGTAACAGTTCGCTACGACACCTTACGACCCTTGCAACTTTTGTACAGTGGAATGTTGTGTGCTGCTAACGTGCAACGACTTACGACAAGCGACATCCGACATACGACTCAATTGTAGAATAGGCTTTAGAGAAACATTGAAAATTATGGCAGTGAACTCTGCACTCCATAGCTCTTATTCGTTGAATAATTTTGTTATAGCCAATCATATTCTGTCATGTGCCGAGATATATACGGGAATGTTTAAATTTGAGTTTACTCACTTGATATATAAATAGGTAGTATTAAATTGTTTCTTCATTATTTTTGATATTTTCCTTTGATACAGTTTCTACTCGCCTATACTTGACACCATCCTCAACCGATTTTTTAATATTACAATTAATGCTCTCTTCGTATGTTATACAGTTTCTCATAATATACACTAAATCTGAAATGTCATAATGTATATTACTCGTATGAGATGGCAACTTCAATTGCAGCTAAAAGAAATGGAGTACAATTGTGCAATAAGATTAGCGAACCATCAAAGAAAATATGTGAATGAGTCAGCATATGCAATGATTATTCATACGAGTAGCAAAGCTTACGAGTAAACTTCTTCCTGCTTAATAATAGGAATATATTCGTTTTAATTACTTAGCAATATTTTATGTATATGTATGCACATTCATATTAGTCAATACTCTATAACAAGGTAGTCATTTATCAAAATTAATTCCTTATATTTGTAATAATAGAAAATAGGAAAGAAAGAAATTATGGGAATAGTTGAAATGCTGTGCACATAATGAAATATTTTTTATTGCACCGAGAATTTTTAATAAACGTGAAATTCTGTATTACACAAAATCCTGATATGAATACAAATACAATGAAATTTATTCTCCGAATAATAATGAAATCACTACCGAAATAGTGATCTAAATGATTTAAATACTATATAACTTATGCAAAAATCTGTTGTATCCAGCATAAGACCTCTCGCCATTTCCATATTAGGCTATATAATAGTTATTTATGTATTAAGAGCGTAAGGAGGCTTTTATGGCAGGCGGCGGGATTTTGGGCCCGATGCTTAAGCCGAGGGATAAAAACACGTCAAAGGCCATAATAGTATATTGTACAACAAGAGTGGATATGATGCTCATATCCCATGAGGATGAAGTTTGGAGCACGACGCCGCAGGCGGAGTGCCTCAATCATCCGAATGGGATATGGGCATTCCACTCGAGTTGCACAGTATACGTTTTCTACGACCAGCGAATAGGTTTAATTAATTTATTTTTTTATTTAAAATTCAGTGCAGTATATAATCTACTGATTTAGTAGCATTAAAATTAATTCAGTTGTTTTTCATATCCACCCTAGAGTGGATATGAATATCATATCCACACTGTTCAGCGTGCGAATATAGCATCATATACAGTAGGGAGTAGGAAAAAGCAAGTTACGCTCGTGGTACATACAAAACTTTATGCACGGATGAGAATTTTCAAATTATGAATATTAAAAAAATTGTATCGAAAAGAATTTGTCATCGTACATTCAGTATATAGTGTTGCTATAAAAGCGGAGAACAACAGTTTATTGTTTGTTTATTAGTTATGTCATTTGATTTTTATTTTGTGTATCTCTGTGTTTTCCATACAAATATCACAAAATTAATTTTCATTTTTCATTAAAGAATATAAAAAATTTCGATTTGTAATACAAACTTTTCATGTTGCCTGTTTAAATTGTTTATATTGTAATTTATAATTTGGTTTGACTAGCCCGCGGGCTATAAAGTGACTTTTATGTCAAAAAAATTCGTGTATAATTGTCAAATTATGATAAGTCCGTGCATAAATACATTAACATTACTGGTACACACACATCAATTCTAATTACATTACATTTATTATTAATATAATTTTTAATTCATTCTATAAATAAGTTTCCTCTTACTCTTCTAAATGTTCGAGATTCTTCAAAGATGAGATTGGCTATTTAATTATTAATAATAAAATAAGAAATATTAAATGTACAGAAAAAGCCTTTTGGTTTTTAGACACTAACATTTTTCTGTCAATTACAAACGTTTTAATTTTTCAACTGTTTACCACGTTGTTGTTTGGGCTATTAGATTCATTACAACGGATTATTATTATATAATTATCTCATTACCTACGTCTACATGTGTTGTAGATACTGGCACACCCAGTAATGGGTAATATGCCGTGATGATATATTTATATATTTTTATTAAATCTATAGAAGATATAATAAAAATGTTCAATGTATCGAATAGAAAATGATTGTAAAAATGTTAAAATCGGATTCTAGCAACCTTAATACATGCTTCTCACTAAAATCTAGATGCGATTTTTGTCATGAATCCAATACCTCTCTTAGCGAAACGTAAAAATTAAGTGAATATGGAAAGACTCATTTGAAATCAGCAACTTTTACTTTTTCGTGTTTCCCTGTCGGATCCACACACGCGACGCAGTTTTTGTTTATATCCGTAGAACAGCAAAAACAATTGTGCGAATGTAGATCAGATTTCATTTTTCTCACGAGCGCTGTACTCGTCTTCAGCCTCAAGACGGAGTGGAGTGTCTATCACTTGTGACGTACAATACACTGGGAGATAAAGAGGAGTGACATATTTCCAAAACGTATTTTGTATTAGGTATTTGATATATTAAATTTGATGGTACAGAGACCGTCAAAAAAAAAATTGGTCGAACAATTTATCATCAATTATTTAGTAGTTACTTAAAATATCTTGTAAGCTTACAACCTGAATCATTAAGATTCAAGTAAAATTCGATGTGAAACAGATAGAATGGGGTCATCCCACATTTTTTAAAGTGTACTTAAAACTGTTTCCATACCTATACAGGGTATTAATTAAAAATCTGGCTATAGGCGTTTAACATGGAAAATTAGTTTTTTATTGCTCAAAAGACACCAAATTATTTTTAGAGAATAATGGTTTAAATAAATGATGTAGAGAATTAAATTCTTCATATAATTCCACAATCACATTTTCTTTTACACGTTCCGTAATCAAGCAAATTGAATTCAAAATTTTCTAAAAATAACAAATAAATGTAATGACACATTATCTGTCAGAAAATGTAATTTGCATCAATATAATATTAATTACTAATTTGTTTCTTTTCCCTCATATTCAATAGATGTAGAGTTAAAGAATTATAAAGAGATTAACTTTTGTAAATCAGCCAACTTTGCTAAAATCATGGAAACAACTGATATATTTAAATAATTCTAATTGATAGTTGTCAGTGTCAAGTACAATTTACTGGCTATATAGAATGTTTTCCAAGGAACTTTTAGTGACCAAATTAGTCGAATACCTTAATATTTTCTTTAAATAAAAAAAAAATGTGTGTGCTTAAGACCGCACGTCCAAAGTGAAAACTTCTACCGTGAGTATTTTTTAACGTGAAACATTGGGTTTGTCGTATCCATGGTTACGATTCGACATTTGATTGACGGCAATGTATTTGCGTGTCCCATTTAAAGTGAAACATAGGGAACGAATTTGACATTTGACAAAACGTCAGTAGAGGTTAATTTTGTTTAAATAATTATACCTGCTTTCTAAATTAAATTTAGTTGTGGAAAAAATATTGTGTGCATCTTGAGCCCGAGTAATTTTCTGACTTGGGTAAATTTCTTACAATATTTAAATATAATACATCTGTCAAATTCGTTCCCTTTGTTTCATTTTAAATGGGACACGCAAATACATTGCTGTCGAATCGTAACCATGGATATGACAAACCCAATGTTTTGCTTTAAAAAATACTCACGGTATTTTATTGTAATATTTCCTACAATTAATGACAGCTCATAAACGTCATAACAACTATCTTATGTTTCGCCGATCAAACTTTTCACATTTCTGCATGGCAGCCCTTGACGATACCTCTAATTTGATACCAAACACGAACACCGTGATGCGTGACGGATTAGCTATGTTCACTGTCCAGGAAAAAATGTGCAAGGTGCTCCTAAAGACGTTTTCACTTCAAAAAAATGTTTCTTGCGAATCAATAATGATAGCTTCGTCTTTTATTAATATTCGTATCCAAACGCTTCTATATGTGATTAAATATTTTAGTACCATACATGTGTACCATTTCTAAAACATTGACCGGAAATTTATTACAAATTGTCTACGATGTAAGCTTGTAAATCTGAGTCACGGCCACGATTTAAAATAAACTGTTTATGCCACTTGTCATGTTTTTCATTGTTTCTGATGGTCCGCTTGATACGTGTTTCCTTGAATAATCCGCTAGATGCGCTACGTGAGAACGACCCTACCACAGAAAACTATTTTTACATAAAATATAAAAATGAAATGCATAATGAATTTATTTTTAATATAAATTTAGATATTTAAGGGAAACCTGAATCAGTACATTGTTAGAATTTAAAATTGGAAAAACTAATAAAGTGATAGAACCGTACGCTTCCAGATTTCCAATATGTACTTCAAAACCTGGTTTATTTACCTTTCTATAAGATATAACATGTAATATTTTCAAAATGACATGCAAATGACAGGTGTCAGTTGGGTCGTTCTCACGTTGCGCCTCTAGCGGAAAAAACGAGGAAACACGTATCGCTTTGGACCCTCGTTTTGTGCAGAGTGGCACAACCAGTATATTTTAAATCGTGGTCACGGCAAATTGTGTCGAAATAAAATACTTCCTATATAAAATGAAGACCACCCAAGTGGTTATTAAACATTATAAACTAATTACATTTTTATAGATATATCGTGTATTGGTCATCTTATATAGCAACAAATTATTATTGGTATCCAATAGTTTCCTTCGTTACAGTCATAGCCTTATATCTCTCATTTACGACATTCAGTATGATTATGCGAATATTCTAAGTTGTCTCGATCACAGAACTACAGAACAATGTAATGCTGAACACAGTCTAGAAGAAATTCTTAGGAAAAATTGAACGTGTAGTATTGTTTATAAAGAATTTGAAATCGAATCTGTTTCTCTGGAGATGTTGGTGCTGGCATTATTAGAATGAGAAACATGAACGCGAGAAATTTTTTTATATTGTTTTATTATTTTATTATGAATATTATAGACTTTTATTTTTAATTTATTTTGGATTTGACCCATATTTTCACTTCATTTTGTTTTCAACAATACAACCATAAATCAGTATATACATAAAAAAGAAATTATAAATACAATACAACAATTGACATTAATTTTAAATAAAAAATACATCATAAATACATATGTATAAAGTCGATTTCCCATTGGAAAAGATTCTATATATGCAGTAAAATTACAATTTTTTACAAATTCCATACAGAAAGTTCCTTGGAAAATATTCTATAAATCCAATAAAATTATCACATGAATATACATTATGTATACTCATATATAAATAATGTAAAAATGCGTACACTTACGGAACATTCTCTTTACAATCAAATAATATCACTACCCATTTTTGAAATATTGCCCCAAAAGTCAATATACCACATTTAGGTAAAAACTTCAAAGTTTTCAAAAATCTAATTTTTATGTATCTAGATACTTTTCAATGCGCTGATTCCAAATTTTGAAACCGCATACAAACCCTAAAGCAAAATAACTGAAAATGGCCAAAAATCGCAAAAATCTAAGGTGTACCCCTTACGATTTTTTCAGATTTTGGCCATTTTCAGGGGATTTCAAGCTTTTATTCATAAAGAATGAACCGGTTGGACAAAATTTACGAAAATTGCTATACTTATGTATTTTTGTCCGTAGATTCGAATGATGATGTCGCCAAATTGATATCTCGATCCATTTTTGGGTTAATACCCAAAAATGGGCAGTTTTGAGCAAAACTTTAAATCTAAATATCTCGAGAACGAAACGAGGTACCGACCTGCGGTTTCAAAATTTGGAATCAGCGCATTGAGAAGTATCTAGATACATAAAAATTAGATTTTTGAAAATTTTGAAGTTTTTTTCTAAATATGTGGGGTATATTTACTTTTGGGGCAATAATTCAAAAATGGGTAGAGATATAAACTTGATAGTAATATTATTTGATTGTAAAGAGAATGTTACGTAAGTGTACGCATTTTTAGATTATTTGAACAACTGTGTGAATTTTTAGAAATAAAAAGTATTGAAATAAAATTGATAAATGCTACAAAAAAGGTCCTTGGACAATATTCTATCCATCCAATAAAATTATAACACGAACACATGCTATTTTTTACAAATTCCTTACCAAAAGTTCCTTTGAAAAGATTCTATAAATCCAATAAAATTATAAAATGAACATAATTATGTAAATTGCACTTGACAATTCCTTCTTTCTTTTTCAGCTTTCTCCTATTTTATTAGGGGTCACTCTTTCTTACTCTTCTCTTTAACTCATTCCTGTCCAACGCATCTTCTTCACACAGTTCTTCCTCTCTCAAGTCTTTTGCTATACAGTCCTTCCATGTTCGAAGTTCGAAGCAATTGAAAATATAAAATATGAACTAAATAATTTAGTTCAGATTTCAAATTTTTATGTACCACTCATACACAGTTGAAGATAGAATAACGGACGATGAAAGTCTATATTCACCATGAAATTCTCTTTCTTTTCATGGAAGGCATGATTTTTTTACTTCATCAGATCTTGAGTTACAGTTCAACAATACGAAATTTCGATGAGAAACCATGTAAATAAGAGCGAAACGCGTCTGTGGTTCTGTTGGAGTGGGCTAGACTCTGATAAATGACCGAGAGGTTGATTCAGAGACTGAAATTTTATGAAACATGTCTAGTGTTAATTTTTAAATATTATAACTGATTTTTTACTAAACTATGAGTAAGTATATGATAAATTAAAAAAAAAACTTCAGTACAAAGTAAAAATAGTTCATCTGATCAGACAACAAAAACAGCCTATAATAAAATTAATTTTATTTACTTTAACAATAAAGATTCTTTGTTCAATTCAACATCATTAATTTAGAAATAAGATCAATAGTAGATTACATTTCTTCGGTAGTGAAAAGTTGTCAGGATATGTGTTATCCGTTTTTAAATTCTGTGTCAAATGAGATGCTATCTCCGATAAAATTCTTTGTAAGACAAACGATAGTGATAGTAAATTTTGACACAATTAGATTGACATGATAGTTTGCATGTTTCAAGCTACACCCACTCATATAAATCATTCGATAAATAACAATGAGATTTATTATTAGCTTAATATTCAATTATAGGTTACTCCTTTCTCCTATTTTGGAGGGTACCTGAGTTTAATAGTATTGTATGCTAATATAATACATTTATGAATATTGAATAAGACAGTTTATTGTATAGACAATTACTTTTAGAAAAAAAGGAATATTGGTTTTAGAATAAACTAATTATTTGTTTTTGAAAATAAATTTACAAACAATATAAGAAATATAAAAAAATCTGTTGTGGCCAGCACAAGACTTCTCGCCATTTTCATTTTATGTTATATAAGTATTATGTTGCACTTCGCTATCGAACCGTCGTTTTATAACAAAAAATTACAGAACTTAACCCAAATATTATTTTTTATTGAATATACCATGACTTCTGCACACATACAATTCTAATTATATCTATTTTTCATAGTATGAGGACGTTCCTACGTCAGAGATTATTCCAATTCATTAACAAGATTGGTGGTATTTCTGATAGATATATGCATTTGACCAAAAATTTTAAATATTTAATTAATAAAACAATAAGAAAGACTAAATATACTTTCCCAAACAAGGTTTCATAATGTCACTAAAACTGTTGATTTTTGACACTGACATCTGTCATTTACAAACTATATATAAACAGTACTATGTTATAAACATTGAATTTGTCATCTGGTTTCCTTAATGTAGTTTAGCTTCTGCGATGTATTACATCCAATTATTCTATACATATATTAATAGTGTCTTTATCTCTAAATCTATACAAGATATAATAAAAATTTCAAGTGTATTGGATGGAGAATTTTATGTTCTTCAATATTTGTAATAACATAAATTTCCATAAAATAATATTTAGATTTTTTTAAGAAACTACTACTTCCGGTTGTCCATTTGCTACCAAAATCTTTTCAGCTCTTGTCAGATTAAAGTATTCGATGAAATTGGTCTTCAATTTTACAGAATTTGAAAAATCGTCCCATACACACAGACATCATTGTAAAAATGTTAAAATTCTAGTGACCTTAAACGTGCTTATTCACTAAAATCTGGATATGCGATTTTTTGCATAAATCCAATACCTACCTCTCTTAGTGAGAGATAAAAAGACAGTTAATGATTAATAAAAATATTTTCCTTTCACAATTTAAAATAGTGTAATCTTAAAGACAAAATATCTAGAGTTTCTTAATTTGAACTTAAACAATTGCCTGCCTTTCTTTTACCACTACAATAAATTCATTTTGATCAATTACGAGCATGACTTTTACCACTACAATAAATTAATTTTGATGAATTATTTGTTTAGTCCATATAAAAAAATTTAATAAGAGATTTTATCAAACAATGCTCTAACTTAATCCATAAATTTCACTCCTAGACATTCCCAACTGTTCATAGACAAAATGTAACAAAATCTCCAACAGCAGACAGAACACGGCACTCTAGTTCAGCTTTCACCTCACGTGTAGTGCTTGAAACAAAAAACGATCGCGAAACAAAAACCGATCTACAACTCACCATGTATGCACTACAGGCCATGTCCCACTCACAAATGGACAATTGACTATCGACATCGACTGATAGTGTAGTTGTAGATCTTGTTTTGTTCTAGTTTAGCAATAGAAAGGAACGAAGTAATAGTAGCGATAATTGTTGGATAAATTGGTAGGTCAGATTAGGTTAATAGTTTATTGCCAATTTGTTAGTGTTGAAGGCAAAGTTTAATTAGTTTTGTTAGAGAAAGATGTAATTACCTTCCGTCACCTTTAGTAAGGAAGGTATTGTCTTTGCTCAAAAAATTCGGTGGTGAGTTATTACTTTTTAATGAATAAGCACGTTTTATGGTCATAAGAATACGATTTTACTAGTTTTAGGATGATGTCTGTATGTGCTTCTGTGAGTCCGTGTATGTGTGTGTGTGTGTGTGTGTGTGTGTGTGTGTATGTGTAACAAAAATTTCTCCGGCGATAACTCCAGATTACAATTCTAAAAATTATAATTCTTTCGAATTTCTCTTCTTAACATCCATGTGAAGAGCTGATTAGATTTTAGTTAAAACCAGAACCAGAAGTTCCCTTATTTGAAGTTCTTAACAGTTTTTCTTGAAAAAAACGCAGTTAAATATCATTTTTTGGAATTTTATGTGATTATCAATATGAAAGAATATCTTATTGTCTATACGGTTTGATTATACATTTTCCTTCATATTCATTAAATACAGAGTTAAAGAATCATAAATCAGTCTGCTTTGCTATAACCATGGAAACTGGTGATATATTCAGATATTCTAATTGACAAATGTCAGTGTCAAGTGCAATATATAGAATCTTTTCCAAGGGACTTTCGGTATGAAATTTATAAAAAATAGTTTTCATGTTACAATTTTACTAGATATGTAGAATCTTTTCCAAGGAACTCTTGGTTTGGCATTTGTACAAAATACATAGAATTGACGAAAGGTAATGCGCTGGCCACATCTGGTTTTCATAATTTTGTCTAGGAATTGGGCTCATTATAAAGTGTGTTCAAAAAAATCCTAATTTGGAATAGGCAATGAACACAGAAACGTATGTCGGATCATTATTTAATTCAAAAGTCAAATCAAAATTAATCGTAAAATGTAATTTTTAACTATAAAGAAGGATACAGAATATTGCCATTCGCCGTTTTCTAATTTATTATGTTTCTAAAGTGTCAAATTGACATGTAATTATATACATTCAAATTGACATACTCTTTTTGTTCATAGCCTACTCCGAGTTAGGTTTTTTTTTTTAATACATGGTACTTCCTGTCTAATGCTCGTATTCACAAACACTCGTAAAAATTTTAAACGGTTCGTTATAATTTTTATCCAATAAAAACAGTCGACATTGAAAAAAAAATCGAAATTTTATATGTCTAGTTTGATTCTATTTGTCAAAAATTATAACGAGCCATTTTGAAACTGTATAGGGTAAAGATGCATAAAAATTAGTAAATATAAAATTGTAGTCAAGTGTAGATATACGTGCGCCATTATGTATGTACCGGTAGTACTTGAAAGTAATGTTGGTTTGTTGGAGTTATCGTTCAAATTATGTAGTTAAAACTTTGACTGTGATGTGTGCAACTGGCTATTTGCTTTCAACATATGTAGTGTTGGTTGTATAGAAGTATTTCCATTAAAATTACAATGGTAAACAAAAATTTTTGCACGAATTCAAACCTCTATCAATTCGAAATGATTAAAGAAACAGCAATAATTTTTGCCTCATACACATTGCAGTTATCAGAACTCATAATAATAAATTTTAAAATGATGTGGCCAGCACATTACTCCCCATTAATTTCATATACATATTTTACATAAAATCTATTTACAAAGTTCATTCAGTAAAATCATATTCTAGGGATCCTAATATGTATTTATTCATCGGCATCGATTTTTTTAACCAAAAATAATAAAATACAGTGGCGGACAAAAGTATGGAAATTCTCAAGAAGTCTTTTGATAATGACTGTACGATTTAACTGAAATAGCATATACTTGTTTTTACGGTGGACAAAAGTATGGAAACATATTAATAATATGATTTTAATCGTCTTACTTTCAATCGTATTTTGTCATTTATTTAGTGAATTGATATTAAAATGGGTAAAAATAAATATTTTTCGAGCGACTTACGAGAAAAGGTAGTAACTTTAAAAACTAATATAAAAGTCAAAAAGTTGGTTATCCAAGAAAATCAGTGCTAGAATTGGCAAAACCATTCGGCGTCTATTCGTAAGTGATCCTACTTTATCATCAAGTGAATTTTGTTCATAAATTCGGGAACACTTTTATGGAGATTTGAGTAATCGCACTGTGATACGACGGCTATGTGATGTAGGATTACTAGGAAGAGTAGCCGTTAAGGAACCTCTAATTTCAAAGAAAAACAGGAGGGCCCTAATTGAATTTGTATCGTAGACGAGTGAAGAATGGAATAATGCCCTTTGGAGCGATGAAAGCAAGTTCAAAATTTTGGTTCCGACGGGAGTCAATATGTTACATATCCTGTGGGTAAGAGGTCTGATTATAAATACCAAAAACCGAATGTTAAACATGGAGGAGATAATGTCTCGCTCTGTAAGAATAGTACAAAAATGGACCATTTTTTATATAGAGATATACTGGAGAAGGTAATGCTACCATTTTCTGAAGAAGAAATGCCTTTGTGATGGAGTTTCAGCAAAACAACGATCCAAAGCATTCATCAAAGTTTATTAAAGAATGGATTTTTGAGAAAAGAATTGATGTTTTAAAATGGCGTTCTTATTCTCAATCTCCAGACTTAAATTCCATAAATCATCTTTGGGATCACTTAGTTCGACAAATTTGGAAAAAAAAAATATGAAAAATTCCGATGAATTATGGGAGTCACTGAAATATGAATGGCAGAAGATTCCTGCAGATATATTCAGGAAATTAGTGGACTCGATGCCCCGAATATGTCAAGCTGTAGGTAGTAATTATATTTTATTTATTACTAAATAATGAATTTGTGTCTATATTTTTGTCCAAGGGTTTTTTCTTTGAATACGGGTAATTGTTATTACATATTTATTATATGTTAAATATACTTTGGAATTTTTTTTTTTTAATTTTTTTTTACTTTCCAATTTTAAATGGCACAAAAGTAACCCCTGTGGTGCACTCTCCACGCCAGCTATGAGTGCCCGTGAGGTGACGCCTGGTAAGCGCCCACACGGTAAAATATATCGTCATCATTACCGATGTCTACATGTGTTGTAGATACTGGCACACCCAGAAATGGGTATTATGCCGTGATGATATATTTATTTTATTTTTATTTAAATATACTTTAATAAATCTGTTGTATATGATATACTATTATTTATGTCATTATTTGGTTATCCACAGAAATAATAACTAAAATTATGTCGCGAAAATAAAAGTTTCCATACTTTTGTCCATCACTGCTCTTGGTATATTCAAAATATATTTTTAATTTATAAAGTTTTGTATATCTATAAATAAATAAATAAATAAATAAATATATTATCACGGCATATTACCCATTACTGGGTGTGCCAGAATCTACAACATATGTAGACATCGGTAATGATGACGATATATTTTACCGTGCGGACGTTTACCAGGCGACACCTCACGGGCACTCATTGCGTGGAGAGTGCACCACAGGGATCACTTTTGTGCCATTTAAAATTTGAAATATTTGGCGTCGGTAGGGATCGAACCCGGTTCCCCAGGTTCACGAAAAGACACTCAGGCACTCATATCTATCAAATATTGAAAACTTGTTATCATAATTTTACTAAACAAATTAACATACCATCGCTAACAGAAAATTGTAACTTAATCTCTATAAAAGTTTATTTCCAATTTTTAATCAAATATTTATTTATATGAGCAGTTTTCAGTTATATAACAATTACTTTCATAATAACAAACATGAAATTAATAAATCAACATAAATCTTTTTATTCATGAACGGTAAAGTGAAAAAATGATTCCTCACGTTATAAAAAACCCAAACAAAAAGCATATTAATACATAATCTCATAAACAAACCGGTAGTTAGTCAAAAAAGTGAAACCAGCTCGTCAAAAGTCAGTCAGTCTGCGTCAAATCTGATAGGCAGTCAGCTGACTCGCTGACTGTGGGTGTTATCACCTACTAAGATGTGTCTCCCAGACTCATTCGGTCGTGGTAGGCTGTTCAGAGCGGATAACAAAACACTATTCTGTAAGAAAAACAATCGACGCTCACTCAGTGCTGTGTGTATATAAAACAAGTGACTGCGGATATTTAAATGTCGATGTAATGAGACAATTACAGGACGGGAATGAGTCAATTTTCAGTGTGAGTGATTCTAAAACGAATTGAGGGCGGAAAAATGCCGGAAAATTTTAAGAGTAAGTAATTAAAGATAATTTAATCTAGCAGGCTTGCGAATTGCTAAATGGCGCGCCCAAAGTTGAGTAGACTAAAAAAGTTGCTAATTGACACCTGTTGATCTAATTTGAAATTATAATTCAACGAATTTTATAGTTTAAAAAACAAAATTATGTATTTATAATTACAAAATTTTATTATGCTTTATTATGTTGTGACCAATTTAATTTTCATTATATGTAATTTTTGTGTTCAAAAACCGTATAAAATATGCATTTTTATACATCTGTCCTCATCTAAAAACATAATTTTCAATGTAGGTATTTCTTCTAAAGTAAATATTAAATATTTAAAAATAATATAATAAACGTTAGGAAGAAATAACGTCGTACTAGTTGATAGATAAAATAATTTAATGAATAAATTAGATTTAACTGTATTAGTTATGGGTAACCCCCGGTTTTATAAAGAGTAGAATAAATTTACTTCTATAGTAAATTTATTCAAATTAAAAAATTCGAATCAATTGTATTTATTTTATGACAATTATAAAATTGCTGTCAAAAGTTCGACTGTCATTTGAAAGAATGAATTTTATTTCCTTTGGTAGTAAATTTATCTGTCATTTATAAAACCGGTCATTAGTCAATTTACAAAAAACGATGATGAGAAACATCTGACTGCTAAATTATCACTACATGTTTTCTAAATTTTGGTGCTTACAAATACACATATGAACATTAAAAGAATTTTAAAAATCTGATGTGGCCAATACAAAACCTCCCGCTATTTAATTTTTATTAATTTAAATACATACTTACGTATTTAGTAATGCTTCGAACTATATTATGTTCCATTGCATATAACTATTGCTTTATTTACGATTACTATTATTAATTTGAAGTGATTAGTTTTTTAGCAATGACGTTTACCTGTCAGTTACATTCATTTGAAATATAAACTGTGTAACAAAGGAATTGTGTTTATCTTAGGCTTCGGGATTAAAAAAAGAAAAATGATTTTTAAATTAATCAGTAAAATTTATAGAAAAAGTATTAATGTATACCTGTACAAAATTCAATAATCTATAATTTTCTAATGACGTTAAATGCGAAAAAATGGCATTTAATGGTATTTTTTGAAGAAAAACCATTATGAGCTTCAAGTAAAGTACCATTTCCGTTTATTCGATTTACACCAAAATCTAATGGCTTCTATTCCTATTAGAATAGGGTAGAAATACAAGGTTTCAGAATTTCTAAATGATAGTATTTGAGTTAAGGTGGATTTATGCAGCCTACTTTTTATTTTACTTTTTCTTTTTCTTTTACTTTATAAAAGTTAAAGATGTGTTAATAAATGTACTACTTTATGTGCACACTTTTAATTTTACTTTAAGAACTAAAGTTGACCAACTTTCAACTTAAGACCGTTAAAGTAAAAGAATTTCACAAATGCGCATGTGCACCACTTCACGTGACAAACATCAGCGTATGCTGCATTTATTTATTTTTGTGTAGGTAAGATTGCAAAAATTAGAAACTGGGTAAAGCTACAAGTAATACATCAGATGCACAGATTATTACATTTGTGTTCATTTTTACAGGTTATAATTATCTCTTTACATTTATGACAACTGAAAAATCACATCTGCGCATGTGTACCGAAAGCTTTAAAGTAGCTGCATAAAGTACCAAACTTAAAGTAAAAGTAAAAGCAAAAAAGAAAAGAAAAAGTAAAATAAAATGTAAGCTGCATAAATCCACCTTTAGAGTGCAAACAAAATTTGTACACACACACACACACACACACACACACACACACACACACACACACACACATACATACACACATACAGACATCATCGTGAAAATGTTAAAATTGGATTCTAGGGTCGTTAAAACGTGGTCATTTACTAAAATCTCGATATGTGATTTTTAGCACGATCCCTATACCTCCCTTACCAAGGGTAGCGGGAGGTAAAAAGTATTAAAAAATAATAAGAATTTTGAAAGCCACATGTTGGCCGAAAAATTACAAAATGTGTGACGACATATTAGAATTTTAAATAAAACTAACTTATTTTTATATATTAATATAATTCCTAGAAATCACCGCCGAGAAATCCGTGAAAATATTTTCAATATAATAAATAGTTCTGTTCTGTTATATTAATTGCAAATAAATTACTTGTTTAGTCTTTTTATGATAAATTAAATCATCGTAAATCGTAATGTATAATAAATTAGCACGTTTCCACATTTAACTAGTCATTTATTAACAATAGGTACTTTCATTAGAACATAAACAATATGTCTTATTCTTAATAATTTTTATGTGACCTTGGTATACGTCATATTGTTTCACATATTTTTTTGGAAATAAATAAGAAAATAAATAGTAAACACAATTCAGAATCGTAAATCATCTGTCTCGTTTTCAAGTGTTTTATATTATTATAAAAATAATCGAAGCAAACATTCTTCAATACTCCGCTTATCATCTATTTAGTATGAATTCCTAGTCATATGTTCTATCTTTCAAAACTATTTTGCGTAATATCATATACTCAACTATTGATAACATTTTCCTAGTAAATGTTAAAATTTATTTCCATAACTAATTCTGCTTGCTATGCTAGCTCGTATTTTATAATAATAATGTTAAGATTATAAACAAACAAAAAATGTCTCAAGAATCTGGTCAGAAGTGTATTACATTGACCCACAAAAACGAACCTCTGTTTACACTTATCAAGACATTTCAGTTATCTTATGTGTTTAGATAAGCAAATCTAATATTTAGAATCAATACTAATTTAATTCTCTGAAAAGAGTTTTCCTTGCAGGAAATTACATGTTTTAAAATACCCATAGATTATTACGAGAGTTTTTTTTGATATTTATCAGCTAGCTACACGGTAATCTGAAAGAACATCTTGTAATTATAATTATATCATTATATATTAGATGTAATTAATCAAATTAATATAGAGAAAATATGAGATATTTTTAAGATGATTTTGAGTTGACAGATAATTTAGTAATCTATTGACAACTGACACGACTGTTGCTGGCCGCGTTTGATTTAGTACTTCTAATTGTCATTGGTATTACTGATGAGCTCTAACAAGAGCGAAACGCGTCTATGGTTACTAGCTGAGCATGGCCGGTGTCTGATGATGGCCGAAAGATTGATTCAAAAGCTGAAATCTTGTAAAATATAGCGAGTGTTTCCTTAATATTTTATTAAATTTTAGTTAGTTTTAATCGCGAGTCAATGGGGTATTCCGACATTTTTTAAAAATATTTTTTTACATTAGTACAGACCAGTAGGACTCTGAATATCTAACTTGGAATAAGAAAATGTATGCATCACATGAGATATGAATTTTAAAAAATTTCATCGTAATTCAAATTTTCTTATCATGGCGCGCTTATGACGTCAACTTGATGATGACATATGGAACGAACTTTAGCTCCCAAATCCACATGTTCATGACAGCCATTTGCTTGTTTACATATGATTTTAGTAGCAGCGTGTATTTCGGTGTTTGTCCTGTGTTTGTTTGTGGTAAAAATAGGAGTAATTATTATAAAGTGGACGAAATGTCAAACAAGAAATATACCCGCGCGTGTTTTTAAACGAAAATATTTACTTTGAAATGAGCAACAGATTATCAACATGACGTCACAAATTTCAAGGACGTTTCTAGAGCTGTAAAAATTCCAATTTTGTAACAATAAATTATGAATTAAAACTTTTTATTAAACATGTTTTATTATATTTCTCTATACTATATGAAGATGGAAACTATAGAAAAAAGTTATTATTTTGCATTAATTCCATATCACCGGAATACCCCATTGTGAAATAAAACTATCTTAATAGAGATATAGTACTATAAAGAAATTATAATATACTCGAATATATTGCAATATGTTAATATTTTCTATTTACATCATACATCATAGTTCAAGAATTCGTTTTATATGCGCACACGTATGTATATTTTTGTAATTTCTATATGGAGAATGAAATATTAATTAATCCTGTTCATTGCTCTTTCTATTCATTACACTTACGTATGCGCAGGTGCACCAACTACACACAAGACTTAAATTTTAAGTTACGTTTAAAAAAAAAATGCAAATCGAAATTTTAACAGCAATATGAAATGAAGATGATTTCCTTTTATTAGATTTGCAAAGAGTGGTTTTAAAGTTTTTATGAGCATGTCACCATCAGATTTTTAATATTCAGTAATTAATAATTAATAAATATTGAATAATATTGTGAAACTGGCACAGTTGACATAGAGAAATCACCACAAGAATTATTTTAAAAACATATACCATTTATTTGTGCTATTATATTTCAACTTTCTACGAGTTATTTATATTCCCCTACAGGCATTCACAGCTGTAGTGGAGAAAACACCGCAAAAATAAGAACGTACATATATTACAATTTGTACAAAATTATATTAGATGTTATTATATTTATTTTGATGTATGATCCCAAGAAAAATCCATGAAAACAAAAAAAAAGTTATATTTAAACATTCTATGAGCCTAGTAGTATAAATTTTTGTTGCATGGTGGCAGCAACAACGTGTTTAAATTCACAATTTTCATAAATAAATTCAATAAAATAATATATTAATAAAATCGTGAATTTATGCTTTTTAGCGCGCGTTAACATTAAAGTGTAGCAGACTTGTACAAACCAAAGTTCTATTGTTACTTGTTACTTGTTGTTTGAAAATGAAATATATAGATCTACTTGTTTTAGCGTAGAAAATATATTTAATTAATATGCGCAAAAATTACTACGCGAAACAGCAAGATTTTGCACTATTTTCTAACAACTTTTAAATATGATATATATGCGTAATTAATTCAGAAATGAACACAAGATGGTACTACAAATTTCGATTTTATTTTACATAGAAATTAGTTGTATTATTAATTTTAAAAAATACGAAATGGGGACTTTGGCTGTTTTTACATTTAACCACGTTAATTTAAAATTATTTTGTAATGATTAACTATGTTTATTATTAATCACGTATCTTTCTTCCTGTTAATTCTAATAATAATAATAATAATTATAGATAATCTCTGGAAGATTTCAGATGTTTCTATTGTTTGTTTATGTGTTGGCCTCCTACGATCAATTATGAACATTGTTATTAGGTTGCAAAATGTTAGCACGAACATACAACTGCTAACAAATGTTAGCGAGCATTGTTCGCAAACATTGTTAGCTTATGATGTTCGACTCAATGTGAACCCGGCATTAGGCTGTGTCCGATGTTGCACTTTTATCACCCTAATATCTAAATGCAAAATTTATAAGCCCTAAATCTAGTGATTATTCAGAATTTTAGGAATTAGATTTTAGGGATTTGCAGGAGCACACTATGCTTTGAAGTTGACGCGCACTAATTAAACAAATCACGTTCGTTGCTATAATTTGTACAAAACGTCAAATTTACTGTCAAAGAATAGCTTCTTAGCTTCTATTTTATGAAATATAATATTAATATTTAATCTGAAGCATCAAATTAAATCGTATTGTATAATTCATTTTTGTTGTTCTAAAGTGTTGCACGCAACTTCAAGGCATAGTGTGCTCCTGCAAAACCCTAAAATCTAATTCCTAAAATCCTAAATAATGACGTTATTTAGGGCATATAAATTTAGGATTTAGATATTAGGGCGATAAAATTACAACATCAGACACAGCATTAATCATTTTTTTATACGAACGGTCATAAATTGTTAAAAATAATGTGTGTTAAAATCTACGTGTGTTTAACTACTTTGAAGTTACAAAAACAAATATATTTCATGATAAAATTATTTCTGATGACTAAACCAAGCCAGCCTACAAAGTTCTAAAAACACTGTAATTTTGTAATTATAACACTAAATACTAAATGACAAGTTTATGAGTATATTTTCGTCGTTCTTGTAAATCGGTTTTTTCTTCAAAATTCATTTATACATACAAAAAATAGTGTTCAAGGAAATTCCGAGTAAATATTATGAAATCTTTGTTGCTACATTGTCATAGAATAATCATTTATCATTTACACGTGGAAAGAAGTAGTAAGCGACAAAAAAATGATTACAATTACTATTATATTATTATAATTAAAACATTTATCAAGAAATTATTATTAATTTCGAAGAAATCTTTGAAGAGAAATAGTTATTTGTTTCATGAATGAAACATAATATTTTTTCGCCAACCGTTTAACTAAAAATTTCCATCATCAATTTAATTGAGCATTATAATATTGAACTTATTTTATCTGCATAAATTTAAAAATTTCATGAAAACTATGTCAATATGACGCAACAATGAATTTGTTTCTACCCTGAGAACGATGACAACCGCAAATGTTTTATAAATATGTATTATATTTTGGAAAAGACGGAACTCAACAATATACATTTTAAAATAAATTTTGCGAGAATTACATATTAAAAATAAAAAATGGACAGTGATAGTCATGTACAATCATTTAATATATCTAGTACCCCACCTGATATAATCAGCATATATTGCTATTATTGAAATGTTACCTGAAAAATAGAGAGAAGTTTATGAAAATAGGGCTGTTGCAAGAATTTTTATATGACTACTAAGTACAAATAATGTTACTGCCAAGTTTATATCTCTACCCATTTTTGAATTATTGCCCCAAAAGTCAATATACCCCACATTTAGATAAAAATCTTCAAAATTTTCAAAAATCTAATTGTTACGTATCTAGATACTTCTCAATGCGCTGATTCCAAATTTTGAAACCGCAGGTCGATATCTCGTTTCATTCTCGAGATATCTAGATTTAAAGTTTTGCTCAAAACTGCCCATTTTTGGGTATTAACCCAAAAATAGATCGAGATATCAATTTGGCGACATCACCATTCGAATCTACGGACAAAAATACATAAGTATAGCAATTTTCATAATTTTTGTCCAACCGGTTCATTTTTTATAAATAAAATATTGAAAATCCCTGAAAATGGCCAAAATCTGAAAAAATCGTAAGGGGTACACCTTAGATTTTTGCGATTTTTGGCCATTTTCAGTTATTTTGCTTTAGAGATTGTATGCGGTGTTCAACAATTCTGAAAATTGGTGTACTTATGTAATTTTATCCGTAGAATCGAATGGTGTTGTCGCCAAATTCATATCTCGGCCCATTTTTGGGTAATAACCCAAAAATGGGCCGAGCAAAACTTTGAATCTAAATATCTCGAGAACGAAACGAGATATCGACCTGCGGTTTCAAAATTTGGAATCGGCATACTGAGAAGTATCTAGATACATAAAAATTTGATTTTTGAAAATTTTGAAGTTTTAATCTAAATGTGGGGTATTTTGACTTTTTCAAAAATGGATAGAGATATAAACTTGGTAGTAATATTATTTGATTGTAAAGAGAATGTTACGTATGTTACTGTTTTCGTTGTAAATTTATTTTTAGTAATGAAGTTATTTCGGAATTTAATCTTTTTAATCTACTGCTATTTGTATAAATAATGTCGATGTATTTTTCGTACTAGTCCAAAAAATGATTTACTTTTTGTACAATTACCATAGTGATATAAACAATACCACTTTTGTACAAAAATTAATAACATAATAGTGTCAGCTATGTACGATTGGCGAAAAAATGATATTTTGAAAAATGATCAGTTCTTGGTTTGAAACAGAACTAACGTATGTTATTATTTTTTATTGAAGAGAATTGAAGCTTGTTTATAATGGCAGTTAGAAAAGTAATGATGCATTTAAAGTAGTCGGCATTCGAGTCGCGAATGTTTCATTCATTGAAGAAAGTTAAGAATATTTGCGCGAGTCGAGTGCAGTTGCCTTGCTTGCCTCGCTCTTAAATTAACAGTTCCGTCTTGTTTCGTTTTATTAAATTTGCTTCATTAAGTGTGAAGAAATGTGGAAGGCCATACTCCCAAACACACATACCTACCAATTATTTCACATTTACAAACCAAAATTCATAACATTATTTTGAATATTTTGGCATATGTACCTATGTATTTTATACTGTATCGTTTGTTTTCCTTTTGTTCACCAGTACTGAGGATGGTTTCATTAAAACCGAAACGTTTGCAAACAAGGAATATAATAATTTATTAACCGTCTTCAAAATTCATAAGTTTTGTGCATTAGGTAATGTTTTGTTAAAGTATGTTTAGAAAATAAATAATATCTGTACTCATATTTGCTTTAATTTTAAATTAAACTCCCTTAACAAAACCTTAACACACAAACTTATGACTGATTTATCCTGAAATCGGGTGGCCGGTAACATGTATATTTATCTCGGTATTTATATTAATACTATTAATACACAAAGTTGTTGCACCTGATAAAATGTTAATCATATTAGATATATTTAATAATAATAATAACAATAACCTACTATTATAAGATTTTACTAGTTTTACGTTGATGTCTGTTATCTGTGTGACACAAACTTCTCCGACGATAACTACTATACTAAAATTCTAAAAATAATAATTCTTTCGTATTCTTCTTTTTAATCTCCATATGAAGAGCTAAGTAGATTTTGGTTAGAATTAGTCAACCGGAAGTTCCCTTATTTGAACTTCTCGAAAAAACACAGTTAGTTGATTTTTGCCATTTTTGTGATTATCAATATAATATGAAAGAATTTCTTATTGTCTATACGGTTTGATGGTTTGATTATACAATTTTCTTCAAATTCAATAGATATAGAGTTAAAGAATTATAAAGTGATTAACTTGCATAAATCAGCCAGCTTTGTTATAATCATGGAAACAGCTGATATGTTCATACAATTCTAATTGACAAATGTCAGTGTCAAGTGCAGTTTACATATAGTATATGTTCGTGTTATAATTTTATTGAATATATAGAATCTTTTTCAAAGAACTTTCGGTATGGAATTTGTAGAAAATAATATATGATCATCTTACAAATTATTAAAATATCTTTCAGAACTCATATTAATAATTGGAATAAAACTACCTTTTTAGGAACGGTTTCTCCTCTGGCAAAAAGAGAGTTATTTCCGGGCATGCATATATTGTCTAGTAAACTGTATATATGAAAAAGGTAACATTTACTTACTTTTCTTGTTACCTTGGTTACTTCTTGTTTATTGCTTTTTTTCACATTTTTATGTCAATTACCCCTGAAGAAAGGCACCAGTTTATGGTGCCGAAACTTTGGGGTTTAATAAAAAATACAGAACAAACTAAAAAGGTTGTATTATTCCAATTATCATGTTATAATTTTCCTGGATATATAGAATCTTTTCCAATGAACTCTTGGTATGGGGTTGTACAAAATACATAGAATTGACGGAAAGTCTGTGCTGGCCACATCAGATTTTTCAATAGTTCATTCTTACAGAAGTTCTACTACTAAGCAGTTTTGCTGTATAAGATTCATTTTTAATTGTCTGCTATTATCATTAATCCATTAACGTATATTTATAATGCAGATGGATTTCGGGAGACAATCTTATCAAATCCTATGACCAAATGCGTCGAGTACACGAGTCACGAAAAATACTGTGTCTGTTAACAACATGATGATCCATGGTCAGCCTTAATTCCCTCGAGATCATTTACTTGTTAATATTACGATGAACCCATCACACACATATACAGTGTCTCCCAAACTCGAATGTCATCTAATAATCCCCCTATCCAAACTAACCAGTCTAATCAAATAAACTAAATCAGTTTTTATTTGATTCTAGTAAATATAAAGTTTACACTGTTTCCGTGAGATAGTACTAACCATTAATTTCTGCTGCATATTGATAACTGACACGCTCGTTGGTGCCAGCACCGTCGCCAAATATACGTGTGTTTGATTTAGTACTTTTTAACTGTATTACTTCTATAACACATTTGCGTAAAAATATTATACAAAAATCTGATATGGCCAACACATAACCTCCCGCTATTTAATTTTTATTAATCTAAATACATACCTACCTACGTATTTACTAATGCTGCAAACTATAGTATGTTCCATTGCATATAACTATTGCTTTATGTACTATTTTCTTTTTAAAATGTCACTATTAATTTGAAGTGATTAGTTTTTTGACAGTGACATTTACTTGTAAGTTACATACATTTGAAATATGAACTGCTTAGTAAAGGAATTGTGTTTATCTTTATGGGGTCCCGTGGCCGCGTGCCTGAATGTCTGGTCGCGAATCTGGGGAACCGGGTTCGATCCCTATAGGTGCCGAATATTTCCAATTTTAAATGGCACAAAAATGACCCCTGTGGTGCATTCTCCACACCAGCTATGAGTGCCCGTGAGGTGACGCCTGGTAAGCGCCCGCACGGTACAAATATGTCATCATCATTACCGATATCTCCGATAAAGCAGATTGTGGCACACTCAGAAATGGGTAATATGCCGTGATGATATATATACTCCAAAATTACTCCTAAATAAATGGGAACTTTAATTAAATCTGTACCAAATCGATTAAAAATGGTAATAAAAAATAAAGGAAGTTCAACAAAATATTTAAAAAAATAATTCATGTTGCTCAGTTTTTTCTGGATACAAAATTCAATATTTTGCATGAAATAATATCAAATGTCCGACAAAAAGAATAAATCGAGGAATAAATGGTTGGTAAAATTTATAAACGCAGAATTTTGAAATCGCACAAAAATTACGTCAATGGTGCTCTTTTTCCTACAGCTTCGAGAACCCCTGAATCTGGTAATCGTAACTATTCGATATACAGGGTGTCTCAATAAGCTTGCTCACTATTAGTAACTTTTTTATTTGAAGAGATACGAGGTTGGTTAAATTAGCAAAATTGTGCCATTTTATATTAGAAATTTGGTCATGTAGACAAAATAAAAATTGTGTCAGCGGTTCCCAAAATTTGGGACAGAATATATATTTTTTAAATGGAAGTATATATTTTTTATTATCGTATTAGAAAGAGTATTTTTTTCTCTTTCCAATAAGGTAATGTTGTTTATGTACAATTTTTTCAAATAAACGAGTTATTAACGTTTAAAGATAAAAATTATCTTTTATTAGTTTTGGTCAAGTAAACTATGGAAACAATTGCCTTTTATAAAATTATTATTTTATTAATTTATTTTAGAGTAATAACAAAACAAAGAAAATATTCAAATTGAAAGCCATTATTTCTTTCACACATTTCAGCTCTTTTGGAAAGAGAGCCGACCGTTCTACGTAACTGGTATCTAGATATAACTTTCCAAATAGCACGATAATATCTAACTTTTCTTCATTTGTAAAGTTATTAAACATTATTAAACACAGAGAACTTTACGGGAGAAATTATTAAACGTCAAAAAAACAAAGAATCAATTGTTTCCATGGCTTACTTGACTAAAAAACTAATAAAATAGTTTACAAAATTTAAATTTTTAACCGTAAATAACTCGTTTATTTGAAAAAATTGTACATAAACAACATTACCTTATTGGAAAGAGAAAAAAATACCCTTTTCAATAAGATAATAAAAAATATATAGTTCCATTTAAAAAATAAATATATTGTCCCAAATTTTGAGAACCGCTGACACAAATTTTATTTTGTCTACATGACCAATTTTCTAATATAAAATGGCACAATTTTGCTCATTTAACCAACCTCGTACCTCTTCAAATAAAAAAGTTACCAATAGTGAGCAAGCTTATTGAGACACCCTGTAGATACTCGTAACAGCAGATTGGCACGTCCAGAAATGGGTAATAAGCCGTAATGATATGTTTATTTATATATTGTTCTGTAGACTACACTAAACCGTTTAGCAAATATTTTGCTTTTGCAATGCTGTATTTTTAAAATAACAGAAGCTATTCTTAAATCGTTTAAAGTGGCCAAGATTTGTGAATTGAAGTTTATCTAATCTTGGCAACATCAACATTTTGTGTGGCTCTGTAAATAGTATCACGCCTGAGCGGTAAATCTCCAAGCGGAAGGGCCGTGACGTCAGACGATTTCCGGTTTGGGAATTGGCCTAAACTCCTTGCGGCACCATCTTGTACACGTCGGGCATGAATTGCGCCAATTACCAATCGAGTCGCTGGTCGCTAGCTCTCTGTCTTTCTTCATACAGTCACATGAACCATCACAGGCAATCTTAAACTGTTCTAATATGCGTACCCGTTTTCAAAAATAGAAATTTTGCTTATTATTTGTGAAGGATTCAACAAACTTCTTTGAAGCATATACAAATGAAATTGTAGTAAAGGGAGGAGTCGTTTTTAGTTTCTAATTTTATTGTAACTTTTCATTATATTGTTTTTAATCACATATGCCTTGGTAAAGTGTGTGACAATTTACAAAACAATTGCAGCAATATTAATTCTAATATCTGTCAACTTGTGAAAGTCACGCAAGGTGTCCTGTTGCTCCAAAACAATGCACCGGCCCACAAGTCAAGACTTGTCAAATGCTCCCGTTGCTGAATATGGCTTCGTAGAAATTGACCATCCGCCTTATAGTCCAGATCTAATCCCCTGTGACTTTTTTCCAAATCTCAAAAAAACAACGCTATGGGGAAAATATTTAGGGACAATAACGAACTTATAGCGGCTGTTGCTTACAAAACAAAAGAATATTTTTATAATGGATTAAAGATGTTATTAAAACAATGTAATACTTGTATCCAAAAGCAAGACTGTTTTAATCTTTTCACGCCTAGTCCATGAATATGAAAACGACGCCTCGTATCACAGAAACGATACTACAGAAGCATTACTCAAAAAACATAAATTTATACCGTGAGTATTTTTTAACGTGAAACATTGGGTTTGTCATATCCATGGTTACGACTTGACATATCATTGACAGCAATGTATTTGCCCGTTCCATTTAAAATGAAACATAGGGAACGAATTTGACATTTGATAAGACGTCAATAGAGGTTAATTTTGTTTAAATAATTATACCTGCATTCTAAATTAAAATTAGTTGTAGAAGAAATATAGTGTGCACCTTGTGCCCGAGTGGTTTTCTGACTCGCCTAAATTTCTTACAATATTTAAATATAATACTTTTGTCAAATTCATTCCCCATGTGTCATTCTAAATGAGACACAAATACATTACTGTCAATCAAGTGTCAAATCATAACTTATAGGAAAATTCAACGGTTATCTGTCATATTGACAAGATGTCATTAGAGATTAATTTTGTTTAAATAATTATACCAGTTTTCAAAAAATTAAATTTAGATATAGAAAAAATACTGTGTGCACCTTGTGCCCGAAATATGTTTAGTGCTCTCAAGTGGTTTTCTGATTCCGCTAAATTTCTTACAATATTTAAATATTAAATATAATACTTCTGTCAGATTCGTTCCCTATGTTTCATTTTAAATTGAACGGGCAAATACATTGCTGTCAATCACATATCAAGTCGTAACCAAGGATATAATAAACCCAACGTTTCACGTTAAAAAATACTCACGGTATTGAATAGAGAAAGCCAAATGCCTAGATGCGTCAACAAGACTTAAATTTTAAGCTACGTTTAAACAAAAAAAAAAATGCAAATCGAAATTTTGTTACTAGTATACATTGTAATTCATTTGGAATTTCATTCGATGTAATATTGTCAATTTAAACCAGATTTAATATTTAAGGTACGTTGGTTCATGTACAACCGGTCACGTCACATAAATTTGACCTTTCGAGTGCCTGACTATTTCTGTAACACGTTAACGCTTAATGGGATCCTTATGACTTATGACCAGAAATGGCCCATTTGGAAAACTTTAAATCTGGGGAACCGGGTTCGATCCCGACCGACGCCAAATATTTCGAATTTTAAATGGTACAAAAGTGACCCCTGTGGTGCACTGTCCACGCCAGCAATGAGTGTCCGTGAAGTGACGCCTGATAAACGCCCGCACGATACAAATATGTCATCATCATTACCGAAATCTGTATACAACGCAGGTTGGCACACTCAGAAATGGGTAATATGCCGTGATGATATATTTATTTACATAAATAACCTACGAAGTCAAGTAGAAAAGAAGTCAAGAATAAACAATGGCCCATCTGCTGACGTACGCCAACTTAGAAGAGGAATGTACAAGAAGAGAAGATCTGGCTAAGGCAACACCACCTGCTCTAAACTGTGCAATTTTCTGGATAAATACAATTTAACAGGCCACTTTTTTTCCAGTCTTTGCGGACTGTTTTTCCTCTAGCATACAAATTATTTTCCGATATTTTGTGCCGTTTTATTTATTGGTCGCTGCAAAATGTCTCCTCCATTGTTTGAAATATCTGCAATGATTTTTTCTGAAATACTATCAATTTGTTGGTATTTTTTGAATCATCCTCATAGTATGTGAATAAAAGAATTGCAAAATATAATAAATATAAATATCAATTTATAAGCGCTTCGCTGGAATATCGTCCATGTAATCATGTGGTTTTATATTTGCCTTTGTTGCGGGTAATTTATTTCGTATCTTAGTCATAACCGACAAGAGGAAATTATTAATAATTTAATCCATTTTACTATTTGTTTGCACTTAATTTTGTACTTGAAAGAATGAATCAAGGACAAAGAAAAGTTGCAATATCTTGAAAAAAATTTGGTCATATGGTGAAGCATATGATAATATAATGAGTTAAAAACATCAAGGCTTCTTGTGAACACACTAATATCACTTATAACCGTTCCTCATGACGAATTTTTGTCTTATTTAAATGTGGAATCTAATACAAGCATAGTATTTCTTCATTTACAACTAATTTTGCAATGTACCATTGCGCTGATTAGTAATTATGAATAGTGGCTTCAAAATCTCCCATTTCGTAAACGCTGTCTGTGTCACTCTATTTTATACAAAATGCAGAAGGTATTTATCTTACTAACAATTTAGACATAAAGTCAAACATAAATAAATAAATAAATAAATATATCATCACGGCATATTACCCATTACTGGGTGTGCCAGTATCTACAACATATGTAGACGTCGGTAATGATGACGATATATTTTACCGTGCGGGCGTTTATAGGCCATCCAGCGAATCAAGCGGTTTACGTCATAAATACAATATCACTAGAAACAATGACGTCATATATTAAAAAGTTTACATGAGCATGTAAAACGGATTAAAATCTGTGGGTTGCCTTCATAAACCCAAATTTTTCTTAAAAACATATCTGGTATAATATTTTTCCAGCGAAATCCAATTTTATTTAAAATATTCTGAACGATACTGCTTACGCCGTTATAAATACTTCATTCTTGTAGTATATGCAACAAACTATCTAGTATTATGTGAGATCCTTAAAAAAATACAGAATACTGCATACCATACAATTTCTCACTGTTTCTATACATTGCGTATAGCGTTTGCCACACGCTGTACATATAGATTTAATTTTCAAATTATTACTAACAAATAGAACCAAACATTACCTCAATATTAGATTTCAGTGAAAGTAAAAACCCACCAATCTATTTTTCATTTTCAAAATAAGTCAATAAATTAACTACAAGCTCTTGAATTTGACATGAAAGAGCATTTGACATTTTGACAATGAACAACGAAACCAAAAACAAAATGAAATCACAATACACGTTGAAAAGTATAATATAGACATATAATATTTAGTAATATACATGTTCAGAATTACCAATATTAAAAAAATATAATCAAACGTCATTTTGCAAAAAATTACAAAATTTTACTTAATAATAATATATCCAAATATAATTATTTCTATTAAAGGTGTCAAATACATGATAATAATGAAAAAACCAATAAAATACCGTTAATAAAATATATTTGAAAAAATAAAGAAAATTTCAAAAATCCCTATACGATGACGTAAACCGCTTGATTCGCTGGATGGCCTATACCAGGCGTCACCTCACGGGCACTCATTGCTGGCGTGGTGAGTGCAGCCCAGGGATCACTTTTGTGCCATTTAAAATTCGAAATATATGGCGACGGACGGGGTTCGAACCCGGTTCCCCAGGTTCGCGACCAGACACTCAGGCACGCGGCCAACAAACATTAGCCAACTATTTACCAATTATTTGTTATTTGGTTATCACATTAAGTTACAAACAAGGTTACCTACTTCAATACAATTTTTTGCTTATTGTTCGTTAATCTTAAACTTTTTTTTTAGAAAATATATACCATATTTTTGGACGAAGGGAAATTCTAATAAATTTTATTTTATATGATGAAACTTGCAAATATTTGTATTATAAATTAAAAATATTTAGCTCTTTATTTAATTTGAGAGAGATAACTTTACACACGTGTTGCATATAATATTTTTCCTACAACCGAAATGTTAGTACTGTTTCTCATAACACTGAGTTTCAGTGTACAGACATCTTCAAATATAGTTAGTGCTCATTCTCATAATATTCTACAAAATAAACATTCGAAAGAATATCAAAGACAGGTGGAACAGACTTCTGGAATTGTACACTAAATATTAAAATTAGGTTAGGTTAGAACTCATCATGTCAAAAAAAATTATTACTTTTCTTAAGAACTAATCCGATTTCTATCCCTATATACGTAATGTTATGTTAAAAACATATATAAATATATATATAAATTTTATTTTAAAAAAGTTATTTGTTTTTTAGTAAATTAAGAAAGAAAATTTTCTGTGGCGTCATTATATTGAACTGAAGAAGAGAACCATGTTTAAGAATGTAACTTATAGATGGCATTGCGTGCGAGAAAGTTTTAATTTGAATTTGACATTTTTCTCTCTCTGGGCTCTCAGATATATTAATTACTTCACAAATAAACACATAGGTAGTTACATGTAATTTAAAATATCGATACGAAAAAGACAAACTAAAATACTAACCTCCAAACTATTGTTGAAACTTCAAACAGGATATCTACGTTACCCGTACAAACAAACGCTATGGCTTTACGACCACTCATTGGTGCAGCGTAATTCTACGTCATACATGGCGGTAATTCAAATAATCAAATTTCATTATTTTTTATAAATAAAGGTAGCAAGTTTTTACCTGCTCTTCAAAAATATGAAATAAAAAAAGGTACGCATGTAGCCCATTATCTACTGGACAGATAAATTAACCAAATGTATACATTAAAATATTAATAAATGGATATGCATTATAATTATTTTAGGTATTCAGAGATCTTGATGTAAAAAACAATGGAAGTACAAATGGCTTTTTAATTAGTATATCTTATATTTCCCATGGAAAATTTATATATTTTTCTGAACAATACTTGAAATTCTAATATTTTTACAATAATGTAATAATTCGCTATATTAGTTCGCACCCTTACGGTATTTACTATATAATTGCCAATGATTCATTCGAACAAAAATAATACCATTGCCTCTGAATGACACTATATTAATGACTATACCTATTAGTAAGAGGATTTTGATTGAGACGTTATTAATAAACCAAAAATTAATTATTTTTTAATGTACCCGTTCATTACAAATTTGAATTCGATTACTATTTACTGAATCATACATATTATGAAAATAGTAAACAACGAAGGAAAAACATAGTAATTTAATTTGTGGTTAAAACCAAATAAATCAAGTAAAAGTTTTGATTTTCAATTATATATTCAATGTCACACTGGCAATTAGGTGAATGTACGATTATCAAAACATTAGTGATAAAATATTACTATTTTTAATATTCGTAGATTTCAAATATTAGTCCACATTATGTCTGAATGCAAAGATACATACACTATCATTATATTCCAAATGAATATTTATTTATTTTTCTCAAATATTAAGTAAAAAAAAAAAACAATTTAGAATACGTCATATATTTTTTTGTAAAGGGTATTAACCAAACATCACTTATCTTATTTCTCGTGAAAATTGTAATTTAAATTTGTTTATTATTTAAATTCTAAAGCAGAATAACACGATGACCTTCAAATAAATAGACCTATACACATAATTATAGCGTTTCATTTAAGAAAATAGCAGATGCTCAATCATATTTTAAAAAATCTGATGTGGCCAGCCCATAACCTCCCGCTGGGTATTTAACCACGCTGTATAAATAATATATCATACACAAAATAAATTTCGAAAATATTGACAAAACTAATAGAAAACTTAACAAAAATTCAAAATAGTACTCGTATTTTTACACAAAGTCTTTTTAGAGCCGTACCCTGGAAGACAATGAAGCAAATCAATAGTACATATAATATTTATGTATGATGAAAAAAAAATTATTTTTACAAACCTTAATTTCCTGAGAATCAAATATATTACAAATTACAACTATTCTCCTTAACACGGTTTCATTATGAATTTTAATGTAATTGCTTCCTGACAGTGACATTTGTTTAAATATGTCAAAATTGTTAATAAAGGATTGTTTTTGTTGACGCATCGGCAAGATGATGTGTAAAAATAAATAATTTTATAAATTTATATTTAAAGTTATTTACTAAATACTGTTATCGTAAAATTGAAGATGATTGTACCATTATATTCAAAAATTACATTCAATGTATTATTTTCAAGAAAAACTATTAAAAGGTTCTATAAGTGATACTCCCGGTTATCCGATATACACTTAAAAGCTAATGAGGTCTTCCAATATTAGTACAGAATGGGTTTACAAAATTACAAAATTTTCTGATTGATAGTATTCTCAAATACATATACACATAGGCATCGTTGTAAAAATGTTAAAATTGGTTTCTGGGGACATCAAAACGTGCTTATTCACTAAAATCTCTATAAGCAATTTTTAGCACGATCCCTATACCTCCCTTACCTAGAGTAGCGGGAGGTAAAAGTTACAAAGTCAAACTCAAAAAGATTAAACATGATTTATTTCTATTGATTTTATTTTACAACTGACAGCAGACAGCCTGTGTGCATTTTGACCAATCATAGGGCAGAATTTATTTCTCCATCTTAATTAGCACTACATTCTTAACTGAAATGTGTAGGTTAAAATGAATGAAATTAAATTTGTCTACATTTTTGTCATTTGTTTGTTCGGAAACAATAGTACCAGACAAAAATGTGACGCAGGTTACAATATTTTGGTATAGTGTATACTCTTAAATATTGACTTAACAAATATTTTAAATGGTATTTAAGAGTTTAATTTTTTATCTACACACAGTAAATATTTTGTGTTCTTTAGATTATGTTTTGGCTAGATTATACTAAATTATATATCGTGGTCATACCGATATTAAAAATGCATTAAATTTAACCAATGATAAAACTCGTCGAGAGAAACAATATTTCTTAATATTTTTTTTTTTTGTAAACCTTCTAGATACTGTGTTAAAAATCTTCAGTTTTGTAAAAAAAAATTACTAAATATTCTTGCTCTCAACGAGTTTTTTTTGTTTCACCAATATATGAATCGAATTTGCTAATATTATTTTCCCAAAAATAAATTGTGATTTCGAAAAAAAGTTACTAAGAAATAGTGTTGCTCTTGTCGAGTTTTATCACTAGTTAAATTTAATGTACTTAGGGCCGTTTTCATAATAAACTTTATCTTCACTTTAACACTTTAAATTAAAATTAAAGTTGTGTGCGTTTTCATAATAAAACTTTAGCACTTTAACGAGCACTGTAGCACTACTATAATTAAAGATAAAGTCTTAAAGTAATTTTAATTAAAGTTTTAAAGTGAACCTGTTCATTTTCTGGTAAAAACTGTAGAGTAAAAAGTTTTGTAGAATTAAAAGTTACGCACAAAACTGTTTCTACATGTTTTATTATGTTTCATTTCTTCACAATTTTAAAATAGTATATTATGTGGCAAGTGTGTGAAGCTGAAATTTTTACATGAGAGTGGAGATTGCGACACGAGCCGAAGGCGAGTGTTGCAAACCACCCGAATGTAAAATAGGCTTTACACACGTGTTACATACTATACGTTTTCTACGACCTTGCAATAAAATATATTTTTTCTTCACATTGTCATTCTTTTAACGTAAAGCCTCTGTATTATCGATTTGTGTAACCATGGTTACCTACGTTACGGGTGTTTAACATCTTTGTTTTATTAAAATACAATTCAGTTTGTAATATTTAAAAAAATGAACGGTGCGTGAAGTGTTACTTCACGCACAGTGTGCAAAAAAATAAACTTCATACATAAAAATTGATACGTGAAGTACTCACTTTACGCATGGGAGTAGAAAAAGAAATTTGTCAAATTCTATCAATTAGTAGCAATGGCCATGACTTATAACGTTATATAAAACAATATTATTTTATTCATCAATTGTATAAAGTGAATTAAATAATGATTCATTATTCGAATGAGGAACGTGCATATCATAAAGAAATACATATTATGGTGGAAATAGTTATGCAACAAATATGGGATATATTTTTCATAAGTTAGGTTGACGTATGACCTTTAAAAGTATGTACATAATTTATAAAAACCAGAAAAAAATAAAACAAGTACCATGGCTATCGCTACTAATTGGCGGATTTTTACCTTCCTTCACTTTTAGGTAAAGAAGGTATTGTCTTTGGTGAAAAAAATCGATATTTTCTTTTAAAAAAAAACCTCTCAACAGGATTAAATCCCAATTACTGAGTAAGTTCACAATCACAAACATCCATGCCTTAGTGGGATTCGAACCCAGAACCCCGAGCGCTCTCATGACAAGAGGTGTTGCTCTAACCATTGAGCCACCGGAGCCGACAAGCACGTTTTAGGGTCCCTAGAATACGATTTTACTAAAATCTGGATATGCGATTTTTAGCACGAATCCAATACCTCTCTTAGCGAGAGGTAAAAATTATAATTCTTTCGTATTCCTCTTCTTTACATCCATATGAAGAACTGATTAGATTAGTTCCCTTATTTGAAGTCCTGAACAGTTTTTCTTGGAAAAATTTAAAAATAAATAACACCCAATAATTTCTACAAGTTATATTTCATGAGTCTTCTGCCTATTCATTTTCTCTTTAAGGGGCTAGTCTACCTAGAGCAAAAGTTCGATTTCAGAATTGCCGTAACTGAAGTGTGGTGGGACGAGGGGAAATGTTTGGCTTGTCGCATGTACGTACACTGTTAATATGTTACAATAATTTCTCTCCCTACCACCGACCGTCTGATTGCACAGTAGGCTCACGCTCAGACAGCCCCGAAACAAACCCGTATAGCTAGATAAACTGCGCTTCAAGGCTGGATGCGCAGATTCAGTCAAAATACAAAATTGCGAAGCCAATGTCAAGTTTGGGTATCAGAAAAAAGAATTCGCATTCAATCATCTAATTTTGGTTTAATTTGTAAATGAAAAACAGTGAAAACAAGTACAAACATAGTAATTAACTATTTATATAAACCATTTAGCCGGCAATCATCCTTCCAACATCTACACGTACACACACACACACACACACACACACACACACAGACACACACATCCACACACACACACCACCGTAAAAATGTTATAATCGAATTTTAGGGACCTTAAATCGTGCTTATTCACTAAAATCTGGGTATGCGATTTTTAGCATGAATTTAGATTGAAAAGACATTATTTCAGCACAAAACGTTGTTCGTCAGTAAAATAGTTTAATATATAATGTCAATAATAACTATGCCGAAAATTTTAATATTATTATAGTTAAATTTGTTGGAGGAAAAAGAATAAACTCCTGTTTAAGAGGGGCTTATAATTTCATTTATGCACGGACGTATTATAATTTGACAATTATGCTATAATGAAACGTCAAACCAAATTATAACCTACAATATAAACAATTTAAACAGGCAACATGAAATTTTTTTATTACAAATCGAAAATTTTTATATTCTTTAATGAAAAATGAAAATTAATTTTGTGATATTTATATGGAAAGCACGGAGATACACAAAATAAAACTCGAATGACATAACTAATAAACAAACAATAAACTGTTGTTCTCAGCTTTCATAGCAATACTAGATACTGGATGTACTCGTACGAGGACAAATTCTTTTCGATACAATTTTTCTAACACTCATAATTTGAAAATTTTCGTCCGTGCATAAAGTTTTGTATGTACCACGAGCGTAACTTGCTTTTATGGCCTTGACGTGTTTTTATAGCTCGACTTACGCCTCGGGCTCAAAATCTCGCCGCAGGCCATAAAAGCCTCCTTACGCTCTTAATATTTAACTAACTATTTTATGTTATTTTCTATTGATCGATTTCTAAATACAATAATTTGTATATACGTTTTCCAGTTTTATTAAAATGTTAATTTTTATATTATTATTATTATTATTATTATTATTATTATTATTATTATTATTATTATTATTATTATTATTATTATTATTAGATTGAGACGATTTTTAGTGCAATAATTTTTTATTTTATTAAAATATTTATAATTAGATTTTTATGTTATTTTCCATTAATCCATTTCTAATTAAAATAATTTGCATTCACGTTTTCCAGTTTTATTAAAATGTTTATGATTGATATAATATAATTGATTTTTGTTGAAAAACTATTTATTTAATAAATATATAAATATCATAGAACTCAGCAATATTTTGTAACAGTGTAACGAGCAGTCATTGCGTCTCTTACGTCGCGCCCCACCTGACCTGAGTGATGGTAACCTGTAAATATTACAAAAATCGTACTAATCTAATAACTCTTCTATACATAGAATGATTCTTCTGAAAAAAATCACAGTTATTTCTATAAATAATGTCAACATCGGACTGTTCATATTTTTTTCAAAAACGTTTCAGATTTTGAATAAAAAAATAATTTTGGATAAAATTAAATTTTCAAAGACACTTCAATATTAACAATGTTATTTTAAAAACTTTTTTTAAATAACAGTTTTCTCTAAAATGCATCAAAAATAAAATATTAGAAAAGTACGAACGACACTTTTGCCTATAGGTAGACTAGCCCCTTAATAACTAAATTACAATGTGGTAATTTATGTGAGGAATAAAAAATAAAACTTGCTAAAATGTTATCGCATTTCATACAGTGTAGGAAATGTTTAGCAAGTTTTGTTGTGCACATATTAGGAACACTTTGCTAATAGAATTTTACTCGCTTTAGTTGTTTATTTAATTATTATATCTGTAATATTACCTTAGCGATAAACAAATAAGATATTGTTTACTTTGCATGCAGGTAAATTGTGGAAAATTTGACATGTACAGCATAAATTAATTTGCATATTACATAATTATTTAACAATAAAATTTCTATCTTTTCTCTTGTATGAAACAGGGCACAAATATTTTTACTTACTATTTTTGTAACACTTTTTAAAATTGTTTCACATGTGTGTATCTAGATAAGATATATAGATTATTTTTACAAGTAGTAATGAAAAATTGATAAAGTTTTTGCAGAATATGGACAGAGTTTATTAGGTGTACTGTTCAAATAAAAGTATTGCTTTATTTTTCCAGACATAAGTATGAATTCGTATGTTAAAATAAGGATACTGTTGGTCTTTAAATGTAATAATACATATGTAGATAAGATCATATTCTCAATTATAATTATAGGAACGTGAAAATATATTGCTAATTTATAACAATAAAACAGATACTTTACTCCACGGTTTTTCCCATTCATTTAATTAAGTGATAAAAGTGATGTCATTTTAATGTCATGTTTAAGAGTTTATATTTTAGTTTCCGGTTTTAAATAAAAAATTGTATTGCTTCTATTAACATGTTAATTTACAATAAAGTAAACTACCTAATTTCTTTAAACAAAAAACATTTATATACTTATACAATATTAAGTTTTTTATATATGATCTGATGATGCTATTATATTAGCGAAACTAGTCATCGACTAATAAAATTAGTGAAACTAAAAACCGTGTATTTTAAAACATTAAAATAAACTACCAAAATCTAATTTGGGAATTCTTTTCATTATTCTTCATATTCTACATTGTAATATTTTCCACATCTATCAATGAGATTCAATTGTGATTTAGAAATTTTACCACAGGGAAAAGTAATGCAGATATCCTTTAGTCAAATAAGCAAGTATTATTGTAAATGTAAATGGAAGGTTTAAAAGGAAACTCATTATTGCAAAATTAGGATAGAAATATGTCAAATTTTATGTGTCAAATTTATATATTTCATACCTGAATGTTAATTAATTTTAAAATATCTCAACCTCCGTTTTGATCAGTTTTGACATTTGTCTTTTTTTATCGTAATTGTATGGGTTTCTTACTTCTGTTAATAATATTTTTTCTTTATTTGATCCTTTGGCCTCTCACTTTTTTCTGACAGGTATTACAAAGTTGCCAAAATATTTTTGACAAAGGACTGTTTTAGCTTAAAACACGCTAATACAGCCCACTGAATCTCACCCATTGTTATTATAAATATTGAAGAACATAAAATTCTCCAAAGTAAATAAATGAAAGATTTTTATAAACGAGCGTGAAGCTGTCAAATTTTTAAAAAAAATTTTCATAGGGAAACCGCTCATAGCAGCTGTAGACACGTGTTTCACTCTTATTAGAGCTCATCAGTGAAACACGTGTCTACAGCTGCTATGAGCGGTTTCCCTATGAAAATTTTTTTTAAAAATAAAATTCTCCATCTAAACACTTAAAAATTTTATTGTATCTTCTACAGATTTGAGATAAAGAAAATATAATATATAGAATAATCTTTTACAATAAATCACACAGTCCAGACTACACCAAGAAAACCAGTCATCAAATTCAAATGTTTGTAATTGACAGATAAATGTCACTATCAAAAATCAACTGTTTTACTGAAAACTTTTTCTGGAAAGTATATTTCATATTTTTTATTGAATTATTAATTAAATATTTAAAATTATAGGTAGGTATATATATTAATAGTAATAGTACCTAAATATATCCTTAAGAAATATCGCCAATCCCGCCAATGAATTGGAACCATCTTGAACATTTTAAAAGAGTAGGACAAGATTCCTTATAAAATTAAAGAATTATTTGTGTGTACAAGAAATGTTAAATTCGATACTTATGTAACTAAACTGAAATGGCGAGAGGTATTGTGCTGGCCACAACAGATATTTCTTTTATTAGTATTATTTAAAACACATACATTATTTGTTATTTAGTAACTATAAAACATTCACTTTATATAGATTTTGTAATTAATTTTTGAGCAACCCGCAAACAACAAATTCGGAAGTGCTAGAGTCTAGCCTTATAGTACCTCAGTTCTATGTTCGGTGTCCCATTTATTGTTCATGCAGCAATCATTTCATCTACCGTACCGACCATGAGTTCCCCTCACTAACACATTTACATTTGCACAGCGCGATTTTAATGTCAGTATATCTATATCGTCTTCGTCATTATCTATACGTATATGTCCCAATCGATCATATGTATATACTCATTGCTAATGTTAAATCACATATCATCTTATGTTTACAAAAAATACACGTTTCTCTGTTTAATTTATGTATACATATAAAAAATTTATGTTTGTGTTATATCTCGAGATTTTTTAAAATTTGAAAACATCTACTTAATCTGTTGTGGCCAGCAGAAGACCTTCCGTTAATTTGATGTATTTTGTACAAATCCCATACCAAAATTTCATTGGAAAAGATTCTATATATCCAGTAAAATTGTAACACGAACATAATACAATTTTTTACAAATTCCATACGGAAAGTTCATTGGAAAATATTCTATAAATTCAATAAAATACTCATATTTAAATATTCTAAAAATGCGTACACTTACGTAACATTCTCTTTACAATCAAATAATATTAGTACCAAGTTTATATCTCTCCCCTTTTTTGATTTATTGCCCCAAAAGTATCCACATTTAGATAAAAACTTCAAAATTTTCAAAAATCTAATTTTTATGTGTCTAGATACTTCTCAATGCGCTGATTCCAAATTTTGAAACCGCAGGTCGATATCTCGTTTCGTTCTCGAGATATTTAGATTCAAAGTTTTCCTCCAAACTGCCCATTTTTGGGTAGTAACCCAAAAATGGGTTGAGGTATGAAGTTGGCGATAAAACCATTCGATTCTACGGGCAAAATTACATAAGTACACCAATTTTCAGAATTTTCGAACACCTCATACAATCTCTAAAGCAAAATAACTAAAAATGGCCAAAAAACGCAAAAAATCTAAGGTGTACCCCTTACGATTTTGGTCATTTTCAGGGGTTTTCAAACTTTTGTTCATAAAAAATGAACCGGTTGGACAAAAATTATGAAAATTGCTATACTTATGTATTTTTATCCGTAGAATCGAATGGTGATATCGCCAAATTCATATCTTGACCCATTTTTGGGTTAATACCCAAAAATGGGCAGTTTTGAGCAAAACTTTAATTCTAAATATCTCGAGAACGAAACGAGATAGCGACCTGCGGTTTCAAAATTTGGAATCAGCGTACTGAGAAGTATCTAGATACATAAAAATTAGATTTTTGAAAATTTAGAAGTTTTTATCTAAATGTAGGGTATATAGACTTTTGGGGCAATAATTCAAAAATGGGTAGAGATATAAACTATGTAGTAATATTATTTGTTTGTAAAGAGAATGTTACGTAGGTGTACGCATTTGTAGAGTGTGAATTTTTAGAAATATAAGTATTGAAATAAAAATTGATAAATCCTATAAAAAAAAACTCCTTGGAAAATATTCTATATATCCAATAAATTTTTTACAAATTCCAAACCAAAAGTTCCTTTGAAAAGATTCTATAAATTTAATAAAAATATAACATTGGAGTTTTTTAATAACTTTATTCTTAGGTTATCTATTGTATAGTGCAACTTGGGCGACATGACAGGTTCCTATTTTACTAGTTACTTCTTATTCGCTCATTTTATATAGTTGCTATGGATATTTATTTATTTATTTCATTTTTACCTTATGACTTACAAAAGAATCAAAAGATGTCGTTTTTATGACGTTTGAAAAAAAACAAATTTTGGCCTGTGATGCTTATTAAAGTTGTCTCAAAAAGTTGGGCCATAAAGACCTACATCAATTTTCTGCAGCTTACATAATAAGAATTTTTTTCATATAAGGAAGTCGAATTTGTTCCACCCTGTACAATCTTAATTTATCGAAATTTGAAATAGAAAATAAAAATCATCTGTTCTACTAACAAATATTAAAAATTACTTATTGTTAATTTAAAACAATTGTTTTTAATTTTATACAAAAAAATATAAATATGTAATCTATTTGTATCGTGTTATGGACAATATACTAATTAAATAAAATTCCCAAAATTATAAAATAACCTTTACATTTTTTACCAAGTTTAATAAATAATACAAACCAACAAAAAATATATATGTATGTATATTAACTATTTAAACTTATTTTATAGACTTCAGAAAATAATTAGATATTTGCGGTTAAATCTTCTTTTTATCATTCTAGTAAAATCCAGATATTTCCTAAACAAAGTTCCAGACAAGAGTTCTCACATTATCTGTTATAAGCAAATGACGGCGAATCGAATTATGAAGTAGTGTAAAAAACGCAAAATGCAATGTTGCTTCTACCTGTATTGGATACTTCTTTTTATTTATTATAAAAAGGTTAACTATTTAAATTTATTGTTTTTATTACAAATGCAATTTGCTGCATTTGAATCGCAAACAACTTGATTTGAATTTTGCATAATGATTCCTTTAAGTAGTACTTTAAATCAAAGATGTGCATCTAAACGCATCTTAAATTACGCTATTAAATAATTAGGCACGAATTACATCAGTAAATCTAGTTTTTGCATATTGAATCGTACTGTAAGCAAACTAAAATACTCATTAGCTTGTCAGTTATACAGCTATTTTCATGAATTATGTAGTAGTAGTAATACTGTAATACTCATTTATTAAATGAAAATTTAAAATTACGATAAAAACGTAAACAACAATCCTGTAATTTTATTTGTTGCATATCATATCTTTATTGACATTACTGATATTATACCTATCTGTTTTTATAAAAATAAAATTTTCAAGATAATATTATTAAAGAAAATGATCCGAATTTGTGTATCTTTTATTAAAACAAAATCTGAAATGAATAAATAATTATGATTGTAAATGAAGCAATTAAAATATTTATTTATCCCGATCAATATTTTGTACAATTTAATTAAATGTATTTATATAATATTAAAATCTGATGTGGCCAGCACATTACTGTCCGTCTTGGAAAAGATTCTATATATCCAGTAAAATTGTAACACGAACATACACTATTTTCTACAAATTCCATACCGAGAGTTCCTTGGAAAATATTATATAAATCCAATAAAATTATAACACGAACATACACTATGTGAATTACACTTTACACTGACATCTGTCAATTAGATTATTGATTATAGCAAAGCTGGCTGATTTATGAAAGCAAATCTCTTTATAGTTCTTTAACTCTATATCTATTGAATATAAAGAGGAAAATGTATAATCAAACCGTATAGACAATAAGATATTCTTTCATATTGATAGTAACATAAAATGTCAGAAAATGATATTTAACTGCGTTTTTTCAAAAAAAACTATTAAGAACTTCAAATAAGGGAACTTTCGGTCGACCAATTATAACTAAAATCTAATCTAAGAAAAATGTGACGCACACACACACACACACACACACACACACACACACACACACACACACACACACGCACACACACGAACACAGACATACAGACTCACAGACGTGTCACACACACACGAACACATGGACACACAGACACACATACAGACATCATCGTAAAACTAGTAAAATCGTATTGTTGGGACCCTAAAACGTGCTTATTTATAAAAAAATCTGTTGTGGCCAGCACAAGACCTTCCGTTAATTCGATGTATTTTGTACAAATCCCATACCAAAAGGTCCTTGGAACAGATTCTATACAATATCATGTGAAATCAAACACGAACACATACTATTTTTACAAATTCTATACTAAAAGTTGATTCGAAAAGGTTCTATAAATCCAGTAAAATTATAACACTAGGTAAAATGCACTAGACACTTCCTTCATTTCTTCATCAGCTATCCCCTATTTTATTAGGGGTCGCTGTTTCCTCTTCTCTTCCACTCATTGCTGTTCAACGCACCACACAGTCCTTCCTTTCTCAAGTCTTTTGCGATACAGTCCTTCCATCTTCTCTTTGGCCTTTCTCTGCGTGTCACTTGCGAGGAACACTATGACATATCAATTTTAAATCCTATACGTTCCATATTTGGTTTTGCACTTCCAACTAACATCTTTCAATTAGAATTTTTTGATATATCATCTGTTTCCATGATAAATAGCAAAGCTGACTAATTTTTCAAAATTAATTTCTTTATAACACTTTAAATCTACATCTATTGATTATGAAGGAAAATGTATAATAAAACCATATAGAGAAGAGTATTTTCTTTAATATGTATAATAACAAAATGTCAAAAAATAATGTTTAACTGCGTTTTTTTAGGAAAAACTGTTAAAAACTTCAAATAAGGGTACTTCCGGTGGAGTAATTATAACCAAAATCTAATCAACTCTTCATATGGTTGTACAGAAGAGGAATACGAAAGAATTATTTTAGAATTGTAGTATTGGAGTTATCGTCGGAGAAAAATTTGTCACACACGGACACACACACGCACGGGGACACACACACATACAGACATCATCTTAAAAATGGTATATTCGTATTGTAGGGACCCTAAAACGTGCTTATTCACTAAAAACTCCCCACCGAATTTTTTGACCAAAGACAATGCCTTCCTTACCTAAAGGTGACGGAAGGTAAAAACACCACAGAAATTTTTGACCAAGAGCATATACCTTCCTTACCTAAAGGTGACGTAAGGTAAAAAATCGTAGCTGTGAATCTACTATTTATCACCGGCCCATTGAACCACCGGAAAATGTCCCAACCTCCAGATTACCCAAATCGCCCATGATTACTTTTGCAAAATAAGTTGAATGTGGTCGTATTCCAACCGGGATCGTCAAACCCACACCCAATCACAGCGCACTTTGTAGCAGAATGATCCATAGTTTTATTTTATTTTTATTGTAAATCGTCACCTTTGACTTCTGACTTTGGCTTCAATCAAATTTAATTTAATTTTACATTGATTGAATATAATTAAGTACAATGTTAAGCAGACATATTTTCTGTTATGAACTTTAAGTTATACAGACAGAATTCCAAAACCATTAGCAGTTTTTTCTTAATTTTGAGATGGTAGCTAGTATAGTGTATTTCACTTTATTTTCCTAACTTAATTTCTCAAATTTGGAAATCAATTTCAATACAATAAATATAGGTACGATAAATTGTGATAAGATTTTGTTTGACTTTTTAGCTCAAAACTACTCTAAAAGTAACAAAAGTTTTATTATTTAGTTTTATAAACATCTTGTACAATTTATAACACTTTCGCAATCACGCAATGATCCTTCTACAGACATTAATTATCTGTCATTTGAAATTAAATTTCAGAAATTAAATTTAGTTAAAACTAAAAATTTGTCATACGATAAACCAATATATTTAATATGAGCTAAAAATATGGTATGTAACTTTTAATTCTGAGTAACTTTTTTCAAATAAACTTTTTTAAAAAATGAGAAATAAAGCCGTTATTCAATAATTTATGAATCAATAATTGCAATATAATATATGTATAGCCATCTATTGACAAGAATTATAAATACCAATTGACATTGTTAAATATTATGTTAATTATTTTCAGAAATTATTATCTCAAAACTGTGCACTTAAATCGAAGAAAGTTTCAAATATAATTTGCTCATAATATTCTATTTTATTTATATGAAAATCTTAAATATATAGTAGGTAGTTTCTATTTTTGGAGATATGTACCTATTTAAATAAATCATTTTGTTAAGAGGTATATACGTAAATGAAATGAAATATTAATTAAAACCTATTTAAAATTAAATAAAAAGTAGATTTTGTTATAAAAACTATTTTGTAAAAAAATAATATTTACAAGAAATTAATGAATTTTTACTTTTATTCATTATCTCTGAAATTAAAGCGAAATAAGAAAAAAGTTTCAAGAAGACTATCCTTTATTTTTAATTATAAATATCTTTTGTTATGACAAACATAGTCAAAATCTTTTTAGTTTAGCCTGAAAATGGAATTTCTCGAATTTGTTCATACCAATTTAGTACTACTGCTGCACTCTGTGGTGAAATTTGTGTACTATATTTTTATATTGTGTTGTAAGAAAGTACGTTGATGTATCGTGTAAATGGGAGAAAATCGATAATATCGATTGATCAATTAACCAATCAGATTTCAAGAAATGTCTATGTGATCTACGCGGCAAGAAAAATGGTTTAAACAAATGCCATTTGAATTTTGATCATTTGACGTACAAAAAAATGTTAAATTATTTGTTAAACAAATTAATTGTTGTAATTTTGATTTAAACACGATTTAATGTTAATTGTTTTGTAAAATAAACATTTATTGCTCATTTTATTGACGTTAGTTATAATTTGCAGCCACTGATGTCGCCACAGATTTTACAACAAATGTAACCTTCACAAAATCCAGGACCGTAATTAAAAATTTTTGTTGTTAGAAGACTTTTAATAGCTTTTTGGGCTAAAATTTGCATGTATTTCAACAAAGATAAGACAATTGTAAATAAAAAATACAAAACAAATAATCAAACTTGCTTTTTTAGACATATATAATGAAATATTGGTTAACACAAAATATCCTGAATACGTTTTGTTTGATAGTAACAAATTATTTGTGGAATGCGAAATATGATTGGCGCTGGCGCCTGAATACCAAGGAATAAATATTGGTATTTCTTCAAAATTTGACTATGTACTATAATTTTTCAATTAAATATTGATATTATATGTATTATAAAGGTTTAATAAATATAATATTGTACATATTATCCATTTTTTATTTAATAAATACCATAATTTATATACATTGTACGAATATGCAGAAAAATATTTCATTGTTTATTTTATAAACAATAATTATTAACTATTACTTATTGTAAATATTGCACTAATAATGTAGTTTTCAGAAATAAACAAATAATATAAAATAAATAATAATTATTTTGTGTAACATTTATGACACATATTTTTTGTCGCTAAATTTTTATAAAAAGTTAATGTGTTAAATACCAGCATGTAATTCTGAGTATAAAAACAAAATTCATAAATTTAATTATAAAATATCGCTAATACCTTATTCATTTCGCTTAACATCCTTGAATTTTTTACCTATGATTAATTAATAAACCTATAAATGGTGTAACATACACATATGCGCTAGACAAAAAGACCCCAAAGTAAAAATCATAAGAATAAAATATGGTTAGTACGCATACAAACTTTTGTTACATTTCAAGTACAGAGTTTGTTACTAAAGTACACATAAATAGGTACATTCGTTTAATTTAAGTATTAATAATTATTTTAATGGAAAACACAGTATAATAAACATAAAATAGTGTATAAATCAATATTTTATCAATTAATTTGTTTAAAATAAATATAATCATCTACGAGCAAATAGTATCTATTACTATTACTATTTGCTCGTAGATAATAATTGACATTTATTTTATTTAAGCAGTTACTATTGTAACATTCAAAACAGTTAATAATTTTTAATTTTGAATATATTTTTTCAAATAAAAGTTTTTTGAAAATACTTGTATTATCAAAAAAATCGATAAATCAATAATACTTTGTGAGATCAGCCTAAATCAATATAGGTTCTGCCATCTCTAGGAAAAATCCTGAACTAATAATTTTATATATTATTTAAACAAATGTGTTTTAATCTGTTTAAATATTTTTTGAATATATTCTTCAATTTTATGCTTTAAAAATTATTAACAAGTCATATTTTATTAATTGTTATTAACAATATTTATAACCTCTCGCTCTCATAAACAAATGACAGCTGATAATAATGCATGAGTAAATGCTCAAATGCACATGATTAGAACAAAAAAAAACTAATTTTGACCGTTTTTGTTTTATTAGAACGTGATATCGGGTAAGAAAACATTTGTTTATATATTGAAAAAGCAAATATATATTTCAGGTACTGTAAACTAGTTTCCAAAACTTCTGTGGGCAAATAAACTTATTTTAAATGAGTACCAAACTTGAAAAACTGATTTGGTTGGAGTAAACCAGTCTTAAAAACCGGTTATTTTTCTAAAGAACAAATTCATTAACTCTTGTGTTAATCTTTGGGCAAGAATTATTCCATATTTAGTAATATACAATTCTGGATTATCATGTATATTTTCCCAAGGATACTACAACTTGTAATGCCTCTTAAACCAAATGTACATAACAATATTTTATGTATTATAACAATACGGTATGTATATTTGTATATAATAATCAATATTACTGTATATTCATTATTTACATATTTATAAATCAGCTGATTACAACGTCCAACAAATGCAAACATTAAAAATGTTTGAAGTTCTCCAGCGAAGAATACTGTTCTTTAAGGGATGAAATATCGCAGGATAAACTCCAGGGGTTGTTTTTATGTAGACGAAGATAGTGGGACGAATCAAAGAAAACAAAACACAAACAGATGACATCAAAGAACAAGATATGATGAAAAACTTTGACCATAGATTAGACGTCTAATTTGTAGTATGTATTTAGTATTTTAGTGCCACTATTTAATGTAATTTTATTCAGTGATTCATTCTGAATTCACTGATGTATAATTTATTAACTTTTAATGAAAATTTTATACTGAAAATTGTAAATGAAAAAAATCAAGGATGTCAAACGAAATGTATAAGGTATTAGCGATATTTTATAGTTATAATCTACGAAAATTATGTTTTGTACTGCTGGTATTTAACACATTAACTTTTTATTAAAAAAATCGCAATTAAGGAAATTGCGATTCAGAAAAATAACGTAATAATATCATGGGGTATTTGAGTAAACTAACAGCTTTTTTTTAAAAAAAAAAAGCGGAAATAATAGCTGGAAATAAAAATATAAACATAGACACCTTTCACACGTAGAAATAAACCAAACTAGAAACTAGACCAAATATAAACACTGCATCAAGTCAGATAAAGAAATAAAACGATATTTCCTAAAATTTGTTCTAAGACGAATGAAAAATAGCCAAATATTAATTTCTAACTTTATTTTTCTTGCAGGAGCACTGTACTTCCTTCTCACTATCAGCACCGTCTACGTACGTCCGGAATCCTCCTCTGAGCTTGGTGGCCCTTGTCCTGGAAGGCCTGAAAAGGGGCCCTGCAACAACATCATCTACAAATGGGCCTACCAGGCAGACAAGGGTGGCTGCTTTATGTTTATCTGGGGAGGCTGCGCGGGAAATGATAAGAATAGGTTCGATACTGAGTATCAGTGTTTGCAGGCCTGCGCGCAAAAATCCTGTAAGTCGAACATTATTTTCGAAAATTATAATTATAATTCAATCAATACATTACTTTTGTCGCTGAATCCTGTAGATCTATTATAACAATTATTTCGTATCTTTTGTAAATAATACAGAAATTAAATTAGATATTATAATTTGCAAATTTCAATTTAATGGTGCCTGAATGTCTGGTCGCGAATCTTGGGAACCGGGTTCGATCCCAACCGACGCCAAATATTTCGAACTTTAAATGGCACAAAGTTGACTCCTGTTGTGCACTCTCCACGCCAGCAATGAGTACCCGTGAGCTGATGCCTGGTAAACGCCCGCACGGTTCAAATATGTCATCATCATTACCGAAATCTGTGTACAAAGCAGATTAACAGATTTATTTAGCCATGGAATTAAAACAAAAAGACAAACAGATATGCAGTGTTAACAATCAGTTTTAATGGAAACAAATCGTCGACCGACTATTGGAATGCATTATGTCCACAAATGTGACTTTCGAGAAAAACTATTTCAAACATTTAAAATTTTATTGTAAAGAATGAATAATGAATACACATGTTGATTTTTTTTTATTTGTATAGTTTCCTTTTCCTTAACTTTGGATAAAATTTGCTAAATTATAATTTTTAAATATTTTCGAAATATAAAAGGGACCTAGTTGGACATGGTTCAAAATAACAGTAAATTTATTATAAAATCCAATAAAGAGACTTTTTGTACCACGTCCACACTTTTTATTAATATTTTTACCGTATTGTGTCCAGAAGCACGTGATAGAATTATGAAATCTGATTGACTCTGGTCTTGATTCAAAACAATTTTTAGTGTATGTCATTTTAAGGGACATGGTACAAAACTATAAGTCTAGATTGAAGAACAAAAAGCAATGAATTTGATGTTCTTTCTACTGGCCATGGTACAAAAAACTACCGGGAAACCGAATTTGACTATATCTTTTTTTTTTCAAAAAGTGGACTAGGTACATTCGAATAATCAGCCGACGAAATATTCAAAATATTTTAATTTCCCATGGTAAATGCCTATTTAACGGATTGGGGCGACAATTTCATTAATCCCATATACAAACAGATAACTATAATTAAAGCTTTAAGTATAATATACGGCTAATACTCTTAAGATTATGAAGATAAATATATATTTTTTTTTTATCTTTAGAACATTATGTACTATAAAATAGTTTAAATTTAATCCTATTTTTTTTATCTTTAGATTATTTTTTATATTCAAAAGCCAAAGTTGTGGTTTGTTTTTTCATTTACATTGACATTGTATGTAAATATACAAAAACATCACAACAATTTTCTATTATTTTTTCTAATAAATACTACCGCAAATTAAAATATAATTAACCACGAAGTACTTAGCTTAGTTATTGTTTTTTATTTCCCGGAAATAATTGAGAAAGTACATACGGTCATACAAAAAAGTCTCCGTACGATAGTAGTTTTAATGTATTTTAGGAAAAATAGCAGTTTAAAACCCAATATATTTAATTTCCTTTTAATCCAAAATAAAACGCAGTATATTACGTTATTATTATTATAAAATAAACAAATAATTGAATTAATTTATTTATATTATGGGGTAAACATTGAAAGTATTCATAATTTCATGACAAAAAAGTCTCCGTACGATAACCAAAACATTTAAATAATAAACCATTTATTTATGTTTCATAAAGAAATATAATATTTTGAGGGGTTTCCTTTGGTTTTTCCACCAGTAACTAAGCGATGAGTCATTGAATCCACCAAAAACCAAAAAACCAAAGGAAAACCCTCAAAATATTATATTTCTTTATGAAACATAAATAAATGGTTTATTATTTAAATGTTTTGGTTATCGTACGGAGACTTTTTTGTCATGAAATTTTGAATACTTTTAATGTTTACCCCATAATACAAATAAATTAATTAAATTATTTGTTTATTTTATATTAATAATAACGTAATATATTGCGTTTTATTTTGGATTAAAAAGAAATTAAATATATTGGGTTTTAGACTGCTATTTTTCCTAAAGTACATTAAAACTACTGTCGTACGGAGACTTTTTTGTATGAAAGTATGTACAGTCATGGACAGAAAAAAATAGAACAATATGTTTTTTCTGGTGTAAACTGATCCTTGACAATGCCAGAACTGCTGTAATTTGAAGGCAAGTAAATAATTGAGCAACACTAAATAGAATAATTCATTTAGGGAACGATTTAATAAAATTATTTAAAAACTACAACTTTTTTAGTTATATGATTCATTTTCCATAACAATTATGTTCTTAGTAAGCAATATGTACTATCTTAGATGCAGTATCTCAATGGCGCAAACCCAAACCAACACTACCTCCCGTACCTCGAGAATCCAGAGGAGCCGAGCTAACATTCCAAGAGACTGGACAAGAAAAGACATTCATGTTTGCTCAATCCAACACCTTTATACAAATTGATGGTGATATTATACAAACATTCCAACTAAGGTGATAAATAATACCGTAACTGCTTTTAAAAATTGAAAATGTGTTTAACCGCGCTTTTTAACATTCTGACAGGTTATGCAGACAAATATCTTTTAAATTTCGAACGCGTCTACCGCACGGATTGTTGGTGTATCACAACGTTCAAGTGCCTCAAGGTATAGAGTTGAATCTAGAACCTTATGCCCTTTATGTTATTGTACAACAAGGGCAATTGAAAGTTGTACATGTATATGGAAAACATTCCACGCCTTTGACTGTTGGAAAAGGCCTTAACACGGACGAATGGCATTCTGTTACAGTAAGTAAGAACTAATATTTAAAAATATTGACAATCGAAAATGTATTTTCATGATTTCGTGATGGTTTTGATACAAAAATTTGTGGTTTTATGATGAATTTGCTTTCCCTATTTCACTTATAAATTTTTCAAGGTAAAAATAAGAATGTAATATGATATAATCATATAACTCAAGAAGAGAATATTGAACATAATACTCGCATTATAATAATAACAAAAAAATGTTAATTGTTTATGCTTTGACCGTTCACAAGATAACCTTCATCAAAAAAAATAATTATAGGCTTATCAAAAGTGATAAATCAAAAATTACGGAAGCAAAATAAATTGATATACAAACTTATTCATTTTTCCTATGATACTAAAGATTTCTGAATTATATGAATAGCTGATAAGTTTATTCCGTTTCTGGTAATAATTAAATTAATAATTCGCCAGTAAAAAACTTTAACTTACCTTCAACTAAAAGTAGGTACAATTGAAACATAAAAGTTCAAAGGGATGTAAGCGCCGTTTTATTTTTAAAGTTATTCTGTTTTAAAAGGTTTTTGCCGTTATAAAATATCACTTTTTACATAAATGATAGGAAATGAGTTTTGCAATAGTTACGTTTGAAGTTACATGATTTGACTAAATTATTTAGTTCATTTCTCATATTTTCATGCACCACTCATGCACGGTTGAAGATAGAATAACGGACTTCATCAGATCTCGAGTTACAGGCTTTTGAAGTTGCATGATTTTTCATCGAAATTTTGTATTATTGAAAATACACAAAATTTCGATTAAAAATCATGTACCTGCAAACGGCTGTAACTCGAGAACCGATGAAGTAAAAAAATTATACGTGACATGAAAAGAAAGGGCATTTCATGCTGAATTTAGACTTTCATCGTCGTTATTCTATCTTCAACCGTGTATGAGTGGTGCATGAAAATATGAGAAATGAACTAAATTATTTTCAATAATACAAAATTTCGATGAAAAATCATTAACTTCAAACTGCTGTAACTCGAGATCCGATAAAGTAAAAAAATCATGCTTGACTTAAAAAGAAAGATAATTTTATACTGAATTGAGATTTTTATCGTCCGTTATTCTATCTTCAACCGTGTGTGAGTGGTGCATGAAAATATAAGAAATGAACTAAATCATTTAGTTAATTTCTCATATTTTCATGTACCACTCATGTACGGTTGAAGATAGAATAACAGACGATGAAAATCTGAATTCAGCATGAAATTCTCTTTCTTTTCATGCCACGCATGATTTTTTTTATTTCATCGGATCTCGAGTTACAGCCGTTTGAAATTAAATGATTTTTCATCGAAATTTTGTATTATTGAATGGTTTTTATTTTTCATAGTTCAATTCTGTATTAAAATATATACATATGTGGCTTAATGCAAAACAAATTTTGTATTGAAAATTATTTAGTTCATTTCTCATATTTTCATGCACCACTCACACACGGTTGAAGATAGAATAACGAACGATGAAAGTCTCCATTCAGCATGAAATTCTCTTTCTTTTCATTGACGCATGTTTTTTTTTACTTCATCGGAACTCGAGTTACAGCCGTTTAAAGTTACATTTTTCATTGAAATTTTGTATTATTGAATGGTTTTTATTTTTCATAGTTCAATTCTTTATTAAAATATATACATATGTGGCTTAATGCAAAACAACCAAAGAGTTAACGTTGTGTAATTTTTGGAACGAATGATTAAAATCAACAAGAAACTTTCGTGCCTATTTGGTAATAAAGTAGTTAATTTTTTGCAAACAATGAACTAAATTATTTAGTTCATTCTTATATATTCTTGCACGACTCATACACGGTTAAAGATAGAATAACGGACGATGAAAGTCTGAATTCAGTATAAAATTATCTATCTTTTCATGTCACGCATGATTTGTTTACTTCATCGGATCTCGAGTTACAGCCGTTTGAAGTTACATAATTTTTCATCGAATTTGGTATTATTGAAAATACACTATTGTTTGAAAAGTTACACTTTACACAACGCACAGTTGTATGAAAAATAATTTTTGTGAGTGTGAATTGAAATGTTCGTTCCTCGAAATCATTTTTAGGTAAAAATCGACGTCCACGGTGCCAAACTGATGGCATCAGTCGACGATCTAAAAGAAGAAACCGATCTAAAAGGCCTCCACAAAGACAACAACTATGGAGTCACAGTCGACTTAACCTCTGTCGTTCTCATTGGAGGTACTTTCCCGCTTCTTTTCCTATTTCTGTCTCATTCTATCTCAGTTTACATCCTCAGGTCTCAGCTCGGAAGAGAAGCTTCACGGAGTGAAATACATCATCGAATCTTTCGTCGGGTGTATCAGAGATGTAGTGTTGAGTTCGGGAAAAAGTGCTTCGGATTTGTTGCAGATAGCGCCGTTAATAGCGACGAAACATGAAAATGTGCAGGAAGGATGTACTGCTAAATGTGTGTCGACTGAGAATTTGTGTTTTGAAGGAGCTAGGTGTATTAATCATTATTATACACTTAGTTGTGATTGTTTCGGAATGCACTACGAAGGAGAGCATTGTGATGTATACAGTAAGTTGCAAAACTAATACATAATTTTAACTAAAAAAGAAAAATCTCTTAACCTTAACAACAATTTTTAAAAAACTATATACGTATTTCGAGAGCTATGTTATCATTAGTAAAAACTACAAAATAATAAGATTTGAATTATATAGGGAGAGGAGTCATAGGTGAGTGGATACCTAATTGGATAACTAAGATTAAACAAAATAACCATCTTATATTAACAACTCATATTATTTAGAATTTGGGACGGTAATCAATTTATCTTTAAATCTATGTATATATTATCAAACTCTCGTGTGCGTCTAAATATCTATTATTATTAACATGTTTTAATAAGTATCAATTTGTCTTTTAGTTTGCTCGATGTAAATTTTATTACAATGTTTACACTCAATTTTTTAAAAATCAAAATTTAACGGAAATTTATAAATCAAATAACACTATTAAATCATTATTAAGTAACCCTAAAGATAAAATAGATAATAAAAATCCGGCGTTTATAAAATTTAGTGTAAAAATTGTACTAAAGTTTCTGTCTTATTATTTTGTAGTAAAGTTAAGGGATTTTTCTTTTTTAGTTATAATTTAGCCTTAAGACTCAGTTTAGTTTTAATTAATACATAATTTATTTTTTAATGGAAGCATTCAAATACAAAAAGATCCAGATATTATTTCTTGTTATAAAATTATTTTAAAATGCTTTCTGCATGAAACAAAATCGATACCTGCGTCTCCTTATTTTATTAATATTCTTAATACCTTTTTACAAAAATATATACAAAACATTTACGACGCTGACATATGAGTCAAAATATTTTTATAGTTTTATTATTATTACCTACATACCCATAATGATTTTTTTTTTCATTATTTTCTTTCTAAAAATTGTGTTGATGATTTTCCAAAGTTGGTATCTCGAATCATTTTAAGTTACAGTCCTAAAAACACCTAACCATTTTTGGCTAAAATCTTAAATCCACTATTAGATACTTCTCAACGCGCTGATTCCAAATTTTGAAACCACAGGTCGATATCTTTATCCGTTCCCGAGATATTTGTGTTCAAAGTTGATCCCAAAAACACCCATTTTTTTGGTTATAACCCTAAAATGGGTGGAAATACTGACTTGCCTATATCACTATTCGATTTTACAGGCAAAATTACAAAATAATACCAATTTTCATAATTTTTAACAACAAAATAGCTGAAAATGGTCAAAATCTGAAAAAATCGCAAGATATTTTGCGATTTTTGGCCATTTTCAATTATTTTACTCTGAAAATTGAACACGTTGTTCAAAAATTTTAAAAACTGGTATAGTTATGTAATTTACCCGCCTTTGGGATTATTACCCAAAAATGGGTGTTTTTGGCCATGACTTTAAATGCAAATATCTCAGAAACGAAAAAGATAATGACCTGCGGTTTCAAAATTTGAAATCTAAATACATAAAAATTGGATCTTTTTAAATTTTGAACTTTTTACCCAAAAATAACTTTTGGGGTAACAACTAAAATTATTGTTTGACATTTCTTGTGAACACAAAAAATATAATTCTATTATTTCATTCTATGAGGAAGTTTCTATATGTCAGAGATTCTTCCAATTCATTGACAATATTGACGGTATTTCTTATGGATATATGCATTTTGCCTATAATTTTAAATATTTAATTTTGTTATAAATATAATGAAACATCAATATTTACAGCTGCTACAGTCCTAACTCTTCGGGGTTCATCCTACGTTTCCTACCGCGTATACGATTGGAAAGATCGTGTCCACTCCGCCAGAAACCGAATCTCCATGATTTTCAAAACCCGTTTCGATGATTCTGCTCTTTTCTACGCAAGCGGTGGCGATCACGGAGTAAATCATTACATCGCCGCTGGTATCAAAAACAACACAGTCCATCTTCAAATGGACTTTGGCGATGGACTTCTCACAACCAACTTAGGAAGAAACGTTGCTAGTAACCAATGGAATAATCTGACTATTTTCCATAATGGTCCAACAGTGTTTTTGTCGTTGAATAATGAAAGGATTAGTTTGAATATATCAGGGAATTATCATTTGTATATTGATCCAGAGATTTATATTGGAGGAGGACCTGAATTGAAGAAGAAGAAAGGGATGGTTACTTACAACAATTTTGCTGGATGTTTGAAATATGTTTTCTATAATGATATTTCTATTATTTATGAATTGAGGAAGTTGAATCCCAAAGTACACTACATAGGTATGTTAAAAATACATAACCATAAACGGTAAAGTAATCTCTACTATTCTCCTAAGCAAGAAGGGCGTATATACATATTTTTCTAAAAAAATGTATCGAACTTATTAATTTTTAACTATTTAAATTTAATATAAATAAAAGGTAGATACGACTTATAAAACTAGAAATAACTACATTGATACTAAACAATAAAGGCGTAAATGCAAATACTTATTAAATGAGGTACAATTCAAAAATAATCTTATTTTATTTTTTATGGCGTCCCGTGGCCGCGTGCCTGAGTGTCCGGTCGCGAACTTGGGGGAAACGGGTTCGATCCCAACTGACGCCAAATATTTCCAATTTTAAATGGCACAAAAGTGACCCCTGTGGTGCACTCTCCACGTCAGCTATGAGTGCCCGTGAGGTGACGCCTGGTAAGCGCCCACACGGTAAAATATATCGTCATCATTCCCGATGTCTACATGTGTTGTAGATACTGGCACACCCAGAAATGGGTAATATGCCGTGATGATATATTTATTTAATTTAATGAAAATAATAATTTAATCTTCCCCCTCACATATTTATTTTCTATACTAATCGGAAGAATTTCCTAAAATTTCATTCTGTGATAAGAATGTAATTAAATTATACCAAATTTCCTGTTGTGGCTAAGGCAAGACCTCTCGCCATTTCCATATTAGGCTATATAAGTACATATCGTGTTCAACATTTCTGGTACATACACAAAAATTCGAATTATTAATATATTTTTATATTTTTTAATTCATTCTATAAGTTTCCTCGTACTCTTCTAAATGTTCGAGATTCTTCAAATTCATTGACGAGTTTGGCGGTATTTCTGATGTGTATATATGTATATATGTATGTACCTATAATTTTAAATATTTAATTAATAATAAAATAAATATTAAATGTACTTACCAAAAAAAGCCTTCAGTAACAAACATTTTAATTTTTCAACTGGTTTCCATGGAGTTATTTGGGCTACTAGATACATCACTCTAAAAATGCGTACACTTACGTAACACTGTCTTTACAAGCAAATAATATTACTACCAAGTTTATATATACCTACCCATTTTTTAATTATTGCCCCAAAAGTCAATATACGCCATATTTAGATAAATACTTCAAAATTTTCAAAAATCTAATTTTTATATATCTAGATACTTCTCAAAGCGCTGATTCCAAATTTTGAAACCGCAGGTCGATATCTCTTTTCGTTCTCGAGATATTTAGATTCAAAGTTTTGCTCAAAACTGCCCATTTTTGGGTAATAACCCAAAAGTGGGTGGAGATATGAATTAGACAACACGACCATTCGATTCTACGGGCAAAATTACATAAGTGTACCAATTTTCATAATTTTTGTCCAACCGGTTCATTTTTTATGAATAAAAGTTTGAAAACCCCCGAAAATGACCAAAATCTGAAAAAATCGTAAGGGGTACACCTTAGATTTTTGCGATTTTTGCCCATTTTCAGTTATTTTGCTTTAGAGATTGTATGCGGTGTTCAAAAATTATGAAAATTGGTATACTTATGTAATTTTGCCCGTAGAATCGAATGGTGTTGTCGCCAAATTCATATCTTGACCCATTTTTGGGTTAATACCTATAAATGGACAGTTTTGGGCAGAACTTTAAATTTAAATATCTCGAGAACGAAAAGAGATATCGACCTGCGGTTTCAAAATCTAGAATCAGCGCATTGAAAAGTATCTAGATACATAACAATTAGATTTTTGAAAATTTTGAAGTTTTTATCTAAATATGGGGTATATTGACTTTTGGGGCAATAATTCAAAAGCAGGTAGAGATATAAACTTGGTAGTAACATTATTTGATTGTAACAGATTATTTTATATATTGATGAGTCACTATCTATAAATGTATAGAATATATAATAAAAATGTTCAATGTATTGTACAGAGAATCCTATGATCTTTTAGCGAGAGGTAAAAAGTCGAATCTACAAATAAATGTAAGATACACCGCTTTTACTTAGAAAATGTTACATACGTCTTTATTGCTTCGTAATATGCATTATCTGTGAATATACGCCTATTTTGATAGCATATTTATTCATGGCAAAAGTGCAATTACGCCCTGAAATTATGGCCTAAAGTTACAAATTTTTAGATATTTGCACTGTAAACTCATTTTGACAAATTTTGTAGATACTCCCTCTTTACTTAGGACGACAGTATTATATTAAATTTGATCTCAAATATTTTAAAAAGTGATAAACCCACTTTTACTATTATACAGAGAATTTATTTTAAAATGCAACATTATAGTTCATCACTTCCATGGTTACTCACTATTGTCAAAAAATGACAGCAATGTAATATTTGTCCATTTTAAAATGCAACATTATAAATAGTTTTGCAGCACAGGAGATACCTCCAGAACACATCAAATGGTATCAATTCTTATTACGACCGACTAGAATGTTGCCTCAGAGTGATTGGGGGTATTTTTTAACATTTATTACATGAAACTTATGAATTTTTGTAAGCTAAAGTTCGTTAAGATGTACAACATTCATGTTTTGATTATTTTTTAATCGTATGTAGGCTAATTTATAGGAAATTAGTTTTGATAATACAAAACTACAAATTTTGTATGTTGCATTTTAAAATGGACAAATATTAAATTGCTGTCATTTTTTGACAATAGTAGGTAACCATGGAAGTGATTCGCCATATGTTGCATGTTAAAATAAATTCCCTGTAGAACCATAGAATTAAAATTTAAAAATAATTGTATGTATATGCATACTTTTAAAAAATTAAGTGCTTAGATAAATGCTAAACATATGCCTCAAAATTTAACTCTCCTTTTAATTTCGATCGCCTTACGCTTCATCATATATACTGTCTAATTTGTAGGAGTTCTTCGTCCAGAATTCTACGAAGAAGACGTCCAAGTAATCCCCGTAACTTACCCATTTGCCTCTTCTCATATCTGGTGGCCAAATAACAAAATGAATAGTCTCAATTTAAAGTTGGAGTTTAAAAGTAACAGAAGCATGGCCGTCCTAGCAGCTAGCGACCTTATGACAGATTCAGGACCTGGTTATTGGGAATTAAGAGTGGTTAATGAAGAAATTCGATTTGAATTAATACCAGATGCTAAAACTAATAATGTAACTCAACTTATTAGTGTTAAACATAGTCCTCTAGGTACGTGGCATACAGTGGAAGTCAGTTACGCGCATGGGGAATTGAAGTTGACAGTGGATAGAAGAACGCAGCAAATTCAGCCGATGCATGGATTGAAGTTCGCGCTTGGAGACAAAGTAAGTTTAATTTTACCAATTTTTACTTCATATTACATAAAATATGACAAGTTCGTTAAATATACCGAACTTAGGACTTTAATGACTGTAGTAAAGAAATGGCTAAGTGTAACGGTTTCCCGGTTAAAACTATCGATAAATTAGTCCATAAATTAAAAACCGGCAATCCATTTTTAATTATACAATGTTAACACCTTTTAATAACAAAAACAATAATAATAAATACAAACGATAACTCTTTCAAAAGTTTCAACAAAATTTGTGAAAATTAACATTTAGGTGTAACTTACAAATCAAGAAACACCATTACATCTTCATTATGTAATCCTAAAGATAAAATACATCGTCAATCTAAAAAAAAAAAATAGATGCTCGGTTTAAAGAAGATTTTTATAATCTAAAAAGTGGTAATCCTGAAAAATCTATCGTATCTCAACACATGGTCATTAATAATCACAAAATTATCAATTCTAATATCAAACTAATAAAATATACTAATTATGATACATATTTAGATGCTTACGAAAGTTTAATAATTAATAAATTTAAACATAATTTCAGGACTGCAGATCTCGGTCCTATACCAAACACAAAATTATTCGACTTAATATAAAAACAATTTTCTAATTGGTAATTCCATAGCAGTTTAAATGACACATTATTATTGAACAATATAAATTTAATGAAATTATCTTAGTTTTTAATTGGGAATCATTCATCCATGACACCCGTCCCTATATGTATAATCCTTTTTTCTTTCCTTATTTTTCAGAGTTCTCAGGACCCCTACATGGGTGACATGTTGAGTAATCTTGGCTAATCTGTTTAACTTTACCTTGTTCTACTCACGATGAGAACTTAGTTCTCGAAATACATATATAGTTTTATTTAAATTAAATTTTTAGGTAAAAGGGTAATTTTTTGAGTGTTATTTATAGAAGTTTAACATGTAAAATCGTATTTTGGTAATTTCCTGCTTCCCTAATTATTATAGGTAAAAAAGCGTTAAATAAAAGTTATAGGGCATAAAATTCTGCATCTGAATTAAAAACAAAATTAATTTTGCGTGCTTTGTGATGGCAGAAATTAAAAATAAATATAAAATAAATATATCATCACGGCATATTACCCATTTCTGGGTGTGCCAGTATCTACAACACATGTAGACATCGGTAATGATGACGACATATTTTACCGTGTGGGCGCTTACCAGGCGTCACCTTATGGAGAGTGCACCACAGGGGTCACTTTTGTGCCATTTAAAATTGGAAATATTTGGCGTCTGTCGGGAACGAACCCGGGGTCTCGTGGCCGCGTGCCTGAGTGTGGTCGCAATGGCAGAAATTAAGTATAATATTGTCGAAAATCAGCTCGAAAATAAGCGAAATCCATGGACATCAAAAACTATCATTCAGCCATTTATCCAGTGATAAAAAATCAAATTTCTTTCTGTCAACATGGCTTCATGTTGAATAAATCTACCACTAGCAATTTGATTGTTTGATTGTTTATACAGATTTCTGCAAAGCATTTGACAGAATAGATCAAGGTATCTTGATAAAAAAAAAACTTGTTCCTTTTCCATTTCCTACTCTTTCATTGCTATTTTTACCTCATCTTTTATCTAATCGCCAACTTTTTGGGTACAAATCAACTCTATTTACTGCTACTTCCGGAGTACCTCAGAGATCTAACCTTGGTCGTCTTTTATTTATTTTATTTACAATAATGTGCTGATTATTTTTAAAATTGCCGTAATTTTGTATGGTGTCTTATTTCTAAACCCTGACAAACAAATAGCGTTTTTTTTTTTGTAAAGCTATGAATTATTTCGTTTTACATTAAAACAACAAAATATTTCAAAAAAATATATCTTGCTATGTAGCACAAGAATCCCAAAATGTCTATAATAAAAAAATACCGATAATGAGGGATTACACCATTTTTTTTTTATAATTTCATCTGATAATATTAGGAAAACTAAGTCTATTGATGAAAATCCGGTGAAAAAAATCCTATTAATAAGCGAGTTATGGTCTCCCGAATTTTGAAAAGATTGACGTGACGTCACATTTATGTGTTTTTATATCAAACTGTTTTCATCATGGACATAAATGTTCTTGAAATATATGCTATTTTAAGTTATATTTACATAAAAATAAATGAATATTATAACACTGTATAAGTCTACATACTTTATAATTACAGGTGTATTTAAATTATTAAATTTAATGCAAGAAATTTATTTTAAATTAAAAACTGTTTGGAAACTGTAGTACAGAAATGTTAGCCCCTCCTTTCGAATTTGAATTTCTTAACTTCCATTGGTAGTAATCCCCACCTCCTAACACACTATTTGTAATGCATGTATAGGCGGTTTCTCGGTCGCCAATCAAAATATTTTCATATTGGTGTCGAAGCGCTATAACAAAAAACCCTTTATTTCCGAAATATCTCAATTATACCATTTCATTTTTTTATTAATATTCGTTATTCAGCATATACATTCGTAATTTTTTACTATTTTCCTTTAATTCGATTGAGCCGTAATCCCCCATTATGTTAGTTATTATTTGTATTATATATACGCTAAATAAAATAAAATTGTAGCGATGAGGCCAACTAATATGGATTAGGGCTCGTATATGAAATCCTATTTATGAATGTCATCAGGACTGTATTCCCTAAAGCGTGTTTCAACTGCAACGCGATTTTTTAGTTTAAACCCTCCGTAAAGAAATTTCACTTCAATAAATTACCCAAACAGATAAAACCTTAAACATTTGTTAACTTATTTATTTCAATTACACGCCATTTTCTTACAGGTAATAGTGGGCAGCGGCTTCAAAATAAACGCAGGTCTGGTCGGTTGTATGCGCGACATCATCGTTAACGGCGATCACCTCGAACCCCGTATGGTCCTCCAAAGCGAACGAGTCGTTGGCGAAGTCGCCCTCGACGACTGCAAATTCATTGACCCCTGCCATCGTCCGAACACTTGCGAACACGGAGGAAAATGCTCCGTGAAAGAAGACCGCCTAACTTGCGATTGCAAGGGTACTGGATACATCGGAAAGAACTGCCATTTCGCTGAATTCAGAAAGACCTGTGAAGAACTGGCACTATTGGGTTACACCAAACCGGATGTGTACCTTATTGATATTGACGGAAATGGCAGGTTTCCTCCAGCTCACGTAAGATGCGAATTTCAAAGCGAGGAAGACTCCACGAAAACTATTGTTGAACATAATTTACCTAGTCAAGTTGATATTAGATCTGCACTAAAAAAAGATTTTAGTTTTAAGATTAAGTATAGGGAGTTTACTGCCGAAATGTTGCAAGAATTAGTGTCACATTCCTTGAATTGTAGTCAATTTATAAAATATGATTGCTTTAAAGCCCCGTTAGAATTACATTCAGCTACATGGTTTATTAGCTCAGCCAATCACACCGTCGACTATTTAGGTGACGTTAAAAGGTAAGTAACAAAAATTAGAGTTATATGCTGATATTCTGTAACGTTCTATAAGCTCTATAGGCTCTATAAACAACCGACGTTATAGTAGGTAAGAAAATAGCTATTCTGTAACTAGGTTACAGTACTGTAAGGGCTATAGTCTTATAGCAATTTCTATAAATCTTACAGCGCCAAAATCTTGACTGTAAAGTATTTATAGAGCATAGTGAAACGTCAAAAACATTTATATTAAATAAAATATTGTCAAATGTTACGAAATATTGAAATGGAAAATGAAAGAATTTGTTGTGCCACTCCGAAAAACATAGTCAGTTTCCATTTCATTAAAAAAAAATTCATACTGTTCTTCACTTGTGTGTGGAATCCTTTTCCGTTTCGCGCTAGATTTACATAAAAAATGAATTAAGGCGATTTTAAAACATTTTCTATGATATAAAATTGAATAATTTTACGTAGCTATATTTATCAAAATATATTATATTAGAAAGGTCAAGACAAGGGGAGGAATCAACTTTGGTGTTCATAGCTTAATAGAATATTTAAAATAAGAATTAAATGATGTCTTAATAATCAATAATAACTGGGGTCTCGTAGCGCCTGAGTGTCGGGTCGCGAATCTGGGGAACCGTGTTCGATCCCGACCGAAGCCAAAATTATTTCGAATCTTAAACGATCGCACGGTACGAATATGTCATCATCATTACCGATATCTGCATATAAAGCAGTTTGGCCCACCCAGCAATACGCCGTGATGGTATATTTATTTTATTTATTTATATCACAACAGCAACAGGAATTACAATTACAATAATCAAATATGACAATAAACATTAATTCAATAATATAATTAAATATATACCTACTTACATATTATTAGAGTTATACATGATTCCTTAACGTCTTGTCAAAAATATGGTTATAGAATATTTGACAGTTTGACATGAATAACAACCAAAACAACTCTATAGCCAGACTTGATACAGAGAGAGTTACAGAATAGGTAATTTTACTATTCTATAAGGTGTGATCCTATAGAGCTCTATAGCTTACAGAGCGTATAGAGTTACAGTGTTATAGAACAAAGTTACAGAATAGCACCAATAGTCTAGAATAGCTACCTCTCAAGAATTTTATTTTGATGGTTATATATAGTTGCAAAACTATTAAAAACACTAAATTCCACGAAAATTAGGGCGCGGAAAGCAATATTTATAGTAATTTTGCCATTTTTTCTGGAAAAAAATCTCTTGTGACCAGCACAATACCTCTCACCATTTTCGTTTTCTTATATAAGTATCGAATTTAACATTTGAAAATTTGTCAGGAATTCATAATTTTCACAAGTACAGCCTTTGGAATAGGTGAAATCTGACTATTTTTGCAAAAAACATACATGTTTCCGCGCTCTAATTTTGTGTTTCATTATTATATTTTATCTTAAAGCCCGTTTGACATTATACTATTTTCGTCTATTTTCATACTATATTTCTAGACAGATTTTTGACCGAGCTCCATTCAATTTCTATGCTATCAAGGCATGTATAATCGGTAATCTTCGGAATGTATCGTATTTTAAATCAAAATAAATGAATATCAACCTAACAAAGTTGTACAGTTAACTTATTTTAGAAATAGATAAAATACAAAAAATAAAGAGTTACCAAAATTTATTTTAAATGGGTCTGGGTCATATTAGATATTTTATATTAATGTTATTGAAATGTTATTTAGGACCTCAAACTTTGCAAAATAAATGACATACACAAAAGTTCGCGCATGCGAATTAACGATCTAGTACGAAACTCTTATAGAAATATACGGTCGGGCGTATATTTCTATACTAGAATCTCGGATGAAAATTTCTGATTTACACTATGCTATCTATACAAAAAAAAAGTATAATGTAAAACAGGCTTAAGACATTGCATACAAAAAAAATGGAATTTTAAGGGGAGTGGATATTCTAGAATCCAATGAAAATTAGTTAATTTTCCACTATTTTTTCTCCTTTTCTTAGAGGTACTTGCCCATGTGCAATTGGAAGAAAATGTGAAAATCCTTCACAATGGTGCAACTGTGACGTAAGCGAAGACAAATGGAATTCTGATGAAGGGTATTACGTCCACGCAAACAGTTTGGGGCTCACTGAAATGGTGTTTCTTCAGCAACCAGGATTACCTCAAGATGCACAAGGACGAATTACGTTAGGGCCTTTAGAATGCGTCGAAACCAGTGAGTCAACAATTTTTTACACATTAACAACTAAATTTAAAAATTATCGTTTACTTCTTATAATTTATGCAGTATTAATAATGGGATATTCCCATAAACTTTTTTCATTTTATTTTCTGAAACTTTCACATATTTGTATTATAAATCTAACAGGCCAATTCTGAACAAATCTGTAAGTTTTACAGATTTGTGAAAAACTGACAAAAACACATCTAGTTTTGTTGATTAAAAAATCTGTTGTGGCCAGCACAAGACCTCTCGCCATTTCCATATTAGGCTATATAAGTCGTATTGTACTGCACTTCGCTTTCGAACCGTCGTTTTATAACAAAATATTACAGAACTTTACCCAAATATTGTTTTTTTTGTATTTAACATGTCTTCTGCACACATATAATTCTAATTATATATATTTTTCATTGTATTAGGAAGTTTCTAAATGTCAGAGATTGTTCCAATTCATTAACCAGATTGGCGGTATTTCTGGTGGATATATGCATTTTACCACAATTTTACCTATAATTTCAAATATTTAATTAATAAAACAATAAGAAAAATTAAATATACTTCCCAGAAAAAGCTATCAGAATGTAATTAAAAATGTTGATATTTGACAATGACATGTGTCGTGTTATAAACATTGGAATTTGTCAACTGGTTTCCTTAGTGCCTTAGCCTCTGCGATTAGTGTACTTTATAAATTATAGTGTCTTTATCTCTAAATCTATGCAAGATATAATAAAATTTTTAAGTGTATTAGATGGAGAATTTTATGTTCTTCAATATTTAATAAAAAAAAACTCCCAAAAAATTATATTTAGAATATTTTTTCTAAGAAACTACTACTTCCGGTTGTTCAATTATTGCCAAAACCTTTTCAGCTCTTCCCAGGAATATCAGATTGAGGAAACTGCAGTTAAATATTTTTTAAGTCTTATAGTTTTTGAGGAATCGTGTCTACAACATCCAGACATACACACATCCACACCCACACACACAGACATCATTTTAAAAATGTTATAATCGGATTCTAGGCACCTTAAATCGTGCTTATTCAATAAAATCTGGATATGCGAATTTTAGCATGAATCCAGAGGTAAAAATTATACATAAGAGTGGCAGGTTTCGTTGCGATTATGTTCATTATTTACAAATTTACGGATCTGTAAGACTTACAGTTTTGTTCAGAATTGGGCCATAAAATTTTGAGTTCATTTTTACTTCCCGCTGCCCTTGGCAATGAGAATGACCACGTTGTAAGGTCCTTAGAATCCAATTTTAACATTTTCACGATGATATTTGTGTATATGTGTATGGATTTTGTCTACGCTCTAACTCAAATACTATCATTCAGAAAATTCTAAAACCTTGTATTTCGACCCTATTCTAATATGGATAGAAACCGTTAGATTTTGGTGTAAATTAGATAACCGGAAATGGCACTTTACTTGAGGCTCAAATATCATTAAATTCCAGTTTTTCGCATTTTATGTCATTATAAAAACTGAAGATTATTGAGTTTTCTAGAGATTACATTAATACTTTTTTTACAGGTAAATTTAAAAAATAATCTTTTTTATGTAGATTAATATATAAAATTCCATCGCTTTATAGTTATTTTTTTATTAAATGCGTTCCTATGTCTTCTTATCTACACTGTAAATATTCTTTAAGTGAATATTATTAAATGATTGCTACGTTTATTATGATACATAATCTGATTTTAACGGTCATAAATTTTACTTAATGGCAGAACCAGAAGGACATATGTTTATATGCTTTCTTATATCGAGTGGTTCTAGAGTTCAAGAGCAAAAGGACATTTTGACATTTAATATGCGTAATTTATGCTAATTTTTCTCGTGAGCGATTCAATGAGATGAGATGGTGAATGAATAAACCGCGGAAGCAACTACCGTGAGAACAATTCATACATAAATAATTCATTGATTTATAAACATTCATATCATTCCAGAGATATAAAATATTAATACATAAAAAAAAAAAATCTGTTGTGGCCAGCACAAAACCTTCCGTCAATTCGATGCACAAATCCCATACCAAAAGGACCGTGGAACAGTTTCTATATAATATCATGTAAAATCGAACACGAACACATACTATTTTTTACAAATTTCATACCAAAAGTTCATTTGAAAAGGTTCTATAAATCCAATAAAATTATGACATAAACATACACTAAGAAAAATGTACTTGACACATTTTACTTTCTGCTTCAGCTTTCCCCTATTTTATTAAGGCTGTTTCCTCTTCTCTTCCACTCATTCCTGTTCAACGCATCTTCTTCACATAGTCCTTCCTTTCTCAAGTCTTCTGCGATACAGTCCTTCCATCTTCTCTTTAGCCTTTCACTGCATGTCACTTGAGAGGACCACTATGAAATACTAATTTTTCATCCCATACTTTCCATATTTGGTTTTGCACTTGCGACACACATCTGTCAGTTAGAATTTTGAATGTATCAGCTGTTTCCATGATAAATAGCAAAGCTGACTAATTTTTGAAAATTATTTTCTTTATAATGCTTTAACTCAACATCTATTGAATATGAAGTAAAATGAATAATCAAACCATATAGAGAAGAGTATTTTCTTTAATAAATATAATAACAAAATGTCAAAAAATAATATTTAAGTGCGTTTTTTTAAGAAAAACTGTTAAAAACTTCAAATAAGGGTACTTCCGGTGGATCAATTATAACTAAAATCTAATCAACTCTTCATATGGATGTACAGAAGAGGAATACTAAAGAATTATAATTTTTAGAATTATAGTATTGGAGTTATCGTCGGAGAAAAATTTGTCACACTCGGACACACACACACACACACACACACACACACACACACACACACACACACACACACACACACACACACACACATACATACACACATACATACATACATACATACATCATCTTAAAAATAGTAAATTCGTATTGTAGGGACCCTAAAACGTGCTTATTCATTAAAATCTCACCACCGAATTTTTTGACCAAAGACAATACATTCCTTACCTAAAGGTGACGGAAGGTAAAAATAGATGAAGTCAATTGCAAAATATTTTTTTTCTTTTAAATTTCAAATAGTGATACTCCCCTAATGTTAATTACCAAATTTTCTTACTAGATACTCAGAGGTATGTTGTAACCTTCACAACGAGCCAATCGTACATTGAAGTACCTGGATGGAGGAAAGGAGATCTTGCGTTTTCTTTTAGAACTACTGGAGAAAAAGCGATTTTGTTGTATCAACCGCCAATTCGGCCGAATTATCCCAGTTTTATGGTGGCCTTGACTGATGGTGAGCGATGATAATTTAATAGTTATTTAATTTTTTAAACAGGACGTTAAAATGAACGGCTGGAATTATTCATTTTTCTTTATAACTGCGTTCAGTGGCGGATTTACGCATAGGCACAGTAGGCACGTGCCTACGGCGGCAAATTTTTTTAATCAGAAATGTATAATTCTATAAAAAATTGCCGAAAACAATTACATCTCTGATCTCTGAGCCAAATTCAGATAAAGTAAAACTTTTTTGTACACATATTATTAATCCAGTCAATTTGTAATTATCGTCTGTTTTTCTGGTACTTAAGTAATGGAATATGTCCTCTATTTCCAACAAATGTCCAAGTAATTGAACTCATATTTCAGATTTTATTTTGTGAACCTCGTTATTATTATGCTACCGATAAGTATAATGTAATTAATATTTGCCAAGATTCTTGAATACCAACCCCTCTCGAAATTCCATTTTTTTGTTGTAATATCTTCTTCTAGCTAAAATAAATTTTAAAAAAAACACAAAATTAAAGTGCGGAGGCAGGTATTTAACAGGATCTTACAAAAATAAAGTCAGATTTTACCTATATTCTAAAGACTGAAAATTATGATTTCTTCTCTTACAAATTTTCAAAATATACTTTAATGTAACGGTAACCCAACGCACAGAACTTAATTTGACATAACTGGGATAGTTACATTCATTTTATGGGAACTTAACTTTTTTCAGAAAAAATGCCAAAAGTGGAAACATTAAAAAATGTATATTTTAACATTTCTGATATTCAAATATCTATATAACCTTTGATTAATATTTGAAAATTACGTTACTGTTCTGTTAAAAATGTATTTTAATATTATGAAAAGGCGGCAAATTTCTGAAAAAGGCGGCAATTTTCTTGGTGCCTATGGGCGGCAGAACTATTTATCCGCCCCTGACTGCGTTTGAAAAATAATACCGCTGTTTTATTTTTTACTCTTTCCCAGCCCGATTCTCAAAAAAGTTTAAAGTAATCCTCATTTTTGGATTATTGATTTCTATTTTATTTAAAATTTAATCTTCAAAATATCAAAAAAGGAAGATACTAGGAATAGATTACAATATATTTTAAGATATAAACTGTCAAAATTACAGTAAAATTCGCTAATCAAAAAATGAGGATTAGCTTAAACTTTACTTTTTTTAAATTTTATTATTTTAATACTTTAATACATCAAAATAGGAAATTTGGTAATATTATTGCAGATTATCAGTTAACGTTTAATTTTACGTTGAACACCGGAGTATCAAAAGAAATTGTGATTAACTCCGGTCGCCGATTAAACGGAGGAGAATGGCACAAATTATGGATAGATTACAACAAATACCACGTACGATTTATGATCAACACTGACTTCCAAATGATTGATTTAAAACCAGAAGAAGAATTTGGCCCTTTTGAAGGTTCCATGTTCATTGGAGGAGGTCCATTGTAAGTTAATATAACAATCTTTAAACATATGATTTCAAATTAATTATTTTCTAGTGACTTATTAGATAAATCATCGGTACACCAAGGTCTTATAGGTTGCTTCCGTGGTTTAGTAGTAAACGAAGAAATTTTAGATATTTATAGTTATATGAGCGTACATTTGAGTGAGATCATCAAAGACTGCAAACCATCATGTGATCCGAACCCATGTAAAAATGGAGCAATGTGTAAAGAATTGTGGAGTACGTTTCAGTGTGTGTGCAGGAATCCTTGGGCTCATTTAGGCCAGTTTTGCGAAACAAGTATGTCTTAAAATGAATTATATTAGCGATACGATTTTGATACAATATTTCGCGTTTACGGTTTACTGGCGCATGATATTTTAGCGTCCGTTTGATCTGAAAATTACTGAAAAGTCGCTAAATATATGTTCGTTTTCAAATTATTGTTGAAATACAAATATTATCTTTTAAACTTTATTAAAAACGAATGATTTAAAACAAGATATTTTCCACATCTTTATTAAAAACGAATGATATTAAAACAAGATATTTTCCACATCTTATCGGTATCACTGGCCGATTATGACGTAATAATATCCTTAGCATTGAAAGGCAAAATTTTTTTCGTAGCTAAGGTTGTGTCCGATGTCGTATTTAGTATTTAGGATTTAAGTGTTCTTCCCATAAATCCAACTCTGAATGTCACACTAGTGATATCCATTGGTTTGTAGGGCAACATTTTAGAACAACAAAAATCAATTATACAATTCGATTCAATTTGATGCTTGAGGGTATATGTTAATATTATATTTCATAAAATAGAAGCTAAGAAGCTATTTTTTAACAGTAAATTTGACGTTTTGTACAAATTATAGCAACAAACATGATTTGTTTAATTAGTGCGCGTCAACTTCAAGGGATAATGTGCTCTTGCAAAACCCTAAAATCTAATTCCTAAAATCCTAAATAATCACTAGCTTTAGGGCATATAAATTTAGGATTTAGATATTAGGGTGATAAAAGTGCAACATCGGACACAGCCTAAATATATCTATAGTAATGGACACTTCCAGAAATGACGTCACGCGCAAAAGAGAGATAGAACATCTTGATACAAACAAACCCCTCCCGTTGTATTTGTATAGTGCGACCAAGCAATATGTGCCCCTGACCTCGACGCGGAAGGCACGCGCTGATGTAAATATTCAACCAATAACATTTGAGAATTTTGCCGCGAACGCGTAAGTACGTACAGAATAAAAGTAGAAGTGTAGTGGCGGCGTATTGATAAATGAATTATAATTATAGAGAAGGTATAATATGTATATAATAAACGACATTTAAAGAAATATTTATGTATTTCATTTGTGTTCTAAATAAATCCGTTTTATACATAGACCGCTAAAATTTGTATAGAAAACTTCTGTCGCCGAATGTACTCTTAATGATAGACCACACCTCCCAAGTCGAAACCAAGGGCACATATTGCTTGGTCGGACAATACTGTGAATAAGTACTACTCAATAAATAACGACAAAGTTAAAAAAAAAATTAATAATTACTTTACGAGATATTTGAAATTTGTTGTTGTTATCTGTGACGTCACACTATTGCTATCTTTCTCTTGTAGCCTACTGTAGAGTATAGTGCAGAGCGAGAGAAAGATAGGAGCGTCACCGTGACGTCATATTGACATTAAAAATTAAATACAATTAAACTGAAGGCAATTAAGTCTTTTTAATACGACGAATTTCTTTAAAATTAAACGAACTTTCATTTAAAATAATAGAGCGGAGGACCCCATTACTTCTAAGCAGTCCCGCTAGATGCGCTATGTGCAAACTGCACTTGTGTTAAGTGTCCATTATTTCAAAAACTAATTTGCAAGAAATATCAAAAGGTATACAGGTGTTAGAAAATAAATGTCTCAAATTATGAGGGCATATAGTACCTACTGACCAAAATGACCAAAAAAAGTTTAATCAACATGGGTCCGATCTTCAACTGTTTTCGAGAAAGAGGCCATTTTGTATTAGAATCGAAGAAAAACAGACTAAGATAGTGGTCGAACAAAATTTTGTCTATGCCAGTAAATAGACTATAAAAAAACAATAACATATTATATGAAACATTTTTTTCACTTTCTAATAGTTACGAAGTTATTTGAAAACTAAATATTGGCCAAGGGCGCCACAACTTTAGTCTTAGTACAATTATTCGATTTTTTGTGAAAAACAAAAACACATCTAAGATGACCTCTGAAAGGTAAACAAAATGTCTCATTTAATCAAACTCTTACAGTTTTCGAGATAGCAGAGGTAAACACCGAAAAAACTCATTTTTCATTGCTTTTTATCTCGGGAACTATTGACGAGCGGACCCATATTGATTAAACTTTATTTTACTCATTTTGGTCAGTACTATATGCCCTCATAATTTGGGACACTTATTTTTTAACACCCTGCATATATAAAAATATCATTAACCTCGCTTATTATTTATTTTATCAAAAAATCCCGCAATAAATCTATATATTTTAATATTTTGAATAATCTTCCGGTTGAATGGAAACGTACTTTCGTATTTTAAGCATTTTCGTTGCATGTACGGGAGGCCTTAAAGGCAAACATTCCCACGATGTATCAGGGAAACATGAACGCACTTTAGCATGTTTTTGTGTATTATCGCCACAGTAGCGTGGTACAGATCCAATGATTTAAGGGGCATCTATTAGGGAAATTTTAATGATTTTTATAATTAAAAAATAGTAATTTGATATTTTAGTCAAAGCTTAATCAGTCCGAATTAAGAGTATATACAATCTGTTATGGAATTTAGAATATTTAAAATCGTACGGATTTTTCTATTGGCAAGAGCCAACAAAGTGTCTGACATCTGGTGGCAAAATAAAACATATAAGTTGTAGGGAAAACCTGGGAAAACGTTGTGCTGTCATATAGGGTTATAAGTAAATAGCAACCAAAAATGACCAGCAAATCGAAGAAATATTGTTCTGTACCGCAGTGCAATAATTATACAAGTGCTGACATTTCCGTTCATTATTTCCCAAAAAGAGAAATATTAAAAAATAAGTGGAAAATCGCGTTAAAAATCGGAAAGGACTTATCACCGTTCACAACATTTTTTACCTAAGCGATTTTATTCCATATAAGTATTTATAAAAATTTATGCTTCAAAATATTATTAGATTGTTTTTGTAGTTATTAATAGAAAAATATTAAAAAGAAATGGTAAACCAAGCCAAAAATTACCTAAAGAAAATTCGACAAAATCCCTGTACAGAGAAGAAAAATAGAGAGACGTTACCTGTAAATAGTAACTATTATTCTTTAATATTATATATTTATTTTAAATTGTTTGTAGCAAAGATAGAGAAAAAGAATAAACTATAAAAATACCACAAGTTGAGCAACAGCAAGAGAAGACGTGCGAAACAAAGAACTTGATGTGCATTTGTATTTAATGTTATTACGATTGAATGATGAGCCCCTTTCAAATTAGATGTTTGAACACACAGTCCATTTATTTCTATATTATTCTGTTTATCTGTCTTATATCCGCACAAGTATGTCCAGCTAAAAATAATTTAATAAGTAGTTAACATGCAGATAACTTCAATTTTGAATCTTATTTTCCTTTATATACTGCTTCTCCTTCGACCATAGGCCGCACAGCACCATTTAAATAAATGTATATGTCTGACATTGTGATAAACATATTTAATTTCATTTAAAAATAACAAAATATCCTCAAAACAAAGCATCAAAATAAAACTAGCACAAACGTAAAATATAATGTTTTCCCTATAAGTCGGTCATTAGTGCTGCCATCTCTAGGATGTGGCTCTCCCGGATTAACATCCAGTGTTTCTTTAAATTCTGAATTATTTCACTTTTCCACTAAATCTCTCATACGTATTAAAAAAATCAAACTATAAAAACTTTGAAAATGAGAATCGTAACAATATCGTATCGCTAATATTGAAGCATTAATATGTTCACTTTTTTGAAAAAATATTTTAGATATAAATATAAAAGCAATAACTTACATCACCCCAGAATCATATTTAAGGAAAAGTTATCTTTTAAACGCAACAGGCGAAGAAAAAACAATCTTAAAAAGCATGCAGCACGATCGAATGTTGTTAAACCTTCGAACTTACGACACCACTGCTTTAATTCTATACGCTAATGACCATTTGAACAATTTTGTCCATATACATATTTACAATGGAACAGAAATTGTATATATGTTCAATCATGGCGATGAAATATACAATATTTCAATCGATTATCCAGATTTAAGTAGTGGAAAAAGTATCCAACTTGCAATTATTAAAAATATTGATAGTACTACGTTACATGTTAACGAAAGAAATAGAACAATTGGAGTGGGAGTGTTATTGCTTGAAGAATATTCGAATAAACCTTGGAAGAATCCAGAATTAGGTACCGTTCTCTTCATAATAATATCGGATATAAATATGTTTATTCTTTTACAATTTTAGAGGTACTGGCTCCTCAAAGACCTCCAGCTCCTCCTACAGATTATTTTCAATTAAATTTAGGTGGATACGATCCTGATAATTTATTACTTAATAAACCAAATATATCATTACCCGGATATATTGGATGTATTAGAGGTTTACAAATAGGAGATACACTTATTGATCTGCCAGCTAAAGTTACAGAAAATGACAATCAGAGTAAGTATAATTGATAAATATATTTCAAATATTGTAAACAGATTAATAATCATTATAGTTTCAATTTGAAAGTTGCCCCACGTATTAAGGACTTTATTGAATACGAATTGGTCATTGGTCATGAAATAAGATATTTGAACTTGATCAAATTTAGAGAAAATAATACAGTGTAACGTTTGAACAGAGAAACATATCTGATCATTATTCAATTTAAAAGTCAAGTTGTCAAAATTGATCGTGAAATATAATTTTAAGGAGAAAAGATAATAAAGAAGGATGCAGAATATTGCCATTCACCGTTTTCTAATTTATTTCCATTTCTAAAGTAAGATTCAAGAACAAATGCTTTGATTTCTTCAAATAACATTTTTCATTTTTGACAATACCTCGTGTCAAATTGACATTTAATTAAATACTTTCAAATTGACATAAGTACGTTTCTTTGTTCATAGTCTACTCCGAGTATAGTTATTTTTTATACAAGACGATAAAATTGTATTTTATCAACGAGCGGAAAGTCGATAATTTAATTTTATCGTCGTGTGTAAAATTCTATTTTTTTCTATAGCAGATTTAAAAGAGCAAAAATTAGAAAAACCGATTATAAATTAAATTATTTAAGAACAATTTAAAAATTTCAGTAGCGTGGTAGTTATAGAATTTGTTTGAAAACAATTTCATTTAATTCATGTTTATACAATTGAAGTTATATATAATATGAATCGCAAAAATGTATAATATGTTTTTATTTAAATAAAAATTAAAGTTCTTTATCTACCCTTATGCTGTTAAAGTATTATTTTATCTACCCTTCGGTTAAAATGTCACTTAGTCAACTATTTCGAGTTGAACAAAGCACACTTTAAAATCTGCTAAAGAAAAAAGGTTTTTTTTAACAGATTGTGTATGTATTATAAATGTAGACTTAAATATACATATCCGTGTTTTTTAAAATTTGTTAAATATTGATAAAATTCGAGAAAAACAATGATAGAATTTTTGTGACGTCATCATTACGAAGTGACACGAGTAACAAGCGAAAAAGATAGGTTTGTACCTATCAAACTTTTTTTTGTTTTCGTTGCTTGTATTTATTCCCTGCTTGTATTACTTCGCACAAATGATGTCAGAATTTAAAAGTTGTTTTTCTCAAATTCCATTAATATTTAATAAATGTAAAAAATACGAGTGTGTTATTTTTAACTCTATATTTAAATGGATTAACAAGAAAAAAAAAATGTTCGTATAATTACTTTATCGATTGTGCATCAAGCACTAAAATTTCTCGAATTTAATTGACATTTTAATATTTAAAAATTGGTAATATTGTATGGTTGTCATTCATTAAAACACAAAATTATCTGTTTCGAACACTACTGCAGAATTGACCAAAGGATACTTGCGTTCCAAAATTCTAAATTTTGGTAAAACTTTGACCCTTAGTGTGAACAAAAAACAAAGGATGGTAGCATCTTAGACCAGGAATAGAGGGGAGACAGGACATGCTATGTATTTCGCCGTAAGAAGACTTTCCAAATCATCATAGCGACTTTCGACCTTATTGAAATGTCAAAGTCAGCTGCAATCGCCCAATCAACCAGATGTGTTACATACGTGTGCAGTCGAACGAATAAGTTTTCAAAATCAACAAGCGTCACCCAACGTTATCAATCATTATTTTGACTTCTGACGTTCTTTGAATACATACGTCTTTAGTTTGATTCATACTTTTCTTAGTTTTAAATTGTTTTATTTATGTGTTTATTTAGATTTGGTCAACTGTAACATAACAATATTTAACTGGTCGACTAGCGATTCCAGCTGATTCAATAAGGGTCAAAATCGCAGAGATGATTTGGAAATATACGCGTGAATATGTCTTGTCTCCCCTCTATTCCTGGTTTAAGGGTAGTATGAACAAGTGATTAAGGGTGATTAACTAAGAGATGACTAGCAGTGTTTTAGCGCTGTCAATCGTTTATGGATAATTTTAGAGAAAAATACTTCAAATAACAGTTATAGAAAAATTAATTGTACGCAACTTTTATTGGAAGTATTTTTCTCTAAAATAATCCATAAACGATTCACAGCGCTAAAACACTGCTAGTCATCTCCTAATCACCACAATGATTAAGCGTGATTAGCGAGTATTTGATTATTTTAGAGAAAAATACTTCAAATAAAAGTTATAGAAAAATTAATTACACGCATCTTTTGTCTGAAGCATTTTTTATTAAAATAATCCATAAACGATAGAGATAAAACATTGCTAATCAAATGATCGCTAATCACCCTTAATCATCGTTCATACTAACTGTTTTTATTGTTAAATGTGGCTATAATGATTATGCTCTTACACTGGAATATGAAATCTGAACACTATACCTACATATTCCCCGTGATTTAATTTCTTTCTGGTAAATTCTTAGATATGTCAGGAGTTCTTCCGCATTGCCAAATGAAATGTGATGCGATGCCATGCAAGCACCAAGGAATTTGCATTGAAGATTTTAGAAAACAAGACTATTCTTGTAATTGCGAACACACGAGTTATTATGGGGAAAATTGTTCTGAAGAAAAAGGAGCAGATTTTAACGGCGAATCAATTTTGCAAAGACATTTTGCTTTTAATGGAAGTATTGATCAAATTAAATTGCAACTTGCGTTTTCCAGCAATGATTTGAGGAAGAAGAATACTATTTTACTTTTGCTCCAACTAGAAGACACGTAAGAAGAATTTTCATATTTATACTTACCCATTAAATATTGGTGCTACTTTAAGTAAAATAAATTATTTTAGGCCAAATTACTATCTGCTAGTAGCTCTCACTTCAGAAGGATATCTAACAGTAGAAGAAAATAGAGAAGGAACAATTTTAGGAAAAACTTTAACAGATAGAATGTTTTTAAACGGCGCCAGACATTCTGTTTACTATAAAAGAGATGGCGATAAAGCCGAACTAATGATTGACAGACAAATTATTCCTGTAGAGGAAAAATTAGAGCCAAGTATAGGTACTATTCCTGATCCCGAATCCAACGAAGTCCAAGTAGGAGGCGCTAATACGAACGACCCACGATTCGCTATTTACAAAGGATATAATGGCTGCTTATCAAGTAAAACCGATAATATATAATCATAACCCCAAAAATAATTTTTCAAACTTGCAGATATTTTCCTACAAGTGAACGAAAATAAAATAATCAAACCAGTGGAAGAATATTTCCTGTTTTCGAAGCGACAAACGGAACAAATTAAAGTTATCCAGCCCCAAGGTATCAGGAGCGCACAATGTGCCGACCAGTTCGATATCATGCATTCGACTATTGACAATACGTTGAATGTCAGCCAAGTATGTAACTTTAGTGGTTGCATGCATGGAAAGATAACAACGGTATACAATTTTTATACATTTTGTACACAATTACATCTAGCACTTACTAAATTTCAGTACACCACACGTAAATATTGGTAAAATAAAATAATTATTATTTGCTTTTGCATGAATGCATTCTTTATGTATTAATTTTTTACAAAATATATTGCATGATTGTCTGAGAAATGAAAAGTGGAAATGATTTGAAATAGGAAATATAGAAGCAAAAGTCATTTAATAAATTTAAATTGACATTAAACGATTTGCCGTTAAATGTAAGTGTTATGTTTTGTTTTAAAGTTATTCCGAATAAAGTGTAACCTTTTTTAGAAGAGAGAAAATTTGCAAATCCTTCAAGTAGATAAAAAAAGTACTTATTTACAAATTACATGCAATTGTTTTCTACTTTTACAATAACAGCGTGAAAAAAATAAACGAACCATTTCATTTTTCACCCGTTTGCTTTAATAAAAAATCTGTTGTGGCCAGCACAAAACCTTCCGTCAATTCGATGTATTTTGTACAAATCCCATACTAAAAGGTCCTTGGAACATATTCTATATAATATCATGTAAAATCGAAAACATACTATTTTTTACAAATTCCATATCAAACATTTGAAAAGATTCTATAAATCCAATAAAAATATAACATAAACGTACACTAAGTAAAATGCACTTGACACTTCCTTCATTTATTCTTCAGCTTTCCCCTATTTTATTACGGGTCACTGTTTCCTCTTCTCTTCTACTCATTCCTGTCCAACGCATCTTCTTCACACATTCCTTCCTTTCTCAAGTCTTCTGCGATACAGTCCTTCCATCTTCTCTTCGGCCTTTCTCTGCACGTCACTTGCGAGGAGCACTATGACATACCAATTTTAGATCCTATACTTTCCATATTTGGTTTTGCACTTGCATCTGACATCTGTCAATTAAATTTTTTTAAAATTATCAGCTGTTTCCATGATAAATAGCAAAGCTGACTAATTTTTGAAAATTATTTTCTTTATAACGCTTTAAATCTACAGCTATTGAATATGAAGGAAAATGTATAATCAAACCGTATAGAGAAAAGTATTTTCTTTAATATGTATTATAACAAAATATCAAAAAATAATATTTAACTGCGTTTTTTTAAGAAAAACTGTTTAAAACTTCAAATTAGGGTACTTCCGGTGGATCAATTATAACCAAAATCTAATCAACTCTTCATATGGTTGTACAGAAGAGGAATACGAAAGAATTATAATTTTTAGAATTGTAGTGTTGGAGTTATCGTCGGAGAAAAATATGTCACACACATACACACACACACACACACAAACGCACATACATACAGACATCATCTTAAAAATTGTATATTCGTATTGTAGGGACCCTAAAATGTGCTTATTCATTAAAAACTCACTACCGAATTTTTTGACCAAAGACAATACCCTCCTTACCTAAAGGTGACGGAAGGTAAAAAAAATCTGTTGTGGCCAGCACAATACCTCTCGCCATTTTCATATTAGGCTTTAAGTATGTATTGTATTTAACATATCTGAAACACAAAAAAATTATTTTTCAATTCATTCTATAAACAAGTTTCCTCCTACTCTGAATGTTCGAGATTCTTCTAATTTATTGGCGGTATTTCTGAAGGGTATATGATGAAATATATGTATAGCAAGCGCGTGTTTAGTTGACACTAATACTGTATATACTTTGACTTATAAATGAATCCCCTTTCTTTTTATACCAATTGTAGATGTCGATGGAGTCTTTTCCTCGTTATAACAATAGCATATTATAATTATTATTACATCTCGACTTGTCCATGTACGAATTTTAGGTTTTCCGCATTCAAGGACAGTGTCAACTTAACGTGCGGCAGCAATATCTATAATTTTGAATATTTAATTAATGATAAAATAAGAAATATTAAATGTACTTCCCAGAAAAAGCCTTCATTAATGTCTCTGGATTTTTGACGCAGACATTTATGTCAATTACAAACATTTTAATTTTTTAACTGGTTTCCATGGGCTATTTGATTCATTATACAATGAATTATTTTATATATAATTCTATATCTCTAAATCTATAGAAGATATAATAAAAATATTCAATGTATTGGATAGAGAATTTTATATTCTTTAATTTTAGTAATAATATAAATTTCCAAAAAAATTATATTTAGAATATTTTTTTAAGAAACTACTACTTCCGGTTGTCCAATTGTTACCAAAACCTTTTCAGCTTTTGCCATTAATGTCAGATTAAGGAATACTTAGTTAAATTGGTCTTAAGTATTATAGTTTTTGAAGAATCGTCTCTCTAACATACACACAAACACACACAGACGTGCTTATTCACTAAAATCTCAATATGCGATTTTTAGCATGTATTAAGTTGGAACTATTGTTATTATTGCGTTCAAAATCAAAGTACTTTTTAATGAATAACTTTAAAACAAAAAGTACTCTTAAATCCCATTAAGTTAAAATGTTTCACAAATAAATATTAATATCTTAATTGAAAATAATTTAACTATTTTAATGCATCTTATGAATTCTGTCACTTTTTGTATAAAATGAAGAAAAATGTAATAAATTTTTTAACAATAATTTATTATACAAATTCTTAAATGCTAGAAGTGCTATCAAATTACTAATACTCGTTTATTTACTAATATATTTTTTTTAATTTTCTCTTAATCTTTTATTAGGGAATAGACAAAACTTGGGTAGTAGATCCACCGGAAGTAGTTCCATACAAATCTTTATATTCTGAAGTATCTACGAAGGAAGAAGGAGCGGGTCGCATCGTAGTAATATCACTATCCGTATTCCTTGTTGTCGTTATCATTTGCTGCATTTACGAAGTGTATAGAAGTGACAAACAATACAGAAGAAATAAAGAAATGGAGACTGACGCTATCATTTTACGAGCGAAGGAACAAGCAGAGAAAATGCAAGCTTTATCTTTTAAACAAGTAAATATTACTGTTTCTTTTTATGTAATAGGAAATAATTTATATTAATTTTGTGAAAGGTCCGTATAGATGACGACAATATAAAACCAGTACAAAATGGGAAAGCGAAACCTAGCAATGGAACAGCGCTTAATGGAAATGGAACAAATGGAAATACGCAAATAATGCAAATGAATTCTGTTCCAGAAAATAAACCAAAATCGCCTGTGGTAAATGAAAGACGCATTAGCTTTAGAGGTATGAAAAATTAACCGTTTTTGCAAGGCATTCATTAAGACGCATGATTAAAAGTAGGGCTGTGCGATCTTACAAATTTAAAATCAATTTTCGATATTTTAATAAAATTGATTTGTCGCGATTGATTGTAGATAGATTTTTTTCTAATTGAAATGGTAATATTATATCAAAAAATCTGTTGTGGCCAGCACAAGACCTTCCGTTAATTAGATGTATTTTGTACAAATCCCATATCAAAAGCTCATTGGAAAATATTCTATAAATCCAATAAAATTTTCACATGAATATACATTATGTATACTCATATATAAATACTCTAAAAATGCGGACACTTACATAACATTCCCTTTACAATCAAATAATATTACTACCAAGTTTATATCTTTGAATTATTGCCCCCAAAAGTCAATATACCAGATAAAACTGCCCATTTTGTACATAAGTACACTAATTTCAGAATTTTTGAACGCCACATACAATCTCTAAAGCAAAATAACTAAAAATGACCAAGTTTATATCTCTACTCATTTTTGAATTATTGCCCCAAAAGGCAATATACCCCACATTTAAATAAAAACTTCAAAATTTTCAAAAATCTAATTTTTATGTATCTAGATACATCTAAATGCGCTGATTCCAAATTTTGAAACCGCAGGTCGATATCTCTTTTCGTTCTCGAGATATTTAGATTCAAAGTTTCGCTCATAACTACCCATTTTTGGGCAATAACCCAAAAATGGGTCAAGATATGAATCTGGCGACAACACCATTCGATTCTACGGGCAAAATTACATAAGTACACCAATTTTTAGAATGTTTGAACACCGGATACAATCTCTAAAGCAAAATATCTGAAAATGGCCAAAAATCGCAAAAATCTAAGGTGTACCCCTTACGATTTTTTCAGATTTTGGTCATTTTCGGGGGTTTTCAAACTTTTATTCGTAAAAAATGAACCGGTTGGATAAAAATTATAAAAATTAGTACACTGATGTAATTTTGTCCGTAGAATCGAATGGTCGTGTCGCCAAATTCATATCTCCACCCATTTTTGGGTTATTGCCCAAAAATGGGCAGTTTTGATCAAAATTTTAAATCTAAATATCTCGAGAACGAAAAGAGATATCGACCTGCGGTTTCAAAATTTGGAATCAGCGCATTGAGAAGTATCTAGATACATAAAATTTAGATTTTTGAGAATTTTGAAATTTTTATCTAAATGTGGGGTATATTGACTTTTGGGGCAATAATTCAAAAATGGGCAGAGATATAAACTTCGTAGTAATATTATTTGATTGTAAAGAGAATGTTACGTAAGTGTAAGTGCATTTTTAGAGTATTTGAACAACTATGTGAATTATTTGAAATAAAAGTATTGAAAGTATATTTAGATAAAAACTATTGGCAAAGGATGATTGTATAAAGTATTTTGACGATTTCTTGTAGATAGTGCCGCAGAGCTAGAATGGGACGCCGAAGAAGAAAAAGACCTATTGGCTCCTATGCCTGAAGACGAAGATGAATACGAAGAAGACGAAAATGACTCCCAAGCTGTAAGTATAGTTCCTCCCCCTGATAAACTAGCTCCTTTGAGTTCCGTTAGTGAGGCATCTCTCATTGACTTGGATGACTGATGCATGGACTTCATTGTATGTATCGACTTCAACATCTTAAGAATTTAGCATGACCTGCTTCATTGTCAATCAATCATCTGTGTCTTCATTTTAATAGACAGTTGTGCTCATATCTGTGTAGTTGACGGGAAAACTAGTCACTAGACTTATTCGTAAGCTTATAGTGATAATTCATTGGATTACTTAATAGTTGACATTTATATTTAATTCTAATTTATTATTTTTATAAATGTAATTGTTAAATAAAATATAAAACAGTAACGCTTTTATTTATTGCTGTTTATATGTAAATAATTTATGTATTGTGTTGTGTCTAGTACAGATTATAATAGAAAACTGTAATAATATTATCATCCTGTAATTTGTAAATAATTCTGTACATTATGTGTAGCTGCTATCATTTTATTTTCGCATCCATGCATGAAAACCAATTTATTGAAAATTTCTGTAATTTTGTTTTTGCATGACTATGGCTAGAATATGTTTAATGCACAATTTTTATTAGTACCTATGACAAAAAATAAGTATAGTGTATTATGCTTCTACTTAAAAACATTAAGAATTATAACATTCGACCTTCATATAATATTGAAATAAAGTATTTCGTACCAATTCCATGGAATGAACATATAATTTTTAATTATGAATTTAGAACAGTAATATTTACGAATATTTTGATATTTAATAGTATTGATATTAACTATTTAAGGAAATATTTAAAAAAATTTTTTTGAACTGTTAGTTGCGCTTTAATTTATATAATATATACAGGTGCCCATTTTATAAGTTCCCACCTTATGCCCATATTCATAAACACTCGTAAAGTTTCAAAACGGTTCGTTATAATTTTTGACAAATAGAATTAAACTTGACAAATAAAATTTCGATTCTTCTTTTAATGTCGACTTTTTTATTGGATAAAAATTATAACGAACCGTTTAAAATTTTTACGAGTGTTTATGAATACAGGCATTAAAGTATAAAAATAGGCAAGCCATGTTAAATTTCATAAGTAACTCGGTTTTTAAAATTTTGTTTTGCTCTTGTACCTACTTTGATTATTCGAGTTAAAGTGCGAATACAGGTTGGGGCAGAATGACCTGATTTGAAGGGTTAATTGTAAGAAAACGGTTCAAGATACATAAAAAAGGTTTTGATTGCTCAAAAGTACATATAATGCCGTTTTATTTTCACGATGTTTGGAAAATGATATCGTCCAAGTAGCGGCCTTGGCAAGTAATGCACATATTGAGCCTTTCGACGAAGCTCATTTTCATCTTTGTGGCACAGTAAATAAACAAAATTTTCGTTACTGGGCATCTGAGAACCCTCTTGTACTGCATCAAAGACCTCTTCACAGCCCCATAGTAACAGTTTGGTGCGCTGTGTCCTCTATACGCATTATTGGGCCTTATTTTTTGAATCCGAAGGATTAACTGTTCTGTTACCGTCAATTCGGCTCGCTATTGTGACATGGAGAATTTTTTGCCCCCAAAATGGAAGACTATGGCAAGGAATACGACACAGCAGCCTTCTGGTTTCAGCCACGGCGTATACTGCCCGTCGATCACGCGAAATTCTTCAAGAGCTCTTTCCCGGTCGCCTGATCTCTCACTGGGAGGATGTTCCAAAGCCCCCTCGCTGCTCCGATTTGAGCCCGTGTGACTTTTTTCTGTTGAGGACGTCATTGTTGGAATTTCGCAAGATATACTGGGAAGAGTAGCCGAAAACTTCTTTGAAAGGCTCAATATGTGCATTGCTCGCAAAGGCCACCACTTGGACGATATCATTTTCCATACATTGAGAAAATAAAACTGCATTATATGTACTTTTGAGCAATAAAAACCTTTTTTATGTATCTTGAACCGTTTTCTTACAATTAACCCTTCAAATCAGGGAGGTCATTCTGCCCCATCCTGTATTTACCAAGTGGTTTATGAAATGTATTGTGTTTTGCTTATTTTTAAACTTTAAGGCGGGAACTTATAAAATGGGCACCTGCATATGTATATACATGGTGTGCAACGAAACGCGGAACTTAGGAGTTTAACATAGGATCTTCTGTACATTTTAGAGAAAAAGTACAAGAATATAAAGATGTTTAAAATTAATTTTTACTTTTAAAAAGCCTTCATTTAATGCAGTAGTATATCTGTAGCACTAGATATTTGCAAAATAAAATATGACATTTTCATCAAAAATCAGATGGCCACTTGCTTTTCTATGCGTTTGTAAAATGGATTTGTTCAGTACCAAAGAATTTGTCATTTATTGTATTATTAAGTATTTGACATAAATTTTAAGATAATTTATCATTTTGAATATAAATTGAAATTCAGTATTATCAATCATTATGTTGTAATCACTGTGTTTACAATTATTTTCATGAAAACTATTTTATAATTTCTGAGAGGCAAAATGTCATATAATTTGTTTGAGATTTTTTATCAATACCATGGCTAACACTATAAATGGGTAACTTTTATAAAATTTAAAATTCAATTTCTTTCGGTTACGTGCAAAAGAAAATGTAATTCTTGATTTAGATGCAGAATTTAATTCTCTACAACATTTATTTGAAGCATTATTCTCTAAAATTAATAGGCCATTTTTGCGCAAGGAAAAGCTGATTTTCCATTTTAAACGCCTATGGCCCGATTTTTGTGTTACACCCTATATATATAATTTAAGATACAATAGATACATTTCCAGGACAAATGATCCCAAGAAAATTGAGCGCGATAAATTAATCGTGACGAAAATATTGAGAATGATTTGAGCTTGATTTTGTGTTGCTTGCTAACATGGGTGATTGGTGTAGGTGGGCGCCACTAACTCTAACCCTCGGGTTCGAGTGAAAATCCCTCCGCCTCATAGCAACCCGCTCGCTACCCGCCTGCCGTACAAAATAGACGAAATGGGTAGCGGAGAGTTACTAGCTGCGTAGCATTCACCACTCAGGTTTGGAACACGCATTTCTCATTATTCACTCCCTACTAAATTTTGTCTAATTATTTTATCATTAGACCGTTAGATGCATGCAATGTGGAAGTTAAATGTTTTATGTTTTTTGTTAAAAGTGATTGTTGTAATGTACATTTTGTTGAAGGTTGGAATCAAAAATGCTTTTATGTTTCACTTTGTTTTGTATTTTGATACATTATAGGCATTTAACAGTACTCTGTATCTTATATTTTTTACAAATTTATACAATCACGCCATTTCCCACAATGCTATATAAACATAAACCCAAAATTGTAAACTCCATTACATAAATACTAAACCGAGCTTTTCTACATTCGTTCATATTTCTTGAGAATGTACAGGCTGGAATAAATTCGAGTTCCTTATATGCAAAACTTTCTTACTAATTCTAAGCACGCTACAGGAAATTGGTGTACGTATTTATGGGGCAACTTTTTGAGACAATTTTAATAGGCACCACAAGAATTTTCGATCGTCTTTTATTTTTGAACTACAGGCTAAAACTTGATTTTCGCTTATTTTGAAAATATTATACCACATAACTCGTTTATTATAAAAGATAAAGAAATAAAGTTTCGATAATTTTTATACTGTTTAACGCAAACATATTTTATAAATGGGAACATATATGTTGAAAATAGTCTCATTTTTTTCCTTATTTTATAAGCTTTTCAAAGATGTACACATTCTTTTGTTTTAAGAAATGCCAAATTTCATTATTTAATAAAAATAAATAACATCAAATTTATCAAAATATAATTTTAAAGCAGAACATAGTTTATATTCAAACATATATTTAAAAAAATCGTTCTATACACATAAGGGTGTAATGGGGTATTCCACCATAACAAAAAATTCATTTTAACATAAAGTATGGCTCAATAAATAATAGTTAAAACAATGAAAACATTTTTTAAATAATTACGAGATATTTCACATTTGCTGAAAGGGAAAATTGACGTCATACAATGGGGGAGTTAACTTGTATTAAATTTGTGGGTAAGATTTATTTATAACTGTTTCTAATCGTATTAGTGTATTATTAAATACAAAAAAATTTAATTTTATTGTAACACTTTTTTTAAAATTACGTAAAAGTGTAGCATACATTTAAATCGTCCGCCAATGACGTCACGGGATTCAAAGGTGCTACTTCCTTTTGTGCAGATGGCGCTGTTGTCTTAATAAATGACATTTGAACAAACACAAACATAACCTTTGAATTAAATGTCATGCCTGTATGTATAATAACAATACTGCAAGAAAGAATAATAATGTAACAACATATAAACACAAGAACATAACCTCTGATAACGTATGACAGTAGCGCGTATACAGAAACAGAACAAGTAAGTTAAGACATACGGACATATACTTGTCTTTATTAATGCGTGCTCTGTACGTCGATGATATCACTGGCACCGGAAGTGAGGTCGGTGACGTCACACTTGCGGGAACGGTCATAGTAAAATATTCGCCGCTATTTATTTCGGGTTTGAAGCCGAATTTTCAAGAAAAAAAAAATCGGGAATTTCTAAATTTAAAAATACTATAACATAATATAAAAATAAAAAAATCATGAACTCCCCCATTGTTATCTTTCTCTCGCAGCGTACTCAGAGCAGTGTGTGTGAGAAAGACAAGTATAGGGGAAATGTGACGTTACACTGATTTTTCGAAAATAAAATACTGTTAAACTAGGAACAATTAGGATTTTTTAATACTATGAATTGCTTCAAGAATGAATGAAGTTTTATTTAAAATAATAAAAAAAAATTGAGTGGAATACCCCTTTAATATTGAAATTTGAAATTTTTTAAAACATTGTTTTAGTTAAAACAAGGCTTGTGCTACCAGCCATTATGTTTGTGTTATATCTAAGTTTTAGCCTGTAACTCAAAAACAAAAGACGTTCGAAAATTCCTGTGGTGATTAAAATTATCTCAAAAAGTTGTCCAATAAAATCCTACATTAATATTCTGTAGCGTGCTTACTAAGAAATTTTTTCATACAAGGAACACGAATTTGTTCCACTCTGTACGAGAAGTCCCAAAACTTTACATATTACTTGATGTAGTCTGTAATCAGAATGTCAATAATATCATTCCTACCTCCTCTATTAATAATGATTTTCTTGCTAACACTATAGGATACAAACGGAAAGTGTAAAATAGACCCAATAGCAGAAGAAGAAGACAACATATCAGGTAAATAAAATATTTATTCTCGTCAAATATCTCACTTTACAATGCTATTTTTGTAAAATCCTGACGTTACAGCGAGTGATATAGAATTGACTAAACCGTTGTTGTTCACAAAACCATTAGCGCCTATATTCCTAAATGAACAAAAACGGACATTTGGTAATCCGATCAGTTATCTTGGCGGCCCCAGACTTGCTGAAAAACCTCGCACCAGTATTGAAAGTGTACTGTCTTTAGACTGAACATGTGACATAACTTTTCTCCATATACAGAATACGAAATAGCACATTACTTATCAAGAGCGAAAAACGGGATTTTACCAAATGAGGAAGACAAATCCCTCAAATCCAGTAAAATTACTTTTCGGATGTGGTTCGTACGCTATTTTATCTGCCCCAATTTATTGAAACAAAAATACAAATGAAAACAAAATGAATTTTCGAAACTTATAAAAATGAGAGCCTTAGGTAAAGCAAGGTACATATTTATTTAAGAATGAAGAACAAGTACACAGATATTTTCGTGGTTATACAGGGCGTTAATTAAAAAGCGGGCCATAGGCATTTAAAATGGAAAATCAGTCTTTTCTTGTTCAAAACTTCCCATTTAATTTTAGACAAAAATGATTCAAATAAATTTTGTAGAGAATTAAATTCTACACGTAAATCACTAATCAGTTCGTATATTACATATTTAATAAGCTGCAAAATTTTATAAATATTGCTCATTTGTAGTGATTTAGATGTAGATTATAAAAACAAAATATTTTTAGGAACTTAGGTGTTCTTTGATTTTTTTTTAAATTCCATGACTATCACTACAAATATGGAATATTTATAAAATTTCAAATTGGGTTGTATACAGGTGACTAAACATGCAAAAATAAATCCGATTGGTGATTTAGGTGAAGAATTTAATTCTCAACAACATTTATTTGAAACATTTTTGCCTAAAATTAAATGGAAAGTTTTGCGAAAAGAAAACTTATTTCCCATGTTAAACGCCTATGGCCCGCTTTTTAATTAACACCCTATATAAACACAAATATACAAATGGCGATTCAAATTAACTTTTCGCGCCATTTTATAACCTAGTTGTGACGTCATTTTGAAACTCTAGAAAAATTCTATGAAACAGAGAAAATAATATATTCTGGACACATTTGTAGTTTAAAATTTAGCCACCAGATAGAGTTTGCTTAAAATAAAACGCAAATAGGTGGAATGAAACAAACATTGATATAATTTGACAAATATTTAAAGTTTTAATTTACTGTTTTTATTTTAATTTCACGTTTTAAAGTATTTTAAAGGTCAAAAGTAACCTATCGGGAGAAATATTTTGCTAAGGCTGTCATTGTTCGGAAATTAAATATTTTCTAGTCGGTGCAGATAAAAAAATTCTGTATATTGAGAAAACGACTTAAAATTACATTTATATAATACGATTCGAACATTTTTAAGTATTATTTTAATTTGTGCTCAAATTTAACCTGCTTTTAGTTAATGTTACTTGTGATACTTTTAAGTCAACGGTAGTTAATTCTCTAAAAAGATACAGAATTGAAACATTCAAAATTAACAATATTCCACCGATTTAAAAAGTTTTGGTACAATGGTCGATGTAATATTGTTACACACCAAAACAAAACAATATTGAGGCTTAGTATATTCAAAAGAATCACCACAAAAAAAAATCCTAAAAATGATGCCCTATAGCTCGTCGTTTACTGGTTGCAGAAAAAATGTTTTAGACAAGAGTTATAGAGAATTTAATAGAAGTATGGAATATCAAAAATAAAACCGAACACAGTCGTTAAAAAAAAAACACAAACACATCGATTTTAGTTTTTAAAAATAAACAATACGTGCGATTCATCTTCCGACTTTCATTTGTTTTTCAGTTATGACATCACAAAAAAATTTAAATGACAACACAGATTTTTAGTAGTGATTTTTCTTCCCTTTATGATCATGTAAATAAATTATAAGGGTGCATAAGAAAAATTCTGAGAAAAATCGAGCTGAACATTTAATACGTAATAATGAATAATCAAGATACCTTGATAAAAAATTTAAATCTAGTCAACTGTTTCATACAAGTATCTTGATTATTCATTATTACGTATTAAATATTCAGCTCGATTTTTCTCAGAATTTCTTATGTTTTATTTACATGATCATAAAGGGAAGATCAGTTTCCATTACTAAAAATCTATGTTTCATTTAAATTTATTTGTGATGACGTCATACCTGAAAACAAATGAAAGTCGGAAGATGAATCGCACATATTGTGTATTTTTAAAAACTAAAATCGACGTCTGTTTCAGCGTTTAAAAAATAAAAATCGACTGAGTTCGGTTTTATTTTTCATATTCCCTATTTTAATCCCAGACTGTATATGCGAAATTATTATTATTATATATTTTTTTTTAATCGTTAATACATTTAAAATCGGGTTTTTCAATATTTGTTTCAAATTTCCCGCTAAAACGCTCATCGGTCATGACGTCACAGTATAGTAGCTCAGTTTTGAAAACATAAAAAATTCTTTTAAAAAATGAATTCTAAAAATTATACGTGTTTAGAAAAAAAATAAAGATAAACACTAAGAAACTTATGTTTACTAAGTATTTACTAAACTGTATTATACTGTGACGTCATGAGCGATTTAGCGGGAAATTTGAAACGAAAATTAAAAAACCCAGTTTTAAATGTATTTAAAACTTTCCCAAAATTTAGGGAGGGATTTTTTGGGACTTTTTGTGGCACAATTTGACTATACTAGCTATTTTGTTCTGGAATGGTGTTTCACAAGGACGCAAAATTTATTACAAATAATTCTGTATTTTTATAGGGAATGTATGTAGTTGTTTTTGTACCAAAAATATACCAATACATCACTGATTTTTGTGATTTGTATTTGAGATCTGTGAATTATCGAAGTATTTATAAGATAGTAACTCATAATCTTAGACAAATTCGGTATTTGTGCACTATTTAACCACATTTTAAAATATTTATTTGTAAAATAAATTACAAAATTCCTACCGACTACTTTGCACTAATTTGGTGTTCAATGCAACTTCATGATATTTTTTTGGATTGTCTCAATAATATGTAATTTATCACTTACAAATATATATTTTCTATGTATAAAAATTAAAATGTGGTGAAGTAGTTCTGAAATACGACAGATTATATATTTAAAATATGCTTATTGTATTGCTTACTGAAATAGTAGATACTAGTCAATATTACTACCATAGATACAACACAATATTACAAATTACTTGACTCAGTAAATGTATTACTAAAATACAAATATGTTATTATTAAATAGTACAAATACTGCAGCCGCTGTTTATAAATATGGTATTATAATAAAAACGACAAAAATGAAAAGAAATGACATTATGTCACTTTTTATTTCACACAGAGAATAGGATTTGAAACATCAGGGCCTTATTGTCCTGATCATACTGATTACATCTCTATCTCCATTCATCCTTAATAAAATATGAGAACAATTCAGACAATTATTATAAATATAAAAATTGGTATAGTAAAAAATTAAAGTTAGTAACTGAAGAACAGTCACACATTTACATTTACAGTTTGTAAAATGATTAATTAAAGTTTACGTTAGCGTCACGGTGTTGGGCCTGGGTCTTTTTTTCCGTCTTCTGTGCTCATCATTTTACCGTCGTCTTTGTCGACTTCACCTACACATACAACAAGAAGAAGAATAAGTAATACATTATAATTTCAATAAAATTGAAAAACTTTGTAGCATTTATTTTAGGTTTGTTCGCATAACAGTCACAAACCATTCTGAGCAAGCGCATCAGTTTAAAAATGTTCGCACAACCGAAATTTTTAATCTCCGATTAAAAATCATTTGTTCGTTCAGCAAAATTTTACAATCCCTGATCAGTTTCCAACTGAAATTTCTGGCTATTAGCGAGCATTGTTGTTCCTATACCGAGAGTTTTTTTTTATCAGTGAACATGGGAGTATGTCATTACCATAGTTACATTTAAAATGATTGACAGCAATGCATTATCGCGTTTTTTTAAAAACTGGACATAGGACGTGACATTTAGTATATCTGTCAACTTCATCAAATTGTCATACTTCAAAATGTATACAGTTAAAGAAAAGTTCAAATTGTAAATTGGAGTAATTATAACGAGTCTACAACAAGTTTCTGACTTATGCGCATTAACTTTTAATAAGTGACCCAGTCCAACAACTATAAGAAAAATTTACAATGACTACAGAACTAAAGGATGCGTCAATAAACAGCACAAGAAGAAAATCAGACTAAGTACTGTAGTTAATAGTAAGAAACAAGAAATTATGCACTTAATTGAAAGTGACAACACCCTGTCAACAATTTTTTTTCAATTAAGAATACTAGTAACAGTACAGTATACAAGATTTTAAGACAAGAACATTTTAAGAGTTTTAAATATCAAAATCACAAAGAGTTATTACACAACGATATAGAACGAAGAAATATCTTTTGCGAAGATATGATGAACAAAATTAATAGTGGGGAAATATTACTACGGATGAAGCGACATTTTATATTAATCGGGAAGTAAATTCACAAAATTGCAGGTATTGGAGTCGTAAAAATTTTCACTTATATCTGCACCAGGTATTCCCCCAACGCTGGATAGGACGTGGTGGAGAAGTGGAGTGGCCTGCAATGCCACCAGATCTTGCACCAAACGATTTTTTTTTCTTTGGGGCCATTTAAAAAAATTGTATTTACAATGGTGACAAAATTAATATTGATCAATTAAAAAATAGGAATAAAATATAATTTATATTAATTATTTCTTGCCTTAGGCTTATGCCAGAGTATAGAATTATACCTTACAATTTGAACTTTTTTTCAACTATATGCATTTTGAAATATGACAATTTGATGACGTTGACAGATATACTAAATGTCACGTCCTATGTCCAGTTTTAAAAAAAACGCGATAATACATTGCTGTCAATCATTTTAAATGTAACTATGGTAATGACATACGCCCATGTTCACTGATAAAAAAAACTCTCGGTATGTACTTGTACTAGCCAAAGCGAGACAAAAGGAATATTAACATTTATTATAAATTCTTCCAAACCACTAAATATTTGCTATATTGTCATGTAGATTCTCAAGTGTAAATTTAAAAGAACCAGAAATAAACGCAGGATGTTAATTTTAAACAAAGCAAGATTATAATTATAACAACAATTAACATAAGATAGAAACCTTTCTGTTCACTCCAGATGGTAGTAAATAACAATAACTTTTAATTATATTCGCAGAACCCAAAAATTTCCAATCAAATTGAAACCAGTTTTAAACTACGCACGCATACAAAAAATTAGCAATTAGTTGCTTATTTTCTTGTGCGAACAACCTATTTTTAAGGTTGAAAATAATTTCATAGTTATTTGGAATTATTTACGAATCATTTCATTAGTATTAACAAGTTCACAAATTAATTAGAAATACAGTAAGTGCCAAAATAATATACATATTTAAGATTTTTTAATGAAAACGTTTTATAACCCAAGCCCAATGATTTGGAAGTGGTACTATAAAATTAGCAAATATTGAGATAAAATGGAGAACAATATTATTAGAGTCCGCGTGTCCGGGTGTTGAATTTAATTCTCAACAACATTTATTTGAAACATTTTTGACTAAAATTAAACGGGAAATTTTGCGCAAAGAAAAACTAATTTTCCATGTTATATGTTTATGGCCTGCTCTTTAATTAATTCTAGATATAGAAAACTTATAAACATACAAAACGTAATAAAATTAACATGAACAAGAAAGTTGTCGCAATGTCAATGGAAGAAAAACTGCTTTTTCTTTAACAGCACAGTTATATGGACATAATTGTTAGTCACAAACCACGTGACATATTTTTAGCGCCAAAATAAATTACAAGAACTTTTTCAAGCAATAATAAATTCCCTGATTTTTCCATGATAGGGGATTCCACTCATATCGAATGTTTATATAAATTATATACATAATTAATTCTTCCCATATACCTGTGTTATTGACGCAAACTTCTTTTCTATATGTTTTATAACTTTTTTTATAAATGCTAAAATATATAACACACTTTCAAAATGCGCGGATTTTTCCGGGCTTGATGACGCAACCGAACCCGGCTCTCTTTTATTGGCCGACACTGTAAGTAGGCGTTCCCATTATCAAACCAATGACTGCCAGACTGTTTCACTGAGTGTTTTGCTATTATTTTTACAAATACTTTCGGAGGTTCGAGCGAAACTAATGAGTCAAAATAATATTTATATTTTTTTGTTCTTTTAATTGCTAAAATAGTTGTAAAAATTTATTTCAATTAATAAACGTGTATTGAGCCTATAATAATTAATTTGTATTTAACAAAAAAAAGTACTGAAATGACTTCAGTATTTTGAACATATGTGATGGACGAAAGTTATGTGGCAACAGCGTGTCTTGTAAAATTATTATATTAAATTTGTCTATCAATTTCAGTAATCACAAATTTTAAAAAGCACAAAACTAAATAGCTTTATTATATTCGAAAAAAAGTTATCCATAATATAGATACAAGTTATACTTCAATCTTTTTCCTTTATATCAGCTGGGACGTGCAACGTTGCCATGTCATTCTTCATCTGTTCTGCAACTATCGATGTAAAATGCAAACATAATGTTCAACATTAATTTTCAAATTAATTTGAACGGTAAAAAGGCATTATAAACTTCTCATAATATACTACAAGTCTTCAGATTTATTATACTTGTTTTTTGTTCATCAAAATTGGAAAGATCAATATAAAACAAATAAAAAAAGTATCTACGGAAATGTGTCTGCCGTAAGAGCTTATGTATTAGAACATTGAAAACGTCAACTTTATAAGCGTATTTATAAGAAACTAGACGGTGGAATGTGTTTTATTTTTTAGAATAGTTGGATAAGATATTATTCGTAAAATAAATAAATAAATATATCATCAGGGCATATTACCCATTTCTGGGTGTGCCAGTATCTACAACACATGTAGACATCGGTAATGATGACGATATATTTTACCGTGTGGGCGCTTACCAGGCGTCACCTCACGGGCACTCATAGCTGGCGTGGAGAGTGCACCACAGGGGTCACTTTTGTGATATTCGTGATAATTATAAAATTTGAAACCATAAAGTTGAAAATAAATTTTTACACGAGAATCGCTCGAACCTCCTTAAATACTAATAACTTACAATATAATAAATTTACAATAAGTAATAGAAAAGAAAATAAGAACAAAATGAAATTTTCAAATATAAAGCGATTTAACCATAGCTGCACAATGTTTTAGAACAAATGGTTTAGAACCTCTGGGTAACATCAGCCGCTGAGAGAGAAAGCGCGATACCGCGATATAATGTCATTGCTCTCCAGCACTGGGTTCGCTTACGTCGGAAGGCGGGAAACGGTGGATACCAAATATTTGCCATTTTTTTTTTCTTCCAAAAGAAGCTGAATTTTAATAAAAGAATAATTAGGGAATTTCTGAATTTAAAAATACTATAACATATAAAAAAATTAAAAATCATGGAATCCCCATTCCTTGACTGTTGACCATCCTGAATTTAAATATTTCATTTATTTTATTTCTATAAGGGAAACTAAATTTAAAGATTCAAATAAACATTATTTGGATATTTTAATATTCATAAATATATAACATACAAATTAATGGTGTGATTTATAGGAAATAAATATGAAAATACAGTAGAAATTTCAGCTATTTCTACTGAAATATAATTATTTAAGAAAATTAACTAGGTAATTACTTAGTATAAATTTTGTATTGTGGATTTTATGCACAGCATTCAAAAAATAAAATATTTAGTAGGTATTTCAGGAAAATATAAACTATATGAATAAATGTATACAAAATTTTGTGTTGATGTGTTACTCACTTTTCTCAGTCTTGATTTCTTCTTTAATGAGTTTGTCATCACCAGCAACATCTTTATTTTCTGTCTTGTCTAACCGAGGCCTTTTGCGTCCTTTATAACTTCTATTATCCCGCCGTCCTTCCCCTTCGTCTTCACTGTCTGAATACTCATTATCTGGAGCTATACGTTTGTCTAGATCTTTCTGTGGAAGCCTTTCATCTTTGTCTACTTTCTCCTCTGTGTCGGAATCTTCATGGAGGGCGTCTTCAGGAATAGCCTGAACTTGAACCCCTGGTGCGTGTGGGAGCATTCTTAAGTTCTCGAAAAGTCTTGTTTTGATTTTTTCTAAATATTCTGGAGTGTTTTGGTTAGCCATATTACTGGGGGAGATGTGTAATTTGAAGTCAGGGCCGAAGTATTCGAAGTAATCGTTGTAAGGGAGTTCATTGGCGATTTCTGTGCCTAGGGCTACTGAAGTTTCGTAGGTCCATGCGCGGGATACGTTTCGGATTGTGTAACCGCCACCGCCAACCATCATGAAAGGTAAGTTATATTTTTTAACAAATTCTACACATTTGCCGTGGCCCCTAACTGTTAAATTGAAACAACCTAATCGGTCGCCGGTTAGCGAGTCTGCCCCGCATTGCAAAACAACTGCACTAGGTTGAAAAGTTTCCATAACTTTGCTTATAATTGGAACAAAAATACTTTCATAAGATTCGTCATCCATACCATCCCTTAACGGAATGTTTACTGCATAATATTTTCCTTTTCCAGCCCCTATGTCTCTTAAATCTCCAGTTCCTGGAAAATACTCTCCATATTTGTGAAAAGAAACTGTCATAACTCTATCTGTTGTATAAAACGCTTCTTCTACTCCATCACCGTGATGGACATCTATGTCAATGTAAAGAACTCGTTGATGATATTTAAGTAATTCTAAAATACCCAAGACGATGTCGTTGACGTAGCAAAAACCGGAAGCCTCTGATTTTTTGGCGTGATGAAGTCCTCCTCCCCAATTGATGCAGATTTCTGATGCTTGTTTGTTTAGTTTAACAGCCGCTGCGACAGAACCTCCCGCAGATAGTTGGCAGAATTCGTATAGACCGTCGAAAACGGGGCAGTCTTCCCCTACGTTGAACCGTTGCATTTGTTTGTTGTATTCTGACATGTTGTCTGGTCTGATAGACCGAAGGAATCGTATATAGTCGTCTGAATGGAATTTGGTCATTTCATCGGCCGTTGCTTTGTGTGGACGCTATAATAAAGTAATGAATGCAATAGCTATTTTTAGTACAAGTGAGCAAAGTATGTCTTTTTCTCACGCGTCCGGAAATTGGTCGCACCAACTGGACAAGTGAAAAAGACATGCTCACGTGTGGTAAACATGATTTTTTCCACAATCTTGAAATATAATTTTTCTAAAAAACAAAACAATGTACTTTTTTATTAATGAGGAACTCAACAGTACGTATGTTTATAACTGAATTTAATGTAAAGTTAACTACAAAAAAATATTGTTCCTTTATGTCGAATGGTAGATATTTATTGTACATGATAGAAAAAATTCCTTGACTGGATATATTGATGTGGTAATCAAAATTTCTGGATTGCAGTCACAAAATTTTATTTAAATTCTCGGGTCAACCGGTTTCGAGCTCCACATGAGCCTTCCTCAGGAGAACATTTGTTCTTAGTTTTTTATAAAAGTTTTATATACTTAATTTATTTTATTTATTTTTTTATCTTTTGACGAAATCCATATGCTTCATGTTTCACTTACGTTTTCATTTTTTTGCCATGTATCTAAAATTTTCTTAATTCTCATCTCCTGAGGAAGGCTCATGTGGAGCTCGAAACCGGTCGACCCGAGAATTTAAATAAAATTTTGTGACTGCAATCCAGAAATTTTTATTGCCTCATTTATTGTACAATTTGTAAATCCATCAAAATTTATGACTCCTGACGTAGATTATTATAGACTTGTGTATTTTACTAAATTGTGAAGAGTTATTTACTTTGCTCACTTGTGATTCAAAATGCTACTTTGCTTACTATTTTAAGTAAAATAATAATGAATTTTGCTAATGATTGTGGAAAAAATATATTGATACACGGTGTTAAAAAAAAGGGTAAATATTTTTAAGAGCATGTAGTACTGACTATCGTTTAAACGTTGTACGTTTACTTAACACCCTTAAGGCAGTGAAAAATGAGGTTTTTTTACGGAGTTTACCCTGCTATCTCGAAAACTATAAGAGTTACGACTTTGGTTCAATGAGATTTTTTGTTTACCTTTGAGAGGTCATTTTAGATGTGCCTTTGTTTTTCAAAATATATACAGGATGTTCATTTTTAAGTGGCCACCATTGCTATGTCGAGAATTATAAGAGCTACAAAGACGGTTAAATGGGCAAACAATTTCTATTTCACAAGATAAATTTATGGGGTCGCATGGCCGTATGCGTATAGTGTCTGGTTGCCAATCTGGTGACCCGGGTTCGATCCCGGCCAGTGCAGACTTTTAATCGCACAAAAGTGATCCCTTTGGTGCACTCTCCACACCAGCTATGAGTGCCCGTGAGGTGACGCCTGGTAAGCGCCCACACCATTACCAATGACTACATGTGTTGTAGATTCTGGCACACCCAGTAATGGGCAATATGCCGTGATGATATATTTATTTTATTTATTTAAGAAAAATTTAAAGAAAAGAAAAAAATCGATCAGTAGTTCTCAAAATATGGGACCCAACTTTTTTATTTTAAATGAGAACAAATATTTTTTATTTACTCATTCGTTAGAGAATTTAATTCTGAATTCAGGGATATAATAGTTTTATACCCTTACATAACGATTTTTTTGAAAAAAATCTGATGTGGCCAACACAAAACCTCCCGCTATTTAAATTTTACATACATACATACGTACATAAAATCACGCGATTCCCACTTAGGGGGTTAGCAAATACCCGAAAACAATAGTAACAATAAGAAAAGGGATAAGAGTAAGAGCTCAGCTGACTCACTTCACTCTTTAACAACATTCTTCTTTCGCCTTATCCATCATAGCATTCATACATAAGAACATATTAAAGTGACCGATTTTCGATAGCGAATAACCCCATCCGGACCACAATAATAGTTACGCAACAATCTTCCTTCGCCACACTTTCTTATCCATTTTTATTAATTTAAATACATACTTACGTATTTACTAACGCTGCAAACTGTTCCAATGCATAAAACTATTGATTTATTTACTATTTTCTTTTTAAAATGTCACTATTATTAATTTGAAGTGATTAGTTTTTTGAAAGTGACATTTACTGTCAGTTACATTCATTTGAAATATGCAAATGTTTTTCATGGCTTCGGGACTAATAAAAAAAATTATTTTTAAATTTATCTGCAAAATATATAGAAAAAGTATTAATGTATTCCCGTAGAAAATTCAATAATCTTTAATTTTTATAAGACATAAAATGCGAAAAAATGGCATTTAATGATATTTTTTGAAGAAAAACCATTATGAGCTTCAAGTAAAGTGCCATTTCCGGTTATCCGTTTTACACCAAAATCTAATGGCTTCTTTTCATATTAGAATAGGACAGAAATACAAGGTTTCAGAATTTTCTGAATGATAGTATTTGAGTTAGAGTGAAGACAAAATCCCTACACATACACACACACACACATACATACATACATACACACATACATACACACACACATACACACATACAGACATCATCGTGAAAATGATAAAATTGGATTCTAGGGACCTTAAAACGTGGTCATTTACTAAAATCTCGATACGTGATTTTTAGCACGATCCCTATACCTCCCTTACCAAGGGTAGCGGGAGGTAAAAATGCATGTAAAGTTTTATACTACTTAGATTAAAATATAGCTATAATTAGAGTGCCATGTATGGAAAAAATGAAATTGTGTTAATTTTTTTCAGATGGAATTAGAGTGCCATGAAAGAAATACGTGAATATTTTGTTTGCGTTGACATTTATGATCAATTAAAAGAACAAAGTATTCATTTCTTTCTGTCAGGGCACTCTAATTAATGTAAAAAAAAATTCACACGTATGCATTTTTTCCATTCATGGCACTCTTATTATAGCCATATTTTAATCAAATAAGTATAAAACTTTACATGCATTTTTCTCAAAAAAAAATCGTTATGTAAGGGTATAAAAGTATTGTATCACTAAATTCAGAATTAAATTCTCTAACGAATGAGGAAATAAAAAATATATAATGTTCTCATTTAAAACAAAAAAGTTGGGTTCCATATTCTGAGAACTACTAGCCGAATTTTTTTTTTTCTTTTCAGTAAATTTATCTTGTGAAATATAAATTGCTTGCCCATTTAACCGTCTTTGCAGCTCGTATAGTTCTCGAGATAGTAAGGGTGGTCACTAAAAATGAACACCCTGTATATCAAATAATTTTACCAAGATAAATGTTGTGGAAACTGATGACCTTGGTTAATATTTAATTTTCAAATAACTTCGTAACTATTAGAAATTGAGAAAAATATTTCATAAAAAAAACATTGCTCTAATCATTGAGCCACCGAAGCCGATTTATTTACTGACAGATAAAATTTTGTTCGATCATTATCTTGTTAGATTTCTTCAATTCTAATACAAAATGGTCTCTTTCTCGAAAACAGTTGAAGATCAGACTTATGTTGATTAAACTTTTTTACTCATTTTGGTCAGTACAAAGTACCCTCAAAATTTTTAGCCCTTTTTAACACCCTATTTAAACATAGGGAATGTTTGTAACTTACATATATTTCCATTTTCCTGTACAGACCGTAATTAAGAAGTAAATTGTGAGTCATACGTATGCGGTGCGGTTTCATCGGATGACCCTGCCCATAATAGTAGTTACCAATGTCGCCTTAAAAATTAAATATATAAATTAATAATCTATATTTGATAACAATTTTATATCAAAGAATAAATAAAAATGACATTTTATTATTATTATGTGTTATACATAATTTATATAAAAATACGTGTTAAATATGTTTATAAAAGTATGTAAAATAAGATAATGATTAAACATAGCAAATTTACATAAATAATATTGTTTTTGTAAATTTTTTCAACAAGTGACTCGGTTCACTATTCAGGGTACCGTAGAACACACGCTTGTTCTCTGTTCAACCAATGACCGTACTGCCGAAGTACGGTCACCAAAAGTGAACCATAGCCATTGATGCCTTAGCACTCTCAAAACCGTACATTATTAATTTTATTTATTTATTACCTACTCTAAATACTTTTCATGAACATATATGTACAAGCACGCAATATACTAAGCATAATATTTAATTACAAATCATAAATAATTAATTACAAAGCAAAATAATTTATATTAACTCATGCTATCTACAAATTGCCAAACACAAAATAACTTAGTTACTCTAAACAAGCGCCAAAACTGATATTTTTAATAAAAATTACTTACTGTCGTAATAATAACACACTCTCTTTTTACTGTGGGGTTGCATTGCCATTTTATACACTTATTTTATTTTAAATTTATATATTTACAAGACTACAGACTGTCGCGGGCATCAAACAGCATCAGAGAATAAAAATTCACTAGAATTTGCCAACATGAGTATTTGAATAACCCTAAATGGATATTTAGTTTAATTCATTGTGTTGTTAATGTGGTATTATTGACTGTCAAATAAGAGCGTACTTCAGTTCAACAACCGTTTTATTGTCATTTTTAACTTACAAATAATTATGCAGTCCAGTAACAATAAGAAAATAGTTTAGTATATAAATAGTTGAATTAATTATTGTTGTAGATAATCTATATTGTTGGAACTGTAAATAATACAGTTAAAAGGTAAAAATACAGTCAATTAATTTGTCGTTTCTCATGTCATTCATTTTGTTTTATTTTAGAATGAAAATCGCTGTAGAAGGCTGTGCCCATGGAGAACTAGATAAAATTTATGAATCAATTGAACTATTAGAACGAAAAGAAAATGTTAAAATTGATTTGTTAATATGTTGTGGTGATTTTCAATCTACGAGAAATTTACATGACTTACAATGCATGGCAGTACCCCAAAAATATCAAGATATATGTACATTTTACAGGTAAGTTACTAATAATTGTTCAATAGATATAGATCTGTTATTAACTTTATTAATAGATACTACAGTGGAGAAAAAATAGCTCCATATTTGACAATATTTATTGGAGGTAACCATGAAGCCTCAAACTATTTACAAGAGCTACCCTACGGTGGATGGGTAGCTCCGAATATTTACTATTTAGGTTATGCTGGAGTTATCAACATAGCAGGTATTTAGCGCCATAATTGAAACAGTTAAATTCAGAGGAATCTAAATGCCAGTAATTTATGTAACAAGTGCGGGAAATGAGTGATTCTGAAACGAATACAAAATTCTGGAAAAGCACAGCGATTTTGCAATTTATAAAGAGTGAGATGCATTTTCCGCATGTGTAGCAAGCAATGTTTTTTCTTCAATCTTTCACAAAAAAAAAAAAAATTGCGAAATATATTCTAAATTTTTGACGGCTATGCACTTTGATTCCTTTTAATACTTTAATTGTATTTTCACTGAAAGTTTCCCAGGCTTTTATTATTATTTTGTGCTTTAGGTGTACGAATAGGGGGTATATCAGGTATTTATAAGGGGTTCGATTATTTGAGAGGTCATCATGAAAAAGCCCCTTATGATGAAAATGCGAAAAGAAGTGTGTATCATATACGAAATATAGAAGTGTTTCGTTTGAAACAAATATCTGGAAATGTAGATGTATTTTTATCACACGACTGGCCAAAAGGAATTACAAGACATGGGAATCAGCAGAAATTGCTGAAAAACAAGCCATATTTCAAGTAGGTGGATATTTTTTGTTTTTTATCAATATTTCTACATTTACGAACCCAAACTCATATAAATTCGGCCGATTAATATTTTCAACTAACAAATTATAAAACGCAAACAGTGAAAAGTTTCTAAAAATTTCTTTCGACTAGTTGACAACAGATTTTAAACTTACAAAAACTGATAATGTTATATACGTATTCCGCCTTTACTAGTAATACCAGCTTTAATCCTAGTAGGTATTATATCCCTAAGCCCTGCACATTTTCCTGCTAGTATTGTCCCATACATCTTGGAAAGTAGATTTTACGCACTGAATTTTTACGAAGTTGTTTTACATTGCGCCAAAAGTTAAAGGTCTCGGTAGAAGCTAAATCTGGACTAGAAGATGACCCATCAACTCTAGGTAAGGAAGATATCGTCCTTGGTCACAAAATTAGATGGTGTTTTTAATGAATAAGCACGTTTTGGGGTCCCTAGAATACGATTTTACAATTTTTTTTTTATGATATCTGTGTGTGACGATTATTTCTTCTTCAATAACTCCAGTATTTCAATTCAAAAAATTACACTTTCTTCGTATTTCCCTTTACATTCTTATAAAGAGCTGATTAGATTTTTGTTAAAATTGGTTAACCGGAAAAACCCTCATTTGCAACTTTTGACAGTTTTTCTTGAAAAAACGCAGGTAAATTTAATTTTTTGATATTTCATATTGTAATAAATATTAAAGAATGTATTATTCTCGGTACGATTTAAATGCAATGTATATTTAATGAATATAAAGTTAAATAATTATGAAGAAATAAAATTTCTTAAATCAGCCAGCTATGCTATAACAGCTACTATATTAAGACAATTCCGATTGACAAATGTCAGTAAAATAATTTTATTCACAATCATTATAGTAATATACCAATTCCTATCCTTTTGAAGGTTGGGAAATACGTCATTCCTAACTTTAAAGACTATGGCTGGTAGCACAAGCCCTGTTTTAACTAAAACGCTGTTTTAAGAAATGTCAAATTTCATTATTTAAAAATAAAAATAAATAGTATCAAATTTATGAAAATATGATTTTAAACCAGAACATAGTTTGTATTCAAACAAATATTTTTTAAAAAATCGTTCTAAACATAAGGTTCAAATTAAATATTGAAATTTGAATTTGACATTTCTTAAAACAGTGTTTTAGTTAAAACAGGGCTTGTGCTACCAGCCAATATCTCTTGTGTTGGAAATAACAAATTTCACTTCCATATCTTGAGTTGGAAATCTAGAGGTTGCCTAGCAACATTGTCATAGATTCTTATAATAAAGTAGGATAAAATAAATTTTAAGAGAGCTTTCAAAAATTTAAAATATGAATGATTTTGAATAAAATATTATAAATAACCTCAGTGGGAGTTTCATTACAGCCGACGGCTGTAATGAAACATTTCCCACCTCGGATGTAATATACAATAAATAAATATATCATCACGGCATATTACCCATTACTGGGTGTGCCAGTATCTACAACACATGTAGACATCGGTAATGATGACGATATATTTTTACCGTGTGGGCGCTTACCAGGAGTCACCTCGCGGGCACTCATAGCTGGTGACGAGACACTATTACGCACATGGCAATAAACTTTATGTATCAAGTCTATTCGTCTAAATTTAAAAAGTGGCCGAAAAAAAAGTTGTAGAATTTTCATTTGTGCAGATTTTTTAATTTGTTGAAAATGTAAACCGGCCGAATTATTATGAGTTTGGACTCATATATTAGAGGATTTAATTATCTGTTACGAAGAAATGCGTAGCCTCGCGTTTCTCGCTTTTACTTTACAGCAGTGTTAATTCTTTTCCATAAATATAAGTTCGTACTTCATCGTTAAATTTCTAGGGATGATATAGAATCGGGCAAACTTGGTAGCCCGCCTTGTGAAGAGTTGCTAAATCATTTAAAACCGAAGTACTGGTTTGCTGCTCACTTACACTGTAAGTTCGCAGCACTGGTACGCCATTCGGTTGATGTCGACTCGTTACAAAAAACTACAAAGTTTCTGGCCCTTGATAAGTGTCTTCCGAGACGTAAATTTTTGCAAATTGTTGATATTCCTCACGAGGCAGATAGTCCGATTGAAATTAAATATGATTTGGAATGGTTAACCATTTTGTTTTTAACGAATCATTTGTTGAGTATCAAAAACTGTAATCAGTACATGCCGGGTCCTAATTCGCCAAACAGGTATACACTTGCCACAATCCTTAAAGTAATTTTCCAGAGGATTTAAATACAAGTTTATAGAAAAAAAAAAATGGGAAAAATAATGGAGGCCTTATAAGTTCCTTTGATTTTTATTACAGTGAATGTTGCATAAAAATTTATTTACATATTTTACATTGGACGTTTTGTATTTATCCGCTCATCATCAGCTGCATTAAAAATTATTATAAATATATCAATATCATATATTTATAATATTTTATTACATGAACATCGAATAGGAAATCAGTGTTGAAATATTCACTATTATAATATCGCGGGTCTATAATAATAAGGTTCTAATGTAACTGCAAGTTTTTGGTAAAATTCTATAAGACCAAAGGCCAATTTAACTACGTATTCCTTAATCTAACATTAATGGGAAGAGTTGAAAAGATTTTGGTAATAATTGGACAACCGAAAGTATTTATTATAACTTCTATAGATTTAGAAATAGAGAATTATAAAAAATATCATAAAATAATGCATTGTATAATGAATCAAACGGCCCATGGAAACCAATGGGGCCCATGGTTTATGGGCCATAAACCATAACAAAAAATAATAAAATGTACACTTTATCCTTAAACTACTACTGAATAAAATTTAATTAATTTAATAACGATTAATGCCCGGTTTTATAAACGCCAGATAAATTCACTTCCAAAGTAAATAAAATTTATTCCTTCAAATGACAGTCGGATTTTTGACATTAATAAAATTGATTCGAATTTGTTAGTTTGAATAAATTTACTACAGAAGTAAATTTATTCTGCCCTTTATAAAACCGGGGGTGACAAAAAAAACATTTTTTTAATAATTACTTTGCGAGATTTGGAATTTATTTCCAGGGCCACAGATGACGTCACACTATTGGTATCTTTCTCGCGCAGCCTACTACAGAAACTGGTGTGAGAAAGATAGCTATAGATTTCTTTAAAAATCAAATGCAGCTATACAAAAAAAAAAACGATTATGACTTTTTGATACCACGAATTGCTTCAAAATTAAACAATTTTTTTTTTACATTGGTTTATGGGTATTATTGATATACCGCCAATTTCGTCAATGAATTGGAAGAATCTCGAACATTTAGAAGAGTAGGAGAAAACTTGTTCATAGAATGAATCAAAAAATAAATAATAGATGTAATTAGAATTTTTTGTGTGTTCCAGAAATGTTAAATACAATACTTATATAACCTAAATATGAAAATGGCGAGAGGTATTGTGCTAAACATAGCAGATTTTTTAAAAAAATTTGTGCAGATAGGATTTTGATCCCGTGAAAGATGTGAAAATTTTGAGGTACATATTTTGGTTTTTTTTTTTCGGTAACTAAGCATAACATTGTAATTTTTCTTCCATTTTCTTATAATAAAATTAAATCTATTATTAGTTAATAAATGTTAATTCGATAACAATATTTTCAAATAATAGCGAGTTAAAATTTCAAAGTGTTATTCTAGACCCGCGATATTTCAATACATTATTTCTACTCGATGTTTATGTAACTTTAATTAAACTTTTTGGTGAGTTGAATATTCGTAATAATAAAAATTTTATGTAGCTGATGATGGGCGCATAAACGCACGAAACGTCCAATGTAAAATGTGTAAATAAATTTTAATGCAACATCCGTTGTAATAAAAAGCTGAGGAACTATAAGACCTCCATTATTTTTCCCAAATTACAACTGAAAGTTTCCAATTTCATTTAAAAAAAAAATCTTGATAAAAGTATTGTCCTCTGGAAATTTATTTTAGGGAATCTGGTATGACATCAAATAAAAAATTATTATTAAAGAGTTTCGTTGATCTAATATAGGTGGATTTATACTCCGACACAAGAAGAAAAAGACTTTATTCTAGAAAAAATTAACTACGATTTAACGGTCCCTAAAAATTTTGCACCATCCGCATCTGCATATTCGCCAAATGATAGTAAAACTAACGCTAAACAACCATGTGGCCAAACAAATGTACAAACAAAATTATTCTGCGACAAATTAAGTATAGACGATCCGACATACTTAGTTTTATCTCTTAATGGTGATTTTAACAAAAATGAAAGTTTTAATGATAGTGTACAAACTAATAATTCAACGTTTACTAGTTTTACTAAATTCATCCCTGCTGCCGTAGAAATTAAGTATAATAAGCTAAATATAAGTTTACCCGATCCGAAAAATCTCGCGACTCCAAAAATATGTAAATTAAATTTGACTTTACCTGCCCCGAAACATAATTTAGAAGATCTCAATTGCAGTGCAAACACTACTGAGACATCATCTCAGGAATCAGAATCTGATTCTTCATTGAATACAAGCATTTTTTCTGACTGTGACGTCAAAGCGTTTACATCAACACCACAAAGTAAAAAATTTAAAAGACGCAATGAATCAATATATAAAATAACCAGTGATTAATTATTAAAATGTCTAAAGTAAATGGAAAAGTGGATCATACGCGTTTATGGGAAATCAGTTTTTCTTTGCGCAAACGTTAACTAGTTATTTTATGCAAAAATACTTCAAATAAAAGTTATAGAGATTTAAATTCTGCATCGAAATTATGTAGAACGATTATTCTAGCTCTTCACATAAGCGAAAAAATTAATAAAGTTAATGGATGGCAGCACAAGCCGTGTTTTAACTGAAACAATTTTAAAAAATGTCAAATTTCATTATTTAATAAGCAGGGCATCGAACCCGAACCTGAACCGAACCAAAACCGGAACCAAACCGTAACATTTTAGGGAACCTAAACCGAGAACCGAACCGCAGATATATTTTTAATTGAACCTGAGTCGAAACCGAACCAAGTATTAAAATTCAGGTTCTGGGTTCAACTCCGGTTTAGGTTAATTTTTAGTTCGAAAAGTAAATACAGCCGATAATCGACGTCTTAGGCGTTTGCGATGCTGTCTGGGCTGGATTTTCGTGAAAATTATGTTCGTTTCTTCTCTCTTCTTCTTCCGGCTCTCATTTTACATTATTTCGAACCTGAACCGCGAACAAAACCGCAAATTTTATTAATGCTTAACCGCACCCGAACCCATCTTTCAAAAAACAAATTAACCTGAACCGAACCCAGTTTTTGGCGGGTTCGATGCCCTGTTAATAAGAATAATAATTATAATAAATAATTTTAAATGTATCAAAATATGATTTTAAATCAGAGACTAGTTTGTATTCAAACAAATATTTTTTAAAAATTCGTTTTTTAAAGATATGGGAGAAATTGAATTTGACGCGTTTTAGTTAAAACAAGGCAAAAAATTAAACAATTTGTTGTTTTTAATTGTCATTTATATCTAAAATAGTTTACATTTTTGTGTTAGTTTACTACTCTAATGTCCGGTTTTATAAACATCAGATAAATTTACTTCCAAAGCAAATAAAATTTAGTCCTTCAAATGACAGTCGAATTTTTACAGCAATATTATAAATGTCATAAAATGAATATAAATGATTCGAATTTGTCAATTTGAATAAATTTACAATAGAAGTAAATTTATTTTGCCCTTTCTAAAACCGGGAGTAATCTAAATTTAGTTCTAATTAACAGTTAAAAATAAAGCAATTGTTTATTTCTTTGTCATAATCCATGGCTGCCTTGACTCAAAGCGCATAAAAACAGTAACTTTATTATTCATTTTTTCACTTACATGAAGAGTTAAAATAATAGTTTCGATTGATTTTTTTTAAATTTAAATCACTAATGCCCGTATTCACCAACATCAAATAAATATTCGAATAGCTTATTCATTGAATAAGAGAAAAATATCGCATCAAAATATGACAGCTAGAATAAATACATATATTTGTGTTATGGTATCGATGCGATATTTTTCTCTTATTCAAAGAATAAGCTATTTGAAGATTTATTTGATGGTGAATACGGGCATAAGGGCCGGTATTATAAATGCCCAGTTAAATTTAACTCCAAAGTAAATTTAATAAAGTGAACAAATTAGAATCATTTTCTATGTTATTGTGACATTTAAATCATTACTGTCCAAAATTCGCATTGCATTTGTCATTAAATTAAATTTACTATTGAACTAAATTTTTATAATACCAGCCCTCAAACTTTTATTTGAAGTATTTTTGCACAAAATAATTAGGTAACGGTTGCGCAAAGAAAAACTGATTTCTCAAATTAAACGCCTATAGCTCATTTTTCGATTTATCCCTGTACAAATATTATGTATAATAGATACATATCGAATTTTATACAAAACAAAACCAATATTAATGATAATATAATTAATTTGTAAATTTTCATTTAAATGTGTTTGCCATAATGTTCATTTATGTCTATTATTTGTAATTTTAATAAAATAAATTAATTTTTTATTCTGTAAAGTAAAATAAATGTAATGTTTTAGATCGACGTAAATTTGCTGTACATAAAAGGTGTATTAAAAATTAAAATGAAACTACAAAGTACTGTAAACTATTTTATTTAAATATTTAAGTTACATTTTTAACTGTTACCATGGTCTTACTTTACCCTGCGTTGCAGCTGTTAAAATCCAAGTATTTTTTTCTTTGGGTTTCATAGCCATTTGTTTATGCCTGGGATGGGTTTTACAGATTACATACAGCCTTTCCTGTCTCATAACGAAGTAGCAATCTTTACAACGTCTTCTCAATCTGCCTTTAACTTTAAATCCGCAGCTAGGTACCACATTAGGAGTTATAGGAGCTAATAATCTTGATTCCACCATATTGTTAGCGAAATAATTTATATTGAATAAGTTTTGTTTTGTTAATATGTGGAACATTGCAGTTGATTGAGTAATTGCAGCACATTTTGGTAGAATTTTAGGTAAACGTGTTATTGTTGTCCGTAAAAAGGAAAACATTTTGCGATGCGCTGTTTTCTATAAATAGTAGGTACTTTAATTTATTTTATAATGTTTGTATATGTAATTTTGATCACATACTATTAGTTTTAAATGGTTTTGTCTTTAATCTTTCGTTTGATCGTTTGTATTTATAGGTAAAATTGAGGTTATGTTTAATTTTATGTTGGTACTACACATCTAGGGAAATTTGTTTGTATGTTGGAACTAAATTACATGTGACAAAACTAGAAAGTTCTTTAGAAGACCACAGTGTCAGTATTTGGATAGTAAAGTCTGGTAAATATAAACTTTACTGTTAATACTTAATAATTAAGTATTATAGTTACATATTAAGTGTAATTTTATAATTGTGTGTATTTGTGATCTTGATCCATGCCAACTTAACACGTATTCGCTGGTAAATGTCATTTCCATGTTCACTTTTCAAATTTGTGTCGAGAAGCTTCATTATAAACGTTAATTACGTAAAGTGTAATTTTATTTATATCTCATCAAGAGTTGCAGTTCATAAAAAGTATGTTATAAAAAAACTTACTCGTGATTTACAAAAAACTATGAAAGCTAAATACGATTCTAACCTACTTTCGCCACCAGAATGCATTCGGGGCTTAAAATTGTTTGATAAATCCATTTTTAAAAAGGAAATTCAACTACCAGTAATGTTCTTGGAAAATGCTGTTATATCAAAAGCCATGCCATATATTCGAAAATACTTTTTAAAAATGGAAAACTTAAAAACTATTCAACAAGAAGTCAAATCAGGTGTAGAAATTAAATATGTTGTTTTAAATCCATTATTCGTTCAAAACTGGTCTGATATATCTGAAGATGATCGTACGGGCCTCATTTCATCCGGAATTTCCCATGACAAATTTAAAATTATACCTTTCACTTTAAATTACGATAATTGGAAGGCAGATGAATTACTGCGTTGTATCTTGCCTGAGGATAAAGATTCTGTAGCTGGTTTTTCTAAAATTGGTCATATTATACATCTAAATTTGCGGGATCATGTTTTAGAATATAAAGAAATAATAGGGCAAATTTTATTGAACAAAATTCCAGGTACACGAACTGTTGTTAATAAATTAGATAAAATTGATAGTACATATAGATTTTTTGAAATGGAAATTTTATGTGGCGATAAAGATACGAAAGTGCAAGTAAAAGAAAATCATTGCATTTTTGATTTTGATTTTTCAACGGTTTATTGGAATCCTCGTTTAGCGACAGAACATGAACGAGTTGTTAATTTCTTAAAATCAGGGGATATATTTTACGATATTTTTGCTGGTGTTGGTCCATTTTCAATACCAGCAGCAAAGAAAAAATGTTTTGTATTTGCTAACGATTTAAACCCTGAGTCCTATAAATGGTTAAATCATAATGCAAAAATTAATAAAATCAAAGATGAATATCTTAAAACTTTCAATAAAGACGGCCGTGATTTCATTTTAAACGACTTAAAATCAGACTTAAAAACTCGTTTTAAAAATAATAACACCAATAAAATTTATATTGTTATGAATCTCCCAGCGCTAGCGCCTGAATTTTTACCGAGTTTTACAAATTTATTTTCCCAATCAGAATTAGAAAACATCGAGATAAAATCTTTTCCGAAAGTTTTTGTTTATTGTTTTGCAAAAGGCGAAGAACCGGTTCGTATTGCGCGCGAATTAGTAGAAAAACATTTAGGCTCTCCTCTCCCCGAAAATTACGAAATCTTCAACGTGAGAAAAGTGAGCAATTTTAAGGAAATGATGCGCGTTAGTTTCGAATTAAACCGAGATATTTTGTGCGGTTGTAAAAAACGAGGAGCTGAAGATGATGGCATGTCAACAATAAAGAAATGTGTGTAACATTCCATTCAATTGTGAATAAATAGCAAATTTTTTAAATGTTGTAATTGCAGTGTGCCATGGGGAAGAACAAGGGAAAACAAACGAAGAATGTTTTCAAAGTGGCGGGAGCGAAGAGCTTGAAACTAAAAACAAAAGCGAAAGTTGTTAACACACAACTTAAAAAAGTAAGTTATAATAACTTTAAGCAATATTGCGTCATATTTGTCGTTGATTTACATCACTATACTTTATTTACATTATTACATTTCATTCTTGATTTCTATGTAAATGTCGTATTTAATTTGTTACGTATCAAATTCGGACTATCATTTTACTGAATGAGGTAGGCAAATTTTAAGCCAAATTTCAATATCTAATTTCACTCATGTTTAAAAAACAATTTTTTTTTCGAAATAATTTTTGAATACAAACTATGTTCTGCTTTAATATCTATTTGTGCATTAAGAGAGCAAAATGGTACATTGTCAATTAAGAGGTTGTTGACATTTATGCTCGAAACAATAATATTTATTACAGTTCATAAAAAATAATTGTTTATTTGCTGTCAGTGGTTGTTATCGCTAGCGTTCAGTAACATTTGATTTAGAGTTAATAATTCGGAAAGACAGTGTTTTTTTGTTTGTTTCGCATGAGCGGCAAAGTGATATTTTGCGTTGACAAAAGCGAGCGTAAATGCTTACTTTATATATTAACTGCAGAAAAATAATATTTTGATAAATTTGTGTGATGATTATTATTATTATTATTATTATTATTGTTATTGTTATTATTATTACTATTATTAAATATTGAATTTAGATTTTTTAAAAGTTGTGCTTTAAAACAGGCATGTAATACCAGCCTTTGTGTTATAGAACATTTATTTCTGATTATAGAAAAAAATATTTTTTCTACAACCGTGCGTAAAGTACATACTTTACACACTCTTTATATCGTGCTAATTTCCGCACTCGACCAAAAAAATAGTACTTTACACACTTGTTACGTAAATAACTATTTTGGCATGGTGCGAACACTGTTTTATTTTACTGAGAATATAATTCATTAGTCACGTGACATGTTTTCCGCCAATCAACATTCAGAATTTCCATAATTACATGTCTATCACAGTGATGATAAAAAACAAAGAAATTATCACCTTATTTATATTCGTAACTAAGGGATTTTGACAACATTGACAGTTAATTTTAACAAAAATTCATTATATTTTCTCATTAAATATAAGCTCGTGATGTGATTAATAATCGAAGATATTGCTCGTGAAACCGAAGTAGCACATTTCACTCGTCCTTCGGACTCGTAAAATCTGCAACTCGGTTTCACTCGAAAATATTGATGATAATCATATCACTTGTTATATTACGTATGACAATATATGTATGTATATAAAGGAGAATAATTATTGAAATGTGACTGAAAACAGGAATTTTTAAAACTAATAAATAAATATAATTGAATTACTACATGGTTAATAATAAATAAGCAACAAATTAACGGAAATCATTGTACATTCATATTTTTTAATTAACAATAGCGATTGATTTTTATTGCATTGCGCATTATCACTTCTGGACTTTAGTATTTCGATATTGATTGCTTCTACTGCTATATTGAACGTCATAAATTATCTCATACTATCGAGCGTAACAATTATTTTTACATAACATGTCAACAAAAAATACATTGTTATCATTATTTGATTATAGAGGAAACATAAATTTTGATAAATATTTGTCAGTTACTCATAAATAAGCTAATAAACATACGAGTGTCCGAATAATCTGTAATAGATTTTTTTGTATATTGTAATTGTACAATAATGTATTATTTTAATATTAATATTTAATTTTTTTTTATATTTATTTTTTATTGTTTATCTTCTAAATCGTTTTCCATATCATTTATGTTTTTCAAAAAAAAAAAAAATAGTGTATACACCGCGTCAGAAAAAGACACAAATTAATCCGGACATCCAGTAATTCGGACACCAACCATTGTCCGGACGCTCCTCGTTAATCCGGATACTTTTGCGTGCACGGACTTCTCAAACTTCTGACAAAAACAGAGAATCTAGTTCTTCTAGTTTATTTGAATACCGCCAAGCACAAAGAATCTATTTCTTCTTTTAATACCTGTATCACATGGGCATCAGAAAATGATATACCATCCCATCAAGTGCTTTTGCTTTACGCTTTTCGTAACAAAATAATAATTCATCTTTCATTCGTGTTTAAAACAAAAAATGTAGACTTATTAATAAAAAATCGTGCTTCACATTAGTTGCTAATTTTTCCGTTCTCAAAACTATTATAGTAATTTGTTTTTTTGTACGGTGACAATAATCCATTACAAACAATTTTTCATCATGACTTGTAAAATTAAAGTTCATGTATGACTATCATTACATTTGCACTTTTAATTACCGGATAAAGTTTTATCAATATCTAATCAGTGTTTTATATTTGTAGATCTATCGATTAGATATTATAAACTTCCTTTTTTTGTAGCTCAACAATATAACTAAAGAAAAAGTCCTTGAGAACAACAAACAATTGGCTCATTTAGAAGACGCTGTCAGACAAACGACAAAAGTTGTGAAGAAAGAAGAACGCACAGTGAATATCAAGAAAAACGTTGAAGAATCACAGAAACAAACAAAAGAATTACTGGAATTATGTGATAAGAATTTACAAGAAATGAAATCAATGAAAATGACATAAAATTGTTCTTTATAGATATTTTTTAAATATTGTTATTAAAATAATTTACTGTAATTTTCAGTGCTGAATATATAAATCATAAATGTTATTTAATTCTTTGATAAATATATAATTATTATTGCATTTATTATCTTTCATTAAGATTTTTTTTTTGCAATTTTCGTTTTAAATATTTAAATGTATAGATATGATTTAATTTTTTTTGATAAATACTTGCTATATAATAGGAAATATATTTTTTCTGCGGCCACTACAAAAATTTTGGTTTTTAGCTTCTAGTGACGAAAGTAGTACTTTCTTGCACTAGTGCAAATATTATTGCTATAGTTGCAATTCGTATAACTTCTTCGCCTTTTTTTGTAAGTCTCATTTTGTTTCTGAATGTAACGTTCTTAAAATATGGGACCCAACTTTTTTATTTTAAATGAGAACATATATTTTTGATTTCCTTATTAGTTAGAGAATTTAATTCTGAATTCAGGAATATAATATTATTATACCCTTACATAACGAATTTTTTGAGAAAAAAAAATAAAATCGCTTGAGTTGCACGTCTCTTTTTGTACTTGTTGCATAAATTACTGTTTTATTTCATTTATTATGCACTTGTAAGTATAAATTTGTATTAATAGATAATATTTTAATTTCAGGTCACCTAAAACTTAAATTAAATGTCTTCAAAGTTTGCAGTCCTGATTGCAACAGACGAACAGTCAAAGATCAACGTAGAAAATGATTATCTTCAGTATTTATGTTGTCAGTTGATGAATTTAAAATTTATTGTCCAAGAAATTAGCATTACTGGAAATAATAGAGAGCAGTTGACTAGCAAAATTCAAAATTGGAAAAATTCTTACATATTTTTGATTACTCATCAATATAGATTGGTTAGCGAGGTTCTTTCAAAATTATTTGACGAAAAATTAATTGTAAGTAAACATTTGGCATCAGTTTACAAACTTCATAGTTTGAATGATGAAGAAATTGAAAAAAATGTTGTACCTCGGGAATCCAAAATTTACCAAATTAAAAATCCCGTAAATGGAATCAATACCATTTGTATTCAATTCAAAAATATTTTTATTTTACCCGCTGACTTCAATTCTATAAAAGTAATTTATCAAAACTTGTTAAAATCATTGTTGAAAGATAATACAGATAATATATACGGGAAACATTACATTTTGAACTGCACTCAAAATGGTATGTCAAACATGGTTCATGATAAACTGAGATTATTTGCCGATTCAGTAAATATTAAGCGATATTGTGTCGTTAAAAGTGCAGATAACTGTGAGTTACATGTTGATTTGAGTAGTACAAATTTTGAAATGCTAGTCAACTGCGAAAATGTATTTAATACGATTGTTTCAAGTAACCTGATTATGAGCAAAATTAACGATTCGTTGTGGGAGAGATTGAATATACTGCAGCATGAAAGTCACGTCGCGGAAGCATTACAGGTAAACAGTAAAATAATTTTTTCTACTTCAGTGCGTGAAGTGAGTACTTCACGTATCAATTTTTATGTGTGAAGTTTGATTTTTTGCACACAGTGCGTGAAGTAACGTTTCACGCACCGTTCATTATTTTAAATATTACAAACTGAATTGTATTTTAATAAAACAAAGCTGTTAAACACCCGTAACGTTGGTAACCATGGTTACACAAGTCGAGAATACAGAGACTTCACGTTAAAAGAATGAAAATGTGAAGAAAAAATATATTTTATTGCAAGGTCGTAGAAAAAGTATAGTATGTAACACGTGTGTGAAGCCTATTTTACATTCGGGTGGTTTGCAACACTCGCCTACGGCTCGTGTCGCAATCTCCACTCTCATGTAAAAATTTCAGCTTCACACACTTGCCACATAATATACTATTAGTTCACTAGCCATAAATTTATTTTTAAGTAGTTTTTACAGATAAACAAGTAATTTGTAACATAATTGACAATATTATATAATAATTTGACCTATGATTATATTTTGAGGTGTGTCATTGAAAATTGATACAGTATCGCAAATTTATCTCGCAAAATTTTCAGAAATTTCATCATTGATAAGATAATACTTGTATTTATATTATCTTATCAATTTTTAAATATAGAGAGACAATTAATAACACTATTCTGGACTTCCATTGTCTATATTTCAATAAAGTTATTACACAACGTTTCGATTGTTGAAGTATCTACAATCGTCTTCAGGTGAATACTAACAAACTTAGAGACTACTAGAGCTTATATACTAAATACATAATAATTGATCTAAAGAAGCGTACAAAGTTTACAAATGGACACACTAGTGTAGATTAAGGTGATTCAAACGTCCAATCAGCGGCTTCCACACGTTGCTTATTTCTACACTTGGTTGGCTGAAGACTTCGTTGTTGTTGTTGATGACTGCTGCTTCCTTGAATTTTCTCTTGTACCAGTGTTCTTCTCTGGAGATGATTTTTGCTTCAGACCACTTCATCCTATGCTGTTTTTCCCAGGAATGTTGTGCGATGCCGGATTTTGTTGTTTCTCCTCTCTGCGTATGAACTCTATGTTCTTTAAGCCTGATTTCTAAAGGTCTTCTCGTTTCCCCCACGTATGACTCACCACATTCACACGGCACTTGATATATACAATTTTTGGAATCTCGATTGGTCTGCGGTCTCGTATGGGAGATCATACTTCTGATAGTAGTTCTTGATCTGAATACTGTGTTGATGTTGTAAGTTCTTCCTATGCGTTTTATCGTCTCGGATAAGCCTCTGATGTATGGGATGCTGAGTAGTACTTCCGGTTTTTCTTCTTTTATTCTTTTTGGTTGCTGGCTGTTGGATTGATGTTTGTGAAGAAGCTCCTCTATCATGTTTCTTGGGTAGCCATTCTGTTTCAGGTCCCTGTTGATATGCTTGATTTCTTCTTGCAGTCCTTTCTCTGTGTTGCATAATCTATGAGCTCTGTCGATTAGAGATTTTGCTATTCCTTTCTTCGTTGTTATAGAGTGGTTAGATGCATGGTTCAGATATTGGCCGGTGTGTGTTGGTTTTCTGTAAACTGCTGTCTCAATCCTCCCGTTATTATTCTTCACGTGGACATCCAAGAAAGGTAATGAGTGTTCCTTTTCTTTTTCCATTGTGAATTTGATGGTTGGTTTGATGGTGTTCAGGTGATGCAGGAAGTGTTCTAGTTGTCGATCACTGTGGTTCCAAACTATGAAGGTATCGTCCACATATCTGAGCCATACCTTCGGCTTAAATTTCGCCTTCTCTATTGCTTGAGATTCAAACCAGTTCATGTAGATGTTGGCGATGACGGGTGATAGAGATGATCCCATTGGAAGCCCGTCGTCTTGGGCGAAGAATCTGTCTTTTTCCTGGAAATATGAGTTCCTAAGGCAGCATTCTAGTAGCTTCATTATTCCTTCAACTGGTAGCGTGGTTCTTTCATGTAGGTTCTCGTCCTCTTGGAGCTTCTTGCGAATTATTTCTAGAGATTCTTCAACAGGAACATTAGTATAGAGACTTTCCACATCGAAGCTGACAAGCTGATCCCGTGGTTGTAGCTCTATGGTCTTCAGAATTTCGACGAAGTGCTTGGAGTCCTTCACAAATGATGGGCTGTTGTCTTGAAGTGGTTGCACGATTGGCAGTAGAAACTTGGCTAGCTGGTATGTTGGTCCATTGCGAGAACTGGTTATCGGACGAAGCGGCATGTTGATTTTATGTATTTTTGGTAGTCCATACAGATGCGGAGGTTTGCTGTGATGTGGTGTCAGTGTGGTTCTCGTTCTTGGTGGTATAGATCTCTCATCAAGAAGAAAAGGCCCTTAAAAGCCTACGGAGAAACAACTCCATCAAAATCCTCCCGGCCGACAAAGGAACAGCAACAGTGATTATGGACTCCACTACCTACGACCAAAAAATCGAAGAGATTCTACAACAAGGTAACTACCGAAGATTAAACAAGGATCCGACAACAAGTGTAGAGAGGAAGGTCTACCATACTCTGAAGGAATATGAGAGATCTATACCACCAAGAACGAGAACCACACTGACACCACATCACAGCAAACCTCCGCATCTGTATGGACTACCAAAAATACATAAAATCAACATGCCGCTTCGTCCGATAACCAGTTCTCGCAATGGACCAACATACCAGCTAGCCAAGTTTCTACTGCCAATCGTGCAACCACTTCAAGACAACAGCCCATCATTTGTGAAGGACTCCAAGCACTTCGTCGAAATTCTGAAGACCATAGAGCTACAACCACGGGATCAGCTTGTCAGCTTCGATGTGGAAAGTCTCTATACTAATGTTCCTGTTGAAGAATCTCTAGAAATAATTCGCAAGAAGCTCCAAGAGGACGAGAACCTACATGAAAGAACCACGCTACCAGTTGAAGGAATAATGAAGCTACTAGAATGCTGCCTTAGGAACTCATATTTCCAGGAAAAAGACAGATTCTTCGCCCAAGACGACGGGCTTCCAATGGGATCATCTCTATCACCCGTCATCGCCAACATCTACATGAACTGGTTTGAATCTCAAGCAATAGAGAAGGCGAAATTTAAGCCGAAGGTATGGCTCAGATATGTGGACGATACCTTCATAGTTTGGAACCACAGTGATCGACAACTAGAACACTTCCTGCATCACCTGAACACCATCAAACCAACCATCAAATTCACAATGGAAAAAGAAAAGGAACACTCATTACCTTTCTTGGATGTCCACGTGAAGAATAATAACGGGAGGATTGAGACAGCAGTTTACAGAAAACCAACACACACCGGCCAATATCTGAACCATGCATCTAACCACTCTATAACAACGAAGAAAGGAATAGCAAAATCTCTAATCGACAGAGCTCATAGATTATGCAACACAGAGAAAGGACTGCAAGAAGAAATCAAGCATATCAACAGGGACCTGAAACAGAATGGCTACCCAAGAAACATGATAGAGGAGCTTCTTCACAAACATCAATCCAACAGCCAGCAACCAAAAAGAATAAAAGAAGAAAAACCGGAAGTACTACTCAGCATCCCATACATCAGAGGCTTATCCGAGACGATAAAACGCATAGGAAGAACTTACAACATCAACACAGTATTCAGATCAAGAACTACTATCAGAAGTATGATCTCCCATACGAGACCGCAGACCAATCGAGATTCCAAAAATTGTATATATCAAGTGCCGTGTGAATGTGGTGAGTCATACGTGGGGGAAACGAGAAGACCTTTAGAAATCAGGCTTAAAGAACATAGAGTTCATACGCAGAGAGGAGAAACAACAAAATCCGGCATCGCACAACATTCCTGGGAAAAACAGCATAGGATGAAGTGGTCTGAAGCAAAAATCATCTCCAGAGAAGAACACTGGTACAAGAGAAAATTCAAGGAAGCAGCAGTCATCAACAACAACAACGAAGTCTTCAGCCAACCAAGTGTAGAAATAAGCAACGTGTGGAAGCCGCTGATTGGACGTTTGAATCACCTTAATCTACACTAGTGTGTCCATTTGTAAACTTTGTACGCTTCTTTAGATCAATTATTATGTATTTAGTATATAAGCTCTAGTAGTCTCTAAGTTTGTTAGTATTCACCTGAAGACGATTGTAGATACTTCAACAATCGAAACGTTGTGTAATAACTTTATTGAAATATAGACAATGGAAGTCCAGAATAGTGTTATTAATTCAAACGAAACATTGTCTCCTTCATTCAAACAAACATAGAGAGACAATGATGCGTGATTAGATAAAATCTTTTTTTCTATTTTGGTTGTTTAATATGCACTTTACGAAACTTATTTGAATGTTCGTAAAGTACTTTTTTAAAGATCTAATTTCTGTTAAGTTGGTTCCTAAAAGACATTCTACTGAAATGAAGTAATAATAGAATGATCAAGAGAAATTGGTAACACTGATACAAAAATTTATTTTCTTGACAGTAACATTTGAAAATTTAATTTTAAGTATATTTATAATTTTATACCCATATACTTTTATTTTTTACATTACTTGTAGAGCAATAATCTAAGACATTTCAATTACGTAACCTACACATGTCAAATAATATTTCCTCGTTCACCTGGTGTTGTATAAACTGTAAAAAACACTCGTTACAGAAGGTTATTTAAGCATTCGTTCCTTCGCGCTCTCGCTGCTACGCGGTCGTGTTCGTATTTCAAACTCGTGCTTGAATAGGTTTCCTTCTATAATTTACGTTTTAATGTATTACCATTACTATTATTTACCGCGTTTCGTAACCGAGCAAATTTAAGTTACAATTTTATCAGTCATTTCTTTATAGTGTTATAGTTCAGACACACTACAAAAATTAGTGATCATTAACTGTTAGATATAGTATGTGCACATGAAATTAAGACTGTTACAATTAATGATCATTAAATTTTGTAGTGTGTCTTGGGTATTAGTATATTTTACAGGATCTCACTTTTTACTATTTCTCTCAGTTTGTGAAATGGGGCCATCCTCATATTTTATATATATATTTACACATTTAAAATTAATAGGGTACAAATTAGACACCCGGTATATTACAATTAGAAAGCAAGAAAAATTTTAATTTCCCATATTTTTGGATGAAAGATTTACGCCTTGTAAAAAGCAGATGTCTTGAAAGATAGTTTGTATAATTGTTTATATATTTTTTAGATCATAAGGTATTGCTACACCGAATATAAACCTCAAGATGTTTTTCTCTGTTTCAACGGAGGAAAAGATTGCACGGTTCTTTTATATTTAACACTATACGTGTTGTATACATGTTACCCTGATTACAAAGAACCTTTACCATGTATTTACATCCAAGTATCCGATCCATTTGAAGAAGTCGAAGAATTTGTTAAACAGTGCAATACTTTTTACAATCTTGAACTCATCAGAATCAACAAAAACATCAAAGACGGACTTGCAGATCTTCTGGTGGAAAAACCATATTTCTCTGCTTCCTTGATGGGCACGAGAAGGACAGATCCTCGTTCGCACATGTTGGATCACTTTGCGGTAAGAATGAGAAATAATTTAAACGCTAAGGCATCTAAGTACGAAAATAATACATAATGTAAGCAAGATTTATATTTTTGGGATAGTGGCGTCGGTAGCACGCACGCTACTGTAAGATTTTTACATAAAAAAGTTCTATGCGCCAAGTCAATTATTTTACAATGGGCTCATTTCAAATAAAAATATCGCCTTCATACCGAGTGATTATTAATTACGGTGTTTCCAGAAGAGTTTTCTATATTTTTTTGATTTATTTCATGATCAGAAACATCACCAAATCGGTGTTTTTCGTTCATTTTATTTATGTGTTGATACGTGTTTCCTTGAATAATCCGCTAGATGCGCTACGTGAGAACGACCCTACCACAGCAAACTATTGTTACATAAAATATAAAAAATGAAATGCATAATGAATTTATTTTTAATATAAATTTATATATTTAATGGAAACCTGAATCAATACATTGTTAGAATTGGAAAAACTAAATAAATTGATAGAACCGTACGCTTCCAGATTTCCATTCGGTAATAATATCTTCTTCCCGAAAATGTTTTCAACAAACAACATCATTCAATAATTCGCGATCATCTCTATTAATTGCACATTGCCATTTTTTCAAAAGTGATATATCGAGTGGAGCAGCAAACAGAGATTCTTTTTCAGTGGATTTCTTGTAACCTGTTTCACATCCAGGAATGAAACATTTTCTATTTAATTTTCTTTTCATTTTGCATTAATTACAATATCTTTCAACAAAATATTTATATTACATTCCATATAATACGAATATGTACTTCAAAACCTGTTTTATTTACCTTTCTATAAGATATAACATGTAATATTTTCAAAATGACGTGCAAATGACAGGTGTCAGTTGGGTCGTTCTCACGTTGCGCCTCTAGCGGAAAAAACGGGAAAACACGTATTGCTTTGGACCCTCGTTTTGTGCAGAGTGGCACAACCAGTATATTTTAAATCGTGTACCTATCTGACAAAACAAAAGCTACAGAGATTAATATGGGAATAATATCTAGAGCTTTATTCTCACTATAATAACGGCAGGATTGGTTAAAACTCTGACACGTGACAGGTAATGAATCATTTCATTGGTTTTAAAAAATGTCAAAAAATAATCTCTTGTATATTTTTGTTAGCTGTCACAATTTTAGGTTAGAATACTGGGTTGATATTGTGGGCCGTAAATGTGTATGTGTGTGTGTGAGAGAGAAATGTCTTGTACGAGTATGAAACCGCAACGTCACGATTTAGTCCGTGTTTACAACCGCGAAAGTTTATTAGCAAATTTAATAATGAAAAGTCTCACCTTTCAAATTATTTCATATTATTATATTTATTAAATGAGATGGATTTCATGATTTTATAAAAAAAATCGACAATTTTTTTTGGGGCCAGTGGCGTCGGTAGCTCGCACGCTACAATAAGACAAAAACGTTCTACGCGCCAATTCAATAATTTTACAATTGGTATGAGTCTAGAAAACATTTAATGCTTTAATTAATATAAATTATAAACTAATCTTCACAGATGACAGACCCGGGCTGGCCCGAAGTAATGCGAGTAAGTCCTCTCTTGGATTGGTCGTATCAACAAATTTGGACTTTTATCCTAACTTGTAAAATCCCGTACTGTGAGTTATACGATAAAGGATTCACATCCTTAGGATCTAAATCGAATACAGGACCTAATCCTGACCTAAGATACGAAGAAGATGGCGTTGTAAAATATTGGCCAGCTTACAAACTTCAAGATTTTACAAAAGAAAGAAACGGTAGACACACACGAAAAATCAGATAATTAGATTTTTTGACACTAGTATTACAAGTATAGCAAATGCGTCATTTCTTTAGTGCAATTTTTATTCCTTGTTGATAATATTATTTATATCTCAATACTCTTAAAAGTGAAGACATAAATTTTATCCATAATGTATTGTCAGAATGTGTAGATGTGCAAATATTAGGTATCGAGATTTTATAAGCTGACATTGTGATCTGAAGAATATTTTTCTAATAAATTATAAATTAGTAATCCTTTAGTATTATTTATATAATTAAATTAACATTATCCTCGTCTGCAAAATTATTCGAAAAATCAAATTAGAATCCTTATAATTTAAACCCTTCGGATTAACAGACATTTAATAGAAGTAAGTATTGATACATTCCTATAATTTTCTGATGAATCTGATTACGTTTTTAGACAATATTTATTTTATTTGTTGCATTGATCTTGTTAGAGAAATAGATAAATAGCCCGTTGTCCAGATGTCAGTGGGTCAGTAGTTCCAGATGGTTGTCTGGGTTCAATCAAATGGTTGAATGCCATTTGAGGGATTGAGATGGCTTTTGACAATTGGACCATCGTAGATCGACCACTACAAAGGTGAGGGAAGAATGTTTTTTAAATTTTTCAACTTCATTTTCAGAAAAAGTGTATTCAATTTCTGAAAAATAATATCAATTTATCAATGTAGCTTTTCTGAAATTGAATTTACTTTTTCTGAAATTGAAGTTACTTATTTTGAAATTGTAGTTGGATAGTTATAACTTCATAAAATACTAACATAAGATACTATAGCACACTCAAAATTTAATTATCCTAGATAAGAAAGTGAAAATATACATAAATTTAGGGACCCGAACCACAACGAAACCGTATCTGAAAACCGCACCGATATTTGACCAAAAACTGAAACATATTATTTATTTGTACAAATATAAAAACCGATACGAAAAATAAATTTATTCTGTAACCGAAAACATAACCAAACCGGAATAATATCGGTACTAAAACCGTAAATTTAAAGATCCGGTATAAATTTTGTACTAAACTTGGTGAAACTGTTTTAATATACATTTTCAAAATCATACTTGACATGTTTCACAAGATTTCAGTCTCTGAATCAACCTCTCGGTCATTTATCAAAGACTAGTCCACTCAACCAGAACCAAAGACGAGTTTCGCTCTTACTGGAGCTCATCAGTATTGTGCAATGAAACCTCTAGGAGGCACTGACTGTGAGCTTGACAAAAAATAAAACAGTTAATTTTAACGTAACCGAAACCGTAACGAAACAGAAATTTATTTGTTTATTTAACCGGAACAAAATCCAATATAATATTGTTACCTATAACCAAAACCGAATTTTTGTTAATATAAAAACCGTTAACCGTAACCGAACCCCAAAATTTTTCGGTTCGATTCCCTGTATAAATTAAGAGTATTTTTTAATTGTTTAAATATTAATTGAAAGTTTGTTTGTTGTAAATAAATAAATAAATATATCATCACGGCATACGGCATATTACCCATTTCTGGGTGTGCCAGTATCTACAACACATGTAGACATCGGTAATGATGATGACATATTTGTACCGTGTGGGCGCTTACCAGGCGTCACCTCACGGGCACTCAACGCTGGTGTGGAGAGTGCACCACAGGGGTCACTTTTGTGCCATTTAAATTGGAAATATTTGGCGTCTGTCGGGATCGAACCCGGTTCCCCCAGGGTCGCGACCAGCCACTCAGGCACGCGGCCACGTGCGGCGGTTTGTTATTTATTTAAATATTGCTAATTTTTTCTTAAGAGTCCAATCAATAACTAGTTCTCAAAAAATTGCGTCTGAAAATACCGTAACAACTTTTTGGAATTTAAGATTTCTAAATCTGTGTGAAATTCTGATCAGTTTTTGGTAATTGATCAACAATACATCTTTTCTATTAAAAAATATGTGTGCTTTAAATTTACCATAATGTAATAAAAAAAAATAATTCAATAAATTATGTAGAGTTGCAGTTCCTTCCGAAGCTGGACAACGTATGCTGGCATGGAATGTACCACCATCTGAGTTAATCCACATACCAGAACATTGGCTCTCATATCCAGAACCCGAAGCTTCCATCCATTACCTTCTCGGCCTATTATACATGGGATTCTTTGTGGTTGCTTGTTTGGGCAATGGTTTAGTGATATGGGTCTTCTCATCGTAAGTTGCAAAAAATTTTTAATCATTATTTATACATACATTAGGTTTGTTCGTGGTAGCGATCCCCGACTAATTTCGTGTCATGGCGTCGGCGGCACGCACGCTACAATAATTAATTTAATGACCCTGTTTCGCATTTTTCAAAAACTATTTTAAATGAAAGTTTATGGAATGATTTTCTTAGTAATAACTTTTATTTTAATAATTTGTTGTTATTTGTGGAAATAATTAAATAAAAATATTGGCGTCCTGAAAAACTACCTTCCACTCCTGTGACGTAGAAGCACATACATTACATCATTAATAGCCAATAGGAAAATAGTTTTTTCATCACCTACGTTTATTCATATTATTTATATAAATAAACGTAGGCTAAAGTTTGTCACATGTTAATAACAAAATCTTTTAATTTGACATTTGACGCTGATATTGCTCATTGTAAATGAATAATAAAGTAATAATGGCTAATTCAAATTATACTCAAGCTAAATCGGACAATTAACCGAAGGTCGATAGCTGGATGATGGCTGAACTTATATCAGAACGATTATTTTACTGCTACCGAAATAAGGGGTGTTAAAGAGTTGAGGTAACATAAAATATAAAAACTGAATTTATTTATAAATTGATAATATATTTTACTTTAAAGTTCTGGTCGTGATTTTTATTTGACATTTGTTTGACAACTTTGACAATACACTTGACACCTTAGAACCGCTGAAGATGTATGTACTCTGACGTCACATTCTGTTCCAGATCACGTGACTTATTCAAAATTTTATCCAAATTTCAAAAATTAATTGTAAAATATCTAAAGGATATTTCGTGATATTTTCAAATTTGAGGCTCTTTAAAGAACAATATCTTTTCAAATTTAATACTTAGAAGTCATATAAAAATTCCTGCAACAGCCCTATTATTTGATATACAATATTAGTTACGTAATTAAATAATTCATAATTTTGTGTCGGCCAATCGAAATTATATATCCTCAAAATCGTTCCCCGTGTAACAATTTTAAGATGTTGATATATTCCAGAGCAAAATCTCTACAAACCCCGTCCAACATATTCGTAGTAAACCTCGCAATCTGTGATTTCATGATGATGTTAAAAACACCAATTTTCATCTACAACTCGTTCAGCCGTGGATTCGCTTCTGGCCATATTGGCTGCCAGATTTTTGCCTTCATGGGATCTTTAAGTGGAATTGGTGCTGGAATGACAAACGCTTGTATCGCGTATGACAGATACACAACCATTGCTAAACCATTTGATGGGAAACTTACCAGAACTAAGGCGCTGATTATGGTTGGGTGTATTTGGGCTTATACCATACCATGGGGGGTTTTACCATTAGTGGAAGTATGGGGTAGATTTGTACCAGGTGAGAGAAAAATGTACATACATACATACATACATACATAAAATCACGCGTGTCCCGCTTAGTGGGTTAGCAAAAACCCGAAAACAATAGTAACAATAAGAAAAGGGATAAGAGTAAGAGCTCAGCTGACTCACTTCACTCTTTAACAACATTCTTCTTTCGCCTTGTCTACAATCATCATAGCATTCATACATAAGAACATATTAAAGTGACCGATTTTCGGTAGCGAATAACCGCATCCGGACCACAATAATAGTTACGCAACAATTATTCTTCGCCACACATTCCTATCCATGCACACTTCTTTCACCTCAGCCACATTCATAAACGTATTCATACATAAGAGCATAAGAACATAAAAAATTTAAATATTAAAAATACATAGTGTGACAGACATCATTAAAAATATATGTTTGTTAAAAAATAACATTTTTGCTATAGCAGATTTTAAAGTGTGCATTTTTTATTCAAATAATAGAGTAGCTAAATGAGGTCATGCAAAAAAATAATTGTACCTTTTTTCTGTTTAAATCGAAAAAGAATAGTCTAATTTATCGTTCAGTATTAAATTATTTTTTATTTACATTTTTAGTTGTATAAAATCGTTTTAAAGTATAATATTTTAAAAAGTTGCAAAACCAGTTATATTGTGACGTCACAAGTTCCGAAGCTAAGTTCAGACTCATTTCAAACAGATATTTTACATAGACACAGAATTTCTAAAAGAAAAACATAAATAGACTATAAATTGGAGATGACATATCTAAATATGCTATAATATATTAATATATCATCGTTCGTTTTTATAAATATAATTTTCATTTGGTGCGAACTTATCTACACGTTACATATCAGCTGTTTCACTTTTGATTTGTGCTTAGACGCTAGAAGGTTAAAAAAGCAAGTGAGACATTGAATATATTGCAGAATATTATTTTATTCTTTATTTTGATAAGTTAATAACATACAATATTTACTGGCAAACTTATTTCATCGACATGTTTACTTTCATAAATGTCAGGTTATCTTTAAATATTACTTTGACGTTTAAAACAGTGTGAAAATCAAAATGATCGTTGCTCCGAACCTGTGACGTCACTTGGCAAGGGACGAAGCGGGGGTCTAGCAGCCGCTTTTTAAAGAATGTCATTCTCAATTACAATTTTTTGATCGATTTGAGAAAAAATGAAAAATACGGATCTATTATTTTTCACTACTCTATCGATTAAAGTTATAAAGAAAGTTGTACATGACCTCATTACAAAAATTATGCTATTCAGCTGCTATTTGTTAAATTAACAGATCGTAATATCCCTAATTTCATAAATTGGACTCGCCCGGACGAATTTTGCTCTCTGCGCATGGTTTTTCTTTAGGCGCGCTGGCTCTACATATTTTATTTGTTAATTATTAAATTTCTTTAGAGGGATTTTTAACATCGTGCACATTTGACTATTTGATGGACACATTCGACAACCATATGTTCGTAGCTGTTATATTTACATTTTCGTACGTCATACCAATGACTGCAATTATTTACTATTATAGTCAAATAGTAAGTCATGTTGTTAGTCACGAAAAAGCATTAAAGGAACAGGTATTACATCTATTATTTCCTGAGAAAGAAAACTTTGTAATACTTTTATTTCCACAGGCACGAAAAATGAACGTAGAATCCTTACGAAGCAATCAAAATCAACAAAATACATCGGTTGAAATCCGAATTGCTAAAGCGGCAATTACTGTCTGTTTTCTTTTCGTTGCTTCGTGGACGCCTTACGCCGTTTTGGCGTTGATTGGAGCTTTTGGAAATAAAGCACTGCTTACACCAGGAGTTACGATGATCCCGGCGTGTGCGTGTAAATTTGTAGCTTGTATTGATCCGTATATTTACGCAATCAGTCATCCCAGATATAGGTAAGTCTCATTTTCATTTTTTGAGTTGAGTATTAATGTGTGTGGAATAGAATCGAGCTACAAAAGAAATTGCCATGGCTTGCTATTAAAGAAAGTGTAAGTGATACTCAATCTGCAAGTACTGAAACTTCGGCAGCACCTCCAGCAGCTACAACGACGCCTACACCAGCTACGTAAAAAAATACTTTTGAATAATTAAATTTTTGATATATTTCTAAGATGACGACATTCGCAATGTATAAGGTTTATGATTTTGGGAAAAATCTATTGTTAACCTTTCCTAATTCCAGTATTATTTTACCATTTTATTTCAGATTCCTGAAATATTAGATCGTTCCTATCTTTTCTCTTACTATAATAAAAATTTATGTATAATACATAATAAATTTTCCTAGCATGCAATATTATTTCATCTATTATTCTTAAATAATACTCCTATATTAATAAGGATTTCCAAGTTTTTCTAATTTTTACCTCTCGCTAAGAGAGGTATTGGATTCTTGCTAAAAATCGCAGATCCAGATTTTAGTGAATAAGCACGTTTTAAGATCCCTAGATTATAACATTTTTATGAAGATGATATGTGTGTGTATGTGTGGATGTTAGAGAGACGGTTTCTCAAATTCTATAAGACTACAGACCAATTTAACTACGTATTCCTTAATCTGACATTAATGGGAAGAGCTGAAAAGGTTATGGTAACAATTGGACAACCGGAAGTAGTAGTTTCTTTAAAAAAACCTTCTGAATATTATTTTTTGGAAATTTGTTATTACAAATATTAAAGTATATAAAATTCTCTATCCGATACATAACATTGAACATTTTGATTATATCTTCTATAGATTTACAGATAAAGAATTATAAATATATAAAATAATCCATTGTAATGAATCTCACAGTTGAAAAATTAAAATGTTGCAATTGAGAGAAAAATGTTAGTGTCAAAAATTGAGATACATTACTGAAGGCTTTTTCTGGGAAGTACATTTAATATTTCTTATTTTATTATTAATTAAATATTTAAAATTATAGATACACATATTACATAAATACGCATCAGAAATATCACCAATCTTGTCAATGAATTTGAAGAATCTCGAACATTTAGAAGAGTAGGAGGAAACTTATTTATAGAATGAATTAAAAAATATAAAAATATATCACTATATGTAATTATAATTTTTGTTTGTGTACCAGAAATGTTAAATACAATATGTATATACTTATACAGCCTAATATGGAAATGGCGAGAGGTCTTGTGCTGCCCACAACAATTTTTTTAATATGTTAACCTGTACTTAAAAATATTAGACCTGTATTATGTATTTTCGCTGAAAAGTTTCTAAAATATAGGAAATGAGGCCCTAGAAAATAGGAGGCGTGTATGACATCATCTACTCCAAGAACATACGTTTCTAGAGATGAATGAGACGGATATATATATGTGACAAACACGCTGGGTACGTCGTTTTGTGTCACGTCAAAACCAGCGTGAACCCAATGCAGGGCCGTAACTAGCTATTCTTGCGCCTGGGGCGGAATATAAAATTGCGCCCCCCCCCCCCATTTTTTGGAAATTATTTTTAAAAACTTAAATAAAATGTTTTTTATTAACCACATATTAAATATTACATTTATTTATACATGTATCTAAACGGGACTGTGCCCCTATAGGTAGTAATGTTGGTTACTTTATACAAAATATTTATTTGAAAAATGTAAATATTATTCAATTACAATTCATTTAAAAATGAAATATATGTTGTTACTAGTTTTATTGTATTTTTGTTAAACTATTTCATAAATAATAACAAAAAATAAAGACCGTTAGTATGAACGATGATAAAGTGTGATTAGCGAGCATTTGATTAGCATTGTTTTATCTTTTTCAGTCGTTTATGGATTATTTTACAGAAAAATGTTTCAAATGAAAAACGCGTGCAGTTAATTTTTCTCTAATTTTTATTCAAAGTATTTTTCCCTAAAATAAAAATAATCCATAAACGATTGAGAGAGATAAAACAATGCTAATCATATTCTTGCTAATCACCCTTAATCACATGTTCATACTAACGGCCATAGTTTTTAATACTACAATTCTTTTAAATTAATTCTGATCAGATCTAATGTAATGACAACATTTATAATTTATCATTAAATAGATAAACATTTTTTTAGCGAAATATGAGAAAATTATTAGTAGTTTAAAATGGATTATGTAAAAGTACAGGTCTGTAACAGAAATTTCGAAAAAGTATATATGTATGGTAAAAATATCCTTTTATTTTACATTTTATGATTTACAAATGAAAAGTAATAGATGATTCCTTTTTAACTCTTTCTGGAGAAGCTACACACGAGCCCACGAGCGACCAATGGTTTTTATTTTCATTATAATAATTGTTTTTATAATAAATTAAAAAACTATAAAATAGTCATAAAAGCACAAATTAATAATATTGAAGATTATGAAAACTATTAAATAACTATAAACAGACACTAAAATAGTCCAAAACTCAAATTTAGAATTAAATACACAGAACTATTCTCAAATGACATAAACAAAATGGTTGAATACTCGACGTATCTTGCAATTTTACCGTAAGTTTGCAACCTACATAACTTATAAGTCCAAAGTCCCTTTCACCGCTACACAACAAATGCCCGTATTACGTGTCTATAGTTATATGGTCGAAGAATCGTATTGTCAAGCGGTGGGGCGCCTTACGCGCGAATTTTGAAAGTCAATGCAATACAGTGCCGAGAAATACAATATTAATTCGCAAAGTGTACATTAAGAAATCTAAGAGTGTGCTTGATTTATATTAATTTATTATTATTATTTTTTTTTTCTGGAGAATTAACAAATGAAGAATTTATTTCTGCGCCCTAGCAATATCTGCGCCCGGGGCAAGTGCCCCGCTCGCCCCACCCTAGTTACGGCCCTGACCCAATGGCTCATAGTATGATCACTGTTTTAACTAAAACACTGTTTTTAGAAATGTCAAATTCAAATTTAAATATTTAATTTCACCCGTATGTCTAAAGAACGATTTTTTTAAAAATATTTGTTTGAATACAAACTATGTTCTGCTTTAAAATCATATTTTGATAAATTTGATATTATTTATTATTGTTATTAAATAATAAAATTTGACATTTCTTAAAACAGCGTTTTAGTTAAAACCGTGATCATACTACGAGCCAATAAGTTTATTTTTAAAAGCCCTAGACTTGGAAACCCCTATTATACAGGGCGTTTCACAACTTTAGATACAAACTTTAAGGGCATGTAGTACTGACCAAAATGATTAAAAAAATCAACATGAGTCCGATCTTCAACTGTTTCCGAGAAAGATGCCATTTTATATTAGAATTGAAGAAAAACTGTCATAGATAGTAATCGAACAGAATTTTATTTATGCCAGTAAATAAACTGTAAAGATACAATAAAATTAAAGATCGGATCAATGTTGATTAACCTTTTTTTTACTCATTTTGGTCAGTATCATACGCTTTTAAAGTTTGTACTCGAAGTTGTAAAACACCCAGTATATTACAATTTTTATACAAAGAATATTATTTTACTCCAGAAATATATATATTTATTATATTATTTTTATTTTAAATATAAACTTGAATAATTAATGCGTACATGTATTACGAAACTACGCTCACAAGAACAGGAATGGACAGCACAGCACAGCTCATGGCCCGATTCTCCGTTCCCGCTCGCGGCCGGCTCATTCGTTAACTGCAATCTGTCGCGTTTGGATGTATGTGTTCGAAGCTCTTTTCGCATTGCCAAAATTTTGCAAATAATACTTTCAATAACAATTAATAGATATATTTTTTAATACGCAATAATAATTATCAATTTTGGCGTTTTAGTTTTTCATTTTTAACCAATTAGTGCGCGAATTATAAGTAAAAAAGCACATATTGTCGTTGTAAAGTCAAAACCTCGTAATGCAATAAATTTTATTTAATTCACAAATGTTAGTTTTAATATATGCTTTTTTGGTTATTTATATTTTATAGAATGGTAACAAAATTAATTAATAATGAAGTGTATATTTGAGTTAAATAATCGGTAGACATGAAATATGAGATTTTCATCCTAGATTTCCAATCATTTTCAGATAAAATATTTATTTATATTTACTCGGTACACTTGTGCATTTTTTCGTAACTTGATACAGGGTTTTGCATTTGTTGCGGAATTATTACATACTATAATAATAGAATGAAATAATCATGTAACTCAGAAAAATCAAGAATAGAGATACGGGGTTTTGACTTTACAACGACGATATGTATATGCGACCAATTATAATTGCAAAAGGTCACCACTCAAAATATTTCAATAAATAATTAACAAGAGGACGATAGAAAAAACATCCTGAGAAAAATAGAGGCCATCGTGGGATTCATTAAACCAAAATAAGGTATGAATTAAAATATTATATCATCATTTTAAATTTGCAATAAAAGCACATACAGCATTTAAATAATTCAAATCATAAAAATATAATTTAACTCTTAACTTCTCTAATTGGGTTCTTTAGAATGTGAAATCACTACAAATTCGCAATATTAATAAAATTTCAAATTCGAAAACGAGAAAAATATCTGTTTAATGACTTCGGCGTAGAAATTAATTATCTACAACTTTTATTTTTGTCAAGTTAATTGGGAAGTTTTGCGCAAGGAAAAACTGATTTCCTATAAACGCCTATGCGTTTTTTAATTAACACGTCTATATATGATTGCATAAATATTTTTCTATTTTTTTATATATATGCATACAGAATGTTAAGAAAGGGTAATTTTTAAGGGTGTATGTTACGATGTGCTGATTCTAAATCAAGAAGTATTTTTTTTTTTTAAATTAAGCCACTGGCTGAAACATTTTTTATAATAAAAATAATTATTTACTTAATCACGTAACAACTGGTGTTGAATAGCAAATAATTAAATTAGTTATTATATGTATTGCGTAAGTGTAGATATTAAAAATATCGTGTCGACTAAAAGTAGGTATTTTTATAAGAACCATGTCCTTAATTTTTCAAATTTTGAAAATAGTTATTTAATACAACATTTATATAATTTAATATCCGATTTTAAAAAGTACAAAAGGAGTAAAATGCAGCTTTCTTCTTTAAGTAAAGAAACATCTAAAAATAAAATGAAGTAAGATATGCGTTAATACTCTTTTTATAAATAATGCAGTTTTCATTATTTAACTGTAAAAAGTAATTGATCCATATTTTCTTAATCTGTAATATTTAAACATATTTTAGTCCTATTATTTGAAAAATAATATGGGTGGGAAAGGGAATTGAATTAAGGAAAAAAAATAATAAATATGATTTATGTAATACTATTCAATCAGTTTAGTTTCATTTTTCGCAGGCATAATTTGGTAATATTATAATAAGAAATAATAATTGAAACAGTAAAAATTGAAGAAAATAGTTTTATTATAAATATAAACATATATAAAACAGAAAAAAGTACGTAAGAAATATTAAAGTATATAAAATAACAAATTATCAGCCCATTGAACAATACTGATTAAGAATAAATCTATCACAAATCTAGAATACATTTAAATGTTATTAACAGTGTATAACAAATGTCATTATTAATATTCACAGTGTAATAGTAAGAAACAATAGAAAAGCGTTAACAAGTTTAATAGGGAATAAGTTAAACTAACCTAGTCAGAAAAATGTAAAGTAGTAAGGAATACTGATAAATTACAACCTAGCAGTGAGATTTCATATTTAAGAGAGCGATATAGTGGTTCTCCTTACAGCTGCACTTAATAATGGGTTCGGATCGGGTTGTTCGGTCATTATATTAACTTTAACCCATTCGCGTGTTTGTGAACTTTTACGAATTGCATCAAGAACCGCTTGAACGTAAAGCCCATCTTCAAAAGTTGCTGCAAGACAAACTGGTTCTTTGATCCAACCCGCCTTCTCTTTAACAGGTAGGAAAGCTTCTCTTAATGCACCAATCATTTTACATAAGCCTTTTACATACGGCCGAGGAATAACAGAAACAGGGGTGGGACATTGCAAATCCTCAACATCCAGATACAGAACCTCCTCATTGTTTTTATTGTCGCTTGATCGATGCCTTCGTCCGAATAAATCACCACCACGAACCACTAAGTGACCGTTTTTGCCACAAACTAATACTTCTTGATTAAAATTGCAACCGGCTAAATGGTTGTTTAAAGTTGCTGTAACGACAGTCCCTCCGCTCATTTCCATTTGAAATGCGCAGAAATCTGGAGCTGAAATATGCCGGATTCCGTTTATTTGTTCAGTGGTTTTGGTGAATGTTCTCACCAGACCGTGGACTTTAACCGCTCGCTGGCTGGTTAAAAATGTAACAAGATCTATAACATGACTTCCGACCATGCTTAAAGTTCCTCCGCCCATAGTATCGTCGCATATCCAGTCGTATTTTTCGTGGAGTAGAGACCCCATTTGAAGTCGTATATCAAGTATAGTAATTTCATTTGTTTCGCCCAAATAGCCTTCTTTGATAGCTTTTCTCATATTGTGAAATGCAGGTAGAAACCGCAAGGAATGACTTATAATTGATATTAAAGTAGGATAATACTGTCCAGCTCGTACCATTTTCAAAGCCTCTGATTGGCTTAGGCCTGCTGGTTTGTCGCAAACTACATGTTTTCCTATACCTAATGCCTTGACGGAGATCTGGGCATGTAAGTTTGGCGCGCAAACTATAAATATTAAGTCTACGTCTTTTCGAAGTAAAACATCGTCGATTTTATTCGTAAAGAATGGAATGTTTAGCTCTTTTGATATTTCTTCGGCTTCTTGCAGGGTTCGGCTCCATATAGCCTCAATTTTAAACCCCTTTTCGCGTAAAAAAGGCACTAACACTTTCACTACTGGTCCTGTGCCAAAAACGCCAATTCCTGGCAACATTTTGACATTAGTAAGTGTAAATGATGAAGTATGTAAACAGTGGTTAGGAATTTACGTTTGACAAGAATCATCTGATTTATCTGTAAAAAAAGTTTTGATAGTTTAGTGGTACAGTTACAGTTTATCAATAGTAGATGGCAGCACGTTATCTGCACCTTGCATCGCGCAACGTTACAGTTTACAGCTATAGTTAAAAGAATTGATTCTATAGAGTCCAGCAATAAAACTATTAATATTGTAATTGTGACAAAGCGGCATATCGCTAACTGCTTGCATTATAACATTGGATGCCAACGGGCCATTATTACACGCCATAAATTTCGCGCAGATGTCTGTCAGAATCGGTTAAATAAACAATGTTATACAATTTTAAGTCCTGTTTGCTGATTCATATTCCATTGAGCAAAGTTTAAAATTCCGAACACTTTGAAAGTTATTAAAAAAACTGTAAATCGTGATAACAATTATCTTAAAGACTTTAATTTCTAAAAATTCACTCAGTTGTTCAATTGCTCTAAATATGCATACACTTACGTAACATTGTCTTTACAATCAAATAATATTACTAGCAAGTTTATATCTCTATCCATTTTTGAATTAATGTCCCAAAAGTCAATATACCCCATATTCAGATAAAAACTTTAAAATATTCAAAAATCTAATTTTCATGTATCTAGATACTTCTCGGTGCGCTGATTCCAAATTTTGAAACCGCAGTTCGATATCTCGTTCCGTTCTCGAGATATTTAGATTTAAAATTTTGTTCAAAACTGCCCATTTTTTGGTATTAACCCAAAAATGGGTCTAGATATGAATTTGGCGACTACACCATTCGATTCTACGGGCAAAATTACATAAGTATACCAATTTTCTTAATTTTTGAACACCGCATACAGTCTTTAAAGCAAAATAACTGAAAATGGCCAAAAACTGCAAAAATCTTGCGATTTTTTCAGATTTTGGCCGTTTTCAGGGTTTTTCAAACTTTTATTCATAAAAAATGAACCGGTTAGTCAAAAATTATGAAAATTGGTATACTTATGTAATTTAGTCCGTAGAATCGAATGATGATATCTCCAAATTCATATCTCGACCCATTTTTGGGTTATTACCCAAAAATGGGCAGTTTTATGCAAAACTTTGAATCTAAATATCTCGAGAACGAAAAGAGATATCGACCTGCGGTTTCAAAATTTGGAATCAGCGAATTGAGAAGTATCTAAATACATGAAAATTAGATTTTTGAAAATTATGAAGTTTTTATGTGAATATGAGCTATATTGCCTTTTGGGGCAATAATTCAAAACTAGTTTAGCAATTCAATGGATGCATTGCACAAAGTGAGAGAGATAGTAAAAAATGAGATGTTTTCAAAGCGCAGTTGTTTTTCTGCGCATAGAGATGATAAAATGAAATAGTTGTCAGTTTTAAATTCAAAAAGCTTGGTATGAAATCTGAAATCAGATTCCTTAAAATGTTTACAACAGACAAATGCGAATTACTTTACTTCTGTATTAATATTTAATGAAATTAACAACTTTTTTCTCATTTTTGGGTTCTTCGGAAATCTATGATACGATAATAATTGGGATGACGCATTACAAGAAGCTACGGAACAATATTTTCGAAATAATTTGTGTTTCTTAACACATTTTACTTTTATTTGTTCCAAAGTTTTGAGATATTTTTTGAACTTATAACATTTCAACAACGCTTCACGAACTACGCACAAGCACATTCATTACATGACAGATAATCCATTGTTGCCAGTTGCGTTTATTATTAAATTTTACTATTGTTTAAAACTTAATTTTGACACAAAATTAATTTTTCTTTATTGGATATATCATATTTAAATTCAAATATGCAATAATTTATTTGTTTTGGCATTATTAGAATAATTTTTAATTAATACAATCTGATTTTATTATATATCAATTATGTGGCAACAGAGCATCATCTCTACAAAGCTTTACAAAAATATCGCTAGATGACAGACTTAATATGACGTCAGAGGGCAATTACTGTGCAATGCATCCATTGTTCAAAATATTTGAATATTATTAAATGAAAGTATACATTGACCTGATGTCCAATGGCGTGACATTAACACCTGTAGAACTCGCATTACATGTGGGCAGAGATGAACCAAAAAGGATTCAGAGCACCAAAAATTTAGAAATTAATAGGGAAGAGTATATACTGTTTAAAAAAAAAATAGGTAGGAGGGGCTCAGACTCAAATATATTGCGTGCAGGACTCTAAAATATAATTGTTACGCCACTGGTCATAGAAAACAACGACCAGCGCGCAGACGCCATGATTGTTTGGTCTGTCGTAAAATATCATAATCTGCATTAATTTTAATTACTATAAAGCAAGAATAGTTTTATTACAATATTATACTAATCAGTAGCGTCTTTTGAGTAAGAATTATGGTCAGTGAGTACTTTGTACGACCAAAATCGTTTATTGAACTTATAAAAATTAGCTCGGCCATCTTATGCAATCGTGTTGGCGTTGTTGTACAAGTTCTTTTTCACAAAAGCCGAACGAAAGGTAAAATGACGAAATCATATCGTATTTCTTGAAATATCGTATCTTTGAATAACTTTTCTGATATTTTACTGTAATTTGATGATGAAATATCTGTAGATTTTTTATATATTTATTACTCTTTACAGGTATGTCGCTAATTACAGCCTAGCAAATATAAATATGATGATTGGGACATAAGAAATAAAAATGTTAATAATAATTCAGAGTTAACCAAATACAAATATGATGATTGGGACTTAAAGATGTTAATAATAATTCAGAATTAATATAAATTGGAAATAAATTGAAGAAAACGTTGATAAAGATGAATTTTTCTGGCGACAAATTGTTCTGGATATGTAAGTACCTGTACCTATAACATTTTTATTAACATAGTAATTGATGTAAATGATATTTATTTCAATTAATACTTTTTTAATTATTTCAGATGCTGTGGACATTTTGATATTTCTGATTCTTTATTTCCTGATTTGCTGTGTGCAGAGGAGAGGCTACCCACATCAGATCGAGACCTCCAGCAAATGTAAGTGACTAAAAATAGTTTTTTACATTTAATGGCAGGGAAGTTCGTCTTTTCATGACGAATATGGAGATTGTAATAACTATGAGTCATGAAAAGGAATTTCAATGACGAGATAAGTATTAAGTTTTTTCTGAAATCGTATAAGAATTCGAAATTACTAAATGGTACATGTAGCCTATTTTCATTTAACAAGTAAATCACATTGAAAACTTATAGAACTCTATTTAAAATTGTACAAGAATTTAAAACAAGTGTATACTGGACATCATTTATTTTAATTTTTTATTAGTATTACATATTAAAACGTAAAATGTGTTTGTGAAAATATATACGGGAAGGTGTGTTTTACTTCACTTCCCTGCTTAGGCAGCGAAATTAAAAAAGTCGGCAGGGTAGTAGCAGATTACATGACGATTTCAGGAAAAATATATTGACCGGTAGTATTTACTCAAAATTTTAAAGCCCGATTCACAAAAAGGTTTAAGCTAATCCTCATTTTTGGATTAGCGAATTCTACTCTAATTTTGACAGTTTATATCGCAAAATATAGTCTAATCTATTCCTAGTATCTACCTTTATTGATAATATCATGAAAGTTAAATTATAAATACCGGAATACAATAGAATTCACTAATCCTCATTTTTGGATTAGCGAATTCTATTCTAATTTTGACAGTTTATTTCGTAAAATATAGTCTAATATATTCCTAGTATCTACCTTTATTGACAATATCAGGAAAATTAAATTTGAAATACCGGAATAGAATAGAATTCACTAATCCAAAAATGAGGATTAGCTTAAACTTTTTTGTGAATCGGGCTGTAAGTTACTAATTACCCTGACTACCATTTAGAAATACGTTGAGGTGATTAAAAAACAAGTGAATTTGTTACTTTAGTCAACACTGAATCACCCCTGTTTAAGAGTAAATACTACCGGTCACTATGTATAATTCTAGCCAAGAATAGGAACGTAATTTTTTTTGCTATATTTATACATATAAAAATTAAAATTTTACAATAATTTAATTGTTGTTAGTAAATGAATATTCTTATTGATAAAAATAGCTTTCCTGTTTCTACTATTTCCTCAATTTATTGTATTGGGCACATGTCGCCAATGGGGGCCCTCTACTTTCTTTTTTATGAAATGTTGTGTAAATCGCAATTGATCTGTAGTGTTAGAAAGTCTTTATTGTTATTTATTAAGCTGTTTTTTAAATTTTTTATTACGTAAATGTGAAGCTCATTTTGTTTTCAAACATTGAAATTAGAATAATTAGAATCACAAATTAATCTATTCAACACTTAAAATATGTATGCATATGTTTGTAACTCTCTCGGTAATTGATTGAAGAACTCTTTGTAAAAAAATCATAACAAACAGCGACATGTATTTTTAAGGATACCAAACAGTTTGGTAAAACTGTTTCTTACAAAAAGTATTATAGTCATATACAAACATACATAAAATCACGCGTATCGCGTATCCCACCTTGGGTATTAGCAAAAACCCGAAAACAATAGTAACAACAATAAGAACAACATTCTTCTATCGCCTTGTCCACAATCATCATCACATTCATACATAGAACATATTAAAGTGACCTATTTTCGGTAGCGAATAACCACATCCGGACCACAATAATAGTTATGTAACAATCATCCTTCACCACACATTCCTGTCTAAACATACTTCTTTCACCTCGTTCATATAACAGTTCAGCTGAATCACTCCATACTCTTAAGAACATTCTTACCAACCATACATCTTCACACCAGAATGGTTACGAAATAATCATCTTTCGCCACACATTTCTATCCACGCACACTTCTTTCGCCTCAGCGACATGCTCTTCTTCTCTTTCCACTCGGAAACTTACGCTCCTTCAGAACTCTACCGATCACATCCATCTACTTACACACTGGACGGCCACGCAAGCGAACACCCTCAACTTTACCAACATATATGCGTTTTACAAGTCGTTCACTTGTCATTCTCTCCACATGATCAAACCATCTCAAATGACTCACTCCAACTCTCTTAACATTCTTCCTAACCATACATGCTTCATATATCAAATTATTCCTCATACGATCCCGTCTTGTATACCCACAAAGACCACGTAAGTATCTCATTTCCACGGCAGTCACTTTCCTTTTATGCTTTCTCGTCCATGCCCAACATTCACTTCCATACATGAAAGCAGGCACTAGCACTCCATTATATACACTTAACCGAGTCTCTCTATATACGTTTACGTTACGAGCAAACGTACCCAGAGCACCCATTACCTTACATCCCGCATTCACCCTTCTATTAATTTCTCGGTCAATTCGTCCATCCCTCGACATCATGCTACCCAAATATACAAACTCATTCACCTGCTCCAGTTTCACTCCATCTACCAACACATTGCACGTAGTCACCAATTCACTCCTTTCAAATACTAAAGGTACATTCACAAATGAAAATTAGGTTTATGGTTTGTGTTTAGATTTAAGTAAGTCATTCATAAATGCAAGTTTAATTTAACTTTAATTTAGTTTTGATCGTGCTGACATCTATGTAAATGCTTCGAAAACAAGATTACAATATCGGTAGAGCAGTACTTAACTTGACGCCGTAAGTTGCATTTTTTGATGTGGCCCAACGAGAGATAGCAATTTATCGAACTGTTCCATATTTAATCTTGTGTACGAGAAAAACATTTCTCTATCGGTTAACCTCATTTCCGCAATTAAGTTTTGCCAGTCGCCTTGTTTTTCTCTCATTCTGTTTAAAGGCCGAATCCACCACCTCCTATTTTTTTTTCTTTTTTACCTCCCGCTACCCTTGGTAAGGGAGGTATAGGGATCGTGCTAAAAATCACTTATCGATATTTTAGTAAATGACCACGTTTTAAGGTCCCTAGAATCCAAATTTAACATTTTCACGATGATGTCTGTATGTGTGTGTGTATGTGTGTGTGTATGTATGTATGTATGTATGTGTGTGTGTGTGTATGTGTAGGGATTTTGTCTTCACTCTAACTCAAATACTATCATTCAGAAAATTCTGAAATCTTGTATTTCTATCCTATTCTAATAAGAAAAGATGCCATTAGATTTTGGTGTAAATCGGATAACCGGAAATGGCACTTTACCTGAAGCTCATAATGGTTTTTCTTCAAAAAATACCATTAAATGCCATTTTTTCGCATCTTGTCGTTATGAAAATTAAAGATTATTGAATTTTCTACAGGAATACATTAATACTTTTTCTATATATTTTACAGATAAATTTAAAAATAATTTTTTTTACAAGTCCCGAAGCCTAAGAAAAACACAATTCCTTTGTTCCACAGTTCATATTTCAAATGAATGTAACTGACATTAAATGTCACTGTCAAAAAACTAATCACTTCAAATTAATAATAGTGACATTTTAAAAAGAAAATAGTAAATAAAGCAATAGTTTTATGCAATGGAACCGTTTGCAGTGTTAGTAAATCCGTAAGTATGTATTTAAATTAATAAAAAATAAATAGCGGGAGGTTTTGTGTTGGCCACATCAGATTTTTTTTAAATATAAATATGTTAGCAAAACAATAACAATTTTTTTACGTCGGTTCATTATTTTGCTGTTTGACGTTTAAACGATATTAAATAAAGATAGGTGTATATTTCTATATCGTTTTAGACTCATTCTCATTGGTGAAGTTTGTGACGTCAAACTAAATCATAAACCAAAAGTTTGGACCTTGCAATGTTTAGCTTTATGAATTGGATTTAGAAACACTAAATTCTGAAGTGTGAATGGAGTCATAACATAATATGCGGCCAAGGTCTTTATATCTAAAGTATAAACCATAAATCTAAACCTAATTTTCATTTGTGAATGTACCTTAACACCTTAGATTTATCAACATTCAACATTAAATTCATACTTCTTCCAACTTCGTTTATTCTCTCTATCATTCTTCTCAGTTGCTCTTCATTTTCACTTAAAACAACTACATCTTCCGCACACGTTAACGCAGGCACAATATGTACACCATCCATTCCACTCAACGCCTTCCGCAACAACACATCCATATACAAATTAAACAACCACGGAGACATACCACAACCCTGTTTAACACCAACATTTATACGAAACCAACTACTAAACCTATCATCTATTCTCACAGCAGCTTCACTACCCTCATACAACACTCGAATCGCTCCCAACCAATTTCCATTCACGCCGTACTCTCTGAGTACACCCCACAAAGTATCTCGAAGAACACTATCATACGCCTTCATTAAATTTAGAAAGCCACAGGATACCTTCTTGTTCTTGTCAAGTGACTTCTCTACAATCATACGAAGAGCAAACAATTGATCGACACATCCCCTCTCAGGCAAAAAACCAGCCTGAACGTCACAAGTTATTATATTTTAAATATTTAGCGTTTTTACAAAAACCTATAATGATGTCTAATTATTATGTAGGTTCATCAGTGTTTATTTTTCTATTTTTTAATATCCAGTAAATAATTCTCTAATACACATAAACCCGTTTTTACACGGATTGTTGTTACATGATTTGGAAATATCTGTTCAGAAAATCTCCAATTCTATATTATATTTTATCAAATCTTCGTATTTATAAAATAAAAAAATCTGATGTGGCCAGCACATTACCTTCCGTCAATTCTATGTATTTTGTACAAATCCCATACCAAAAGTTCATTGGAAAAGATTCTACGTATCTAGTAAAATTGTAACCCGAACATATATTATTTTCTACAAATTTCGTGCCGAATGATCCTTGGAAAAGATTCTATAAATCCAATAACATGCACTATGTAAATTGCATTTGGCACTGATAACTGCCAATTAGAATTATTTGAATTTATAAGCTGTTTCCATGATTATAACAAAGCTGGCTGATTTATGAAAGTTAATCTCTATAATTCTTTAACTCTATTGAACATGAAGGAAAAGATATCATCATACCGTATAGACAATAAAATACTCTTTCATATTGATAATCACATAAAATGTCAAAAAATGATGTTTAAATGCCTTTTTTCTAGAAAAACTGTTAAGAAATAACGGAACTTCCGATTCACCAATTATAACCAAAATTTAATTACCTCTTCATATGCATGTAAAGAATAGGAATACGAAAGAATCAATTTTTTAGAATGGGGTATGTGACTAAATTTTGATTTTTACATATGATACTAGACCAAAAAATAAAATACCCGTATTTTTTTAAATTGATTAATTATTCGTAGTTTACGAGAAAATAATTATTAAAACTTTGGAGAAGGGATCTGTGACGTCAGTAGGGTAGAATGATAGAAGAAGAGACTGAAATAGATATATTGTGGTAGGCGAAAGTGACAGCAGCTGTCACGTTCGCCATTCCATAACCTATCACAACATATCTATCTCAGTCTAACTGTCTTCTTCTACCCTACTGACGTCACAGATCCCTTCTCCAAAACATTAAATTGCTAATAACAATATTATTACAAACTAATGTTTAGTTTTTATTATTGTAATGAGAAGCTATAGAGGTTTGTTTTTATATATTATGACATATATTGAAATTCGATTATGGTCAAATACCCCATTGTGGCATTGGAGTTATCATCGGAGAAAAATTTGTCATACACTCATAATACACACATACATACATATGTATATACAGACATCATCGTAAAACTAGTACAATCGTTTTCTAGGGACCCTAAAACGTGGTTATTCGACACCGATTTTTATTGACCAAAGAATACATTCCTTACCTAAAGGTGACGGAAGGTAAAAATCTATTGTGGCCATCACAAGACTTCTCGCCATTTTCATATTAGGCTATATGAGTACTTATTATATTTAACATTTCTGGTACACACACAAAAATTACATCTATTACTAACATATTTTTATATTTTTTAATTCATACTATAAATAAGTTTCCTCCTACTCTCTACTCTTCTAAATGTTCGAGATTCTTCAAAATCATTGACGAGTTAGGCGGTATTTCTGATGCTTATATGTAATATATGCATCTATAATTTTAATATTTAATTAATAACATATGAAATATTAAATGTTCTCCCGAGAAAAAACCTTCAGTAATGTATCTGTACAAATATTTTAATTTTTCAACTGGTTTCCATGGAGTTATTGGGGCTGTGAGATTCATTACAACGGATGAAATTATTACTTCCGGATATTAGAATCTGCCAATTAAAAGAAAGAAATTTGGTTTATGGAATCAAAATTGTAGACATAGAATTTACAGTTTTTCTCACTGATATCTTTATAATTAAATCAGTTATTTTAAAAATATAATAAATATAGACACAGTATTTAATCTGGAATTCAAATTTCGTGGAAAAACCAACCAAGGAACATTTTCCGTTACTATAAGTTATGCAGAATTACCGAAAAATCAAGTTTGAAAAATCCACGTTTATCTTCGGCGGACTTCGTGTTATTTCGGAAATAGTTCGACGTTGTCGTACAGTGCTGCTCCATCTACAAAGACGATTGCGGTGGCGTGGGTAAACTAAAAAACAACGTGACTTTGAGAACGTGTCCATTTGCAGTGGTTTTCTCAGCTGAAATCATGTGGAAAAAGGAAATCAATCATCAGTTTCATTACATATTTGTTGTTTTTAACAACTTTTGCGTTATTTGTAATGATTTTTAAAGATGTTTCTACGATAATTATGTAATTCATGCACATAAAGTCGGCCACTCGTCTCGTGTGGTTTTCAGGTAATCGCCATTACAATGAAAACAATGTTTAACATAAATTAGGTCTGTTCGTTTGTATTACACTAACTTGTACAAAATGTACCGAGAATACGTCACAGTGTAGTTTAGTGCAACGTAGTACAGACTTGTTTTCAAAATTCAAACGAACACTAATTAGACGTCAGTGCAGATTGTAGGTTAACTAGCAACGCCATTTATGTACATGATTTTTCCATTTAATTAAAATTTATTGCAATTCTTTCAATATGAAAAATCCATTAATGTTTATTTTTTGTACTAAATGTGAATTACACATATCTTTATCGATTTTAATAGTTTTCAGTTAAATTAAAACTTTTTTTAATAAATATTTTGTATACAGTGATATATTACTTATATTTCCATTTTATTTCTTTGGTAGTCTTAAAACACTTTTCCTTTGATTCATTTTTAGAATATAGAATAAGAATTTGCAGATTAATGAAAAAATTATAGTTACAAGTATACACGACAACCTATGTGACAAATTGTGACATCGTTGTAAACACTGCGCACTGCACTAAGTGTACTAGCTCGGGAGGTAGTACAGTTAAGACAAGTTAGTGCAACATGCACGACTACAAACGAACACAGTGTATACAACTTCGAACACACAAACGAACATATTTTTCAAAAAATTACAAGTTAGTGTAGCTAGAACCATACAAACGAACAGACCTAATGTTTGTAGTTTTGGTACGATTTGTGGACTTTTTTTATATTATTTTATATAAATAAATATATATTGGTAAATGAAAGTCGCAAAAAGATGACTGAGTAATAAATTTTTCTTTCTATTTCAGATTGCTGGCGGCATCTTCATTCTTTGCCATGTGCTCGAAGAGAAAATGGCCAACTTGCTTCTGATGCTACAAATACATGATTTTGTGTAGGAAAAGCTGAGAATTTTTACGTAGAAAAGCGAAATAAAGTATTATTTAACGTTTATGATAATAATTTTGTGGGAATCGATTGTTTACTGCAAAGAACAACCAAATTTTTGTGGCGTCTTTAATTTTGTGGGAATCGATTGTTTAGTGCAAAGAACAACCAAATTTTTGTGGCGTCTTTGCGATATGTAAGTGGAATTTTACTTATTATCTTGCATGTCTGCGTGAAAATATTGGGAACATTATTTTTGATAATTTATCAGTAGTTTTTTCATTGTTTTAAGCTGTAAAAATCATGTATAATTTGTTCGACCTTGTATCAAACAATGTTATAATGTAAATAGTGATTGTGATAGCCATTTTGTGTTTGACCAATATCGCGTTTTCATTGATTTAATAGAGAAATATAGTTCAGTATTGTTGCAAATTAATAAAAATCGTAAGTTTAAGCAATGTTTCAACTATATTAATAGTTATTTTTGTTGGAAATATGTTTTTTATTATAAAAATTAGGTGGTAAATTTTTTCACAAGGCTAAATTATTTTTAAAAATTGGTATCTAGCAATATTCTCTCTCATACATACAAATATCATTCGAATTTCGTAATATTAATTTTATTGTATATTACAATGAATTATTTTCTTTTCAGTAGAAATCAGTGAATCTGTAGTATTCAAACCACTTGGAATGATATCCAGAGTCGGGTTTCGGGCAGCAAGAAATAATCAAAATGTGAGTAAATCTTTATATTTTCTCTTTATATTTCTGTAATTACTAGTATAATATTAGTCAGATTAACTACCCTTAAGTAATAGCACGTAAGATAAAGTGCAATAAAAATTCACATACAAGGTGTGGCTATAAAATAACAAGATTGATCTTAGAACATTGACAATGTATAAAATTACTCAAAACAAATATTGCCACCTTCAATGTACTCTCCTCCCCGAACGCTACACCGCCCGATGCGAATATTCCATTGTTGGAAGCAATGCCTGCTGGCCTTTTTTGTTAGGTTGTTCATAAACTTTGCCGTTTTTCTATAAATACATCTCTGCCCCGAATTTTGTGCCTTTTAACGCAGAATTACAATTTGGGAATAAAAGCAAGTCACATGGCACTAGGTCAAGTGAGTACGGTTGATGTACCAACACGGTGATTTTGTATTCGTCAAAAATGTCTTGGCGGACATGGCGTTTTGTTCCGGCGCGTTGTCTTCAAGGAGAATCCATCACATTTCAGCCCTTTTTTTTCTCACCCGTGCATGAAGGGTTATCAAAACCTTGTAATGTGCTTGGTTAACGAAATGCCCCTCAGGCACCCAAAAAAAATAATGTCAGTGCACGGCCGAGGCGCTAATCGTCTCCGATCTCTTTTCTTCCTTCTTTAAATCTTCTAAACTGCTCGAAAACTTGAGTACTAGATAGACTGATAGACCCTCATCATCATGAACATTCTTCAACAATTCGTACATTTCTGTAGCAGATTTTTTAAGTTTCACACAGAATTTCATATTGACACTAATATAAATCCGGTAGAGTGATTTTGTACAAATCCTATATCAAAAGTTCTTTGAAAAGGTTCTATATATCCAGTAAAATTATAACACGAACGCTACCATTTTTTACAAATTCAGTACCGAAAGTTCCTGTAAATTCAATAAAATTATAACACGAACATATATTATGTAAATTGCACTTGAGACTGACATCTGTCAATTAGAATTTTTTTAATATATCAGCTGTTTCCATGATATAGCCAAACTGATTGATTTTTGAAAGTTAATCTCTTAATAATTCTATAACTCTATATCTATTGAATATGAAGGAAAATGTATAATCAAACAGTATAGAGAACATTTTCTCTGATATTTATAATAACATAAAATGTCAAAAAATAATATTTAACTGCGTTTACAAACTTGAAATAACGGTACTTCTGGTGGATCATTTATAACCAAAAATTAATCACCTCGTCATATGGATGTAAAAAAGAGGAATACGAAAGAATTATAATTTTTAGAATTGTAGTATTGGGATTATCGTCAGAGAAAACTTTGTCACACACGGACATCGCTGTGATAGACATGTAACTAGGGAAATTCTGATTGCTGATTGGCGGAAAACAAGTCATGTGACTAGTGAATTAAATTCTTAATATTATATACGAAACAATATTGTTTTTTAAACAAGTGTCACAAGAACCAGGCTGTTAGACTGCTATTTTTCCTAAAATATATTGAAACTATTGCCGTACGGATACTTTTTTGTATGACTGTATGTTCTGAACTTTGTGTATTTGTAATCTAAATAAAAAATCATATTTCGATAACTAAATTTGGTATCTTTTTTATTGGTATAAAATTTTACGTTCGAATATCCATGAGTAATTGCATTTTAATTAACTTTGAAGTTCATCCCTTATTTATTTTTATTTTTTAAATAAAATTTTAATCTGCATTTATTTAACAAAATCAAGCAAATTACGCTGAAAATTTTTGGTTAAAAAAATATCCAATTGAATCCTTTTATTGCTGACCACGTGTGCGAAAGTAACCAATCAAAACAAACTTACACTGATAATTATCCTAAGACAATTATCACTTATGTCACTAAGTTGCTAAGTAACAAACAGTTTTTGACATATAATTAAAGATTAATTGTTTTAATTTAAAAATGTCATTTTCACGCTGTCAATGAAAATGATGATTTATTCAACAAAAGTATAGAATAAAACACATCAAAATACTGTATTGAATAAAAAACTAAATGTGGAGATATTTATGGACTTTTGTATGTCTTTTCTTCTTCTCTTTGGTCTCACTCAAAGAGGTCTCATTCTCATTGCAGACTTCACACTGAACATATTCATAGCCACATTCACGTTCATAGCTACTAGTGACATCTATTGGGCTATGTTAGACACAAAAATTCTGTCAAATACAAATTTTAGGCAAATTTAATGTTAAAACTGTAAAAAATTTTCTTACCGAATATCCCTCGATCATTGATAAATACTTATAATTTTATCACACTTCCTCAAGAACGTTGCTTTTAGGTAACACCACCTCCGCCTTCGGCGTCGGGCTGTTACCAAGCAACGCGCTTTCGGTAACTGTCATAAAATTATTTCGTGATTATCAATGTCCTCGGGATATTATAGCTGATAACATTACCTTATAGGTAGTCGGCATTCCAAATTAAACTCGTATGTATTGGTCTGTAAAGTTCTCACTCGTTCACTAGTACAGCAACCTTCTTCAAGCAAGCGTCTATTTGATTTTGCTGCGAAAAATACATTTATTGTTAATACATTATTGTTTTAATAGTGAAATATTGTTAACTATTACTGCAAATTAACAACAATCGTAAGTTTAAATAACATCCCAACTCTATTAATGGTTATATAAGTTGATAATGTTTACGATAAAAACAATAAAATAAAATGTTTCATATTAATATTCAAGCGTTGAGTACAATTTTATAATTTATTAAACATTAGCAAAAATATTGGTATCAAAGGAAAATTTAAACAATAATAAATGTTTTTAAGTAATTGCCTTATTAGAAATCGATTAAAATGCATTTCGGTAGCAAACATTAATTTATTTTTATGTTTTTGTCAATTTGCAGGTGAATGGAATTGCCGAGTTCCCGAGTAATTGAGTACGAGTTCGCAGAGATGCCGAGCAATTGAGTTCGAGTTTGCAGAGATGCCGAGCAGTTGAATTCGAGTTTGCAGAGATGCCGAGCAGTTGAGTTCGAGTTTGCAGAGATGCCGGGAAGCTGAGAACTTCTAATGTAAGTCATGCTAAATAAATTCTTTTTCCTCTTTTAATAATAAATAAATAAATCATCACGGCACATTACCCATTTGTGGGTGTGTCAATGTACTTTGTACACAGATATCAGTAATGATGATAATATCAAGGGCAATTATATCATAAAGGCGTAAACGCCATTTTAACAATAGGGTATTTTTAACGCAGAAAATTTTAAGGTAAAAAATGTTATAATATTGTATGTTAAATAATAACTGAATAATTAAAAACATATTTTCTAATATGAGTTTTCTTGTAATTTATTTTGGCGTTAAAATATCACGAATCTATGAAAAATATTATTAATTGATTGATGATTAATATGTATTGCATAAATAATAAAACAAATTAAAATATTTACTTGTAAAATTTATAACCGAAGTGGTGGACGAGTTAGCGGTGATTTATCTAGTAGCTATATATTCTATTCCACGAGACCTTTCATTTCTTACACTGTTATTAACAAAGGAATAAATACAATACTTAATTTTTCACTTCCTAATATTCATTAATAAATAATAAACTAAAAAAAACTATGCAGAAGCAAATAAGAATACTGTGATACTAATTTTAACAACGTGGGAATTTACATAACATTAAAATCATGTTCGACAACTAATCCGTCCACACGAAACCACGTGGATTTGTTTCCCTTTATTGAAAGGTCTCGTAGAATAGACTATAGGGCAAACAATGACGTCATCATACACGAACCGTATTCAAATTGTTTTGAACCATATTTTACAGTTGGTCCAAAACGTAAACAGCTATAGTTTTAATATTAACATTATAAAAACTATTTTGATTTACATACTTTACGGTGTGATATGATTGCCCTTGATATAATTTCTGTTTTAATAATTTTGTCGCGCACTGTTATTTATGTAATAAAAATATGAAATCTACATAAAAATCTATACCCGAGTTATAGAGAAATAGAATCATGTGTCTTACACTTTTTACGATAAGCGATTCCCAAGTTACGGGCGTGAAAATTTGAACGCGAAAAAAAAAAAAAAATACGGAAGAAATAGTTTGTGAATTCGAGGTCGTTATTTGTGGATTTCATAATATTCTGCGTCATAAAAAGTGCGGAAAATGATTTCGAGTGCGATAAAAGTCAACGAAATGTGCGAAATGAGGAGAATATCGCAGCTGCAGCGGTTAGTGTTGCCGATGAGCCAAATTTGTCGATTTCAAGACAATCTCAACATTTGGGGCTTTCTCAGACGTCAACTTGGATAATTTTGCGTAAGGATTTTGGCCTACGTCCTTACAAAGTCGTATTGACTCAAGAACTGGAGCCAGACCATGCGTCGGGAGTTTGCTGATTGGGCCCTTGAGCACTTGAAGATAATCATGATTTTGGACAAAAAAATCATCAAAGACGAGGTGCATTTTTTTGATGAATGGTTTTGTTATTAATCAAAATTGCTGTTATTGTTCTGAGAACAACCCATAAGTGTTACATGAAATGCCGTTGCATCCCGAAAAACTCACTGTGTGGCGCAGTTTATGGCATGATGGTGTCATCGGACCTTATTTCTTCCAAAAATTGAAGCGATCGTTGCGTCAGTGTAAACAAAGATGTGGTGGATATTTGAACGACATATTGTTCCATCCATAATTGCATTGTCCAAGCTTCAAAATAAAGCAAAAACTAAATTGATACGTTAAACCGTTTTTGTTTTATTCAAAATTAAAATCCTATCACTCTTAATGAAAGACCCTTTACATGGAAGAAGGAGAAGAGGACGGAAGACATTTGAAAGTTAACTGAAATTAAGAACAGACAAAATTACGAGGCTGAAGCGGGAGGCACAGGACAGATTAGTTTGGAGAAAAATAGAGATGGCGTTCAAGTTCTGTTGCTGAAGGCTACGTTGAAAATTTTGAAGAATTTTGGGAGAAAAAGAAACAGCAATTAAGGAAATAAGAATTGTGGACAAAAAAACACAAATCAACAGTATATCTAATTCATTTTCTACCTGCAATGAAGTTGTTGAAGACAAAGAACTAAAAACGACATCAAATGTTCAACTTTGTAATTTAAGTAATTGAGTTGTAAATATTTATAATGAATAAAGAATTTCATAATTTGTATTATTTTTATTTAGTTCTTGAAAGTTACATTTTTAAATACTAGTGCGTAAAAGTATGTCATAAAGCAACAAGAATGAGAAAAAGTTTTATAAGGGTGTTAATAAAAAATCTGCACAAAGTTTAATTTATTAATACTATTTAAAACGTAATAATGTGTGGAGCAACAAACATTTTGTATTATTTGTAAGTTTACATTAGTCTGATACCTAGTGATGCCGCGAGACGAGATATGGCCAGAAACATTTTACTCTCATCTCGTCTCGAATTTTCGAGACGAGATTTCTGTGCATCTCGTCTCGTCATATTTTTTCTTACTTTCTCTCGATCTTGACTCGAGAATCTCGAATTTCTCGAATTTATAATTAGAAATAGTAAATAAATTAACATTACAAGTAACATGAATATAAAAAACGAGTACCACTGATTAAAACATTATTTTACTAAGTCTTGTGTTTGAATGGTAGATAAAAAATAGATACTCTATAATATCATGGCTTTATTACCCGTTGTACGCTAATATTGGTAATTATGATCATATATTCGTAGTGTGGGCACTTAAAGCTGGCATGAAGAATATACCATAGATGTTACTTTTGAGCATTTTCTTTTTACTAAAACCCAATATATTTAAAATTAATAAATAAATAGGAATGTAAATGAAGAGGCAATTAAAATATTTATTTATATCGACAAATATTTTGTTATTTAGTATATTTTAATTAGAAATATCTTAATATTACAATCAAGATATCAAATTCTACTCTCGTCTCGAGCAAACATCGAGGGCATTACTCTCGTCTCGTCTCGCAATATCGACACGAGAATAAGGTTAATTTTTCGAGAAATTCGAGACGAGATATTGAAAATGCGAGATCTCTCGGCATCACTACTGATACCAAACATAATATAATTTTTCTTTCAGCTTTTATAAAAACTAAAATAAATCGAAATTAAATGATCGAAGGCGAGTTATTAGCGATGTTTATTTCAAACAAAGGTTATAGGAAAAATTGTTCACCGACAATCATTTTGTAAACATGTACGTTATAAGAAAGAAATAATAATAAGAAACAGAAAATCTGTACAAAGTATAGCAAAATGCAAGTGTTAATAAATCACAAAAACTTGATGTGTGAACTGCATCTCAAGCCTGGGAATAAGAATGTTGTAATTACCGGTGCCGAATTTTATTTCACGTAATGTGCTGGTGATTGTGAAGGAAATAAAAGTTATTTGTATAAACAAGGCATTCATGGTCCTACTGTATATAAATTTAATCGACATACGAAATTTCATGCAAAGAATTAAAAATAAACTTCGCCACTTCAAAAATGAGAATGTTATCTGGACCTTCGAAAATAAATGAGATTAGAAGCGAATTTTTATGCAGGTATGTGATTTAACTGTAGTTTGTATAGTGCGGGACACGAATCTTGACCTGAAGGGTAAAGGAAAGAAATGTTCATATCATGATATTCCATAAACGCCAACAAATTATTATTATTACAGTAACTTTATACTTCTCACTTGTGTACGCTTATGATCCTAATGAAAACGAGTGTAAAGAAGACGGGAAATGATACGAATATAGTAAAAAAATTTAGGCAGAGTAGTCACGTCATCATTTCATTACAAAATGAAAAAACACTGTAGTATTGTATATGTTTAGGAAAACGAAGAAAAAAAAATACTATTTTTTTGCATACTATAAGTAAAGTACATTTTAATTAAATTTACAATTATTTTAAAGTCGAACATAATGTTTTCAATGAATTTTAATTTATTTAAAATAATTGTAGTTCATTTTTTCACCACATGTTGGTACTATTGGATTTCAATATTTAAACGTTTACATGACATGTTTCTCCCGGAATTGTCAATCGTCTGCTGTCATTAGTTCGTTACTTTTCTGTTTTTAGTTTGTGTTAATTTCATTAATTGTAAATTGTATTATTGGAGTATTTTCAATCAAATATAATATATTTTTTAAATGTTACTTTAATTATATTTTCAATAAGTCGAATTTATAGTGCTACTCTACTTTTCTATACTACAGAATTGTAAATCTAAATAAAATCAAATCAATTGTTTTAAAAATATATTCAATGTCATTAACATTAATTTTCTTATTTTTCATCAAGTGCTTCATTCACTCCCCGTATTCCTTTTGAAACCCGACTCGGTGTGCCCTACACCGAATTTTCAATACCATAAATTGGAAATATATTATATTTTACAATAATATTCAATTATTATTCGACTATTAAATAAATTAAATTGATCACATAAATTAACATCGCAGGTAAATACATTTTCTAAAATTAAATTAGTGTACCATGTAAACCTACTAATTTCGTGACGTCATTATCTAGTTACAAACTTTGATGACGTGACTACTCTGCCTAAAAATTTTTACTATACCAATGGGGTATTCCACCATAAAAATTTAAAAAAATTCAATTTAACATAAAGTATGGCTCAATAAATAATAGTTAAAACAATGAAAACATTTTTTAAATAATTACTTTACGAGATATTTCACATTTACTAAAAGGGAAAATTGACGTCATACAATTGTTATCTTTCTCTCGCAGCGTACTCAGAGCAGTGTGTGTGAGAGACAAGTATGGAGGAAATGTGACGTTTTACTGATTTTTTCAAAAATAAAATACTGTTAAACTAGGAACAATTAAGATTTTTTAATACTATGAATTGCTTCAAAACTGAATGAAGTTTTATTTAAAATAATAAAAAAAATTGAGTGGAATACCCCATTGTGTACCAATTGCACAGGTAAACTTCCAATATAATGAGGCTGCGTAGCTTTAAACTTATTTGGGCAACTGCTATAATGTTATATTAGGTATGCTCGAAGTAAATTAATTGTATTTCGTATGGAGCGCATATATTAGACAGTGATTTTCCTCAGTTCTTCTTTCGTGTCCCGCACTATATTAGCGTAAAGTTGTTTTAATATGTTGCTTTTTGTAACTTAAATGATACGGTTATAAAGTTTGTGCAGATTTTTTGTTAACACACCCTTAATACGCTATTTTTCATTTTCCTAAAAAAATAGCGTTGGTTTAGATAGGGATATAAATTCTGCTATCTGATTGATCAGAATATACACCGTCACTAAAGCGAAAAAATACCACCTGTCAGTTATTAAATAAAATTGACTAAATTAATAGTTATTTACTTATCAAGTGTGTTAATGAGGGCGATTAATGATTGAGACATTTTGACGCATTTAAACATTCCGCTATAAACATATTTCGGAACCCGCCAAAAATGATGAAACAAAACCTAACGATCAGTCATGCATTACAACCTCGGTTCATGACAGATAAACGGTAGCAAAAGTTTGTAGGAGCACAGTAAACAGTTGACGCTAAAGCGACAATAGCTATTTATATAATAAGTTGCGAAATGATAGTGTTTTAGGCACGCAACGTGAAATTTGTACGCACGAGCGTAAGCGATGGGTACAACACGTCAAGTGCCTAAAACACTCATTTCGCACTGTATTACATACAAGATTTTTTTATAATAACGTTTTAAAACAAATCATTTATTCTCAAATAATAATATTTTCAATTTTTCAAAAATAAAAAGTAGGCAGACGTCAGGTTCATCTATTCGTTTGCTAAATAAAATACTTTTATTCAATTTTGACCTTTTAAACTGTCATTATTAACTTCATAGCAACAACTATAAGTAATACTTTATTCACAACTGAATTAATTTTTTTTAAATCACTCTCGCAAAATTTTAACTCACTCTGCGACAAATAATGTATTTAAAATAACATCAGGCACGAAAATAACACTCACCATAGTATTTATCAGACATTATCAGGCATTTTCATTATTTTTCAAGGCACAAATGATAAGACAATAAAGCTTTTTAAATAGATGACTTGACGTTTATCATCGACGATTGTCATGCATTTCATCAAAATTGAATAAAATATTGTATAAATCACGTGAGCTAAGAATGTTAATTCACTCGAAGAAATTAACTTACTCGCCCTTACGGGCTCGTGACCTAAACTATCTTTCAATGAATAAACATTATCTTAGATCACTTGGTGTATAAATATCCATAAAGACTAAGTAACATTGTACGTATTAAACTATCATTTTTAAGCACTAGTGCTTAAAAGTATTTCATTTAGCAACGAAAATGACAATCAAAAAGTTGTTGTTATAAAACGCTAGTATAATAAATAAATTGAACATTATGGGAGTGGATTTGGCACTTCGGCTTTTATTGGTTGATCAATTTCGTCGTACCAATCATATATTGGCAGGTGCCGAAATATATACCGGAATGTTAAACTGCTTTCCAGGCCAAGGCCGTTTTGGCTATCGAGAACACCGCGGAAAGTACGAGATTTTTTTTATTCGGATTCCCTGTAAATTTGATAACGTTGCAATGTCAATTAAATTGTCATCTTCCTACCATCCAATCATGTTAGCGTTGTTATGAATTTCTGTGTGAAACTTGACAAATCCACTACAGAAACCTACGATTCGCTGAAGAAAGTGATGAGTGTGTATCTATAGTATTCAAGTTTGCGAAAAGATTAGAAGGTTTAAAGAGAGATGAAGAAAACGCTTCGGCCGTGCACGGACATCGTTTTTTGTCACAATCCTAGTGGTTGTTCGAGTGGATTGGGTGCCTGGCATACTACAAAGATGAGAAGAAAAAGGGCTGAAATGTGAAAAAAAACGATTCATGGATTATCCTTAAAGAGAACGCGCCGGAACACAACGTCACATTTTTTCGAAGCACAATCACTGTGTTAGTACACCCACCGTACTCACTTGACCTAGTGCCATTTGCCTTTTTTCTCCCAATTTAAATCTGCGTTAAAAAGATTTAAATTTGAGTCCGAGATACAGTTATAGAAAAACGAGCACATGGCAACCTAACAAAAAGGCCTGCAGGCATTGCTTCCAACAATGGAATATTCGCATGGGGCGGTGTAGGGGATCGTAAACGAGACGGTAATTAATGTTAGAACGGATGACAGAAGAGGTGATCGAAAAAATGAGAGAAGAAAACCCAATATTATTTTGTTCGAGAGGGGTATGCCCCACAAGTTCTTACAAAGTAATTACCAAAGAACAAATATTGAAACTACTTCACGACATTAAATTACATGAATGAGAAGAATTAAAAATAACTTCGCAGTACAGTCTGAGAAGCTGCGTGTTGAGAAAATCAGCACTAAAATTGGATACTCAAAGCCTTCTAGTTATCACAAAAAGTGACAACTTGTAATCTAAGATCCATGGAAAACAATTGTAACATTCTGTCATATTTATTATTATTATGTATTTTGTTAACTTTGTAATTCTCTTACAAAATAAACGTTGGTATTCGTAATAAATAGTGTTCTTTTATGTTCGATCCAATTCCAAAAACTTTATAGTTTTCGTAACCAAATTTTAGGTATATGCCCAACTGAATCCGTAGATTGCAAAAATCGCGGTGTTGACTACGTATGTGTACCCACTTTTCGGTACGGTGCACTGAATCAAAAAATGGGTTTTTAAAAAATGGTCCAATGGACGATTAAATTATACATTTACTACTATGTAATTCTCTAGTTATTTGGAATTGTCTAAAACTGTTTGAATTTCGTTTTAAATATGGGAAACTAATATACTCCTTAATTGTTTTAAAATCATTCAGAATAGCCTAATTGCTATTTATGTAATAAGTTGCGAAATGATAATGTTCTAGGCACGTGACATTTGTACGTACGAGGGTCAGCGAGTAATACAACACGTCAAGTGCCTAAAACACTCATTTCGCAATGTATTACATACAAGATTTTTTATAATAGCGTTTTAAAACAGATCATTTATTATCAAATATTAACATTTTGAATTTTTCTAAGTTAAAAAGTAACCAGACGTCAGGTTTATCTATTCGTTGCTAAATGAAATGCTTTGATGCACTAGTGCTTAAAAGTAACATTTTACGCATTAAACTGTCACTTTTACGCACTAAACTTTCATTTTAAGCACTAGTGCTCAAAAATGTTACTTTTAAGCACTAGTTGACGAAATTGACAATCAAAAAGTTGTTATAAAACTCTAGTATAAAAAATTATTTAAATTATTCCCAATGTTCTTAAATTTATTCAGAAACCATTTAAATAAATCTATTGCATATAACCGCATATTTCGCACCACTCTGTCCGTCGGGTACAGTATACAAGTAATTCAGTATCAAATTTGACCCCACCACAACTTCAGCTAAGCAGAGGCATATTCATGTAGACATTTACAACGAAAATTTTGACCCGAAGAATTGCACGTCGGCTTAAACCTTGCAAGATCCAAGTTTTCGCTTCAAATCTACAGTAAATTGACCTTTATTTTCGTGGGGTTGTATTAATTTATGATTGTTTAATATACCAGTATAGTTAGTCATGCTTCGAATAAAATTTGAATGTGTATTTAAGTATTTACAATGAATTATATTCTCCTCAGTGTTGAAACAAAAGTACTACTATCAAGTACTGTACTAAAAAATGTCCAAACAAATTAAAATGACATTTTAAATAGGAAAGTATTATATTATTTCTTAATTAGTTTATACCTCATTGTTGCTGATTCTTTAGTTTAGATTAATATGAAAGATCTCTCCGCAAAAGTGGAGTTACTGGGGATCAAAGATAGTAAATAGGGATAGTGTGGTTCAACTTTTATTCTTTTTATCATTATTAAATGTATTTATTTATTTGGTTGGAACGGTTGGAACCACTAATATAATACAACAATACTTTACAATCTGCGAGTCGAATCGTAGAACAAAAATTATTAAAGTTGAAGGACTTTCTAAAACAGTTCTATCTGTATAGTGCTGTGAAACATTTTCACTCGAGTAACTAAGCAATTGTGTAATGGTCCACTTTTCAATAGACACTTACAAAATTGACGTCACTCCAAGAGAGAGATAGAAGATCATGCATCCAAACAAACCTCCCCTCGTTGTCTTACGTCCCGTTCCCTGTTTCTATCTGTCATTGTGTTCGCATCTGTTATTCAGTGTTAAACCTAATTCTTTATTGTGATTTGTACGTTGAATTTAATAAATATGAGTTAAAACCAGAAGATGCGTTTGGGGCAACTTTTTGTTTGATAATATTGAAGATCATTCGATTATTAACTAAAACGATGGCTAGAGTGTAGAGTCTACGGCTGATGACAGGTCTTTGTTTGGACGGGGTAACCATAGCAACCTTGATTTCTATGCTTTGCCGTTAGAGGCGCTAGTGCAAATTGCAATTTTGTAAGTGTCGATTGAATTTTTATATAACCAGGTGACGGACAAGAGTGATGCAAAATAAGCGATTATATGCAAATTTTATATAAATGGTTTAAAAAATATATTTGTTTTAATTTGATATTCTAAAAGTACATTTGATAAAAGAGTAAGTCATGCACAGATTCTATAATGTTAATATATGAATGTTTCTCTGACATTTCTTGAGATAAACATTTATTTATTTCATAGCAACTGGCTGGCCCTTCTCTGAACTATTTTTTTTTTTTATCAAATATCAAATTAAAGCAAATTTCGAATAATGATGAAACCATTTAAAAACTGTTGGACAAAATATCGCATAGTACATTTCTGTTCATTATTTAAATCACGTGAGAAAAGCTGTACGGATTCTCAAGTGTTTTGTGTAACTAATACATGTTTGCCATACAAAATTTTATCCAACAGTTTCTTAATTGGTTCAAAGAGTACCACAAACTAACAATTATTATTTAATAGGTTGGTCTGATGCATCAAGAAACTTGGAGAATTTGGGTGTAGTTTTCGACCTTTGAGTTTAAACACTGCACCAGACAAATCTTCTACGTCATAGGCGGTCATCGATGGATGAACTGGTAGGAAACTTTATTTATTTATTTTTTTATCATTATAACTTATAAATTATTATCTTGTTCTCATACTCAGCCATGAGAACTTATAGTCTAGGGCATATGACTATACATAATTATTATTTTGTTCTCATACTCAACCATGAGAATTTATAGTCACAGGAATATGACTATATGCCTAAATATTATCTTGAACTCAAATTCAGTTTTGAGTACTATAGAAAACTAAATATAACTTTCATAAATATCCATATGCAATGTCAAACCCTTATATCACTGAATGTACATATGACGTCATATAAGATGCACGTTCGAACCACTGTCTCCCGAGCGCATGGAGATATAAACTGCATTTTGTGTGATATCCTGTTTTTGAGTACTACATTGAGAGAAATGTAACCTTAATAAATGCCCTTATAATACCTAAACAATTTGAAATTGAAATATCGACTATTTATCAATAAAATCAATATCTAGGAACAAATGATTAGCATATTTCTTTCAGGAATCGGACATCTAGAAGACTAAAATAATAGTAGCTTTATAAGTTCTAGTATTATTTACGTAAGAATGACATTGCGCGCAATAAAGTGTATGCTTGTTAAAGATACGTACTTGAAGTAGTTTTTTTTTTTTTTTTATAAAATCTGTTCATAAGGCAACGTATGTTTGTAACTATTTAGGAAATAATTTGAAACTGTCAACATAGTTCGTAACCATTAACGTGTGTTTTAACATTTTTGTGTCTCGGATTAATATACGTGATGTATCAATGTTGGTTGCTTATGCGTCTCTTTATGCAAGAAAAGATAGTTTCATGTCAGCACAAATTATAAAGCGAATTGATCTTGTGCAATGTCATTCATACGTGAGGAATACTATAGTTTTAAGTTCTTGGAAATGTATTTTCAGGTTTTAATTAAACTTTGGCTCATCGCGCCGTCGAGCAAACACGCGTTTTCTTTAAAAATTAAAAATAAATTGATTAATTTGAAGTGCATTCCGTGGCGATCAACCTAAAATCGTGCGTCTACGGTTGCAGCGGTAACCGTACGCGTGGCTTATCCAGACGATAGCTAGGGAGAGTGCTTGGGAAAAGAAAATACGGACGTATCGGGGGATGCTTGCAGGTGGATGGATGAGTGAGTCAGGAAGGAGGTAACAGATTCGAAACTTTGATGTGGTTGTTCGGGTTCCTTATTCAATTAACTTCACACGGTCAGAGGGGCTGGGTAGGTAGGGTTCGTGCGCGATAGCCATAATTGAGTGGACTGATATGTACAACGCACCGTCATGTGAATCCTGTTGTTATGGTGGATCGCTTCACACTTGTGTGAATGTTTCTAGGGACATTAATCCATATAGTTGGCACAGAAAGCTTTCTTATGGCCTTATGTGCTCTCCTCATCCGGAGGCAACGTAATCATCATTTAATGGTAATGGCAACGAATAGGTAAAGTTTTTGTTTAAATTAACTTTGTTGAGCACACGGGTTAATAACCGCGTTCGGTGTAGGGTATCCGCGAGAGGCGCGGGCGAATGTCTCCGGGAGTAGCTAGGTAGGTTGGCGTGCACCCTAGGTAGTTACATGTGACTGCTGCCGTGCTCTCTACCTAGTTCGAGTATTAGGCCGTAAATGCTTTGCATCGCGTGGGGTCGGCTTAACCCCCTCGTAAACGTCCGTGAGAACCAACAACGGCGTTCGACGCCACGGAGTTCTCACCATTTGCTTAGCTCGTACTCTTTCTCTCTCACACGCCTTTAGCTTAGTTTAATCTAGATATAAGATAGTTCGCGTAGACATAAGATAGCTTAGAAATAAGTAGGAAGGGTTGTTTTTGCTTTTCGAGAGAGAGAGAAAAATTAACGTAACTTGACATTTTTAGACTTGCTTTGAAATCGTTATTAACGTAAAATAGGCTTTTTTAGATTTGTTTTTCTTTGAAATAGATCTTAACGTAAGATAGGTTTTTTGCGCACTTCACTAACTTAATTTGGGGGGGGAACTACAATAATGTGTTAGATTATAAGTATTATTGTACATGGAACTGTATTTAATAAACGGTATATATAAGGGAACGTGGGTTTGGCATTTGAGGGCGGTGTTTCCCTTATATATACAATTTATTAAATAAAGGGTTTCGTTTTTAGTTCTAAGATAGTTTTAAAGTTAAAAAGAACTCCCCACCACCACTATCGTCAAGATTGCAGTGCCGATTGGAGCCGCAGACCATGACTTCTTCTTCATTTGTTTAAAATGTGTGTACAACAATAAAACAACCTTTTATTGCGTTTATTTTAATTTAATACCCATGTTCCTTTAGTTTTAAAGTAGGTAGTTTTAGTAAAAATTGTAATTAAGTATTTAGACGCGGTCAGGGCAAAGTTAGATTTTAAGTATTGTAAACGAAGCTTTGTATTAATAAATATTATATATTTTGGTAAGTGGGAGGTTTGGGTGGTAACAAAATATATAATATAATATAAAGTTTCGGAAACGGTCTTCAACTGAATAAGAAATCTTTGTACCTTTAAAAATGGGAACAAGGAATCTTATTTAGGGACCACCAAGATTTAATTTGTTAAATTAATATTGTAAACGAAACTCTACTTAATATAGTATTATTTTATCTTAAAACTTAAATAATAATAATGTAGAGTTTCGTATTAGTTATAAAACTGAAATGTTTGTTACCAAATAAAATTATGGTGATATTATTTGTATTCAATTCTACTGCGTCTTTATTCAGTCACAGAATAAAGATGCAAAATAATTAACTACAAATAATACAACTATTAAAATGTTAATTTTATGCGGTAACAAACGTTTTAGTTTTATAACTAAACCATGTTTGACACTGTCATAATTTGTTATTAGATTTGTTGACAAATTTAGTAACAATTGTGAACAGAATTATAACACAAAAGAAACGTAAAAGACATTTGTGTTTAAAAATTCTGTTTATAATTATTTCTTACTAAGTTTGTTAACAAATTTGGTGACAATTTTTTAACGTGTCAAACAGGCTTTAGTTGTAAAATTGAAATGTTTGTTACCAAATAAAATTATCATTATTTTGATTGTAAATATCAATTATTTTGTATCTTTATTTTGTAATAGAAGTTACTTTTATTACAAAATAAAGATTCAAAATAGTTTATAATATTTACAATCAAAATAATGATAATTTTACTTGGTAATAAACATTTCAATTTTACAACTAAAGCCTGTTTGACACGTTAAAAAATTGTCACCAAATTTGTTAACAAACTTAGTAAGAAATAATTATGAACAGAATTTTTAAACACAAATGTCTTTTACGTTTCTTTTGTGTTATAATTCTGTTCACAATTGTTACTAAATTTGTCAACAAATCTAATAACAATTTATTATAATGTTAAACAGTCTTTTGTAAGCAATAAACTTTCATTTTTAAGAAAAAGTCTTCTGTAATTTTTAATAGTATAAATATATTTATATAGTTGAAAATTGATTTTTTTTTCTAAGTCCCCACACGTATGTAGTTTTTAAAACGGCCACCAGGGGCAGCACCTGTCGATTAACGTTTCAACTTAGAGTAATTTTACCCAAAAAAATTTCATTTGTGTACATACGTACGTACATACATCATTTTGGAGTATACCTAATGGGAATTTAACTCACTAAATATTGGACGTTTACTATGGGAATTTGAGTCACTAAATTTGGGACGAAAAAAAATAGTTGTATACCTATCAGTTTTAGAGCATTTTTGTCCCATTTAAACAACTTAAATTCCCATAGTAAACGTCCCATATTCAGTGTGTTAAATTCCCATTAGGTATAAGACTTAAATGATTTATGTACGTATGTATGTTCAATGTGGAGTAGTATTTCTGGTTGCCTATATTTTAGGCGCAAATCTTTTACCAACAGGTGCTGCCCTCTAGCGGCCTTTTTAAGAACTATATACGTGTAGGGGCAGTGATGGGGTAAAAAATAAACAATTTATATCTTATTATATAATATATTGTACATTAAGGGTAGTTACATGAAATACAACAATATAAAATACAAATAAACAATAAATACAAGTGAAATTTATACATACTATTATTTAAACATCCCTATTTCTAATTTTTCAGGAGAAGGGTAAGTATATCATTTATTTACATACTATATTAAGGGTAGTTACATGAAATACAACAATGTAAAATACAAATAAACAATAAATACAAGTGAAATTTATACAAACTATTATTTAAACATGCCTATTTCTAATTTTTCAGGACAAGGGTAAGTTTATTATTTAGTTACATGAAATACAATAGTGTAAACACAAATAAACAATAAATACAAGTAAAATTATACAAACTATTATTTAAACATCCCTATTTCTAATTTTTCAGGACAAGGGTAAGTATATCATTTATTTACATAATACAATAAGGGTAGTTACACGAAATACAACAATGTAAAATACAAATAAACAATAAATACAATTAAAATTAATACAAACTATTATTTAAACATCCCTAATCCTAATTTTTCAGGACAAAGGTAAGTATATTTATTTATAAAGTATATTAAGGGTAGTTACATGAAATACAATAATTACAAATACAAGTAAAATTTATACATACTATTATTTAAACATCCCGAAGCATATTTTTTTATAAAATACAAATAAAATTATATACAATTTTTATTTAACAACCCGTCATTTATTTCAGGGGGAAATACCAGAACAAAGAGACAGGGAAGTATGTAGTTATGCAACATTTATAAAGGAAATAAGACATGAGAAATTTTTCATGTTCATTCATGTTCTACGGATTGTAATTAGTTTAATAGAACTTGTCTGGCCCTTCTAGCTTTTATAGTTTTTGAGATATAATATATTTTTTAAACCTAACTTTACTCAGATTTTGAATCGAAAATTTTTGATGGTATCAGGATAACAGGAATGAAAAGAGTTCTTATATTTTAAATGTGAGACCGGTTTCGTGTTCTATGGGTCGTAATTAGTCTAAAAAACCCTGTCCGGCCCTTCTAACTTCTGTAGTTTACGAGCTACAACACTTTTTATAGCCCAATTTTTGGGGTCAATGACCTGAATTTACTCAGTTTTTGAATCGAAAATTTTCGATGGTATCAGGATAACAGGAATGAAAAGAGTTCTCATATTTTAAATGTGAGACCGGATTCGTGTTCTACGGGTCGTAATTAGTCTAAAAAACCCTGTCCGGCCTTTCTAGCTTTTATAGTTTTGGAGCTATAACACTTTTTTAAAACCCAATTTTACTCAGTTTTTGAGTCGAAAATTTTTGATGGTATCAGGATAACAGGAATGAAAAGAGTTCTTATATTTTAAATGCGAGACCGGATTCGTGTTCTATGGGTCGTAATTAGTCTAAAAAACCCTGTCCTGCCCTTCTAACTTCTGTAGTTTACGAGCTACAACACTTTTCTTAACCCAATTTTTGGGGTCAATAACCTGAATTTACTCAGTTTTTGAATCGAAAATTTTCCATGGTATCAGGATAACAGGAATGAAAAGAGTTCTCATATTTTAAATGTGAGACCGGATTCGTGTTCTACGGGTCCTAATTAGTCTAAAAAACCTTGTCCGGTCCTTCAACCTTTTGTAGTTTAGGAGATATAAAGCATTTCTTAATTAAAAAGAGTCGCATTTTAAGTCGAAAATTTTCCATAGTATCCGGGGAACAAAAATGAGAAAGAGTTCTACGTATGGTTATTTTATTGCTTATAGTGCTTAAAAAATAAATAATAAAATTTTGGTATAAACAAAAAAAAAAATCAAAAATGTTCGAAAATTTTCAAAAACCCTTATTATAAAAAATGTTGCCCTACGCCCTTCAAACTTTGGTATGATGTAATTTGACCCTATATTACTCATTCGAATTCCCCTAAGGAACAGCGTTTTAAGGAAAACGCTGAAAACCCAGCCGTTTTCGAGATATGGGCCCTTAAAGTTTTTTAAAGGGACTAACACTTAAATTCGTTAATTTAAAGGGCTAAAGGGCCGGAAAATAGCGAATCGGAGGGATTCGAACCCGCGCTTTCCATTGGCTTGCACAGATTTGATGAAAACCCTTTGGTTTACAATATATTTGCCCTTAAAGTTTGTGGCGAAGGGCATACGCTAATTCCTGAACTAAAAGAGCTAGAAAATCCGGACAAGTGTTGTTAAACCTACTTGGATCTGCATAAATGAAATCCGTTGTCAAATATTCCCTAAGGGCTCAAATAAGCCCTTAGCCCTTTATAAAAGGGCGGACTCCTGTCTGATGGTTATTTTCGTACCTAAAGAACTTAATACTAAAAGATAGCATAGAAAAATTCGGAAAAATCCGTAAAAATTAGGATATTTCCCTGTCCCTTTTGTTATTACATAGGAAAGGTAAAAAAACTCCTCTTTTATTTATTTATTCTTATAAAAAGTCATATATTATCATCATTCAGTGTTGTAGATACCGTATCCTATTGCTGGGTGTACTAGGCCCTTCGCAGAACTTGTAAACAAACATAAACATTGTTTATTTGGGCGGCAAAGTACAAAAGATATAGTAAATAAACACTTAATTAGAGTGGGGGTATTACGTGATAATATTAATATTATGTTTTTAGAAGAAAGACTTCAGTTCCTTTCAGTCTTTGGTGAAGTGAACATCGTGTGCTTGTGAATAATCGTGTAGTGCATATAGCAACGAAAAAGTTTGAAATTTTTATTGAAATCGTTCTCCATTTACATCGTATAGTTCGCGATATATTTTAAAAATTTAGATTTACCCTATAAACTTTTTAAAAATTATTTAAACAACTTTAAATAATTTTCAATTTGTTTAAACTTTTTAAAAAAATCTAAATTTAATAAGTTAATAGTACACTAAATTTAAATGTTCATATGTACATTATTATTTACAATAAATTCTAAATATTCAAAATTCATTTTAACTTATACAACTTATTTCTGCTTCTTATAATTTTAGATATTATTTAAAATGTTGCATAAGACTCTGTCCTTCCGTTAGTGTTCATTGTTTAATCCTTATTCAAAATTATATTGTGCCGTGAGTTAGTTTACTATACAGTTGCTGTATATTTAAAAGAAAAACGTCTTTCCTATTATTAAAATGTGTATAATTGTCCGTAAAAGTGTGGTGTATTGTTTTACTAATACCAAGTGTTATACAAGTTATTCTAATTGGTGTGAGTGTTACGTAATATTTACTACAAAGTGTATTCTGATCTGTGAAAATCGCCGATGATGATATAGTGATGATACAACAGCGGATGATATATTATGAAAATTCACCATAGGTACGTAAGAACCTTTGATATTACATTTACATTTCTTCTAAGTTGTTGAACACTAAACGAATGTGTCTGCCAATAACGAATTTTATGTAAAATATAAATTTTTACTTCCCTATTTACTATCTTTATTCTTGTAGTAGTGATAAATGAAAATATGAAACAAGTGTACAGAGAAAATTTGACGAAAATACATGTATTTTAACGCCCCGTAACTCCTAAACTAATCGAAGTTAAAAATAATCAGACGTATCTTACAGAAAATTTTATGTAGATTCCATTTTCATTGCGCAAGTTGCTATCTTTAACCATGTAGGAGTAATAAATAAGAATGTGAAATAACGCATGACAAAGTTTAGTGGAATATACAGTTTAACTCTCACATTTATATTTTATAGAATTTCAAGTATGGAGACCAGACGAACCGGTTCACGACTTTACGATACCGCAGGGGATGGTTTCCAGATCCAGACAACGAAATCATGTCCACCAAGTCCGAAGAGAAGCCCCAGGATACTGTAGACACACGAAAGGGTTCTCCAAGTCGCGATGTCTGCGTTTCTTACCACTGGAACGTCGAAAACTTGATGATCTGCAAAAAGAAATGATTTATTAATAAAATTATAAATGTAATAACTTATTTATTGTATCTGCACTTTGTGTTTGTATTAATAATACCACTTTTCTATTGATATTAATATGTAAAGTTGAAATATTCTATAGAAAAGTATTTGTCAACATTTCAACAATTTTAAAACGTTGCTTATGTATACAAGGATGCATGTGCAAATCAATTTTGAAACGTAGAAGTTCCTATCTCACTTAGTTACAGAAATTTTGAGCCCTAAAGTTGGAATTTCCTATTCAAATTCCTGAAACTTACTATACATGCAGAAAATATCCCCCTCAATTCAAATTTGAAAACTGCAAGTCGCTATCTCACTTAGTTTTTAAAATATTTTACTTTTATCATGGTATACACATAAGATATTTTCCTATCTTGAAACAAACATAATTGAATTCTTTTTTCAGTAATTCGAATTCCTGAAACTTAGCGTACATATCGAAAAACACCCCCTGAATTCAAATTTGTAAAGTGCAAGTAGCTATCTCACTTAGTTTTTAAAATATTTTACTTTTATCATGGTATACATAAGACATTTTCCTATATTGAAAGATGTTTCAGAACTCATTTTAATAAGATAACACAATATTTGGGTATAAGTTCTAAGACAGCACCTAGTTGTCGAAACGTTGTATTTTTTCAATAAATAATACAGAACTTATACCCAAATATTGTGTTATCACATTTTCCTATCTTTAAACAAACATGACAGAATTTTTTTTTCGGTAATTCGAATTCCTGAAACTTGGCGTACATATAGAAAACACCGCCTGAATTCAAATTTGAAAACTGCAAGTAGCTATCTCACTTAGTTTTTAAAATATTTTACTTTTATCATGGTATACACAAAAGACATTTTCCTATCTTGAAACAAACATGACAGAATTTCTTTTTCAGTAATTCGAATTCCTGAAATTTAGTATACATATCGAAAAACACCTCCTGAATTCAAATTTGAAAAGTGAAAGTCGCTAGCTTACTTACTTTCTAAAATATTTTACTTTTATCATGATATACACATAAGACATTTTCCTATCTTGAAACAAACATAATTGAATTCTTTTTTCAGTAATTCGAATTCCTGAAGCTTAGCGTACATATCGAAAAACACCCCCTGAATTCAAATTTGTAAAGTGCAAGTCGCTAACTCACTTAGTTTTTAAAATATTTTACTTTTATCATGGTATACATAAAAGACATTTTCCTATCTTGAAACAAACATGACAGAATTTTTTTTCGGTAATTCGAATTCCTGAAACTTAGCGTACATATCGAAAAACACCCCCTGAATTCAAATTTGTAAAGTGTAAGTCGCTAACTCACTTAGTTTTTAAAATATTTTACTTTTATCATGGTATACATAAAAGACATTTTCCTATCTTGAAACAAACATGACAGAATTTTTTTTCAGTAATTCGAATTCCTGAAATTTAGTATACATATCGAAAAACACCTCCTGAATACAAATTTGAAAAGTGCAAGTCGCTATCTCACTTAGTTTTTAAAATATTTTACTTTTATCATGGTATACACATAGGACATTTTCCTATCTTGAAACAAACATAATTGAATTCTTTTTTCAGTAATTCGAATTCCTGAAACTTAGCGTACATATCGAAAAACACCCCCTGAATTCAAATTTGTAAAGTGCAAGTCGCTAACTCACTTAGTTTTTAAAATATTTTACTTTTATCATGGTATACATAAAAGACATTTTCCTATCTTGAAACAAACATGACAGAATTTTTTTTCAGTAATTCGAATTCCTGAAACTTAGCGTACATATCGGAAAACACCCCCTGAATTCAAATTTGAAAACTGCAAGTCGGTACCTCACTTAGTTTTTAAAATATTTTACTTTTATCATGGTACACATAAAAGACATTTTCCTATCTTGAAACAAACATGACAGAATTATTTTTCGGTAATTCGAATTCCTGAAACTTAGCATACATATAGAAAAACACCCCCTGAATTCAAATTTGAAAAGTGCAAGTCGCTCACTTAGTTTTTAAAATATTTTACTTTTATCATCGTATACACAAAAGACATTTTCCTATCTTGAAACAAACATGACAGAATTTCTTTTTCAGTAATTCGAATTCCTGAAACTTAGTGTACATATCGAAAAACACCTCCTGAATTCAAATTTGAAAAGTGCAAGTCGCTCTCACTTTTTTTTTCAGGATTCAGTAGCACCCTTTCTATCATCAACCCTAAAGCTCATGAATTCTATTTCGCGTGTAATCCATAGACCTTGCTTAAAAATACTAATTTAAAAAAAAATCTTACGAGCTACTACAAAATTATGTAATACATAGACATCAACTATAATTTATACTCATTATTTTGATTGTTGACTACCATTTTTTTTTATTATTGTTATCTAATGCGTAACTGTTACTTAGATCAATTTTGTCAGTTTCCTTGTTACAGTGCTAGTGAACAGACGTGTGGTGTGCTCGTGTACTGTGCCTTCGAGAACGACTTCCTAGTGCCTGGATAGGACTTTTGGACATCTTCAAGTCTTGGACTTATACTTAGGGAAATAATTTATTCATCGTAAGTTTTTTTCATTTTTAAACTACTTTAGTAACCATTATTGGGTATATCAGCCATTATTTATAACTATTTCGGGTGTATACAGTGTGTCCCATTTAGAGGTGCCACCATTGGGATCTCGAGAACTATAAGAAAGAAAAAAATCTACAATATTCAGTTTTTCGTCATTATCTAGTGCCCTATGAGAATTTTTGGAAAAACAAAAGTACATCTGAGATGGCCTTCCAAAGGCGCACAAAAAGTTCCATTTAACCGACATTGTATCTCTTATAGTTCTCGAGATTCCAATGGTGGCACTTCTAAATGGGACACACTGTATATATACTTTATACTTGAATTATAATTGTTGATGTTGTGTGGAAAAGAATTTGAATTAGTTTAGAATTATTTATAGTGTTACTACCATACACAAATATCATATATTATTGGACATGCTATATATTTTACTACAAATATTTTATATTTAAATAATTAAAAATTTAAATATTCTTTTCCATATTGAATTTCTCACGGAAGTGTAAGTTTTCATATTAGGTATTTTATTTTTAATAATTACGAACGATTGAAACAGTTCTAAGTCTATCCATATTATTATCTGTAACCACTAATCCAAATATTATTTCGATTATACTTTTATTGTTACAGAAACATGTAACAGAGATGAATTACAATCCTTGCCAAGCCATAGAAGGATGTGAGTTGCAGAAGGATATCTATCCTGATTTCAGCGTTGGAGATGATCACATTGTTGCAGAGCTAAGCCCTGAAGACACCCCAATATGTATTGGTGCCCCTCAAGACTTATTTATAAGATTTATGTAAATAAATAAATAAAAGTTATCCTCCTAAACATTATGTACTCGTATAACTAAAATGGCAAGAAAAATTGGCACATAATCAATTCATGCCATTATGCATCACATATATCTTCATTGTCATATATTTTACAGTTCATTATATAATAATATCCATGCATACATACTATTTAAAAAGTACAGGAAATCAAAAAGCTAAGTTCAAATATTTCCTACTGAAATTTAACTGTGTATCTGGCGATTTAAATTTCTAAAACTATGTATACATATTTGAAACAACCCCCGGAATCCAAATTTGAAAATTGCAAATCGCTATCTCACTTAGTTTTTAATTTATTTTATTTTTATCATGGTATACACAATACTAATGAAAATTTGTACAAATATGCAGTTTTATTTTTGCTTACTCTTACTGTACTAGCTAGACACGGTTATTCAAAATTTGTAAACCTATGTATAAAAGTCCATAGAATCGAATGGCGTAAGGCCCGTCAATGTACCTTTTACCATTCATTAGTTATAGACCGTCAAAGTCAAAAAATATTGTCAATTTTGCATTAAAAATAAAAATTTCTATTTTGGAAACTAAGGCATAGAGAATTTTTTTCAGTATTTTTCTCGTAATAGGCATGCTTGAATTCAGAGAAAATGCTACTTTCCATTTAAATACAGAGTGGTCGGATTTTTAGTGGACTACTGAATTGTTTAAAGTTACCATTTTTTTCATTTTTGCTTACTCTTACTATACTAGCTAGACACGATTTTTTAAATTGGTAAACATATGTAGAAAAGTCCGCAGAATCGATTGACGCAACGCCCGTTAATGTATCTTTTACCATTTATTAGTTATAGGCCGTCAAAGTGACAAAATATTGTCAATTTTACATTAGAAATAAAAAAAAAATATTTTGGAATCTAAGGCCTAGAGATATTTTTCATTATTTTTCCCTTAATCAGCGTGTACGAATTAAGGGAAATTAGTCGGACTTTTAGTGAACTACATATAGTATTATATTGTTTAATTTAATTTTACAGGGATAGTCTTCATGAAAACGAAGATTTAACAGCTAATCCCTATGGAAAGAAATATCTACTACAATGTAACTCACCATTGTTGAGTGCTTCAGGTTACAATATCGGGACTCCAAGTCGCTAAGTCTGCAACACCGGGATGTCGGCTTTTCACACGGCTGCATCTGAAAAGAACACACATATTTAATAAAATGTTACAATAAAAAAGGTAATTTTGTATTTTGTGTACTCAAATTTTTTCGCGCCACTTCTACATTCATAAAATTCAAAACACCGTGACCGAATTACATAATGCATAAGAAGCAATTATTATTTATAATGACTCATTATTATTAAATTGTTGACTTGTATTTCTACGGGGTAAATTATTTAACACCCTAACTATTACGAGGATTAATTCTTTCAGTTTGTTTGTTACAGTGCTAGTGTAACGACGTGTGTGTAGTGTGCTGGTGTACTGTGACCACGAGGACGACTTCCTGGTGCTTGGAGAGGACGTTAGGATACCTGCAGGACTTTTATTCATAAATTTCATTTATTCAAAGTGAGTTTCTTTTTTACTTCTATACTACTTTAAAGATGTATTTTTTATCTGATACATTAACCATTAATTTGGAGGGATTATTCTATTATAGATAGATAAGAAGCTATATTTATTTAATTGTTCGTATTATATCGAAAATATTTTGCAGTAATTGATAACTATTTAATATTTCTACCATATACAATCTTCTAACCGTTTATTCTGTAAATACTATATATATAAAGTACCCTTTATAGTTTTATGGCACAGATATTAAAAAAAAGTTTTCTAATGTTAAATATCTGTTACGAATTTTGTTCACCTATATATAAATAAATATATCATATCATTATGTCCTATATATTTTACTACATATTTTTTTGTTCCATATATACGTAATTATGAATGTATACATTACGATAAATGGTGACGCCATTTTTGTTGAAATTACCTAATTTATACAACATTATTAAAATACTTTAATATCGTACACATTATGCATTATAATCTATAATTCATCGATTGAAATATTTATACATTCTTTGTAATATTGAATATCTTGCACTTTTACACCATTATATTTTCTTAAAAATAATTATATATAATTGAGACAATTCTTAAAAATCTACAAATAATATCATATTATTTTCAATGACTATTAACCACTAATTCATATTTGTTGCTTTCAAGTATATTTTCTATTGTTGCAGAAAGATAAGCTGTACACTTAGACGATTCTGCAGAAGTACCCGAGCGAGTTGCAGTTCATGAATCCTGATTTCCGCATTGGAGATGGTTACCCTGTTGCAGAGCATCACACCCCAAAACACCCCGAATATGGATTTTGTACACCCCAAGTCGTTATTTATCAAATTTATGTAAATAAATAAAACTTTACCTCATACCTATAAAGTACTTACATATATGACATAACCATTTAACGTGAAAAATCATCTACTGTATTAATAAAAACTTTATGAACAAATGTCGAAGATACATATACATATAAGCATATTTAAATAACAGAATAGAATCATTATACACTTCACATATTTTCATTTTCACAATTATATTTCAACATCTAAAAGCATTAAGTTCACATACATCACAAACACATATTACATACATATTATTTGAAGGGTACATGAAACGAAAGAGCTAAATCTAAACATTACTGATTTTTTTCAGCGATTCATATATTGTAAAATTAAGTCTACCATACAGTAAATAATTTCCTTAATTTTCATGATATTCATTTTTAAAGTTACTATTTTCATTAAACATATACACGTCTTAAAATAAACATTACGGATTTTTTTTCAGCGATTTAAACCTTTGGAATTAAATTTACTCGTACATATAGCAAATTACTCCCAATATCCAAATTAAAAAGTATAAATAGCTATTTTTCTGAGTTTTAATGTTATTCATTTTCAAAGTTAATATTTGAAATAAACATAAAAAAATTAGCCATTTAAACCTTTCGAAATTAAGTATACATATAGAAAATTATTCTCTATATACTAATTTAAAAGTATGAGATGCTATTTTTCTTAGTTTTCGTGATATTCAATTTCAAAGGTACTATTTTTAATAAACATGAACACGATTTGAAATAAACATTACTGAAAAAAAATTCATCGATTTAAACCTTTTGAAATTTTGTACAAATATAGAAAATAATCCTCTACAACTAAATTTGAAAAACACAAGTCGCTTTTTCCGTTAGTTTTTCATATACTCATTTTTTTAAGTTGCTATTTTCAATAGACATTAGACATATACCTGTCGTGAAACAAGCATTACTGAAAATTTTTTCAAATTTCCAAATTGCAGAAATTACGTTCGCATACAGAAAATAATCCTACAGACACAAATAAGATTAGGATAATTCGCTATCACTCTTAGTACTTCAAGTACCTATTTAATTTTAAAGTTACTATGCACAATATATGAATCACATAGTACATACTTAAAACTTTAAAAATTCAATATCTCGAAATTATATAAGTAATTGGGACTTAGCTCTATTTTTCTGTACCATCATTTGCATCCCCTACATACATACGAGTACGAATACACACTTGTAATCTAATACTTTGATCGTTCTAAATAAAACATAGTTAAGGAAAAACCTAATTTGTATTATTATATTTAAAATACAACTCATAATATATTCGCACATTGCAAAATAGTTATTTGTGTAACTAGAGCGGAAAATTATACTTTACACACATACTTTTTCTATGGCCGTTGAAACAGATGAGAAAAACATTTCGGTTTCAAATCACCTATGTATCTTCTAGTTTAAAACTATCACAAAATAATTGTCTCTCCTGTAAGAATGACGTAATAAGAGTTTAGACGTAATTGAAAACATTACATTTTAAACTTCGAAATGCATTAATTAAGATATGAAACTGATAAATTGATACATTATCCCTATTTATATAGATCACAAAATTTGGGTCTTATATTTCGATTCCACAGAGTTAATCAATATATTAACATCTACATGTTTGATACAATTTAAAACAAATATAGCTACTAGTTCAAATATAGTTTATATATTGTTTGCATGATTGAAAATTTTTTAAACTTCATTTTCATATTCAACAATTGAATTTAAAAAAAGCATTTTAAAATTTTCTTTTCATTTTGCTTAAACTTTAGTTTACATATGTTAAATACATCTTTTAGCAATGTGCGAATTTGAGTCCCAAAAGTTTATAGCAAGAGAGATATTAATTTTAAAGTTGTAAAATATATTATTTTAAACTTAGAATATATTTTCAATGCCCAAAAAATGTTAGGGAAAAACTTTTTCTCTTATAAATAAATATATTATCATCTTATACATAATTGTAGTATAGTATTTTATTTCTATTTGTTAAAACAAAGATCCTTATAAAGTTCTTTCAACAATACATCGATCGATTGTTGTCAATAATGTATGTAAACTTCTATATTTCAACAAATCGTAATAAAGAATTTATATCACATATTCTCATATCTATAATTAAAAACAAACCTATATTTCAAATATCATCTTTCAGAGTGTAACAGATCAAGATACATTTATTTATGTATATAATTGTCATTCACATATATCTCTGTATTAAAACAATATCTTTGCAAAATATAGCAATGCATTATGTACACCATTATGTAATATATGACCAATAAATACCGATAAAATTATATAATATTTCATTCTAATACCCTATTTCCAATACAAAAAAATTGCATTCCAAAGATCTAAGTTCATATCCCGCCTAGAAACCAGTTCACAGCCTATAGATCCAGGACCAGAACGACGACCAACAAAAATCTCCCATCCTAAAGATCCAGGTTCGAATCCCGCTTACTAGCCACCAGGAACCAGCCGAGCATCCCATCCTAGCTACCAGCAACCCGCCCTAGCCATCCACGAGCGCGCCTAGGCTACGAGCCGCAGGCGAGCACGTGGGTGCTAGGCGGGTTGCTGGGAGCTAGGATCGGATCGCTCCGCTGGTTCCTGGGGGCTAGCCAGCAAAAAATTTCTAGAAACCTGTATATAGCTTGATATAGACGTTATTACGTAATTTCACGACGAAGAGTGTACGGTAGGACTCCAACGCTCACGCTGCACGAATGGCTGTAAATTCATCAGACAGCCAGTATTATACACAGCTAGATATCTGTGGTGGGAGACCTGAGATTCATGTTTCTATCACCAGGCCTTACTACAGCCTACCGTATTGTCAGAAATTTGAATTTTTGTGGGGGAATACATTCTGTTCGGCCGGAGTTCACAATTTCTCGTTTTCGTGACTAGTAGTCTTGCTACACGCTGTACATCGCCGATTTTACACGAGTTTTTAAATTTTGACAGCCAGAAGCCTAGCAACAGCATTGCGATCGATGGATTTCTGAATTTTGGTGGGTAAATGCCTTGCGATCGGCTGAAAAACTGCCAGAGAGCTCAAAAATGCTCGCAACGGCAGTAAAGTGCTACTTTTCGGCCGCTACGGCTCTAAATCGTCGATTTTACACGATTTTTGAATATTGTCGACCAGAAGCCTTGCTGGTGCGCCCGGTACGGATTTTGCTAGCTAGAAATTTTGTCGTTGGCTACATGCTTACGTAATATGCTGTGTACTAGGTTTGAATTTTGGCGCATGCGCTATACGAATCTGATTTTGATGGCTAGGCATCTTGCTGTACTCTGATATTGTTCGTTTGTAGGTTACTTACGTCACATCTCGGAGATCACTTTCTCGTGCTCTCGTTCTCGTTCGTAGTTTGATGAATTGCTGGTTACCTGCATTATGTAATTTTAGGAATGCTATAGGAATGTTAAATAATAGATTGTATTTGTTTCATTTGTATTTATTGTAGTATAACATATTACATAACATTGGATTCAGCGAAATTAAAATAGATCATTTTATGACATTTTACACGTATGTTATATTGGGCGTTACAGAAAATTTTTGTACAATAATTTTGACATATTATTTTTGATTTTACATTGTTGTATGAACCTAAACTACTTCTTTAAAAAATATGTGTTATGTATATTTAATGATTTTCTGTAAAGCCTCATATGTACGACTATCATACGGTGTTTCATGCTTTTATTATTTTAGATAGATAAAAGATATATTTTTCTTCATGAAATATTTTATTAACAATTAATATACATTACATTTATTGTAACAGTAAAAAGTAGCATACAATATCGAGATATATGTGTGTTTATACAAAGAAAATCATGAACATATACATATGTAAATTAGAAAATGTTGTTCAATTACTTATATATATATATATATATATATATATATATATATATATATATATATATAATGTATGTATGTATAGTTAAATGAATTTTGGCATGTGTATATCAATTTATAATTTATCTATGTTTGTCATCCTACGTGTCATAAAAGGATATGTGCTATATATTAGTCTAAATTACATAATATAGACGATCATTTTAAATTTAATACAGTACTTCTTATACATTTCTGAATGCACCCCCTTTTTGGAGTATTAATATTGTAAAGACTCCCCTAAACATGGTTTATGAAAGAACTAAAAAGGGTAACTTAAACTAAAAAGAAAATTAAATAAATGCCTTGCAAAAGATGAAGTTTATACTAATTATTAATCTGAGGAAATTAAAAAAAATATAATTGCTAAATAAGATACAAAAAATTGTTAATTTTCGCACCACGATCTCATTAATAGGTGATAGTTTTTTTTTTTAATATAGGACGTTCCCGAATTATGAAACTATAGAGAAAGATAAATACCTTATCACCTTTACTACCATTATTTAAGTCTGTAAAATGTGTTTAAATACCCTGGGTTGGATTCTATAAAAATTGTTCTCTTTTTGACGACATAATCTGGCTTTAAGTACAATTATTATTTGCATACAAATATTCTGCCATGTTAATAAAAATTATTAATCCAAGAGCTATTAATTATTTTCTTTCTCTAGGTCATTAAAAACGTCAGGCAAAATATAAATATGTTTTTAAAATAAGTACGGTTTTTTAGGAGTTTAATCTATTTATTACGATCCCTCGTGTTTTAAAAATAAACTGTATCAATTCTTCCACACTTTTAACTTCAGGAAATAAAGTGCTGTCAAAATTTTCCTTTTCTAAATCATACAATTCAAATAAAATGTAAATATCATATTCATATAATTACAATTTTTTTTTTAGAAAACTATGAAAAACATTGTCAATGAATCATTAAATAAATATATTTTATGTTATTGTTCCTAGCAACAATTGTTTGAACAATGAATTATTGTTTTTTTTTTTATTTTGTCTACTCATTTTCATAACTTTATTTTATTTTTAAAAATAATGAGTACATTTTTATTAGAATCGTTTAATTAAATTTTCCTATCGAATTATTCGTAATTTATACATTTAACCTTGCCAGTTAAATTAAAATCTGATAAAAAGTGTGGCAGAATTAATATCACCTCCTAAATTCATTTTCGAGACCTCTAGTATAAAAAGTACTGTATTAAAATGAGTTCCGTTTATTTAAAAAGAAATCATCCTTTTCTATAACTACGTGTGATTTGTTGAAATATTTATGCACATGAGAAAAGAAAATCGTGAATATGGAAGCATATAAATTCAAAAAAATCATAAGATCCCAAAAAATATAATAAGGTTATATGAAAACATTCTACGAGCAAAGGTCATGTCTTATAAATCGTCTTTAGTGTCATAAAAGTCCAGAGTTAAAGCCAAAACTGGAAATAATATTTAAAAAAAGAATGTATGGGTGAATATTAATATATTTTGACGCATACTCTGAGCCATAAATGTTTAGTATGTATCTTATTAAAAAGGATAATATTGTTAATAAAAGAAGATGTTATTGTTGCAAAACATTTTATTTGAATAACTTGAAAACAAAAATTGATATTTAGAGATCCATCAGAAATAAAAACTCCAAATTTTGATTTATACATCGAACCGGTCTAAGGGTCTTGATTGTTTTACAAGTGTTTCAAAAAAATGAATAAGATTATTAATAAATTAAAAATATGCAGCTATTGTTATTGTTTCGTGCAAAACACTTTAAAATGGCACTTACATCCCTTTGAATTTATATGCTTCATATGTAAATGAAAAACATTTGTTTCATGACCTAACAAATATACACTATAATAATTACAATTTTTTTTTCGTATGTACCTACATAAGTTACACAAAAAATAATATTGTAGACTTATATACACATAGAAAATAAATAATTATATCTTTATTAGTGCCCTATTTATTAATATTAGTTCATATTTTTGTTTAGTACGAATATACAAATTTCTGCTATTTTGCAAGATGCATTATCATCATCATTATCATTATCATCATCATCATCATCATCATCATCACCATCACCATCATTATCATCGTCAAATATCTTGTTACATGTCTGTGGTTACATGCCAAAGTCACATATGCCCATATTCATAAATACTCGTAAAATTTTAAACGGTGCGTTATAATTTTTTCGTAATACCATATTGTTACTATGATATAACAGGACTAAAAACAAAAGTGAAAAGATAAAAATAACGGACGCCGGTCGTTATTTTTTATAATAGTCTCTCACAATGGGGTATTCCACCATAACAAAAAAATTAAGAAAATTTCAATTTAACATAAAGTATGCCACAATAAATAATAGTTAAAACAATAAAAACATTTTTTAAATAATTACTTTACGAGATATTTTACATTTGCTAAAAGGGAAAATTGACGTCATACAATTGTTATCTTTCTCTCGCAGCGTACTCAGAGCAGTGTGTGTGAGAAAGACAAGTATAGAGGAAAAGTGACGTTACACTAATTTCTCGAAAATAAAATGCTGTTAAACTAGGAACAATTAAGATTTTTTAATACTATGAATTGCTTCAAAACTAAATGAAGTTTTATTTAAAATAATAAAAAAAATTGAGTGAAATACCCCATTAAAAATCAAGTGTTCCTAGGAAAATAACATCATCTTGATGGACCGTTGTCAAGGAGTATTTATAAATCAACATAAAAATTGTTCAGTATGACAAAAAGAGAACAATTTTATTATTCCTAAATGTTGAAATTGTATGTTATTAGGTGCGAAAAATCTTGAACGCCACCCGGCCGATATGCAAATAACGTTAATAACTATTTTCCAATGTCAATTTTGATTCTATTTGTAAAAATTGTAACGAGCCTTTTTTAACTTAAAGCGCGTTTATGAAAATGGGCAATATATTGTTTAAAACGGTTGGATTATATAATTGTATTTTAATTTCATGGCCAAATAATACTTACTTTTTCCAAATGTATAAATTTGAAATAAATAACGCTAATATTGATATTCTGCATTATTTATAATAAAATATTTAAAAAGTTTTTTGAAACAAAATTATCCCAAACCAATCTACCTATAATACGCCTGTCAGATTCGTTTTATTTTAAATGGAACCCGGAAAATACATTGCTGTCAATCAAATATCATGGATATGACAAACTCAATGTTTCACGTTAAAAAATACTCACGGTATAATAATATACTATATTAATATTAATTTCAATTTCTTAATTTATATGTCAACCGAACGCCCTTGTCTACAAAAAAATTCAGGCGATGAAATAACGTAGTATTTTAATTTTAGCTTTTATCAAATGTGAAAATTTGGTTAATGTTTCAAAATCTGTGATAAGTATGTAAAATAATATAATTTATAATTTTAGTAAATTGTGAATCAAATGAAAAAGATGCTTTGCTGTATTTATTTCAAACTTTGTCCAACTAGTTAAAAGTAGCATGTCTAAACTTACGCAATCGAATAATTTATTATTTGTAGAAGTATGTATATATTTGTAAAAATATATAAAATATTGTTTTCTTTTGTACATACTGATTTTAGTGGGATTTCATTTGCAAACATACATTTAGACCTTTGGATTTCATATTGTTAATTTTTTCTACTGGTTTATGATAATTGCGCAACATGCAGTAACAGCTGACTTCATAATTTCATACATTTACTATAAAATAGAATCATTTACCTTGGAAAATAACAGCTGAGCATTAAGTTCTACTGCTTTAAAGTCATTTGACATCATTCACAATAAATATAACACATAAAAACCTTTACTAAGCACAGCACAATCACGACGCACGTATATATGTCTGTTAACCAAATCGCCATTATACTAACTACGTAACTACGAGGTCATGTACAAGACTGCTTGTCTGTGATTGGTTGGATCAGATTATGCGTAATATTCAATAATATTTAAATTTGAAATTAAATATATTTTTTGTAAAGCACTTATTCCCAACGTAAATGTGTTTTGTATGTGTTTACTATGTATGAATTTAAATACAAAATTATATTTATACATGAAATTTACCGTAAACCAGTTTTAAATATATGTATTCCTATGATGAAGATAAAAATACAATTTGTATAACATGTCTGTCATAAGTGAATGAGATAAATATTAAAAATATATTTCTGTTTTTACCTCCCGCTACCCTTGGTAAGGAAGGTGTAGGGGTTGTGCTAAAAATCACATATCGAGATTTTAGTAAATGACCACGTTTTAAGGTCCTTAGAATCCATTTTTAACATTCTCACGATTGTCTGTATGTGTGTGTGTGTATGTGTAGGATTTTGTCTTCACTCTAACTCAAAAACTATCATTCAGAAAATTCTGAAACCTTGTATTTCCATCAAATTCTAATATGAAAAGAAGCCATTAGATTTTGGTGTAAATCAGATAATCGGAAATGGCAGTTTACCTGAAGCTCATAATGGTTTTTCTTCAAAAAATATCATTAAATGCCATCTTTTCGCATTTTATGTCTTATGAAAATTAAAGATTATTGAATTTTCTACAGGAATACATTAATACTTTTTCTATATATTTTACAGATAAATTTAAAAATATTTTTTTTTATTAGTCGCGAAGCCTAAGATACACACAATAATTCCTTTGTTACACAGTTCATATTTCAAATGAATGTAACTGACAGTAAATGTCACTGTCAGAAAACTAATCACTTCAAATTAATAATAGTGACATTTTAAAAAGAAAATAGTAAATAAAGCAATAGTTTTCTGCAATGGAACAGTTTGCAGCGTTAGTAAATACGTAAGTATGTATTTAAATTAATAAAAATTCAATAGCGGGAGGTTTTGTGTTGGCCACATCAGATTTTTTAATCCTATGAATTAAATATAATTTATTTAATAATAATGAAACGATGAAGCTACGAGTATATAAATAATTCTTATATTGTTTTATAGACGAAGATGATTATTTGTTTAATAATAATAATAATAATAATAATAATAATAATAATAATAATAATAATAATAATAATAATAATAATACTAATAAGAAGCATAAGGGTGATGCAGATAATGGTGACGAAGATATATTAATGTCTAATATTATTTTATATATGAACGTAGTTATTATTTATTTGTTTATGCATATATTATTGTTTATAATTATAGGAAAGGGGTACAAGAACATATAAGGGGTGAAGTAAGTCCAGGGCAGAGTTCCTCTTCGCGATGCAGGAATTCTTGGGCAGGACTCCAATGCTCAACTCAGGAATCAGGTCCATTCGTTACTCCTGAAGCTACTCCAGGACGTCTCTCCATTTCAAGAAATCTACAACAATAGACAATACGATCCACAATTAATAAAATAATGGTCAAATTATTTTAAATTAATTATTAAGTTATGAATGCAATAAGAGTAGAAAGTGAAGATACTTTTTACTAGAGTTGCATTTTTTTTACGACTGCAACAAAAGTGTGAAAAAAGTGCCTAACATTTTATTATTTCATTCATTTGTGTTAACTTTATAAACCCATTGTAATGAAAAAAGTATACTTTTTTTAAACGACGTAAAATAGCTATTTATGTATTAAGGGCGAAATGATATAGATTTTGGCCCGCGGTGTAAGATTGAAGCCCGACGCGTAGCGGAGGGTTACAATGCACCTAGGGCCAAAATATATTTCGCCCGTAATACATACAATATTTTTTGCACATCCGGAGTAGTGTTACTTCATCAGCGTGATCAAAGTGTAACGATGTTCAAAATCAAATTAATATCATAGTAGTCTATTTGACATATGTACGTTGTCACGGATAATAATGAAAACAAGCAAGTTAATGATAGATGTAATTATTTTAATTGGGTACGAAAGGCTATAGGGCGAAAATGACTACTTTTTCGCCCTCGGTCGAAAAAGAGTGTCATTTCGCTCTTAAAATAATGCTATTTGTCCGACTTTTACGCCCGGATGTGCAAAAATATATTTTTGTTATACCAAATATTGTTTACGTATATTATAATTAAAATAATTATTAAATATATCAACAACATGAAAATATTGATCATTTATTATATGTAGATCAGGATGATCATAAGTGGTAGGTACCTATTAAAAATAAAAATTTAATAATCTGTTACATAATACAATTTTTAAATGAAACTGTTACTGGATTTTTGCATTAATATCTCTGCCCTTTCAAATAAATTAAAATTACATAACTCAAAAAATTTGGAAAAAAATTTTTAATACCTAAATCCTTCATTTTTTATATATATATTTTTTACATCTGTTAAAAAAGTATACTTTTTTCATTAAAATGAGTTTATAAAGTATGTCTTTTTTATCATAATAAAAGGGTGAAAAACTGCACTATTTTTAACGCAAACGAGTGAAATAATGAAACGTTATGCCACTTTTTTCATACTTTTATTGCAGACTTAAAAAAAAATTGTATGCAATTCGAGTAAGCGTCTTATTTCAATTTTCGAAAAATTTCCTCAATCTTATGGTAATTTTTTCTCATATCCGTTAAAAAACGTGCCCTCTTCATTAATACAGGTTCATAAAATACATATTTTTTAAATAGTAAAAGCAAAAAAAAAAGTTGTACTTCGACGAAAATGGGTGAAAAATTGTAACGCTATGACACTTTTTTTCATGCTTCTATTCTAGACGTCAAATGAATTGTGTGTAACTATAACTAGAGTAAAAAGTATAGGTAGTCTTATTTCTGGAATAAAAATCAAATTCATGACTATGATTAACTATTTTTGAATTTTTGTGTATTTTTTGTAAATTTGTAAAATAAACTGATTATGATCAAAAAAAAAAAAACTTTCTCATTTCAATAGATACCTTTCTAAATCACTTACTACCGTTTTGCATCTACAATTTTTTTTAACTACTCTAATTTGGAAACTACATATGTATTGTAAATTGTAAAAAAAAAATAAAAGTAATAATATTTGTACTTACAATGAATAAATGATATGTCAAGGGTCATCTCCAGATCCTCCATGACGCACCAGGAAGTCTTGAAGGTCACTATACACCAGCACACCATACACACGTCTTTACACTACCACCGAAATAAACAAAATGAATGAAAAAATTCATGTAATAGTGGGGGCGCAGTAATTATACGAATTAAATAAAATATAAAATTAGTTTTGATTGCTGTGTTACATAATTTGTTTTGTATGTATTACATAAGAACTTTTTAAATTTAAACATCGTTTTTATATTTTAAATATGGCCGAAACAAGGAACATTTAATTTTTTTTGTTGATTTTCAAATTTTTTTGGTACCTATTTTCATTATTATTTTATGTATATTTTTATATCTTATCGTAGTTGTACTTTTGTTTTTCAATAAAAAATCAAATAATTGTACTTAAGTAAATTATTTAATCGATCTTGACCTATATTTAGTTTTCAAGTAACTTCTATTAGAAATTAAGAAAATTTTATGGTTGTTACTTCCGTCATCTTTAGGTAAGGATTGTCGTTAGTCAAAAACGGTGGTGATTTTTTAATGAATAAGCACGTTTTATGGACCCTAAAATACGATTTTACTTGTATGTGTGTGTGTTACAAATTTCTCCGACTATATGATACAAATCTAAAAATTATATTCTTTCGTATTCCTCTGCTTTACATCCATATGAAGATCTGATTAGATTTTGGTTATAATTGGTCAACTGAAGGTTCCCTTATTTTTTGTGATTATCAATATGAAAGAATATCTCATTGCCTATACGATTTGATTATACATTTTTCTTCATATTCAATAGATGTAGAGTTAAAGAATTATAAAGAGCTTGACATTCAGAAAGCAGCCAAGGAAATTTCGGTATGGAATTTGTAGAAAATAGTATATGTTCGTATTATAATTTTATTGGATATATAGAATCTTTTCCAAGGAACTTTCGGTAAGGGATTTGTGCAAAATACATAGAATTGACGTAAGGTAATGTGCTGGCCACATCAGATTTTTTTAATTTTATTTACTGGCATAGACAAAATTTTGTTCGATTACTATATTTGTCAGTATTTCTCATACAAAATGGCCTGTTTTTCGAAAACAGTTGAATATCAGACCTATGTTTTTTTTTACTCATTTTGGTCAGTACAATATGACCTTAAAGTTTGTACCCAAAATTGTGAAACAGCCTGTATACAAATACATATACAACATGTGTACAAACATATTCGTATAAGTAAACAATTAAGTATTTACCTTAGGATATATGTATACATGTAAGAGTTTAACATGTACCTTTTTGGAAAAAAAAAATGGATAAGAATATTAATAAAAGAAATTGTTGCTTTTGTCGTTATTTTTTGCAATTTAATTTAATCTCGAATTTAATTTAAACGTTAGAATCTATAAATAGTATATTCCGCGTTAACTATTGATTTATTATTGAAAAGATAAATTTATGGTATAAAATATGATCTTTAGCTCGTAATATTCAAAAAATGTGGAAAGGGGCGTTTAGTTTATTAGAAAAGTCACACCCCATTTGTCAACTAAATAATGACGAGACTTTAGCGAACCCTTAAATCTTTCTCTAGCGGACCAAATACATATTTGACGGCTTTATGTCTTAGTTGCCGGGCAAAATTTATTTTGACAGTTGGTAACTTAATACTTCGAATACAAATTTGAAATATATCCTCCTATTAGTTCTGTAAAGATCCTAGGAAGTAGAGATAATATTTTATTGATTTAAATCTAGGTTGAAAAATAGAATTGTTTCCTTTCATCAGAAGATTATCATAAAATATATGTGATTAATTTTTATACGAAGGGCACGCTAAAATTAATGATAATAAGAAAATTAGATAGAGGAAAACAAAATTTGCACCATCATTTAAAATAGTTATTTATCTGTCTTTTGAAATTAAGTTACACCACTCGCCTGCGGCTCTCGTCACAAACTCCACTTTCGTGTAAAAATCAATATCACGCGCTCATTACACAATATACTATTATATGCATGTAAAAATATTCCTATTTGAAAATTCCATATTGATTGAATTGATTGTACGAAGAAGGATATTATTATATAAATAAATAGTTATTTTTTTGTACGCCGGAAGTGTGTGTTATCCTGGGGATAACCATAACTCTGACATAGGAATAAGAGAGACAGCAAGAGGGTCGGAATCTTTAAAGGCCTCTTCATGTTGACTTGAGCCACCTGGTGGACTGACATTCGCTATTAACTGCTGGTAAGTATAGAATCAGATCTGTTTTCAAATAACACGCATATTTACTAACTCTTCTCTTACATTTATTTATTGAATATGTAACATTTTTTCTCAAAATTAATAATAATAAAGTTATATGTTGACACATTTATGGAAATATGTCGTTATAACTAATATTAGTAGAATTTCATTTTGCTTTACACGGTGATTTAAAAAATAAAAACAATTGTTTCATTTTCATTATCAATTTTATATCTTATCTATATAGTTTAAAATACGAGGCAAACCTATATGAAAAGGCCCGGAAATGAATTTTCGGTTTCACCAGAAACGATATCATAAAAAAGTTTAAGCTAATCCTCATTTTTGGATTAGTGAATTATATTCTATTCCGGTGTTTAAAATTTAATTTTCATGATGTTATCAATAAAGGTAGATACTAGGAATAGGTTAGACTATATTTTAAGATATAAACTGTCAAAATTAAAGTAGAATTCGCTAATCCAAAAATGAGGATTAGCTTAAACTTTTTTGTGAATCGGGCTGTTAATTTTTAGTGAATAAACACGTTATAAGGTCACTAGAATATGATTTTAACATTTTTACAATGATGTATGTGTGTATGTGTGTGTTAGTGTGTAAGTATGAATGCGTGGGATGGTTTCTCAAATTCTATAAGACTAAAGACCAATTTAACGTATTCCTTAATCTGACATTAAAGGGAAGAGCTGAAAAGATTTTGGTAACAATTGGACACCCGGAAGTAGTAGTTTCTTAAGAAAAATCTTCTTTATTAAAATATAAATTTTTGGAAACACAAATATTAAACAATACAAAATTCTCTATCCGACATTAAACATATTTTTTATTATATCTTCTATAGATTTAGAGAATTATAAATGTATAAAATAATCCGTTGTTATGAATCTTACTGCCCAAATAACTCCATGGAAACCAGTTGAAAAATTAAAATGTTTGTAATTGACAGAAAAATATCAGTGTCAAAAATACAGATACATTAAGTACCTATTGAAGGCATTTTCTGGGAAGTACATTTAATACATATTTCTTATTTTATTATAAATTAAATATTTAAAATTATAGATACATTATATTTCATATAACCATCAGAAATACCGTCAATCTCTCCAATGAATTTGAAAAATCTCGAACATTTAGAAGAGTAGGAGGAAACTTATTTATAGAATGAATTAAAAATTATGTTAATAAAAGATATACGTAATTATATTTTTTTGTGTGTACCAGAAATGTTAATTACAATAATATGTACTTATTTAGCCTAATATGGAATTGGCGAGAGGTTTTGTGCTGACTACAACATATTATTATTATTTTATTCATGTAAAATGTAATTAAAATGATAACAATAACATTATAATTTCCTCTAAATCTAAAAATAGTATTATTTATTTAACACATCACTTTTTTGTTCCATATTTATAGAAGCAAATAAAGTTAAGCCTTTACAAATTTCCGGACCAATCAGAGAGACGCATCTCAAGAGATGCTGTAAAAGCGGTGTGTATCTCTAAGCCCCGCCTTCATGCTTCCTGATTGTTAACATTCTTAGTCATGCTTAAGTAGATACTTAGCAGCATCTTCAGTGCATATTTTTCGAATATTTTTCTCCATAAGTTTTTGTTTCGTTTTTTATATATTTTTAAAGTGAAGTGTAATAAGTGTTAGTGATTTATTACAATATTGGTGACAGAAATTATAAGTAAGTGCAAAAGAAAAAGATTATGGTTTTTTTTGTTTGTCTTTAAACTGTACTAAACATTTTATTATTTTAAACAAAAATCTTTTCAAATTACCGAATTCTATGTATTTTATACACACCAAAAGATCCTTGGAAGTTGGAAAAGATTCTATATATCCAGTAAAATTATAACACGAACATTTATACTATTTTCTACAAATTCAATACAGAAAGTTCCTTGGAAAAGATTCTATAAATTCAATACATATAACACGAACATACACTGTGTAAATTGCACATGACACTGATTTCTGTCAATTAGAATTATTTGAATACATCAACTACTTCCTTGATTATAGCAAAGCTGGCTGATTAATGAAAGTTAATGTCTTTATAATTCTTTAACTCTATATCTAATGAATATGAAGGAAAATGTATAATCGAACTGTATAGTCAATAAGAATACGAAGGAAAATGTATAATCAAACCGTATAGTCAATAAGATATTCCCTCAAATTGATAATCACATAAAATGTCAAAAAATGATATTAAACTGCATTTTTCAAGAACAACTGTTAAGAACTTCAAATAAGGAAACTTTCGGTTGACCAATTTTGACTAAAATCTAATCAGGTATTCATATGGATGTAAAGAAGAGGAATACGAAATAATTGTAATTTTTAGAATTGTAGTATTGAAGTTATCGTCGGAGAAACTTTTGTCGCGCACAAAAATACACATGCAGATATCATCGTAAAACTAGTAAAATTGAATTCGAGGGATTCTAAAACGTACTTATTTATAAAAGTTCATTACCGAATTTTTTAAACAAAGACAATACCTTCCTTATGTTAGTAACATTGCTATAGCAAATATAACCAATAATAATTGCGAACACTTAATAAAACATGAAAATAACAGGTTTTATTGGTTAATTTTTTTAGCTACGTTGTGTAGACTTAACAACTTACAAAATAGGGGTATAAGGTATATCACTAAAATGAGAACTGTCAAATGACCACTTTATAATTGCTGTCAATAATCTGATAGTTAAAATTTTAACAGGAGATTGTAAGATTGGGTCTAAGTATTTGAGTATGTCAAAGCCGCCTATATGGTGTTCATTTAAAAATCGTACTTTTTATTAAATTATCAATTCCTATTTTCATCAACTTTCAAAATTTGCAGAAAGAAATTTCGTAATCAGATTTTCTGGAATCTGACAAATTTTTAAACATGACCTCTTAATATATTTCTAATGCCCGATATTTTCATTTCTGGTTAAAATGCCGGTTAAGTTACCTGTCGGTTACAAGAACAATGTAGCATCGGACAATTGACATGTGTAATTTTTACAATTTGGGCTATATCGATGGTGACAGTTAAATTAACAGGCTGTTTAATAGGAGATTAAAATACCGCGGGCCTAAAAGTTACACATTTGCTTTTTATTTTAGATTCATCCTGAAATACTAACATTTATTATTTATCCTTTACTTCAATATTCCGTATATCTACTATTCCAAAAATTAACTTTTAATGTGTATTTTTTCCATTATTTCTATTTTTCTATTTATTTTTGTTTTTTAATAAGTTTATTTTATAAAACTAATATTATGTTATACTAATTTAAAAGTTTTCTTTTTGTAAAGTTTACAAATTTTTATTTAGTTTACTATTTCGCAAATAGAAATTACTGGTTATGTTTCATTACTTTTTGAGCAATAATTTCCATATAAGTAAATTCTAAATTTTGTTAGATACATCAATAATTTTCAATATACATTATTTAATCTGAAATGCTTTTTACAAAATTCACAATTTGGTTTGTCTAGTTTATTTACTTTCATTTTTACTATAAATTGCAGAAATGTTTTGAATTGTCTTTTTTCTGTAATTTCTGCCAAACTTTTAATATCATTCTTTTATACAAGAATTTTTTTATACTTCAGTGACTTTGTTCTTCTTAACAAAACTGTTACTGTTTCAACTCTTTTTTACATTTTCTATTTCTTTCATTCCCATTATTCCTTATTCCTTATTTCTCCTTCTTCTTCTTAATGCCACGGCGACGTCACCAACGTCCTGCAAGTCCAGATCTTCCGGACACCTCCGACACCGCTCGAGCACCAGCACGAAATGCAGCGAATGCTCGCGAGCGTGCCCGAATGAGGGTGCTGTCCAGAGCTTTCTGCAGGCTGAAGACGACGTTACCCTGGGTACCCAGAGACACAAAACTTTCCAAGCTGGATACCCTGAGGTTGGCTACCAGTTACATTGCACACCTAAGGGCTGTGCTTACGGATGGAGTGACTGATAGACATCCTGTTACACTGGTAAGCGATGAGGAATCCATTAAAGTTCATAATATGAGTATTCCATTTTAAATTAATCTTTTGTTGGTTATTTTGAAGGTTAAAATAATGAGATAACAACCCATGAATTAGAAATGTAATTGTATATTCGTAGAAAAATCATGTCAAGTCACTTCATTGGTTCTTCACTCTTATTAACTCATTTGATAGGTAATAGAGCTATTTTGTAACAAGTGCAGGAAATAATATTTAAAGGTATTTTTCTAGGAAAAACTATTTTGAGTTTCAAGTAAAGTATCACTTCTGGTTATCTGATTCACACCAAAATCTAATGGGTTCTTTACATATTAGAATGGGGCAGAAATACATGGTTTCAAAATTTTCTGAATGATGGTATTTGAGTTAGAGCGTTAACAAAGCACATATTCAGACACACAACCACAGAAATGTTAAAATCTAAGGACCTTAAAACGTGGTCATTTACTAAATTCTCGATATGCGCTTTGTAGCACTATACCTCCCATAGCAAGGGTAGCGGAAGGTAAAAATTGAACAAATACGTGATTTTTTACAGCAATTGTTTTAATGTCATAAAAACATGGAAAATGACTCGAATTTTTCATCCAATTAATATTATTATGGAAATAATTTATTACCAAATTCTCGATATGCAATTTTTAGCACGATCCCTATACTTCCATACCAAGGGTAGCGGGAGGTAAAAATTGAACAAATACGTTTTTTACAGCAATGATTTTAATGTGACTATTTCACTCATACATTTATATACCAATCCAAATTCACGATTCTGCCTAGTTACCAAGTTTCATTTTGACAAAACAATCGCACAAAAAAAAATTCGCACCCTTTAAGCCAATAAGATGCTGTATTTTTACAAGTAAGTGAGTTTTGATAAGTGAAAATTTTTTGACGTTTTAAGAGTTTTAAGAGTGCCTAGGAAATATTGTTTATATACCTGTCAAAGTCCTGTCCGCTTATTTTTATTTTTGAAATATTCATCCGAATACCATTCGTGGTTAAATTTTATCCTGGCAAAATTTTCAGATTGGTACTCGAGCCTTTTGCTAATTTATCTCGTGACATTCGTCCAGCTCGTGATTTTTTTGTCAATGTCACTCAATAAATTGCTAAGCAACCGGCTCTCGTAACAATCTGAAAATTTTTCCGGCAAAAATTTACCACTTATGATATTATATATGATAAATTCCAACGACTGGTTTTTAACCACTCATGATGCATAACACTTCAAAATTCAACCAATGGGACAATGGGAACAGTATTATACTGATAAAACCCCGATATTTTTCCGCTACCAAGTAAATAAACAGTTGTTATTGTCTATAACTGTCAGTGCCAAGTTTCATTTTGCGTTGTCTTTGGAATTTATCTCATCAAATACCCCACGACCTCTCAGATTTTCTCGGATAAACTCAGCACTCATTTTTTTTTTGCTTTTAAGCAAAATCACTCAAACTGACATTAGGTAAAACCCCTCCTCCTTTGGATTCGGGATTTACCATGCAATTTGTTTTGGTGTTTGTTGCTAAGCAAAAAAAAAAAAAATTCGTGCAAAATAAATATGTATCGATAAAATCAGGAGGTCTTGTGATATTACTTCTGATAAAAACATGGAAAATGATTCGAATTTATTATTATTAATTTATATTATTTTGGAAGTAATTTACTGATAAATAATTTTTTTATGAAACTGTGCCTTCGTATATCAAATTATATTACCAGTAAAATGTTTGGTGCCTAAGTTGTAAAATACTCTATATTATTATTAAAATTATTTGAAGTATTAAAAAGTGAAATAAATGTTTTATTGTTTCTCGCATGAATTTGTTAAAGTGTAACAACTATTCTATTGGGATAGTAATTGAATTATTTGACTGAATAGGTTTTTGAGCAAATTGTTTGGTTTTCCATGTAGATTTGACGACACATTTCGTTTTCGTTTCTAATAAAAGATCATATATCGAATTAAATAAATAGAACTGCAGAGTAAAATATCAAACATTTGTGAAACTAACAACCAATAACCGTTATTTTTGGATCAAGTATTTTGTACTTTTGTACATAAATTAATTGTTCGTCTACCTCCAATCTTTTCGTATCTGTCAACACACAGCATTTAGCACATTTTATCTTTGGTGTTGTGTTTCTGAATGTCGGGTTATTAGTCCCCAATGTCGACACATAATTACAGCGCCCTAGCGAACACCGGCGCCGGTCGTCCTCGACGTCTGCTCGCGGACAGAGTCCACCTGGTGCTCCAGAATAAACTCTCCACTGTTTTCACAATGAATGACGGAGAAATTTGCAATGAATGAATGGAGCTGTTATAAGGACATTATTATTAATGTTATTTCAAATAAAATATGAATATTTTATGTCACATTCATATAAGTTTTGCAGTATAATATTCGTAATTTAATTTTTCTACAGTCGTGAGGGATATAATTGTTTTTAAACACAAAATGAGTTTAGGGAAATAGCCAATTTCAGTATGAGTGTGGGAAATAATTCGGTACTACCGAGACAAAAGATACTAAGCCGATTTTTTTGAAATTATTGCGTTTGTATTAAATTTGGTACCTAAAACATACAACTAGACCTTTTCATCCGTATTTACGCATGTTCATAAACTTATAAGATTTATAACCTTGTTCTTAGAAAAAAATATGTACTTTGAGACTCCAAATTTAATCCAAACCCAATAATTAAAAATCTGATGTGGCCTGTGGTCAGGACATTACCTTCCGTCAATTCTATGTATTTTGCACAAATCTCTTACCGAAAGTTCTTTGGAAAAGATTCTATATATTCAGTACAATTGTAACAAGAACATAAGTATTTTTTATAAATCCATGCTGAAAATTCCTTAGAAAAGATTCTATATATCCAATGAAATTATAACATATACTATGTAAATTGCAGTTGACACTGACATCTGTCAATTAGAATATTTGAACATATCACCAGTTGTCATGTTATAGCAGAGCTGACTGATTTATAAAATAAATAAATATATCATCACGGCATATTACCCATTACTGGGTGTGCCAGTATCTGCAATACATGGAGACTTCGGCAATGATGACGATATATTTATGAAAGTTAATCTCTTTAAAACCCTTTAACTCTACATCTATTCAATATGGAATAAATTTCAATAAGAAATAAGAACCGTTAAAAACTTTAAATAAAAGTACGTCCGTTTGTTCAATTATAGCCAAAATCTAATCAGCTCTTCATATGTATGTAAAGGAGAGGAATACATAAGATGCATAGCCGCCGAAGTGTATGTATAGTAAATGATATGCCAAAAATGGTTAAATATTAACTTAATTCTATTGATTTTATTTGACAAGTGATAGCCAGGTAATATTTTGTTAGCTTTTGTAAATTATTTAAACTAATTGAACATTCTGGCCAATCAGAGGGCAGAATTTATTTTTAGTATGAAACTAAAATATTTTTGCTTTTTAAAATTTGTTTGCGAAATTTGTAAATTTGTGTAATTCGATTTAGTTAAGTCGTGGAATGTAACTTAAATATTTATGCTGAAGTAGTTATTTCCGAAATTGCCTGACAGCTGGAACCATTTGCTAACGTTAGTATTTAGTCGCTCTCTCATTGTTAAACATGATACATTGTTTATTTTGGTAGGAGCACACGGGCTACACTTAGATACGCGCTTAAATATAAACATACGAAAAACAACAGATTTTATAAGTTTATTCCGTTTCCATTTATATTTTTACCTTCCGTCACATTTAGGTAAGGAAGGTATTGTCTTTGCTCAAAATATTTGTTGGTGAGTTTTTAATGAATAAGCACGTTTTAGGGCCCCTAGAATACGAATTTGCTATTTTTAAGAAGATGTCTGTATGTGTGTGTGTGTGTGTGTGTGTGTGTGTGTGTGTGTGTGTGTGTCCGTGTGACAAATTTTCTCCGACGATAACTCCAATACTACAATTCTAAAAATTATAATTCTTTCGTATTCCTCTTCTTTACATCCATATGAAGAACTGATTAGATTTTGGTTATAATTGATCGACCGGAAGTACCCTTATTTGAAGTTTTTAACATCTTGAAAAAACGCAGTTAAATATTATTTTTCGATATTTTGTGATTATCAATATGAAAGAATATCTTATTCTCTATACGGATTGATTATACAGTATCGTTCATATTCAATAGATATAGAGTTATAGAGACATTAAGAGAGATTAACTTTCAAAAATTAGTCTGCTTTGTTAAAATTATGGAAACAACAGATATATTCAAAAAAATTTAATTGACAGATGTCAGTGTCAAATGCAAAACCAAAGTTGAAAGTATAGGGTCAGAAAGTTATGTGTGAATGTGATAGAGTGTCCCTCCAAAGAGAAGAAGATGGAAGGACTGTGTAGCAGAAGATTTGAGAGAGGAAGAATTGTGTGAAGAAGATGCGTTGGACAGGAATGATTAAAAGAGAAGAGTAAGAAACAGCGACCCCTAATAAAATAGGGAAAGGAACTTTCGGAATAGAATTTGTAAAAAATAGTGTGTTTGTGTTACAATTTTATAGGATATACAGAATCTTTTTCAAGGAACTTTTGATATGGGATATATACAAAATACATTGAATTGACGGCAGGTTTTGTGCTGGCCACAACAGATTTTTTTATCATTTCATTTATTTATAATACATAAATATATTATCAGCACTTCCCATTAATGTCAGATTAAAGAATACGTATAGTTAAATTGGTTTTTAGTCTTATAGAATTTGAAAAATCGTCCCTCCAACACACACACACATACGCACACACACACACAGAGAGAGAGAGAGAGAGAGAGAGAGAGAGAGACGTCATCGTAAAAATGTTAAAATCGAATTGTAGGGACTTTAAAAGGTGCTTATTCACTAAAATCCGAATATGAGATTTTTAACAAGAAAGCATACCACTCTTAGCGAGAAATACAAATTAACAAAAATCAAATATCTTGTTCCTAATTGGTTTGCACTAGATTTTTACGAACTTGTTTTTCATTATGCCTAAAGTGAAGGGTCTCGGTAGAAGTTAAATCTGGACTAGAAGACGAGCCTTAAAATGCCGGTCGCAGTATTATCACAGTTTTTAAAAATTTCAAGTCTACATTTAAAGTAGCTAAAAGAAAACGATTTGTGTAGATTTTATAATTTGTAGAAAATATAAACCGGCCCAATTATTATGAATTTGGGCTTGTATAACACTTTTAAATAAGTTAATTCATATAATTTGTAAGAACATCAATTTGATATTTCAGACATGGCCCTTTACTTTTCAACAAACCGGTTCAACATTAAATTCTAACTACGATTCCGGTGGTTGCTGGATGAATTCTAGTCGAGATTCCGAAGATGAAGAAGATTACCAAAGTAGTGCAATTAATGTTCCAACTCAAAATATATCCAACGGACAAGGAGTAATTAGAGAATATACACCGTACTATCAGCAATACACAGATTCTTTAATGCATATTGGATGAAAACATTATTGAATATTCAGTTCCGCTTCATTTATTCGTGGAATAGGCAGAACTAATATAATGAAAAGTTTATTTTGAGTTCTGATTATGAGAACATGTGTGTTTTTCTTTCACTTTAAAATGACAACCGACAAATGTATCAAATATCACAATTATAAAAAAAATTGGGGAGATCTCAAAATAAGTATTTGTTTTCAATGAAATTGAGAATGCTGTATTCGTATTCATACAGCTTGGGATTTATATTTTGAATAATTTTTTGTATTTGATAATATTAAATTATTGGTAAACCTAAAGAGAGCTGTCCTCGCCTCAGAAACATATTACCTTAACATATAGGGTTAGTTAAAAGTATAGAGACGGCGATTTATTGTTAATATTCATTGACGTAAACAATAACCACTGATAAAGTTACATCGCTCGAGTTTTAGTTTATCGCTTCGCTTTTGTCTATCTTAGATGTAGGTACCTACTATTCGTAAATACTTGAACCGGTGTTTTTCCTTGTAAAAATATTCAAATAAATTGAAAAAAATAGAAATACTATTATGGGGTCCCGTGGCCGCGTGCCTGTTTGGTCGCGAACCTGGGGGAACCGGGTTCGATCCCGACAGACGCCAAATATTTACAATTTTTTGGCACAAAAGTGACCCCTGTGGTGCACTCTCCACACCAGCTATGAGTGCCCGTGAGGTGACGCCTGGTAAGCGCACACACGGTAAAATATATCGTCATCATTACCGATGTCTACATGTGTTGTAGATACTGGCACACCCAGAAATGGGTAATATGCCGTGATATATTTATTTTATTTATTTTCTATTATAAAGAGAAAAAAATGCTCTATCAATGGTAAAGTAAAAATTCAAGTATTCTCAAATGTAGATCAAAATTTCTTAAAAAACTTTTGTATTGAACATAATTTCTTAAAATGAATATTAACGACAATAAATCGCCGTCTTTTAAAACTCGTCGAGGACAGATTTATTCAATTTAGCGGACGTGAGTTTTGTACGTTAAGAGTATTTTTTTTAAAAAAAAAAAACAGCACCACTGTTAACTGTTTTCCTCGTAATAGGGGTCTTGCAAAAATATTTCTGTGCCTTCTATCTATTAAATAATTTTTTTTAAATAATCTCCAATTTCAAAATATCACGAAATATCTAATATTTTACAATTCATTAAATAATGAAATTTGTATAATATTGTGGAAAAATCACATCACTGAAAATAGGATGTGACGTCAAAGTTCAAACAGCTTGACATGTGACAAACTATAGCCTACGTTTATTTGCATACATAACGTAGGTTATGGACAAAAAATTTGACGTCGGGGTACTTTTCATAACTATTCCTGGCGCCAAACTTTTTATTTCATTATTTTCAAAAATAGCTTTTTGAAAAATGTAAAATCAGCTCATTGGATGTGAAATTGAATAAGATGTTAAAGGTTCTATTCAATTTAGAGGTGAGGTCAGTTTTCTATAGATTTTGAGTTTTAAATATACAAACATGTTTATATCTTTACATTTTCATGTTCACCAACGATTTATAGGCCAATAGGGCTGTTGCAAGAATTTTTATATGACTTCTAAATACTCAATTTTAAAATATATTGTTCCTTAAAGAGCCTCAAATTTGAAAATAGTCACGTAATCTGAAACAGAATGTGACGTCAGAGTACATACAGTTCAACATGTGACAAACTATCGCCTACTTTTATTTATATAAATAACGTAAACTGTTTTCCTATTGGCTATGAATGACTTGTTGTATGTACTCCGACGTCATAGAAGTGAGGGGGGAGGTTGTTTCCATGACTATTTCTGGCGCCAATCTTTTTTTTAAAAATTATTTACGAAAATAACAATAAATTATTATTATTATTATTATTATAATTATCTTTATTACTATGAAAAGTATTGCATAAACTTTTATTTAAAATAGTTTTTAAAAATTGTGAAAGCGGTTCATTTTGAACAAATCTGTAAGTCTTACTATTTGTAAATCTGTAAAACACTGACAAAAACGCATCTATTTTTGTTGATTAATATAAAATTACACATAAGAGTAGCAGCTTTCATTGTGATTTGGTTCAATATTTACAGATCTGTAAGACTTACAGATTTTTTCAGAATAGGGCCATTAGTATAAGATGCAAGTGATCTGTATGTTGTGTATTATTTATTGTAAACCTTTTGTACTAATTTATATTTACTAGAGTGTAGCGAAAATGAAAATAAAAGTTATATGTGTGTATATTTTCTTTGCGTTTAGGAAAATAGCTATGTTCGGGTAAGTTTACAACCTGCTTGTCAAAGCAAACGTAGTTGACGAATTGCACTGTGGGTGACCAGAATCTGGTTGCAGTTTTTATTTTGTTAGGATTAGGATCAGTAATAAAATCTATTTGGTTTGTTTGTATTTCCGTACTTGAGGTCGGCGTTCCCACGAAAACACAAATCATTTTTGTTTTGACATTGTTTTAAATATTTAAAAATAAAAGTTAGTTGCTTATCTCACAAATAATTCTATTTCTACAATTTATATTAATGTAGAAATAATATTTATTGATATTTTAATTATTTTTTTCTTGTGTATTAAAAACTTATCGGTGAAAATACAAAAATATTAGAATATTTTTATGTACAGATTATAAAATAAAAAAACTTAGAAACCCCTATTACTAATCCATACAAAACGTCTACTAGTCCATCAATACGCAACCGGTAAACTTAATAATAAAATTATAAAGGAAACATACATTTTCTGGACTGGATAAATTGTAGTACTCTGCACTCACCTGCAAAAGAAATAGCATAATTAATAATAATTAGGAACTATATGTAGCAAGCACAAATAATATAACAATTATACTAGCTGTCAAATAAGTATGAACTGATGTTTAACTTTTTCTCTTCTCCATACCCTGTTCGTTGCCAATCGGTGTTGTCGCTTCTTCAAAACTTAGCATTTCCAACACGGCCACTGACATGGCAACAGTGGAAATCTCCAGTCCATACTTATATGACGGCAACTATAGTATTCTTTACGTAACAATGGCATTTATACGTAATTAAAATAGTTTTTTTTTTTGTCATGCTGGTTATAGAATTTGTTCATAAAGCGATGTATGTCGTAACTGTGTTCAAGATATAATTTGGAACTATCAACATAGTTCGTATATATTGGCGTGAATTTCAGCATTTTTGTGTCATGTTGATTTACGTGATGTATTAATAATGCCATAAAAACTATCGACAAGGAATAATGGTCTTGTTTGCATATGCGTTCCTTAATGCAAAAAAATAGTTTTTTAGTAGGTGTCAGCAAAGATTATATGTAAAAAAAATTACTATACAGGGTGTATCAAGATAATGGAACAGTGCATTTTATTCGTGTATGTGAAAAGATACAGAAAAAAGTGATTAGGATATTTTATAAGGGATAGAGGGGGACACATTTTAGCATAAACTTTATTATCATAAATCCAGTGGTACTCAAACTATAGGGCAATATTATATTTTTTTAAATGGCATTATATATTTTTTATTAACTCATTAAATAAAGAATTTTGTTCTGCATTCAACGATATAGTAATATCATACCCTTACATTGCGAAAAATTTGATAAAAATTAATTCAAAGTTAATATTTCATTTCTACTTTATCTAAGTAATCTGAGCAATCATTCAATCAATAAAACAAAATAAAATTTATTTTAATTTTATTACATGCAAGTAAGCTACGATTTTGGCAATAAATTCAACTTTTAAAATAATTTTTTTGTTTTATTGATTGAATGTTTGCTCAGATTACTTAGATACAGTAGAAATGAAATACTAACTTTGAATTAATTTTTCTCAAATTTTTCGCAATATAAGGCTATAATATTATTATAACGTTGAATTCAGAACAAAATTCTCTATTTAATGAGTTAATAAAATATATACAATGCCATTTAAAAAAATATAATATTGCCCTATAGTTTGAGTACCACTGTATTTATGATAATAAAGTTTATGCTAAAATGTGTCCCCCTCTATCCCTTATAAAATATCCTAATCACTTTTTTCTGTATCTTTTCACATACACGAATAAACGGCACTGTTCCATTATCTTGATACACCCTGTATACTCTATTTGCAGTGGTGGATGGATTTTGATGAGCCCGGTTTACGCAGCAACATTTTGAGTGTAAATACGAATTAAGTGTTATTTCGATAATAACGTTACAGTACTCGTCGCTACTATTTTTTTCGTAATCCCATACTGTTATTATGACATAACAGGACTAAAAACAAAAATGAAAAGGTAGAAATAACGGCCTAAGCCGTATTATAAAATTCGCCTACAATTAAGGATCAGGTGTTCCTAGAAAAATAATAGCATGTTGACGTACTGTTGTCTAGGAGAATTTATAAATTAACCAAAAAAGTTGTTTAGTATGACAGATATAGAAGAATTTTATTATTCCTAAATGTTTAACTTTTATGTTATTACGAAAAATTGTGAACGCCACACGGCCGATATGCAAATAACTCGACTGATTATAAACCTCAATCGTGTCCGTTATTTCCCTCATATCGGCCTAATGACATTAATAACTATAATATACCATTATAAAATTAGATTTATTTGTTTACAAAAGTCGTAAATTAAAACGTAATTATTGGAGTGGGTGCAGAATTTAATTCTCTACACTTATTTGAAGCAGAGATCGACTTTTCAAAATCTCGAGGAGGGGAGGGGGAAAAAGTAAGAAGTGTGTATACGTCCTCTTGAAAAAAAAAAAAAAATCGATATTTATATGTATAACGTACTCGTACATGAATACTCGAGTGAATAATAATTCTACATAAAATGTATAAAACTTAAAATAATGTATAAATAGAAACAAAATTACATTTAAATATTTTACACACCCGATGAAGAAATTGATTTTCCATATCATCAATATCTATGGAACTGTCGGAAGGTGTATAAAATAACATAATAACAAATGAAATTCAGTATCTTGATACATAACTATCATTTAAATTTTTAGACTGCATAAAAATTTGAGATGAAAGAAAAACAATTCGTTTGAATTTGAACGTTCCAGTTCAGAGGTCATTGGTAATACATCGATTTCAAAATTAGTAATAAAATATCTATATTATACCAAAACACAGAATACATATATTTTTATTTCTACATTATGTACAGTTAGTAGCATATAAAACTTAAATTAAACATAATTTATTTTAATATTACAATATATACATACAACATATTTTTAATACAATATTAATTATTTTCTTTTTTCCCAGAAGGATTGAGTTTTTCACTTTGTTTTAAAACTGACTCTATAATTTGCTTTCTCATTTCCTTATATTGCGGTACAATATTATGCACAACTTCTGTTTCTAATTTTTTGAAAACATGTAACATATTGATAGCTTCGGTTTCATATTTCTTTTTCAACTTTTCGTACTCTACTACTTGTTGTTTACATTTTTCTTTTAATGCTTCTTCGTCAGGGAATTCGGATTTCATATCTAAAATTTGTTGTTTGAGAGATTCAATCATTTTAATTTTATCTTCTTCTTCTTCTGTATAAATTGCTTGCGCTGTTTGTATTTTTCGAATCAAGTCGTCGATTCGTTTTTGAATTTCTTTTTTATCGGTTAATCCTTGTTCTAATTCTTTTTTCACCTAAAATAAATAAAAAAATAGCTCAAATAATATTCAAGTTTTAAAATTCTTACTTTTTGATATTCTTCGTTGGCTAGAACTAAAGCTCGTCTTTCTTCTTTTAATTTAGTTTGTAAATCTGTCGTAAATTCTTCCAGTATCTTCATTTTACTTTGTACATCCTAAATAAACAAAAAATTATAGTTGAATAAAAAAAAATATATGATTTTCTATTATTAAATTTACCTCGCAAAATTCAGTGCCTAGAACAGAGCCTGTGTTTATAGTAAATTCTTTTAATTCCGGGTGTTTTAAACTTGGTTTCAATAACTCAATATTAAAAGCTGAAACTTTTTCTTCAATCTAAAATAGAAAAATCATTTATGGCCGGTTGCACGAACGTAACTTAAATATTAAACTTGGCTTAAATTGGCAATATTTTCCCTTATTTCGATTAAGATGGAATTCCCCATTAATATACAGGGTGTTAAAAAATAAGTGTCACAAATTATGAGGGCATATAGTACTGACTAAAATGAGTAAAAAAAATGTTTTCGAGAAAGAGGCCATTACTATCGAAGAAAAACAGACTAAGATAGTGGTCGAACAAAATTTTGTCTATGCCAGTAAATAGACTATAAAAAAATATGTTGTGGCCAGCACAAGACCTCTCGCCATTTCCATATTAGGATATATAAGTATTGTATTGCACTTCGCTTTCGAACCGTCGTTTTATAACAAAAAATTACAGAACTTTACTCAAATATTGTTTTTTATTGTATTTAACATGTCTTCTGCACACATATAATTCTAATTATATCTATTTTTCATTGTATGAGGAAGTTTCTAAATGTCAGAGATTCTTCCAATTCATTAACCAGATTGGCGGTATTTCTGATGGATATATGCATTTTACCACAATTTTACCTATAATTTCAAATATTTAATTAATAAAACAATAAGAAAAGTTAAATATACTTCCCAGAAGAAGCTATCAGAATGTCACTAAAACTGTTGATATTTGACAATGACATGTGTCATGTTATAAACATTGGAATTTGTCAACTGGCTTAGTGCCTTGGCCTCTGGGATTAGTTTACTCTATAAATTATAGTGTCTTTATCTCTAAATCTGTACAAGTTATAATAAAAATTTGAAGTGTATTAGATGGAGAATTTTATGTTCTTCAATATTTAATAAAGAAAAAACCCCAAAAAATTATATTTAGGAGAATTTTTTTAAGAAACTACTACTTCCGGTTGTTCAATTGTAACCAAAACCTTTCAGCTCTTCCTAGGAATGTCAGATTGAGGAAACTGCAGTTAAATATTTTTTAAGTCTTATAGTTTTTGAGGAATCGTATCTACAACATCCAGACACACATCCACACACACACACAGAATCATTTTAAAAATGTTATAATCGGATTCTAGGAACCTTAATTCGTGCTTATTCAATAAAATCTGGATATGCGAATTTTAGCATGAATGCAATACGTCTCTTAGCGACAGGTAAAAACAATAACATATTATATGAAACTTTTTTTCACTTTCTAATAGTTACGAAGTTATTTGAAAACTAAATATTGGCCAAGGACGCCACAACTTTTGTCTTAGTACAATTATTCGATTTTTTGTGAAAAACAACACATCTAAGATGACCTCTGAAAGGTAAACAAAATGTCTCATTTAATCAAAGTCGTAACTCTTACAGTTTTCGAGATAGCAGAGGTAAACACCGAAAAAACTCATTTTTCATTGCCTTTTATCTCGGGAACTATTGAAGATCGGAGTCATGTTGATTAAATTGTTTTTTCTCATTTTGGTCAGTACTATATGCCCTAATAATTTGGGACACTTATTTTTTAACACCCTGTATTGCTGTCAAAATTTGATTTGCATTGTTTTGTTTAAAGCTTAAAATTGAAGCGTATTTTAATTTTAATAAATACCTTTCGCTTCATTTGACTAATTCTGATATCAGTTTCATCGCTGATCTGTTGCTGATGTTTACGTTCTTTCGCAATGAGATCTTTTTTAACTTTTAAGTCTTTAATTCGCAACATTTCTAATTCTTTCTCTTGTTTAGTCATTGGTTGGATTTTTATTTTATCTTCTAATGATTTAATTTGTACAAGTTTCTTTTCATTTGCTTCTCCTAAAAATCGATAAGAGATAGATAAATAATATATTTTTTAAATGTTTCACAATTGCTATCTCAAAAAACTATAAGAGCTATAAGGAGGTTAAATTAGCAAACAATTATTTATTTACAATTAGTGCCCTGAAAAAATACGATCATAGGGTCATACTACATTTTTCAATTTTTTTATTTTTTCTATAAGTACTCTTAAAACTACCTATTTACATAAATATATATTTTATGTCACATAAGTTTCTAGTTTTACAATATTCACTTATATCTTTCATGGCAATCTAATTCTATGTAAAAAAATATCACGTATTTATATATTCCATTTTTGGCAATCTTATAACAGTCATTTCAATAAAATTAATGCAAATTTTATAAGCATTTTTCTTTAAAAAAAAAAAAAAAAATCATTGTGACGGTATTATATCATTGAATTCAGAATTAAATTAAATTCTCTAGCAAATTTGAAAATAAAATTATACATATTTCCATTTAAAATAAAAAAGTTAGATCGCGTATTTTTAGAAACAAAATATGTTCATTGCATTAAGCCTCATTTCCACCGAATGTTTTATTGCTTAATGCATAATGATTAGTACATAAGACTTAATGCATTATGATAATTTACCATTTCCAGCTATTTTGTTTAGTGACTAATTCAACAGAAATGTCACAATTTTTTCCCTTATTACTTGTTGTCTAGCAGACTGCAATGGGGTATGTCACTAAATTTTGATTTTTACAAATATGATACTAGACCAAAAAATAAAATACCCGTATTTTTTTAAATTGATTAATTATTCGTAGTTTACGAGAAAATAATTATTAAAACTTTGGAAAAGGGATCTGTGACGTCAGTAGGGTAGAATGATAGAAGAAGACAGTTAGACTGAGATAGATATATTGTGGTAGGCGAAAGTGACAGCAGCTGTCACGTTCGCCATTCCATAACCTATCACAACATATCTATCTCAGTCTAACTGTCTTCTTCTACCATTCTACCCTACTGACGTCACAGATCCCTTCTCCAAAACATTAAATTGCTAATAACAATATTATTACAAACTAATGTTTAGTTTTTATTATTATAATGAGAAGCTATAGAGGTTTGTTTTTATATATTATGACATATATTGAAATTCGATTATGGTCACATACTCCATTGCGGCAGCAATTCTTCTTTTTTTAAATATGTGATATACATCATTTTCTGCATCTATACCCATACCGAAAAATTAAAAATTTAATAATTATAAAACAGATTGACAGTTGACAGTTCAGGTTAGAAGTTTGCAATCTTTTGTTCTTACGCATTGCTCTTAATTCTTAAGCATTAGTTATTTATAGCTCTTACGCATTAAAACAATCGGTGGAAATGAAGCTTTATTACTCTTATAAAATATAAATTATTGTCAATTTAACCTTTGTAGCTTTTATAGTTTTCGAGATAGCAATGGTGGCTCATTTAAAATGAACACTTTTATACAGAATTTATTTTAACATGCAACATATGGCAAATCACTTCCATGGTTACTTACTATTATTAAAAAATGACAGCAATGTAAAATTTGTCCATTTTAAAATGCAACATTATAAATAGTTTTGCAGCACAGGAGATACCTCCAAAATACATCACAAATGGTGTCTATTCTTATTACGACCGACTAGAATATTGCCAGAGTGTGAATGGGGGTATTTTTTAACATTTATTACATGAAAGTTATGAATTTTTGTAAGCTAAAGTTTTTTAAAATGTACAACATTCATGTTTTGATTATTTGTTAATCGTATGTAGGCTAATTTATAGGAAATTAGTTTTGATAATACAAAACTACAAATTTTGTATGTTGCATTTTAAAATGGACAAATATTACATTGCTGTCATTTTTTGATAATAGTAAGTAACCATGGAAGTGATTCGCCATATGTTACATGTTAAAATAAATTCCCTGTATAATAATCACTTACGTAATTTCTGATTGTCTTTCTGATTTTGGGCAATTTTATTTTCAAGCTTTTTGATGTAGGTATTCTGTTGAGATATATGATTGTCAATATAATTAATTTTTTCCATTAATTTTGAATTTTCATTCTCTTTATTCTAAAAGAAAATGCAATTGTTTAATTTTATTTATATTAATTTTTAACTCTAACTTACTTCAATTTCTTCTCTTTGTATGGAAATCTTATTTCTATCACAATCGAACTGGTTATTCAGTTTATCTACCAGTTGATTCCACTGATACATTGTATTTTCCTCTATTCCGTAAATTTGCCCTGAAAATAATCGTAAATTTAAAAAGAGACCCACAAATCATATTTTTATAAAAGATGGATATTTGTATTGTTCAAAGATTTTAATAAAATGTACAATATTTACTTAAAATATTAGCGAAACTTTCGTGTTCATCTGGATCTTCCTGTCCATCATTCCATTTTACGAAAGATGCTGTCAAAAAATTGTCTTGAAGCTGAAATTATACATTTATTTATACAAAAATATTTACTGAAAAATAAATTTTACCTGTCGAATTTGCAGCTCCCGATATTCTTTGTCTGTTAATTCGTTTGGAAGTAAATACATATTTTCATCAATAAAAACTCTCATATTTTGCATTATAATATGTAATCCAACCAGCCATGATAAGATTGCCAAAATATGGGGCCAATTGTGTATTGTATTTGCTAAAGAAAAAATTAATTTGAAAATAGTTATGCGAGGACGGTTCAAAAAATATATTTAATTGTGAGTCTGAGATGTCCCTCTTTTAACTTTTTTTATTATAATAAATAAAAAAGCTCAAAAAAAAGTTTTGTTATTTTAAATATACTATTTGATGGCACATGTAGGATGTAGATATTATTTATAGTCAGGTTTACAAGATACGACTATCAACTTTCATTTTTTGAATAGCAACCTATAATTATTTTACTAAAATATAAACCACCATTTTTTTTTCTTTTCTACAATGTAAAAGTTTGTATTTCAAAAATTTTAAAAATATTGTATGTGGCTATGTGCAAATAAACAAAATAGAACAATGGGAAACAACAAAATAAATTTATATTAAATTTTCATATTTGAACAAAAATAATTTCTGAGATTATTTAATAGACATTTACAAAATTCGTCCAAACAAAGACCTGTCATCAGCCGTAGACTCTACACTCTAGCCATCGTTTTAGTTGAATAATCGAATGATCTTCAATATTATCAAACAAAAAAGTTGCCCCAGACACATCTTCTGGTTTTATACTCATTTTTATTAAACACAACGTACGAATCACAATAAAGAATTAGGTTTAACACTGAATAATAGATGCGAACGCAATGACAGATAGGAACAGGGAACGGGACGTAAGACAACGAGGGGAGGTTTGTTTGGATGCATGATCTTCTATCTGTCTCTTGCAGTGACGTCAATTTTGTGTCTATTATCTTATTTTTGTCGATTTTTTTTCATATTTTTGATATACAAAGTTGAAAAGAGAAAGCAATGGCGATTAATATTTTAGAAAAATAATTATAAGTTGCTATTTAAAAAATCTGATGTGACTAACACAATACCTCCCGCTATTTAATTTTTATTAATTTAAATACATACCTGCATATTTACTAATACTGCAAACTATATGAAGTTCCTTTGCATATAACTATTACTTTATTTACTATTTTCTTATTAAAATGTCATCATTATTAATTTGAAATGATTCGTTTTTTGACAGTGATTTTATCTGTCAGTTACATACAGTTTAAATATGACATGTGTAAGAAAGGAATTGTATTTATCTTTGATACATAGGCTCCTGGACTTTAAATTAGATTATTTTATAAATTTTTATTTAAAATATATGGAAAATGTATGAATGCGTATCTGCAGGAAATTTAATAATCTTTAATTTTTATAATAACATTCATTGCGAAAAAAGGTATTTAAATGTATTTTTTGAAGAAAAATCATTTCGAGCTTCAAGTAAAGTGCCATTTCCGGATATCCGATTTACACCAAAACCTAATTTTCCAAATTAGAATAGGGTTGAAATACAAGGCTCAAATTTTTTCGATAGATAATATTCATGTGGATATCATTATGAAAATGTTAAAATTGGATTCTAGGGACCCTAAAACGTGGTCATTTACTAAAATCTCGATATGCGATTTTTAGCTCGATCCCTATAATTCTCTTACCAAGGGTAGCGGGAGGTAAAAATAAAGTTAATAGCCGTATCTTATAAACCTAACTTTATAAAAATATCTGCATCTGCCATCAAGTAGAATGTTTATGAGGAAAATAACGGACGCGGCTGAGATTTGTAAACCGAGTTCATTATTTATATATCGGCCGTGTGGCGTTCAATATTTTTCGTAATAACATAAAATTTAAACATTTAGGAATAATAAAATAATAAAATTCATCTCTTTTTTGTCATAATGAACAACTTTTTTGTTGATTTATAAATTCTCCTTGACAACGGTCCATCAAGATGCTATTATTTTTCTAGGAGCACTTGATCCTTTGTTGTAAGCGACTGTTATAAAAAATAACGGCCGGCATCAGTTATTTTTATCTTATCACTTTTGTTTTTAGTCCTGTTATATCAACAGTATGGTAATACGAAAAAATAATAAAACTTTTATATGAGCCATTTTTTTCTATTATAATAAAAAAGTGAGGAAGGGGAGAGGGGCATCATTCCTCATCCTGTATATATAGTATACCTGTTTTTAGCATGGATGAAGTAATTGACCCAGGATACATAAGCCTAGACATATGTTTCGGCAATAGATCTACATAATTTATAGTAGTCAATTCTTCAAATCCGTCATCTATATTTTTCAGCACCACATTAACTAACCGAGTAAACATGCTAATAGTAATAGGTCTTAGATTTCTTCCCTGGTTTAAAATTATAGCTCCTTCGGGGTCATTTTGAAAATATTGCTGAGTCTAACAAAAATTCATAAATTTAGATATAATTTAAATACAGGGTGTTAAAAAATAAGTGTCCCAAATTAGGAGGGCATATAGTACTGACCAAAATGAGTAAAAAAAGTTTAATCAACATGGGTCCGATCGTCAATAGTTTCCGCGATAAAAGGCAGTGAAAAATGAGTTTTTTTCGATGTTTACCTCTGCTATCTTGAAAACTGTAAGACTTACGACTTTGATTAAATGAGACATTTTGTTTACCTTTCAGAGGTCATCTTATATGTGTTTTGTTTTTTAAAAAAATCAAATAATTGTACTAAGACAAAAATTGTTGGGACCTTTGCCAATATTTAGTTTTCAAATAACTTCGTAACTATTAGAAAGTGAAAAAAATGTATCTTATAGAATGTTATTGTTTTTTTAGTCTATTTATTCGCAAAAAGAAAATTTTGTTCGACCACTATCTTAATCAGTTTTTCTTCGATTCTAATACAAAATGGCCTCTTTCTCAAAAACAATTGAAGATCGGACCCATGTTTATTAAACTTATTTATTCATTTTGGTACTATATGCCCTCATAATTTGTAACACTTATTTTTGAACACCCTGTATTGTTTTTAATTAATTTTACCTTGTGAAGCATCTCCGCTTGCCATTTTTTGTCCTGAATTGGCCGGTTATCTTTTTTCTTCAACTTGTGTCTTTCAGCAGACCTGTTTCTATTTATTTGCGAAGATTGTGGCTAAAATCGTTGTTATTAAATTACATTTTTGTGAAAATAAGAATATATAAATATCTTACAGTGCGTTTTAAAGATGCATAACTATTGGATCTTCGTAAAGAAGGAGTACAAAGTGAGTTAGTAACTCGACTTGTACTACTAGCTCTAGTAGTTCTGCGGTTTTCATTTCTATAATACGAAATATTCATTTAAAATAGTTGTAATACTTACAAATATTGGGGAAAGTATTCAATTTCTTGATAATTCGAAAGGCCCGCCAGCTGTCGCTGACTGGTATTTGTTTTTGGGTTCGGAATAACCCACTTTAAAAATGCACTCAGTAATTAAATATTAAAATTGTCGTCATAAATAAATGAATGAAAATATTTGTTAATAAGAGACTATTATAATTATACAACTTATAATAGTTTGTTCTTTGTAAAAAATAAAAACAAACCTTGATAAACGAGGTTCTCCTCGTTTAGACCCTGTATCCAACAATTGAGTAGACCTCACTGGCAACCTCGAATTTCTATTCATTTTTCATTTAGCACACTGTTTGAAAACAGCAAATTAACGGTTTTCTTCTACGTTTTTTCTCTTTTAGATCACAGATCACAAAACAAACTTTTAAACTTAAACGGCTCGTATTGCCATATTTACGAACAGAAAATCACTACAAAGCAGAGAAAATCCCCATACCCGTGCCTCTCCCAAGTATTTCTACTACGTATAGTTTGATTCACTTAAAATGAATATTTACGGAATATACCTATTAAACTTGTTTAGTAGGTCTTTTATAAGCCGCCGGATATATTATTATTTGCAGATTCGACAGATGTTTTGGCCTCTGGCATGGTTTACATGCTCAGTAATCTTAACTTCTCTGCCTTATTATTCTGTAGTTTCTAGTGATGATGAGAACGTAGTTCTCGAAATACGTATACCTATATATTTTTAAAAATTAATGTTAGGGTTAAGGGTTTTTTTAAAATTATATTTAACCTTAAGACTCCATTTTAGTTTTTGATTATGTATGGATACATTTTAAATGAAAAATAAGTGTAATTTATTTGAAAATTATGTCTCTTTTTAAATAATGCCTTTTTCAAAGATTTATGTTCTTCATCTATGTTTTTGCAAAATACAAAAACAAAGACTTGACATAAACCATGGAAAAATAATTTGAATTAAACATCAACGTCACTGGATAAACATTAGCCAGAGGGCAGTGAAGTAGATAATGGGATTCTCCACTCTAATTTTATTATTTTAAATGAAATTTCGTTTAATTTTAAAGCAATTCGTAGTAATTTTTAATGTTAATATGACGTCACGGCGACACTGCTATATAGTAGGCTGCAAGTAGATAGCAATAGTGACGTCACAGTTACAGCGACAACAAATTTCAAATATCTCGTAAAGTAATTATTAATCGTTATTTATTGTCTAGTACTTTAAGTACAAAATGAACATTTTATTATTTTTCGTAATACCATACTGTTACTATGATCATTGATTTTATATACTACGTAAACGTAGTATATAAAATCAATGCTATGATATAAGAGAAATAAAACCAAAAGTGAAAAGATAAAAATAACGGTCGCCTACAATAGGATCCTCCACTATATTTTTAAATTTTTTTACAAAACTTCATCTGAACTGAAAGTGATATGTAATTTTAGAAAGTCTTTATTGTTATTCGTTAAGCCGTAATATTTTTTTTTTAATATTCTGTGACGTAGATATAGAGATGATTTTGTTCTCAAACAGTGGATTTCGCTAATAATTGAAGTCACATAAATTTATTTTTTTCAGCACTTATAAAATGTATAAATATGTTAAAATAACCCCAGTGGTCAATAATTGGAAATATGGGTGGATAGTAAGTAATTTAAAGTCATAATTAATAAAAATACTACGAATGTTTATAGTCCAAGATTTGATTACCACTGGTAGCCTATGTCATTCAACATATCTTTTACTTTCATACCAACGCTTGTAATCTGTCATGGCATCATAAATTTAAACTAATATTATTTGGTTTATTTCTGTTGTTTTATTTTCTGCATTTATATACTTGCAAATGGATTCCGTATTTCAAAAATCTGTTGTGGCCAGCACAAGACCTCTCGCCATTTCCATATTAGGCTATATAAGTATTGTATTGCACTTCGCTTTCCAACCGTCGTTTTATAACAAAACCTTACAGAACATTACCCAAATATTGTTTCTTACTATATTTAGCATGTCTTCTGCACACATATAATTCAAATTATATCTATTTTTCATTGTATGAGGAAGTTTCTAAATGTCAAATATTGTTCCAATTCATTAACCAGATTGGCGGTATTTCTGATAGATATATGCATTTTACCACAATTTTACCTATAATTTCAAATATTTAATTAATAAAAGAATAAGAAAAGTTAAATATACTTCCCAGGAAAAGCTATCAGAATGTCACTAAAACTGTTGATATTTTACAATGACATATGTCATGTTATAAACATTGGAATTTGTCAACTGGTTTCCTTAGTGCCTTGGCCTCTGCGATTAGTATACTCTATACATTATAGAGTCTTTATCTCTAAATCTATACAAGATATAATAAAATTTTTAAGTGTATTAGATGGAGAATTTTATGTTCTTCAATATTTAATAAAAAAAACTCCCAAAAAATTATATTTAGAAGAATTTTTCTAAGAAACTACTACTTCCGGTTGTTCAATTGTTACCAAAACCTTTTCAGCTCTATCCAGGAATGTCAGATTGAGGAAACTGCAGTTAAATATTTTTTAAGTCTAATAGTTTTTGAGGAATCGTGACTACAACATCCAGACATACATACATACATACACACACACACACACACACACATACACACATCCACACACACACACACACAGACATCATTTTAAAAATGTTATAATCGGATTGTAGGGACCTTAAATCGTGCTTATTCAATAAAATCTGGATATGCGAATTTTAGCATGAATCCAATACCTCTCTTAGCGAGAGGTAAAAAGGCGATAGCAAATTGTTTGAAAGTAGTAAGAATTTGGAATAGAATAAATGTGTGACGTAGATATAGAGATGAGGAAATGGTAATAAAACTCGATTATTTTAGAAACTAATAAATATTTTTAAACTTTGATAGTCCTTAATATACAGTTTTAAGGTCTAGTTTTAATATAACTGAACCTTGTTTTAATTTGTTACTACGGTGGAGGACCCTATTCAGGATCAAGTGTTCCTAGAAAAATAAAAGCATCTTCATGGACCGTTGTCAAGGAGAATTTATAAATCAACAAAAAAGTTGTTCAGTATGATAGAAAGAGAAGAATTTTATTTTTATTTTATTGTTCCTAAATGTTTAAATTTTATGTTAGTACGAAAAATCTTAAATACTACAAGGCCGATATGCAAATAACGAACTTGGCTGATTATAAACCTCAGCCGCGTCCGTTATTTGCCTCATATGGGCCTAATGACGTTATAACTATTTTGTTATGGTGGAGGACCCTATTTCATATCTGTAACTCTACGACACACGTCATTATTATTTCTAGTGTGTTAGGAAGTTGTTACTATTTACATACATATATCTGTCACGGAACATGAATTATATGGATATACGTCAAATAATCTTTCTCTTTCTAATATGAAATGTTGCTAAACTACTCATATATAAAATGCTGCATATTCTTTATTCGAACAAGTGACCTTGAATAGTCATCTAAGTTGAATCCAACTATATATGGTCTCTCCTCTCTCTTCCACTACCAACCAGCACATAGCATTTATTGCAACATTCACAGCGTTGACGCTAATTTCTATTTGTAGTTATTTTTATTTCCATTATAGTACAATAGTACAAATAGAGTAAAATATAAATTAAATTGATACTACAATAAGATTTTTGCAACATGGATGGCTTAAACTTTGAAGAAATTCGCTCTCAATATCATGTAAGTAAACATAACCTAAATGTTGTTTATATTTCAAGAAACGGATTTGTTTCTTTTAGAAAGTTTTCAAAAGCGCTTTAACGTCAAAAGATGTTGGAATACTTGAAAACAGATATAATTCCTTCAATGCACCTGACAGAGATTTGAAATCTCCATTAGATCAAGTGTTTCGAGATGTAATCCTCGAATTACTGGAGGAAGGAGACGTGCAAAAGTTACAGAATTATGTAAATTTTTGCATAGAAACTTGCCGAAAGGGCATAGTAACTCCCACAATGCCTGTAGTTTTATTGGGAGACATTTTCGAAGCGCTAACATTAAATAAATGCGAACAAATGTTCACTTTTGTGGAAAACGGAGTCCAAACATGGAAAGAAGAAATGTTTTTCTTGTCGTGCAAAAATAATTTGCTTCGAATGTGCAACGATTTATTGCGACGCTTATCCAGAACACAAAGTACTGTGTTTTGTGGAAGAATTTTATTGTTTTTGGCTAAATTTTTCCCGTTTTCTGAGAGGTCGGGATTGAATATCGTCAGCGAATTTAATTTGGAAAATATTACTGAATATAAAACTGATTCGGCTACAAGTTTGAAAGAAACTATTGCAGAGTTGGAGAGTGTTAGCGAAGAGAAGAAATTTACAATAGATTTTAATTTGTATTGTAAGTTTTGGGCGTTGCAGGATTTTTTCAGAAATCCGAATCAGTGTTATAATTTGGTTCAGTGGAAAACGTTTGCTTCGGTAAGTTGCGAGACACTAATTTTATTCTTAAAATTTGACAAAAATATTACATAATTTTAAAATACTTTGCGTATCGAAAAAGCCTTCATTTCAATACGCTTTTTCTGTTTTAGAAGGTTGGTATTTGATGACATTTACTTAAATTTTCAAACACCGTAAATTAGAATTGACATTCGCTTTTAAATAAATAAATGTCAATACATTGTCACTAATTATAACATTATGCATATAAAATTTCTTAAATCAACACGAATAAATATATATTTTTTTAAATATATGATATAAAAGACGCAAAATATAAAAAATAGAATAAAGGACTTATTTTATGACTTTTTCGCACGCGTCTGGCAAGTTTTCTAAACTCGTTCTTTAATATACAATTTTTTTAACAAGTGTAGAAAATTAGTGATATTCGAACGAACGTAGCACTCGCTTCGTAATTTGCATGGAATTTCAGAATCACTGATTTCTTGTACTTATAAAAATAATCATTGAAATAATACTACCTTTTTTTTAGTTTAAGTTCTGTATTTATTTATTATTTAAACCTAACGTTTCGGCACCATAAACCTTTTTTATGTATACAATTTTCTAGACAATATATGCATGCCCGGCAATAATATGGACGGCGAACATGCATCTTCTCAGGAAAAATCTCCTTTTGCCAGAGGAAAAACCGTCCCAAAAACTGGCAGAGAAGTGATCTGTATAACTCAGAGACGCTCTGAGCGCTCAGAGCGAATTTGAGATGGTTTTTCCTCTGGCAAAAGGAGATTTTTCCTGAGAAGATGCATGTTCGCCGTCCATGTTATTGCCGGGCATGCATATATTGTCTAGAAAATTGTATACATAAAAAAGGTAACATTTATGAACATTTCTTGTTACATTGGTTACTTGTTGTTTTTGTTATTTCACATATTTATGTCAATGTATCCCCTGAAGAAGGCACCAGTTTATGGTGCCGAAACGTTGGGTTTAAATAATAAATACAGAACTTAAACTAAAAAAAGGTAGTATTATTCCAATTAATAATATGAGTTCCGAAAGATATTTTAATAATTTTAAAAATAATCATATTTAAAAATATACAATCCATTTCCTACTACGATTTTCAATTGTTATTTTCATTGTTTGTAGCATGCATCAAATGTTTTATCAGCCTTCAGCAGTTGTAAACTTGAAGACATTCAAAGAAAGCGAGTAAAACTTGATACAGAAATTACTTGTAATCAGGATGAAAATTATTTCGCCAAATTTTTAACTAATCAGAAATTATTAGAACTGCAATTGTCTGATGCGAATTTTCGGCGATGTATTTTGCTACAATTCCTCATACTATTTCAGTATTTAAATTCAGCGGTCAAATTTAAAAAGTAAGTTTAATGAGGGTTTTTGTAAAATATAAATAAAAATTAATTTTTGTGGTTTAGTGAAAATTATGAATTGAAAACCGATCAAGGAGAATGGATTCGGAAAATGTCCGACATGGTTTATAATTTGTTAGAAGAAACTCCACCCGATGGCGCTAAATTTGCAAGAATTGTTAAGCATATTTTGCAGAGAGAAGAACATTGGAATACCTGGAAGAATGATGGATGTCCAGGTATATTTTTTACAGGTACTTATAAAGAAGAAATTAAGTATTGTTAATATTGTTTTAGAATTTAAGAAACCAAAACCAGCAGAAATTACAGAAGATCCAACAGAAAAGCGAAAAATCATAAAACCTAAAAGAGATAGGCGTTTACTGGGTGATATTATTAAAGATGCCACAGCAAACGGCAAATATTGCATGGGAAGGTACAGTTTTTCTCAATTAAAATATGTTTTTTTAAACATGTACTTGTGCATTTGTTTTTCAAAAATTCTCATTGATAAAATATTTTCGTACAAATGCGGAAAATTAAAAAAAAAACATACCTCGTGTCAAATGGACGTTGAATTAAATACATTCAAATTGACATACTCTTTTTTGTTCATAGCCTACTTCCAGTTAGGATTTTTTTTAACTGTATTTTTTATGTGGACGTAATTACATATTTATAACGAAATGTTTCAATATTGTTTCTTAAAAATATTAATGAAAATGGAGAAAATAAACAAAATTTAAAAACTTAATTTCGTTATTAAAACTACTGTTTTTAACTTATAAATCTAATAATTGTTGCATTTTTATTTGAAACAAATGAACATAGAGAAATTATACATGCTAAAAAATTATCTTTTCAGTGGTGTAACTTTCCAATATAATATGGCGGCCATATAAAAATTAAAACTTTTATATCATAACTCGAAATCCAACATTGGTAAAAATATGAGCATGGCCCTTAGAAAGAACATAAAGTGCCCTAAAGAGTGCAAACCAAAATCTAGTATTATTTCACACTTGGCTATTGCTATTTGCAAAATTAAAAAAACCGCAAAATTCAGTTATTCCCCCGTATCTAGTGACCTATGCATTTTTTGTTAAATAACAAAACACTATTAAAATGGTCTCCTAATGGGGCAACTTTTGTCTAATTTAACCAACCTCATATCTTCTTGAGATCCCCAAGTTTGATATTTATCCTGGACACCTTGTATAGACATGTTATAATTCCAAAAATTATTTTAGTATGAAATTTACGAAATTCGTGCAGATCTGATTTATTTTGAAATAATTCTTAATTCTCTCTCTTTTCAGCGCTGAATTGACAAAACTTTGGAATCTGTGCCCCGATAATCTCGAGGCTTGCAAAGCCAAAGAACGAGACTTTCTTCCTCCTTTGGAGACATATTTTAGTGAAGCTATCGAACAGTTAGAACCATCAGCAATGGTAGAAGAACAGTACAGAAAAGTAAATGATGGTAATTTCGGATGGAGAGCTTTGAGATTATTAGCAAAAAGAAGTCCGCAATTCTTTACTCATAGTAGCAATCCTATTAGTAAATTGCCGGAATATTTGGAGATCATGATCAGAAAAATCGCGAAAGACAAGCAGGATAGAGGAAATAACTTGGCAAGAGAAATATTTTTAATGGCGTCGGTGCGCTCGCACGCTACAATATCTTATTCCTTTGCTATTGCAGGTTCCTGAGGAAACCAGTCAAAACTACACAGAAATGGAAGAAGAACTTCTGAAAGAAGAAGAACAAGCTGTGAATGAAGAAGCCCTTCAAGCCGATGAAGATTCCCAACAAAGAAGCGAAGACAAATTAACATCATCTGTCACCACACAACAATTAGAAACTATCTGCATCAAATTAGGCGAGAATTGGAAGAAATTAGCTACTAAATTAGACTTCAAACCAGACGAAATCTCTTTCTTCGAAACCGAAAACGCGACGGTAGAGAAACGAGCCATGAACATGCTGCAGATTTGGTTTGAAGATGATTCCGATGCAAATTTAGAGAATTTGTGTTATATTCTAGAAGGACTGGGATTGAATGATGTGTCTGATTTTATTAAAAATGAATATATTAATTCAACATAATTAATTGTTAGGATACAGTAGAATTAAGTTTTGTACATAAGAAAATATTTCAATGAAATAAACTAATTGTTTATTATCGTAATCAATGATTTTTGTGGAAGTACCTCGTAAATATTCAATTTTATTTTTATTTAAGAGATATTTTTTTAAAATTCTAAATTAGCGGATCTCCCCGATCTTTTCAAAAATAAGCTGTACTATAGTCGAGAAAACTATAAATATATTGAATAATAATGGAAGGTTATTTTTTTGACGTCACACGCAAGAAAATATATCACGGCATATTACCCATTTCTGGGTGTGCCAATCTGCTCTATAGCAGATATCATCGGCAGATATCGGTAATGATGATGACATATTTGTACCGTGTGGGCGCTTGAGGGTACTCATTGCTGGCGTGGACAGTGCACCACAGGGGTCACTTTTGTGCCATTTAAAATTCGAAATATTTGGCGTCGGTCGGGATCGAACCCGGTACATACAAGAAAGAGAGAGTTAATGTAAAAGTTGAGATGGAAGATCATAATACAAACAAACCATCGCCATTTTTCATATTTGGTACCATCATGACAGCGATTTGTTTGAATTATAGCAGCTGAGTCAGGTGCAGTACAAGGAAAATATCAATAGATAACAGCACGACAATATGTCTCTGCCCGTGTTTTTTGTTGCAAACTATGAAAACAATGGTTCAATACAATTTTTCTTCTAAATTTGTAAAAGGTCCGTTTCACGGTACAATCACGTACATAATATAAGGGAAACGTCAGTAGAGAATAATAATAGAAATATAAAAAATAAGAATATTGTAATTCTAATTCATAAATAAAACTATTTTTTCATATTTATTGGTTTTTTAGAGTCTATCGTAGATAAAATATTGTCGTGTTTTAATTGATCCATTCGTAAATAACTATTTCGTAACAAGTGCGGGAAATTAGAGACCCTAAAGTGAGTTTTGGAATTTGCATGGAGTTTCAGAATCATGTCACGTTTTCCGCATGTGTAGCATACAAAATTTTCTCTGCAATCGTCCACAAAAATAAGAACAAATACAAAAGTATTCTAAATTTGCAGTGCATTTTGCATTTTTAAGCGATCATGACATTTGCTTTCATGGCAACAAATAAATAAAACAAAAATTTCATGATTTTCATTACTTCCCGCTTTCATTTTGAGTTTGAGAACACTTATTTCCCGTACGATTGCAGAAAAACACCAAACATTTTTTTGATTGGCTTTTTGTTTTAATTCCACTTAGTTAGCACTATTCAATTGTAATTATCGAATTTTTCATATAATTTCTGCAGTTACAAAACATGTTAAGCTGGATTCAGAGATTGCATAGTAAATATAGCGTAAGAATATATGTATATAACACAGAAAAACATAAAAACGCAGAAGCAATTCAGAGATTGTGTAAATTCCACTATAAGTATACACATGTACATGGTTAAATATAATTATTGAGTATTAATATTACCACTTTCATTCATCTCTTTAGCTACGGATTCCTACAGTTTAATTTTCTTGTCGGTCCTCGGTCCGGCGAAAATCCATCCTTTTTTCTCATATAATATTGGCGATTTCTCCACTAGGCTGATTAATTTGATACCTTGGTCGTAGAAATTACTTATTATAAAAAAGTACACACAAAACAATGAGTAATGAGCAACTCAACAGTTCAAGACATAACTAAAAGTAAACAAAACAGCAACACGCAACACATGAGCACTAACTTCACAGCCGCCATTGTGGTTTCAAAACGAATACTCGCGAAACATAGCGGACTTATCCGAACACAGCAAAACATAACTTAGAAATAAAATATGTGTTATGTTATGCTGTGTATGTAATTCTCATTCGATATTCGATACATGGTTTTCCACACGTTCATATTCTGTGTTTATCTATGTTATTCTACGTCATGTTTACTATGCAGTCTCTGAATCCAACTTTATGCTTTACAATTTTAATTTGAAGTATTTTCCTAGTTTAGGAAGCGCAAAGAAAAACTGTTCTCCTGTGCCTATCCCCGCATTTCGAGAAACAACTGTATATGAAGAATTATTTGATTATATTTGTGTTTGGATAAATAAATGTTAATTCAAAAACTAATGCAATGTTTTTATTACATACTCATTTATTTTCAGAGCTAATTATTATGTTGAAGATATAAGGTATGATTTACATTATAATCTTTGTAAAAATTGTTTGTAAAATTGTAAGAAACTTCATAGAAAATTATTCTATCGAATTGAGCTTCACAGAATAGCTGAAAATCATTCATTTTACAATAGTCCTAAAGTTAGTACCGAAGAGCCTACGCTAATTTCGGTATCTATTTGAAGAAGAGTCGGATTTGTTTTTTGATTAATTTGTATGGTGATAATAATACAATATTATAAATACAAAAAAAAAAAATAATTGAAAAATGCATGTCTTCAATTAATATTATAATAATTATTTTTCACATAATTATCCTCACACCTACTTCTTCCTGTCCTTTTATTACATGGGAGAATGACAACATACACAAAAAGAAATTATTCAATTATGACGTAAATAAAGTGCCTCAACGCACGTGAACTTCTTTAGAATTTAAGTTTTTGTCACTACAGTGTGTTGCGTTGATATTGTTTCATAATATATTGATTTTAAAGGTAAGTGTATTATTATTATTACGTACAAACTAAAGCGTAGAAAATAATTTTCTTTGGAAATTTAAAATAAAGATTTTCCCAGAAAATTATATTTAAAGTGGACACAAAAATAAAAATTATTCTGTCTGTGTTATAATCGTAAGATAAGGAAAGTAAATAATCTCTGACAAAATTATCTTTTAAGATGTTAGACAAATTTTAATTGTTTTGATTAGAACACAAGTGAAAATGAAAACAATTCTAAGGAAATATGTGTGATGTTAAACAAATATTGATAATAAAATTAAAATTGCAATGCAATTTATAAATACAGGTATGAGAAAAGTAGTTGTTATTTTTGTCATAAACTTTGAGAACTGAATAGTTCAAATTGCTTTTTATTTTTGCCCTTTACTTAATTAAGGTAAGTGTATTATTTCGTATCCCTTATATGAGTATACCGGATGGCCACAGAATGCGGGGTATCCTTATTAACTTCACTATTTATGAAGACAACTAATTGAAAATTTATATGCGTAAATTTAACATATGTGTCATCATTAGATATCTTAGATAGTTAATAGGGATTTTGTGGACTATTGATATATTTTTATATTTTCTGAAAGTAATTTATACTTTTTAGTAAAGTTCAATTTCTCTCACATTTTGTGTCATTTATATAATTTTGCCGTAGTTTAAAATGTGTAAAGTGTTACTTTTTCAAACACTAGTGCGTCAAAAGTACTATTCAAGCACTAGTGCTTGAAAAGCAAATACGTTGCTAGGCAACATACACATTCGGTTAATTTACTTGTCAAAATTAGCAATATTTGAAGATACCTGTGTACTCACACTCAGTATTATGAGAAATAGCACTAAAATTTCGGTTGTAGGAAAAATATTGTTTGCAACTCGTGTGTAAATAGTATTTTTATCTCGTGCTGCGCCTAATGCATAAAACATCGAACTCGATCAAAAAGTGCTATTTTCCACACTTGTTGCATAAATAACTATTATCTGTTATTAGAAATTTAGTTGCGAAAGTTAAGTTAGTTAGAACTTAGTCAATCATTTTTTTAAAAGTACCGTTGTGCGTGAAAATATGGAAGTAACCAGGGAACATTTTCGAATCATAATTTATAATTTGATAGTTTTAAAGTCACCAGAAATTAATTTAACAGTTTTGACAATTTTTAAATCTCTCAGAAATTATTTTGAAAGAATTTTAAAATGCATAGATAATTTATAAATAAATAATCTGTACTTTTCTATGTTCTTTGAAGCTGATATAATTTATTTATATTTTTCAAAAGCTTTATCATTTTAACTGATTAATATTTACAGAAATAACTTGAGGAACAGTTGATAAGTGTATTATTAAAGAAGATACGTTTTTGTATATTGTGGAACTATTATTAAAATCAGTTTCAGTTAAATTTTATGAATTTAAGTTATTAGGAATTGCAAAGATCATACAATTAAAATCGAACGTTATATAAATTTCACAGATGAAGGCTCGTATACGTATATTATTTAATTTATATTTATTTTGTATTATTGCAGTATACAGGGTGTTAAAAAAATAAGTATCTCAAATTATGAGGGCATATAGTACTGACCAAAATGAATAAAAAAAGTTTAATCAACATGGGTCCGATCTTCAACTGTTTTCGAGAAAGAGGCCATTTTGTATTAGAATAGAAGAAAAACAGACTAAGATAGTGGTCGAACAAAATTTTGTCTAGGCCAGTAAAACAGTAAATAGACTATAAAAAAAACAATAACATTATATGGAACCTTTTTTCACTTTCTAATAGTTACGAAGTTATTTGAAAACTAAATATTGGCCAAGGACGCCACAACTTTTGTTTTGGTACAATTATTCGATATTTTGTGAAAAACAAAAACCCATCTAAGATGACCTCTGAAAGGTAAACAAAATGTCTCATTTAATCAAAGTTGTAACTCTTACAGTTTTCGAGATGGCAGAGGTAAACAACTAAAAAACTCATTTTTCATTGCCTTTTATCTCGGGAACTATTGAAGATCGGACCCATGTTGATTAAACTTTTTTTACTCATTTTGGTCAGTACTATATGCCCTCATAATTTGGGACACTTATTTTTTAACACCTTGTAAATACTTTGCTTTGTTTTCAGGTAAAAATGGAAGAAACCTTTGTTACAAATATCACTAAAATTGGAGCCGAGAAAATTTTATTCTCCTGGTTCGACTACACTTTATTTACTTTTATGATGAGCCTGAGTGCTTTAATAGGCGTTTATTACGGCTTTGTTGAGAAGCAGGAGAACGTAGTCGATTATGTTTTCGGAGGCAAGAGTATGAAAACATTCCCCATTGCTGTTTCACTAATAGCAACGTAATTCTGTCATTAAAGTACCTTTCTCTTAGTAATTAAATTAATTTTCAGCGAGGTTTCAGGTATGGAATTCATTGGAGTACCTGCAGACATTTACACTTACGGAATGCCGTACTGGTTTACGGTAATTCCGATAATAATCACTGGAGTAGTTACTTATTATGTTTACTTGCCAGTTTTTTATAAACTGCAACTTGGGAGTAGTTTTGAATATCTCAAATTGAGATTTGATGAAAAAAATTGTATCCTGGCTACTTTTTTAATAGCCTTAGTTTGGGTTTGGTGTATGCCGTCTGCTGTTTATATACCAGCTTTAGCATTTAGTGAAGGTAAGGACAGTTTTAAATACGGGTTTTAATTAAAACTTCAAATAAGTTACAGAAAAATTCATATTTTCTATAGTCTATATACAAAGTAGGCATTTGCGCTCGCTTTAGTCAACGCAAAATGTCATTTGCTGCTCATGCGCGACAAAGTAGAAAAAACGCTCGCTGTCCGAATTTTTAACTATAAAATGTTGAGATATATCGCACTTGTCTAAATTTTTAAGCCAATCTGATTGTTCTGTCGATATTACATAACCAAACAAAATGCCGTACTGCTGGGTAAAGGAATACAGAAATAAAGTAGGGCATTCATTTTCAAAAACGAAAGTAAAAAATGCTTGGATTGGATTGAAGATTGAAGCAATAACTCAAAAGATTGGAAAATAACGATAAATTAAAATTTAAAATATAATCGTTATTTACAAGTGCAAAGTGTACGTTTTATTATTTTTTGTTGTGGTGGAGGACCCCATTGTGACGACTGTAGAAAAAATCTTGTGTGTATCCCATTTTGCGCTCGTAATACACAAATAGCTATTATTTTTCTCTAAAATAAATCATACACGATTGACAAAGTTAAAACACTACAAATCATTTCTTCCCTTGTTATTTCCTAATCACCATTCATGCTACCACCCCATAAGCTCACTCACAATTGGTACCTTTTTACCTCTCGCTAAGAGAGGTATTGGATTCATGCTAAAATTCGCATACCCAGATTTTAGTGAATAAGCACGATTTAAGGTCCCTATAATCCGTTTTTAACATTTTTAAAATGATGTCTGTGTGTGTGTGTGTGTGTGTGTGGATGTGTGTATATGTGTATGTGTGTATGTCTGGATGTTGTAGCCACGATTCCTCAAAAACTATAAGACTTAAGAACTGTTTAACTATGGATTCCTCAATCTGACATTCCTGGGAAGAGCTGAAAAGGTTTTGGTAACAATTGAACAACCGGAAGTAGCAGTTTTTAAAAGAAATTCTTCCAAATATTAATTTTTGAAAATTTTTGATATTACTAATTTTGAAGAACAAAATTCTACACCTGATACATTTAAATTTTTTATTATATTTTCTATAAAATTAGAGATAAAGACGCTATAATATATAGAATATCGGGATATAACAAGTCGAGTAGGCGAAACTACACTAAGGAAACCAGTTGACAAAGTCAAATGTTTATAATATAATTTGTAAATGACAGATTTCAGTGTCAAAAATCTACAGTTTTAGTGACATTTTGATAGCATTTTCTGGGAAGTACATTTAATCTTTCTTATTGTTTTATTAATTAAATATTTGAAATTATAGGTAATATGCATATATCCATCAGAAATACCGCCAATCTGGTTAATGAATTGGAAGAATTTGTGACATTTAGAAACTCCCTCATACAATGAAAAATAGATATAATTAGAATTATATGTGTGCAGAAGACATGTTAAATACAATAGAAAACAATATTTGGGTAAAGTCCTGTAATATTTTGTTATAAAACGACGGTTCGATAGCAAAGTGCAATACAATACTTATATAGTCTAATATGGAAATGGCGAGAGGTCTTGTGCTGGCCACAACAGATTTTTTTATTTGAAAATGTACGAATTTGCCAAAATTATGCCATTTTAAATTAGAAAACTGCTGATACCAACAATAAAATTGTATCAGCTGTTCCCAAAATATGGGACTTAACTTTTTTTATTTCAAATAGGAACAGACATATTATCTTCCGTCACCTTTAGGAAAGAAAGGTATTATCTTTGCTCAAAATATTCGGTGGTGTTTTTATTGAGTAATCATGCTTTAGAGTCCCTAAAATACGATTTTAATAGTTTTACGATGATGTCTGCATATATGTGTGTGTATGTGTGTGTATGAATATCTGAACCGATAAAAATAATTAAATTACTATAACTCATTGTGATTTACTTACATACATTCACGAATAGGTATTTCATGATGATAAAGAGATGAAGTAGGTACTCACCTGTAATAAAAAACACAAAATTAATATTTTTACATCCATATATTCCACATTCATTAATATTGTACATGATTAGGAAGTACCAACTTTCATACAAAAAAGCCTTACAACATTTTTTATCTTCCGTCACCTAAGGAAGGTATTGTCTTTGATCAAAAAATTCGGTGGTGAGTTTTTACTGAATAAGCACATTTTAGGGTCCCTAGAATACGATTTTACTAGTTTTACGATGATGTATGTATGTATGTATGTATGTATGTATGTATGTATGTATGTATGTATGTGTGTGTGTCTGTGTGTGTGACCAAAATTTCTCCTATCACCTAGCACGGCTGAGCGCTGTTAATATCACAAATATAATAGTCAAAATTTAATTGTACTTTTCCAAATATGCATATTATTTTTAGAATATATTTATGCCCTCCTGTCACAAACTCCACGTGCGAAAGGTTTTACTTCAGATTAAGGGTCGAGATATCTACTTCCTAATAACTTTATTTGGTGTATGGTATGGGTTAAGCGTTGTACACATACTTACGTCACACTCTGTATATACCGTGAGTATTTTTTAACGTGAAACATTGTGTTTGTCATATCCTTGGTTACGATTCGACATTTGATTGACAGCAATGTATTTGCGTGTCCCATTTAAAATGAAACATAGGGAACGAATTTGACATATGTATTATATTTAAATATTGTAAGAAATTTAGCCAAGTTAGAAAACCACTCGAGAGCACTAAACATATTTCGGGCACAAGGTGCACACAGTATTTTTACTACATCTAAATTTAATTTTTTGGAAACAGGTATAATTATTTAAACAAAATTAACCTCTAATGACATCTTGTCAATATGACAGATAACCGCTGAATTTTCCTTTGATTGACAGCAATGTAATTGTCTGTCTCAATTAAAACGTAGGGAATGAATTTGACAGAAGTATTATATTTAAATACTGTAAGAAATTAACGTAGGGAATGAATTTGACAGAAGTATTATATTTAAATACTGTAAGAAATTAACGTAGGGAATGAATTTGATAGAAGTATTATATTTAAATACTGTAAGAAATTTACCCAAGTCAAAAAATCACGGGCACAAGGTGCACACAATATTTTTTCTACAACTAAATTTAATTTAGAAAGCAGGTATAATTATTTAAACAAAATTAACCTCTACTGACGTCTTGTCAAATGTCAAATTCGTTCCCTATGTTTCATTTTAAATGGGACACGCAAATACATTGCTGTCAATCAAATATTCGTAACCATGGATATGACAAACCCAATGTTTCACGTTAAAAAATACTCACGGTAGAATCAGAATTATACAAAAATGCGATTTTAAAGACATTAAAAAAATTTCAAAATTTTTATTTTTAGTTTCAGATTTCGACGTAAACCTGGTGACATTCGTAACAGCCGTCATCTGCGTGTTCTATACAACTGTAGGAGGACTTAAAGCTGTTGTCTACACAGATGCATTACAGTTTGTTATGTTAGTAATATCCATTGTTATAGTATTATGCTTTGGAGTATATGAAACTGGTGGTCTTAAATATATTTTTGAAAAATCCTATGAAGGAGGTAGAATATTCATTGAGTAAGTGCTGAATTTAAAAATAAAGTATCTAGGTATTTAAGTTCAAAAATATCTAAAATGTTTTTGGCACTTAGATCCTTTTGATCTTAAGCATGGATTACATGATGAAGTTTTTCTTTTCAAGTGACTTGAAAAGTTTTCTCTCTTGCGCAATGATATGAGTGCAAGAGAGACAAATGAATAGACTTTTCACGAAAAACTTTCAACGAAAAACTGGAACATGCGCTACTTTCTCTTAAAAGTCCCTACAAGTTTGACTGTCAAGTAACTGTCAAATGTCATATGTGTTTTTATTTTTGATGTATTCAAGCAGTGTTATAAGTGATCGATATTAAACTGAAAAATGGCAAAATGGTGTAGAGAAGTAATTGAAATCTTGACTATTGGTAACTTTTTTATTTGAAGAGATACGAGGTTGGTTAAATGAGCAAAATTGTGCCATTTTATATTAGAAAATTGATCATGTAGACAAAATAAAAATTGTGTCAGCGGTTCTCAAAATTTGGGATAAAAAATATATTTTTTAAATGGAACCATATCGTCGCGTTCAAGGCAAAACGGCCTAAGCGCCAAAAAATCGTAATTTGCGATTTTGGTACCGTTCGATAGATTGGAGTAACCTCCATCTATTAAACACAGTGGCATAAGTACGAAAAATTTATTTAAGTAGATATTTCACTTTGAAGTTGCGCAAGCGACAATCACAATTTTAATACGCAGGCTTAAAATGGCATAAGGTCCATTTCTACGTAGTTTCTTATGGGTGAATGCAGAGTGAAATGGCCCGAGTTATTGATGTCAAAGTAAGTGTTTTAAAAAATCTGCTTACTTTTAATGCAGTTAAGACATTAAAAATATATTTGTATAAAAGCGCAGACAGTTTTTTGTGTCTCCTGGCTTATTATGAAAATGGCGCTTGTGTCGTTTTGCCTTGAACGCGACGATATATTTTTTACTATCTTATTGGAAAGAGTATTTTTTTCTCTTTCTAATAAGCTAATGTTGTTTATGTATAATTTTTACTAATAAACGAGTTATTTACGGTTAAAAATAAAAATTTTGTAAACTGTTTTATTAGTTTATTTAGCCAAGTAAGCCATGGAAACAATTGATTCTTTGTTTGTTTAACGTTTAATAATTTCTCCCGTAAAGTTCTCTGTGTTCAATAACTTTACAAATGACGAAAAGTTAGATATGATCTTGCTATATGGAAAGTTATATCTAGACACCAGTTACGTAGAACGGTCGGCTCTCTTTCCAAAAGAGCTAAAATTTGGCAAAGAAATAATGGCTTTTAATTTAAATATTTTCTTTAACTGATTTGTTATTACTGTAAAATAAGTTAATAAAATAATAATTTTATAAAAGACAAATATTTCCATGGTTTACTTGACTAAATAAACTAATAAAAGATAATTTTTATCTTTGAACGTATATAACTCGTTTATTTGAAAAAATTATACACAACATTACCTTATTGGAAAGAGAAAAAAATACTCTTTCCAATAAGATAATAAAAAATATATGGTTCCATTTAAAAAATATATATTTTGTCCCAAACTTTGGGAATCGCTGACACAATTTTTATTTTGGCTACATAACTAATTTTCTAATAGAAAATGGCACAATTTTGCTCATTTAACCAACCTCGTATCTCTTCAAATAAAAAAGTTACCAATAGCGAGCAAGCTTATTGAGACACCTGTATATACGAAAAATTTAAGTGATGAAAATTCAATGACAATTTAATGTAGGTAGAACTTAAATTTTGACACGTGGATATTTTAATTCACGCAAAACTTGATCGTGTAAATATACTTGTAAGGTCACTTATAAAGACACTTTTCAAGTCAGTTGAAAATAAAAACTTCATGGTGTAATCCACGCTTTAGATGTTTTAAATGTAGTATATACAAGTTCATAAATTTATTGCAGTTTTGACCTTGATCCTACTAACCGGGTAGCATTTTGGGGTCCAGGACTTACAAACACATTTTCATTTTTATCTTTAGTTGCTGCAAGCCAAGTTTGTACTCAGAAGTTTCAAGCTCTTCCCACATTTAACAGTGTGAGAAAGTAAGTTTAGTAATGATATAATAGTTATTTTCGTATAGAGGGTCGAAAGAAAAGGTTTACGCCTTTTTGAAAAATAGCACTTACATTTCGGTTGATCGGTTGTAAGAAAAATATTGTATGCAATTCGTGTGTAAATGGCATTTTTTATTTCGTGCTAAAGTACTGCTTTATACACTTGTTACATAAATAACTATTTCAGTGCATTAATAATGTTTACAATTGGCCAAATAATAGTGAAAAGCACGAGTACATTAACTGGTCTCATACTATACGCTCGGTATTCCGACTGCGACCCGGTGAGCAGTGGTGCTATTGATACAATAGATCAAATCATCCCGTACTATATTATGGATGTCGTCGGGAAAGTACCGGGACTTCCTGGGTTGTTTATAGCGGGCATCTTCTGTGCCGCTTTGAGTACGATGTCCACGGATCTTAACACTCTATCGAGTATCATATACAGGTAAGTTTCAGGAATAAACTCTAAAACTGTGTTAGAGTTGCTGCATAATCTTATCTTTCTTCTACTTCATATCCTTGTTATCCGTAGCCGAGTATTGAATTTCCTCTTTTTTTTTTGTTTTTGACATCTTTTTCAATTCCTATCCGGATTAGTGGAGGTAGGAATTAGCGGAGCTTTACTGTATTTATAAATAATCTTTTAGGGAACTGGTGCGACCATGTATGCCAGCGAATACAACAGAAAAAGGAGCTAGTAATATGGTAAAATTCGTAGCAGTACTTATAGGAGTTGGAACAACCGGTATGGTTTTTATCATACCATATCTAGGGAGTTTGTATCCTTTATTAGCTAGCGTTGGCAATATGACTGCTGGATCTGTATTGGCTATGTTCACACTAGGAATGTGTGTGCCTATGGCAAATAGTAAGGTCAGTACAATGTTATACAATGGGCTACTTGCGTACCTTTTTTTATTTAATATTTTTGAAGAGCAGGTAAAAACTTGCTACCCATATTTTTTCTTTTGACAAAATTTATGTTAATTAGCCAGAAAAAAAATAATGAAATTTGATTATTTGAATTCCCGCCATGTATGACGTAGAATTACGCCGCACCAATGAATGGTCGTAAAGCCATTGCGTTTGTTTGTACAAGGTTTGTATAGGTAACGTAGATCTCCTGTTTGACGTTTCAACAATAGTTTGGAGGTTAGTATTTTAATTTATCTTTTTTGTATTGATATTTTAAATTACATGTAACTACCTATGTGTTTATTTGTGAAGTAATTAATATTTATTTATTTATTTATTTATTTATTTATTTATTTATTTATTTATTATCCCATCCATCCCACAGGATCGAAATCCCAATTACGGGGTGGATACACAAAGAATATATAATTTCAACACACACAAAAAAATAATAATAATTATATAAAAAACAAAATTTGCAACAATGATAATCATGTTAAACTATAAGTATATAACAATGCTCGCTTGAAGTGTCTAAGTGACAAGTGGTACATATCAATATCTGTAAGAGTATTATTAAAAATATAGCATAATCGTCTGATGGGCGACCTTGCTTCGTAGTTAGTCCTTACAAATGAATATTGAAATGTATACTTATTTCTAGAAGAGAGGCGCGGAACAGAAAATGGAATACTAGCTAAACAAATAGGATCGTCTATAATATTGTTTACTAATTTATATACATAGATCGAAGATTGCATTTTTCTTCTATTTTCTAAAGACACTAAATTGAAAATGGATAGTAAGGTATTGTATGACAAATCATGAGTAGGATAAACACCATATGTTTTATAATAACAGTACTTCACAAATTTTTTTTGTATTCTTTCAATGCTGTTGGTATATATATTATATAACGGATTCCATATTTGTAGGCAGTATTCCAATTTTGAACGCACGAATGAATAATATAGCATTTTTAAGGTTCTTAACCTAAGAAAGGAACGACAATTACGAATTATGAAGCCTAGATTTTTATAGGCAGATCTTACTGTGTAATTTATATGCGCATTGAAAGAGAGCTTAACATCGAATATGACACCCAAATCTTTAAACTCTGTAACTCTATCAAGTAGATGTTGTTCCATTTTATAAGAGTAACAGGCTAAGGTGTTTTTTACAGAATATGACATGGTTTTACATTTTTTGACATTGAAATATAGTTTAGAAGATTTGGACCACTCTAGAATGTTGTTTATATCCTCTTGCAGCATTAAACTATCTTCAGGTGAATTTATTATTTTAGATATCTTCATATCGTCGGCATAGAGTAATACATCGGAATGTTTAACACAGGTAGTAATGTCATTAATAAATAAGATAAATAGCAAAGGACCTAGGTTTGAACCTTGAGGTACGCCAGAAGTAGGGGTATACTGATTAGAAAGGTAGTTATTATAGTGTACTCGCATTTTTCTGTTAGTTAGATATGAAGAAAGAAAAGCTATAAGGTTAGGGGAGAAGTTAAAATTATGAGAAAGTTTATAAAGAAGGATTGCATGATTAAGCTTGTCAAATGCTTTGGCGAAGTCTGTGTAAATTACATCTGTCTGTCTATTGTTACGAAGTGATCTTAAAGTTTTCTCAGTAAAGTTCATAAGATTAGTAGTAGTCGATCTACCTTTCATAAAGCCATGTTGTTGTGGTGCAATGTGTTTCTGCGTTGCGCTATAAATGTATTTGTAAATAACAGATTCGAAAATTTTAGAGAGATTAGAAAGGATATATTTGAGAGACCAGAGAGAGAGAATAATGAACTAATGTCAAATTCAAATTAAAACTTTCTCGCATGCCATCTATACGTTACATTTTTAAACATGGTTCTCCAGTTAAATATAATGACGTCACAGAAAATTTTCTTTCTTAATTTACTAAAAAACAAATAATTTTTTTAAAATAAAATTTAAATTTTTGTATATGTTTTCAACATAACATTACATTTATAGTGATAGAAATCGGATTTTCAGTACCACGCAAGTAGCCCATTGACGCATCCTACATCTCGAAGACTAACTATAAAAAAAAAAATCTGTTGTGGCCAGCGCAATACCTCTCCCTTGTTCGGTTTTGTTAGTATCGAATTTAACATTTCTTGTACACAGAAATAATTCAAACTATATCTATTCTTTCATTCTATAAGGAATCTTCTCCTATACTTCTAAATGTAAATTGACGAGAAAAAATAATTTTAGGGAACATTTGTCGGAGCACTATGCGGCCTATTTTTCATGGCTTGGATAATCCTAGGTTCCCAATATCATATATTTAACGGAGGAATGCAAATTCCAAAACTTCCTGTTTCTACCGAAGGATGTAGCTATGCGTTCAACGCAACGTAAGATTTCTTTTTATTACTTACAATTTTTATTTTTTACTATAATTTTATTTTTAGTGTTCCAGAAACAAAGGGGTACTACTCACCATGGATCTACAGAATATCATTTTATCATTATAGTTTAATGGGTTTTGTAGTAACAATGGTCGTAAGCGTAGTTGTAAGTTATTTCACAAGGGATGAAAAACATGTAGTTGATAGAGATTTGTTAAGTCCTGTGATTTATAGGTTTCTTTCAGAAGAAAGAAAAGAGGAATTTAATTTGCAAAATGTTCAAAACAGTATTGTAAAATAAATTGTTATAATATTTGTGTTGTTGATTGATCATTGAAAATTTCAAGTAGTTTTAGTTTTCTCATAAGTGAATATTGTTTAATATAAAATTTCGTTCGTCTTTATGTATTCAGATTCAGAAACAAGATAAAAAAATCTGTTGTAGCCAGCACAATACCTCTCGCCATTTTGATTTTATATTTTATAAGTATCATATTTAACACTGCTCGTAAACACAAACAATTCTTATTATATCTGTTCTTTCATTCTGTGAGCAAGTTTCTAAATGTAAGAGATTCTTCCAATTCATTGATGGAATTGGCTGTATTTCTTATGCGTACATATGTATTTTCCTATAATTTAAAATATTTAATTAATAAAGTAATGCAACCAACTGTAATTTGTCAATTACAAACATTTGAATTTGTCAACTGTTTTCCTAGATTGGTCTGTGCGATTTATTTCAACAGATTATTTAATAAATTATATTCTATATCTCTAAATCTATAAAAGATATAATTAATACTCGTAAAGTTTCAAAACGGCTCGTTATAATTTTTGACAAATTACATTTCGATTTTATTTTCTTTTTTCGAATGTTTTTATTGGATACAAATTATAACGACGCGTTTAAAATTTTTACGAATGTTTATGAATATAGGTATTATTAAAAAAATATTTAGAATTTTTTTTTTAGGAAACTGCTACTTCCGGTTTTCGAATTGTTACGTTACCAAAACCTTTTCAGCTCTTCACATTAATGTTAGATCGAAGAATATGTAGTTAAACATGTCTTAAGCCTTATTGTTTTTGATGAATCATCCGTCCAATATCCCCACCATACGTCTACACACAGAAATAAATACACACACACACACACATACACAAAAGAGACATCACCATAAAAATGTTATAATCGGATTCTAGGGACCTTAAAACGTTCTTATCTACTTAAATCCTTTATTTATTTTACAAAAAAAAACATAATATATGTACCAGTATCAACCAAGTATGGTTTCACAAATCTAAAATTCTCATTTAATGCATTTGTAACTTTTTCGATGTATACAGGGTGTCTCAATAAGCTTGCTCACTATTGGTAACTTTTTTATTTGAAGAGATACGAGGTTGGTTAGATTAGCAAAATTGTGCCATTTTATATTAGAAAATTGGTTATGTAGACAAAATAAAAGTTGTGTCAGCGGTTCTCAAAATTTGGGACAGAATGTATATTTTTTAAATGGAACTATATATTTTTTATTATCTTATTAGAAAGACTATTTTTTTCTCTTTCCAATAAGGTAATGTTGTTTATGTACAATTTTTTCAAATAAACGAGTTATTTACGTTTAAAGATAAAAATTATCTTTTATTAGTTTAGGTCAAGTAAACTATGGAAACAATTGTCTTTTATAAAATTATTATTTTATTAATTTATTTTACAGTAATAACAAAACAAAGAAAATATTCAAATTGAAAGCCATTATTTCTTTCGCACATTTAAACTCTTTTGGAAAGAGAGCCGACCGTTATACGTAACGGGTGTCTAGATATAACTTTCCATATAGCAAGATCACTTCTAACTTTTCTTTACTTGTAAAGTTATTAAACATTATTAAACACAGAGAACTTTACGGGAGGTATTATTAAACGTCAAACAAACAAAGAATCAATTGTTTCCATGGCTTACTTGACTAAAAAACTAATAAAATATTTTACAAAATTTAAATTTTTAACCGTAAATAACTCGATTATTTGAAAAAATTGTACATAAACAACATTACCTTATTGGAAAGAGAAAAATTTACTCTTTACAATAAGATAATAAAAAATATATGGTTCCATTTAAAAAATATATATTTTGTCCCAAATTTTGAGAACCGCTGACACAATTTTTATTTTGTCTACATGACCAATTTTCTAATATAAAATGGCACAATTTTGCTCATTTAACCAACGTCGTACCTCTTCAAATAAAAAAGTTACCAATAGTGAGCAAGCTTATTGAGACACCCTGTATTTTATAGTTTATCTCTGTCTCATTCTCTTATTGTCTTCTTTAAAAAAATAGCCGAGATGTCCTCTACGAAATCAGGTAGGTAAACAATCTCCTAATTTCATTATTGAAGTTATCAGTAAAGTTTTTATAGAGAACAGAAAGTGTACCTATTAATATTTTGTTATGTACTTGTTGAATAATATCACAACTAATATGAATTTATCAATATAGTTTCTGTTTAATACAATAATGTAGTCATATACGACTATAAATAGCTCATAAGTTAGAGATAAACCATTTCATTTCAGTTATGCTTGACATAAAACTGAATGTATTGAATACGGAAACAAGGCAAAGCAACACGGTGATATCTTTCTTCCGTTATGACGGAAATTATTTCACAAAACACCCACTGCGTGGAGCCACAAGCAACGATTACAAGTTACAGCGGAACTCGATCCAGTCTCCTGTCAGATACGTTGACATTCTGAAATATATGGCGTTATTATAGCCTCACATTCGGCCGAGAATAGCACTGTATTACAATTGCACCATGCTTTGACGTCAAACTGAGATATATTTGTAACTAGAGCATTTAAAAATAAAGAATAAATAAAATGTCAAAACCCCTGTGTCGATAGGATCAGAATGTGGTGTCGATGATTCTTGTAACCAAGGAATTTTTAGAACAAAAGTTATTTATGATGTGTTGATTTTCACTTTCTTTTCTTTTGATGTTTTGCATTATTTTTAATGGAAAAATTCTATTATTAAACTTATTAATGGGTATAAATTTGGAGATACATATTTACAGATCTATAAAAAAGTTTATAAACGCCAGATTAAAATGGAATGGGTGCCAATAAAATGCTAGGTATTTTATTAGATTTTTCAAATAATTGATAAAAATTCTCGGTAAGAAATAACCTAACTTTTTTATCGAGCATTTATGCATAGATTTATTATTTTTACTTATAGTCGCCGTCAAATGGGTGGACTGATGTTCAATTTTTTCCAATCTCCACACCCTGTCCTTCACCCTGCGCACGCGCGCTCGTCTGTGTGTGTGTGACGATTTTTTCGTCCACGATAATAGGGCTGTTGCAAGAATTTTTATATGACCTCTAAGTATTAAATTTTAAAAGATGTTGTTCTTTAAAGAGCCTCAAATTTAAAAATATCACAAAATATCCTTTAGATATTTTACAATTAATTTTTGAAATTTGGATAAAATTTTGAATAAGTCACGTGATCTGAAACAGAATGTGACGTCAGAGCACATACATCTTTAGCGATTCTAAGGTGTCAAGTGTATTGTCAAAGTTGTCAAACAAGTGTCAAATTTTTAGATTGGTTAGATGGTTGTATAATATGTAGGTAATAAAAAGTTCAAAATAAAATGAGTAATTTACGATATTGTATTGTGCCTTCTTACAAAAATACTGTTAGGAACAAACCTACTATAGAGTTTATAAATTTTACAAAAGATGCAAAGAAAAGAAAATTGTGGCTAGAAGCAGTAGGTCAAAGAGCTGAAAAATCATGTTTGTTAAGATCATTTCAAGTTTGATCCACCTTCACGATAACAGTGTATTTTTGTAGCTTCACTTTATGTTCAGGGCAATCTTTACATCTGACTATACAGATATTTTTTTCTCGGCATAGATCTACATGTCCTATAGCAGATTCAATGTAAGAACCATGACCAGAACTTTAAAGTAAAATATATTATCAATTTATATAGTAAATTCAGTTTTTATATTTTATTTTACCTCAACTCTTTTACACCCCTTATTTCGGTAGCAGTAAAACAATCGTTCTGATATAAATTCAGCCATCATCAAGCTATCGACCTTCGGTAAATTGTCCGACTTAGCTTGAGTGTAATTTAAATTCATTATTACTTTATTATTCATTTACAATGAGAAATGTCAGCGTCAAATGTCAAATTAAAAGATTTTGTTATTAAAATGTGACAAACTTTAGCCTACGTTTATTTTTATAAATAATATGAATAAACGTAGGTGATGGAAAAACTATTTTCCTATTGGCTATTAATGATGTAATGTATGTGCTTCTACGTCACAGGAGTGGGGGGTAGTTTTTCAGGACGCCAATCATTTTATTTAATTATTTCCACAAATAACAACAAATTATTAAAATAAAAATTATTACTAAGAAAATCATTGCATAAACTTTCATTTAAAATAGATTTTGAAAAATGTGACACTGGCTCATTCTTATATTAAACTTATGGGGTCTTGTGGCCGCGTGCCTGAGTGTCTGGTCGCGGACCTGGGGGAACCGGGTTCGATCCCGACCGGCGCCAAATATTTCGAATTTTATATGTCACAAAAGTGACCCCTGTGGTGCACTCTCCACGCCAGCAATGGGTTCCCGTGAGGTGACACCTGGTAAACCCCCGCACGGTACAAATATGTCATCATCATTACCGATATCTGCGACAAAGCAGATGATATATTTATTTATTTAACTTTCAATAATTTCTATTTTCCGTATTTAAGTTTTCTGCATTAATATAAAAAGTTGATTAGACATTGGGTAAAATTGGATAACCGGAAGTGGTATTTTACTTGAATAGATATATCCCAAAACTTTTCAATTTTATTATTTAAGATTTATGGGGTCCCGTGGCCGAGTGCCAGTGTCTGGTCGCGAACCTGGGGAACCGGGTTCGATCCCGACCGACGCCAAATGTTTCGAATTTTATATGGCACAAAAGTGACCCCTGTGGTGCACTCTCCACGCCAGCAATGAGTGCCCGTGAGGTGACGCCTGGTAAGTGCCCGCACGGTACAAATATGTCATCATCATTACCGATATCTGCGATAAAGCAGATTGTGGCACACTCAAAAATGGGTAATATGCCGTGATGATATATTTATTTATTATTTAAGATTTTCATATCAAGGTCAACAACATATTAGATTTTGGTTAAAATTGATACATCGGAATTGATACTTTCCTTGAAGCTCTGAACAGATGTTCGTTAAATAATATGATACAATTCAAAACTTTTCAATTTTAGTATTAAGAGTTTTGTATTAATGAGAACGACATATTAAATTACCGGAAGTGGGAAGTGGTGCTTTACTTGAAGCTCTGAACAGATTTTCTTGAAAAAATATATCAAAATATAATCCAAAACTTTTCAAATTTAGTATTTAAAACTCGTATATAATTTGAAACAACGTATTAGATTTTGACTATATATGATAAACCAGAAGTGACACTTAATTTGGAGCTCTTAACAGAATTTCGAGAAAATTTAATCCAAAATTCGTATTACAAACTTTCCTATTTATTGGAACAACTAATCCGATCAACCGGAAGTGATACTTTACTTAAAGCTCATTGTTATTTTAAACATGGAATGGGGAAGTTTAGCATGGTAAAAATTCTACATAACATACTATTTTTTCACAAATATAACACAAATGACTTCTGAAACTGAATTAAAAATAAAAATTATTGCTCCATTTATTTATAATTAATATTTTTTGGGTAAACTTTAAGTACGTCACAAGTCAGTTATGCGCAAACTCAGACAGAACAGTGAAATCGACCCACTTGAACGTAGGTCGTAACAAAGCGTAAAAGCGCTTCACTGGTAACCGAAACCGAGTGCGTCAGTGTATAAGTCGACATACGTTGCGCCAAGCCTCTACCGACGTCATCACAGCTTAAAATCGGCTTTTCCGGAAAATTTGAGCATTTTTGAAAAAAATAAAACATGTAACATCATTTTTCAAGTCATTTCCCATGGAATAAAAAAAAAAAAAATCGCTAAACTTCCCCATTGGCGTGAGGTCAAGTGCTGGCCACAACAGATTTTTTTAAAGATGTCTAATCAAGATCAACTATATCATCAGCGAATCAACAAGTTTGTATATACGAGTATTTATCTCTATTATATATGAAATGACAATAAAAATAACGGCGTGTCTTTAAAAAACTATCTGCAAAACGCAGTTTAAAGGAACAAATTTAATAATTGGCTTATTGTCAAAATCTGATTAAACTTAACGAATCCGTAGTACCGTAATGTCCTCCTTCACATCCATAAATTCCCAATTTTATTAACATAATAAAACAAAAGTTCGTTTCCGACGCACGTTGCAAATTATGACGCAAGTGGAGCAGTTATTTCAGCTTTCTTTTGTTCTGAAACAATAGCTTCCTCTGACGAGTTCCGCTTTGTTAGGTTACCGAAGACGGAGCATCATTAAGGTAGGCGTACAGAAATAAAGAGGTGTTCGGAAAATATTGATGACGTCTTTATCGCCCGATTCGTTATTAGGTTACTTGTTCACGCAATTTTAAAATCAATCAAAGTTCAAGATTGTTATGCTTTATAAAAGTTAATTGATTTATTATTAGGAAATTATGAAATGTTTGGGAAACAATATACTCCTACACGTGGCAACAATAATTTTCTTGAAATTTGATTTGATTTAGTATGTTTCTTTTTTACAGCTAATAGTTCATAGCAACTGCATGTAAAGTCGGTGTATAATATGTTGGTTCACACAACAGTCAGAAATCGTCACAAATCATTCTGCGCAGCATTTTAAAAATGTTCGCACAACAAAAATATTAAATCTACGACCTACGATTAAAAATCATTTGTTCGTTCAGCAATATTCCAATCCCTGATCAGTTCCCAATCGTTAGAATAGTCCGCGGATTCTAAAGAAATTTTTAGTTCGTGGCATGCGCACTGGAACTTCTGGCTATTAGCGAGCATTGTTGTTTGTACATACACTTGTACTAGCCAAAGTGGTAGTAAAGGAGTATTAAAATTTATTATAAATTCTTCCAAACTACTAAGGGTATATTCCAAAAATAAAATATAATAACCAAAACCATGGTTTCGGTTACTGACTGGTTCTAATCACGTGACTATTGTTATTGAAACAGTTCGGTTTCATTCGCGGTAACCCTAAAATTTTGTATCAAAACATTATGTCTATCGTCTTTCATAATCCTAAATTATGGAGTAGAAAATTAAAATACGTTCAATACAAACCGTAGAAAATTTGCAAACATCAAAGAGTGAATAAATAGTATCTAACCTCACTAACCTATAAAATGTGATATCTTATGAAAAAGGACAGAAGATGTTACTGACAAAACCGAGGAAAAATCACGGTTGCGTTGGTGCGCTTCGGTTGCAACCATTTTAACCGGTACCATGTTTCATAAATGTACAATTTTTACCATTTGATATTATTGGAACACTTTTGGTTAACCACGGTTAAAATTTGTTATTTTTGGAATATACCCTAAGTATTTGCTATATTGTCAGGTAGATTCTTGAGTATAAATTTAAGAGAACCAGAAATAAACGCAAAAATAAATTTTATATTTACAATTTTGTACAGGAATATTAATTTATTTTTAAAACATTTTTAGCAAGCGGCTTCAAATTAAAATTATCAGTGAGTCCAGGAAATCTACTGAAAAATACCCAAATTTAAATTTTCAAATATCACTGTCAAAAGTGTCAAAAACAGGAAATAAATTTATTTGCCAGTTTTACCCATTTCAAGCATTTTTTTTATTGCCAACTAAATCAGTTATTTTTGATCTGAGTTCATAAGCATAAGGTTAAAGTACGAATTTTCTAAAGTATTTATTAATACTTTATGTTAACATTGTGCAGCAAAGTGATTAAATAATTCATGTAAAGCCTCATTTCCGCCGAATGTTTTAATTCTTAATGCATAAGGCTTAATGCTTTGTGACAATTTGCTATGATACCCTTTCCAGATACCACGCCCGAACTGGGACTAAATTTCGGTTCGGGAGTTTTTTCCTGACTGGCCCCAAAAAAAGCTAATTCAGCATCATAATGTTTTACTAGAAAGAAAGCTACGATTCATGCTTTCAGTAACCATGTCATAAATTACATTGTGATAATTAAAACTTTAAATAAGTATCATAAAACTCAGTCCACCGCCCCATACCCGGACCGGCCCTTCGGGAAATGTCTCGAAGCTCCCTATGGCCAGTCCGGGCCTGCCAGATACTTTGTTTAGTGACTAATTCAACAGAAATGTCAAATTTTTTTCCTCAATACTTGTCTAGCAGACTGCCATTGCAGCAGCAATTCTTCTTCTTTTAATATGTTATTGATAATAAATAAATAGGCCTTGAAACTTCAACAAGGTTCCTACTTCCAATTTCATCGTTTTTTAATATGTTATATACATAATTTTCTCTATCTATAATATACAATAGACTGACAGTTAACAGTTCAGGTTAGAAACTTGCAATCTTTTCTTCTTAAGCATTGCTCCTAGTTCTTAAGATTAATCTTTATGCAAAGCTGGAAATGGTAGTAAACGTTGACATATGATAAACATTTTTACGCATTGCGCTTAGTTATTAATTATCGCTCTTACGCACTAGGGCAATTGGTGGAAATGAGGCTTAACTTTTCTTGTGATCGTTAAAAACGTACCTACTGAAATACCTACTCAAGGTTCTATTTGAAGAAATTGATTAAATTAATAAAAGTGAGCGGTTCAAAGCAAATTTAATGGTGCGTTTGAATGAACAGTGCAATGAAGTGCTTGTAAGTTTTAACGTTCCAAACTAATGCTAATCGAAATGAATGTATATATACTACCACGCATCTTGAAAGAAAATCGATGTGTGGGCAGCGTGATTTAGTAAAGATTTCTTATAGAATGAAACAATAGACATGGCGAGAGGTTTTGTGCTGGCTTGAACAGATTTTTAAAGTAGGATTCGATTCCATGCATTTGTATTCGATGAAGCTGTCTATACTTCCAATTGTTGAAATTTATTATTTTGTATTGCAATGGGTTGAATACCCCATTATTACGGCATAAGCGATAAGCGAATAATGTTTGAGACTTTCTACAACTACGGATCACTTTCAATTTAAATGAAGTTAAATAAAAAATAATGATGTACCTCATTTACAACTTGATATTAATTTAAAAATAACTGTATTTTATAAAATTTTGACTTCTTCTTCTTATTAATTAATAGGACCTATATTTAAATCGCTTTTTTAATACTTAAGGATTAATCTGTTTAAGTTTGTTATCCTTGTTATACAATAAATATATTTTATAAAGCACGTTATAAGATATACGATTAAACAAACCAAGAATATCGATGAACTTTGACCTGGTTTACCTATATCAGATTCCAGGGCACGCTTAGAACTTCTCAAGAGCTCCTTAGGTACACGCGGCGCTGTCTTAAAACATGCGAAAAAGCCAACAAATCTACCATTGTAAACATTATATCCTAAACATTTGTTATAGTCAAGAAAATTGATTCTGTCGTGTCCAGCAATAAAACTATAAACTATAATTATGACAAAGCGGCATATCGCTTACTGTTTGCTTTATAATATTGGATAAAACAGGTCATTATTTGCGCCGCTCTTTTGGAATGAAGACATACATCGCCTGGTAATTCTTCCTGGTCTGAGTACTCTGTTTATTAAAATAAACTTACTATTTCTTTAACCTTTTTTTTTGTTTGAAATAATTTTTGGAATTACAGTTTTCATTCTCATAAAATATTATTTCAAACAAAAATAGCATTTTTGTTAAAAGAACAGTAAGATTATTTTACTATATTTTGCATAATTACGATGTTTATAGTTTTATTGCTAGATCAGACGGATTCAATTTTTCGACATGAGGGGTTTCAAACTTTGCTCAGAATATGTGATTTGTAGGATAAAGAAAAGTTTTAAATTCAGACGATATACGAATATAACTATTTTATTTTTAAAATTTTCACCACATTAAATTTACATTTCCCTGAGAAAGACAGATAAGCTGCCGAAACGTTGGACTTATAATAAAATCATTTTCATAAATTTTCAAGACTAATTTCTCTGTAACTCCTAATTATTTACTTATCCAGTCGAAAAATTCTCAAATGAAAAATATAAAATTGTAATTAAACGCAGTTTATTTGAAAAAAATGTTTGTATTGATTTGACATTTTATAAAATTGGAAAAAATAGGTCAATTTAGAATTAATTCGCCTACATATAAATTCTATTGAAATATAAATTTTAATGTCAACATATTTATTAAAAGATGCGATGAAATGAATAAAATGTTATATATATAGGAAATTAACAAAAAAAAAGCTACAGAGAAAATCATTAATGCTATACTAGGTGACTACTTGAAATATGTTATATACAGTGTGTTCAGAATAAAAAATAAGTAGGAAATGTATAAAATAATGAAATGAAGGAAAATATTACCTATTTTTCAGGATATTGATTATAATTTTTGCGTAGGAAAAAAGTACATTAATTTCATATAACAGTTACGTATTGTAATCGTATTGGATTTCTCGTTTTCTTTAAGTAGTAATGTAAACATAAACGTAGTTCTTATTTTACGTAAATATGTATCTATTACACCTGTTACTAACATTTTCTATGATCACAGAGTTACATGATAAGTTTATTTTCTTGACAGTAAAGTTTTTCGTCAGATCTTCATAAAATGTGCATGGATGAATGATGAATATGAAAAATAGAACAGCATAAAGTCCGGGTTATTAAACTTTTCAAAAGAAATAAAACATTAAATATAAATATAGCGAGAAATATAGGTTATCTCATATTCTATTATTATTAACTCTACACTAATAATACATTAATATTTTTTCTAAAATTATATTCAATTTACATAAATTTATGTATTCGTATGACAATATACCGGATTAGTTAGGTACGTAATATCTTTTTTAATTAATTTTCTTTAATGGGGTATTTCTGTCATTGCAAAAAAATAGTGAAATTCAATAATTATAAGGTAGCAAGTTTTAGTAAAATAAAAATTATGAAATATTACTCTGTTAAAACATAGTAATAAAAATGCTTAATTAACGTAAACGCAACGTCACTGGCTCGGATCGATTATTTTTGTAAAATTTTGGATGAATTCGATCGATTTAGACCTGCTATTCGTTGTTTTTGTTCGTATTTGAAGCACCTTAATAACAGTAGCGCTTTCCTAACATTCTCAATAAGTTTCATGAAATAGATGAAAAAAATATTTAATTTACACATTTTTCTTTATTTCTGTATTCATTAATTAATTTTTGTAAGGAAAAGAAGTTTTAATAAAAATAAATTAAAATGTATGACTATTTGCAGATCCCCTGGAATGGGGTCTCCATCTCCACTCTAATTTTTTTATTATTTTACATGAAAGTTCGTTTAATTTTGAAGTAATTCGTAGTATTAAGATGTCTTAATTGTCTTTAGTAACTGCATTTGATTTTTAATATCAATATGACGTCACGGCGACAGTACTATCCTTCTCTCTCTCCGCACCAGTCTCCGTAGTAGTCTGCGAGAAATATAGCAATAGTGTGACGCCACAGAGACACTGACAACAAATTTCAAATATCTCGTAAAGTAATTATTAAAAAAATGTTTTTTTTACCTCTCGCTAAGACAGGTATTGGAATCATGCTAAAAATCACATATCCAGATTTTAATGAACAAGCACGTTTCAAGGTCACTAGAATCCGATTTTAACATTTTTACAATGATGTGCGTGTGTGTGTGTATGGCTGGATGTTGGACGGACGATTCCTCAAAAACTATAAGACATAAGACCTGTTTAACTATGAATTCGTCAATCTGACATTCCTGGGAAGAGCTGAAAAGGTTTTGGTAACAATTGAACAACCAGAAGTAGTAGTTTTTAAAAGAAATTCTTCCAAATATTAATTTTTGAAAATTTTTGATATTACTAATTTTGAAGAACAAAAATCTACACCTGATACATTTAAATTTTTTATTATATCTTCTATAAATTTAGAGATAAAGACGCTATAATATATAGAATATCGGGATATAACAAGTCGAGTAGGCGAAACTACACTGAGGAAACCAGTTGACAAATTCAAATGTTTATAACATAATTTGTATATGACAGATTTCAGTGTCAAAAATAAACAGTTTAGTGTCATTTTGATAGCTTTTTCTGGGAAGTACATTTAATCTTTCTTATTGTTTTATTAATTAAATATTTGAAATTATAGGTAATATGCACATATCCATCAGAAATACCGCCAATCTGGTTAATGAATTGGAAGAATCTGTGACATTTAGAAACTTCCTCATACAATGAAAAATACATATAATTAGAATTATATGTGTGCAGAAGACATGTTAAATACAATAAAAGTCAATATTTGGGTAAAGTTCTATAATATTTTGTTATAAGACGACGGTTCGATAGCAAAGTGCAATACAATACTTATATAGCCTAATATGGAAATGGCGTGAGGTCTTGTGCTGGCCACAACAGATTTTTTATCTTAATTTACTGAGTAGTACTTTAAATATAAAGTGTACATTTTATTATTTTTTGTTATGGTGGAGGACCCCATTAACTGTTCGAGAAGCATAACTAACTTGGGCCTGTAACGTCACTCGTCACAAATAATTTCAGACTTTCAAAAAAATATAATTGATATTCATTGTCTTTGAATTCATATTCATAATTAGAATTCTCTATTCTCTTTATACAAAATGGCCTATTTTATACTTCAAACAATATTCTCCGATTTTTTGTTTTGTATATTGCAATATATTCGAATGTGTGAACATATTTTTTACTAAGAACATACAAATTTTATAAAACATCAAAGGTAATATCTAGCCGACTTTTTATGAAAAGCAAATATTTACACAACAGGCAATATCAGAAAGAAACATTCATATAATTTTGCTTGAAAACACTTTTGAAATATTACAAAATGTGAACTAATATATGCTTATTACGCCAATATAAAAAACATCGTAGACAGAATATTCAGTACCTACCAATTATTTGTATTTGTCAAATATTGGAAATTCACGTTCATATAAATTATAAATTATTGTTCATTATTAATTAGCTCTGCAAGCACTCTTTCTGCCATTCTTGTAATCAATATTATAGTGACTGTATATACATAGTGCGGCCAATAGGGGGATCGATTTTGATTGGTCCGTGCGAATTTGCCTAAATATGAAAAAAAAAACATCAAACCGAAGCGACTGAATGATAAAACACATATCGTTAAAAATCCGTTATCATCAAAGAAAATTTTAGGCTTTCTACTAAGTAATGTTAAAGATAAAATATCTTCAAGACAGGGAAGAAGAATATTAGTTGCCGGAGAACTTTATAGTCGTTGGCCTGCAAAGAAACCACTTCTTTCGAAGAAGAACGTGAAGGCCCGATTACTTTTTGCAGAAAATCATGTAAACTGGACAACTGACATGTGGAAAAGAGTATTATTTAGTGATGAACTAAGATTAATTGATAGAAATGTAATAACAAAATTACTTGAATTCATGATGAAACGAGAAGAAGTAATAAATTCTCGTGGTTCCGGTTATTACACTAAATATTAGAAAATTTAGTTTTTATATTACTTTTATAAAAGTTGCTATTTTTATTTTTATGTCCAAAAAAAAAATATTTTATTGCACATAAATCAAATTTAAGAATAAAAGAAGTATTTTGAACTTTCATTGTCTTTATTTTTTTTTGAGTTACACAAAGTTTCGATTGATAAAATCTCCAATTGTTATCAAGTGAATCAATTTTTGTTAATATAATGCAAATTATTTTAATGTAAATTAAACTTGGTTCAAGACACTAATACTGCAGTAATTTATTTCTGAAATCCCAGTTTTTACATTAGAGAAATTGAATTTTTTTAAGTTGCTATCTTTATGGCCAATACTGTATATTCAGTCACTGTAATACGCACTATACAAAAATGTATATTACTGAAAAGATTGTAACATTACCATATATGGACTGGATCGAACTTTATATGATCGAAATATTTATTAGCTTTGTGCATATTTTCATAGTAAATCATTAATATTTGTTTCAATTAACAAAATGCGGAATGCATAAATATATCTGCCATTCTATTTTTGTTTTATAATATATTAATAATTATATAAACAATGTAGTAATTTGTGGTATTTTATTCACACGATTCATTATTTACATATTTTACTCTAAATATAATTTTAAACTTTGGACATTGTACTTTCTTCTTATAAAATATTAGTTTATGATTATTCTATTTTTAATGTGCAATTAAAAATATGAGTAAGTAAATTATTATGAAGATTTGAGTGACAATCAAATACACAAAAGATATTCAGTTGTTTAGTCTACGTAAAACAAAAATGATTCTCTAAGAATTATGATTTTAAAAGCCAAAAACCAGTTCTCAATAATCCAATTTGAGTATAATAGTTATTTATGTACTGAGGCACTGAAGTTTAATTTTTTTTTTATCACGAATATGGAATTCATTTGCCGAGGCCCTTAGGGCATATTAAATTTTATTCGAAATCGAAAAATTGTGAAAATGGACGAAATATTTATTTTATAGGTTATGTTTAAATATAAACTGTCAGTCTGACATTCAAACTTGCTAACCTCGAACATTGAAGATATCGTAAAGAACACTCAAAATTATGCATTTTATCTCAAAGTTATTCATCGGAATTATTTAGTTCGTTCTTCTTGCACATATTTTTGTCATTTTACTTGGAAATTTACTATTGTACACCTGCCCAAATTTTCTTATATGTATAGTAATTATTATGAGGTTGGCAACACTACAACTACATGAAATTGACGTAAATGAATTTTAGTGCCGTTTCTGGGATTTTAATGACGATGTTTGTGCCCTTTTGTGACAATTAAATAAAATAAAGAAAATAAAAAAAATTAACCTATTTTCCTGGATCAAAATCTGATATTTTTTACAAAATAAATAGTTGCCGTGAATATGTACAAAAACAAAAAAATGTCATCAAACCAAAATACAATCGTTGCCAGATGTCCAGACGGAACTATTTTTAAAAGTGAGTACTACTACCGTTCGTAGAATGACAGCATATAAATAAATACATACTAAAAGCAAAACTCAGTAAAATAATCACCTACTATATAAATCTGATTTATAAAACTGATTCGTAGAATTTCTAAGGAAAACGACACTAAAAATCTTCACAAAATGTTAATTTTTTTTTCGAGGATTATGATCTTACTACGTGGTACACATACAATAAAATGTAATAATAAGTTAATAGCAACTTAATAATAGAAAACTATTTCTATTGCTATTATGAACAGAACGTAATTTTATTTTGAATGATATTTACATTCCAACTTTACAATAGTACATTAAATGATCCAATAAAATTTGAGTCACTACTATTGGCATTTTGTGCGTATTACTAATTGTTTAAAATAGTTGTAATGTTGTTTTACTTGGTTTGAGAAAAAATCATGGTCATATTTTAGCTGACCAAATAAGGCTATAGAGAACAGGACAAAATTTTATTTTAAATAAATTTATTATAAAATGAAAATGTGAACTTGATTTTATCCTTATGTTTATAATCATAATAATAACGACAACGATAATAAATTTTGATTACTCACCATAATTTTCTCGGAGTCACATTTACGAGACGAATACAGCCATACTGTAATAAAAGAAATTCAGTTAAATTTTTACAATAAAAATAAATTACAATATTATGAATTTTTTTCACTACTAGCCTAGGAACCCACTATTATTTACCTTTATTTGACATGAGAAATTGTTTTTTACTAGCGCTTGCTTGTAACCATGGTAATCTAGGTCAATAATAATTTATTATTCACTTAGGTCTATAATGTAAACTGTCACTTTTCAATCAAACTCAAGCCTCCAAATCCAAATATTATTTAACTCATTAAACTCAAGAAAGGTATATAATTTAAATTTGCCGCTTAATTTTAAATTGACCTACGTTGTAGGAATGAATAAATCACTATTTTTTTGTATTTGTAGGTAAATACATTTCAAAAGATTTATTTAAATATAATAATAAACTAATAAGGCTGCTGACTGTAACAGCACAAAGTGATTTTATTAAATAAATAAATCAGATACAAATCAAGGATCATAAGTCAGGTTATCAAACCAGCGAAATGAGCGAAACGTCAGATAAAAACAAAAATGCAGCCTACTTTGTTTTTGTGAATATTAACAAATAAGTAACGTAATTATTCATGTCAAAATGTATGTTATTATCAATAAAAAAAATTCAAATAGGATTTATGTGCTAGTAGTGAAAAAAATAGTATATACCACGGTTGAGGAGATCATTAATGACCAGGCGCCTTGTATCCCTCGGGTTTCGCCCTCGGGTTACAATATTGGCGCTGGGTCAATAATGATTATCTTCTCAACCTTGGCGTATAATATACTATTATAATAAATATAATAAACAGGTTTTCAGTCTTGAAAAAGATTTTTTTTGTCGATGTTTCTTATTCCTTCTTAGGACAACTATAACAATTATGTAAAATACAATAATGAAATACAAAAATGAAACTTAAAAATCATATATTGGCCAAACAAAAAGATGATTTCTGAACACACAATTGTGCTTTGGCCCAGAATTGCATAGAATTTGATCATACTTTTGATTTTGATTGGGTCAAAATTTTGGACAGGTAAAGTAATTTATCAAAAATACTTTTTTTGAAGTTGGTACATATACAAAATAATAGAAATAATGTAAATTTCAGAACTGATATTCAAGTTTTTTAAGTTACATTATTTAATGTCAATTGAAATATTTTTAAAAAATAATTCTATTTCCTTTTCCTTTTTACCATCTTTTTTTTCCGTTTCCTGTATTAATGTTTTGTAAGTTTGAAGTTTTATTTTTGTATCTAATTATTGTATTTTACACATTTATTATAGTTGTTCTGAAGAATTAATAATGCCCGGTTTCTCCACAGCAACTTAAGTTGTTTATTATTAAAGTGCTACTTAACTGTAAGTAGGCCTTATATCCCAATTGCGCTGCACAAACAAATTTAAATTCGAACTTAACTTACATCACAAATTACATTGGCCACAGTGTAATGCTGCTCTATGATTGGTCAATATGAAATTTAGCGATTCAAAATAAAATGCCATCCGTCAAACGTCAAAGCTGTCATTGTGTTTATCAGGGTTTATGTTTGTATTCATTCAACAATATTCGATATGGATTTATAGGATTTCCATAATTTTGACGACGTTAACGTCGTGGATACTGTGAAGGAAGTCGATATTGTCGAAAATGGTAGACGTGCGCGACAAATAAGTAACAGAATTGATTTGTTCCAAATATATTATATACTAGCTGACCCGCCCCGGCTTCGCATGGGTAAAGCTAGAATAACGATTAGCTACACGTGTACCAGTAATTTTTCACATTTACTTCGGAGACATGCTCTGCATAGGGAGCCGGCAACCTGCCTCGTATCGTACATGTAACATGCTCCGCCCACTGTCCTCCCGAACCCCGCACCGCACCTAACAGCGCCATTTTCTAAACATGTCTCGGGTACATTTACTTATGTACATATGATGCAAGCTATCTCTCCGACAAATATCGAAAATCTGCTAACGGTTAAAACTTAACTATAGATACAAATATAAAAAAATAATCGAAATCATCTTCTATTGTACCGCCTTGAGGGATGATTTTTCAAAAACACTAAAACACTCTTTATTTCTTACCAAAAGTATAAATGAGAATTTTTATATCCCTAACTTGAGAAATAATGGGTTCTTCATACAAACTTTCATCCTATGTCCTTCTCCAAGGTCCAATCCATCTCTATACCAAAATTCATCAAAATTGGTTCAGTTGATGAAATGATGGGTTCTCCATACAAACTTTCATCCCCTATTTCACCCATTCCGGTTTTATTTTCGCGACAAAAGGTAGCCTGTGTCCTTCTCCAAGTTCCAATTTATTTCTATACCAAAATTCATCAAAATTGGTTCAGCGGTTTAGGCGTGAAAACGTAACAGACAGACAGACAGACAAAGTTACTTTCGCATTTATTATATTAGTATGGATTTTTAATATTTTGATGTGGACTATCGCCAGTCTTATAAACGGAAGCCTTTTTCTTCGATGTCGTCTTCCTTGTATCAGTATATTTGCATACATTTTATTGCCAATGCTGCGGCATTTATTTTCCAGGTGTTATCTTTTTGAATATTGGACATTGACACCGCAATGATTTTTTGTATAAAACTCATTACATACGTAAAAAGAAGTGACATTTCAAAACGTTATAAGTTAGGTAAAATTCAACTTTTTAAAACGGAATTAGATAAAATATGTTTGCAATATTTCCTAATTCCTTAAAGACATGTAGTGTTTAAAATAGTACCGAGATCCCGGAAAATTTTAAGTCTATTAACATTACTTTCCTGAACACACTTAGTTGCAATAAACTCTGTATCACTTTCTGTGGCAATAAAACTAATGGATGCTTATTAGATCAAGGCATAAAAAATAAGCTTTATCAAAATGTTTTCGTGGAAAATATATGTATAAAAAGTGAAAGAATATGTAACCCAAATTATATTTATTTCAATTTATATTTCTTTGTCGCAGAATATAAAGAATATTGAAAACGAAAGATATATTTTTAGCTTGTTTGACATGTCCTTCTGACGTCATCAGACACAATTTATTGGGAATCAACCACAACCACATTAAATGTGTAACAATTTGTTTAGCATCATTTGTATATTTCCTACAATATGACGTACATTCGCACCAGTTACTCAAGATCTCTTGTTTGTTTTTCAATTGTCATTCCGAGAACAAAGTATAAATAAAAGAACAGTTTTAACTTTTTAAACAAATTAAATTTCAATATTAGCTACTGCTTTATTGTTCAACTGTTTTGGATGATTGGCGCCAAAGAATTTTCAGCATTTTATTTTTAGTTTCTTAGTAGGTAATTAAAGTTAAGTAAAACACCTTCTTCAACCACAGAATGTGAAACTATTTTTGTTTGAATATTGCGTACTGTTGTTTTGAGGAATATATTGCCTCTGTGACTTCATTGTTGATATTTTGTTGCTGTTGTTGTTTATTAAATCCTAGGAAAACTGGTGCCCCATATTAAAGAGATGGAATTCGTTTTGATAGATCTGAAGCACCACCATATGAATCTACTAATCGACGAAGTATGGTATTGGTAAAAAAATCAATACGACTGGAATTAATCAATTATTGAATACTGGACAGAAGGAGAATCACTCTTCCAAAGGGACTCTGTCATTGTTTTCGAATGGTTTAAAACTATGGTCCAGGTAACCAAATGAAAATAGCAACAAATTCCACTATATTTTAAATGGAGATCTATAATTTGTGCTAGCACTGACTAGGAAACTATCTTTTTCTATGACCACTGTAGAAAATTGTACTTTTCCCATGCTTTTCGAATCCCGGTCGTGGATTAAAGTGTGAGAAATTATTTCTCACACATTCCCATGCTTTACAAAGCTTAAAAGTTATTCATTTCCCACAGTCGTGGGTAAAGTGAGTGAAATTATTTCTCAGGCAAATTGTCAACTGTAATTAATGTTAATATTTAAATACGTATTTTTTTATTCATAAATATAAGTAACTACTGTAATTATTTTAAAGTTCAATTAATTATCGAGAAAATATTATGTACATACATACATACATACATACATAAAATCACGCGTTTCCCACGTAGTTGGTTAGCAAAAACCCGAAAATAATAAGAAAAGGGATGAAAGTAAGAGCTCCACTGAATTACTTAACTCTTTAAAAACATTCTTCTTTCGCCTTGCCCAAAATCATCATAACATTCATACAAGGAACATATTATTGTGACCGATTTTCGGTAGCGAATAACCGCATCCGGACCACAATAATAGTTACGCAACAATCATCCTTCGCAACACATTCCTATCCATGCACACTTCTTTCACCTCAGCCACATTCATAAACGTATTCATACATAATAATAATAATAATAAAAAAAAAATATTATGTTCTTAATTAAAAATGAATTATTTATCCTATCAAAGAGTGTGGTCGTAGAAAAAGTATAGTGTGCCATTCGCGCAGAAACACCTATTGCCCACTTGTGTGATTCCAGCCCTCGACTTCGTCTCGTGCTGAAACTCTCACAATTCGAGGACAATATGTGCTTTTCCTCTCCATACTAAATACAGAGAATTTATTTTAACATGCAACATATGGCGAATCACTTCCATGGTTACTCACTATTGTCAAAAAATGACAGCAATGTAATATTTGTCCATTTTAAAATGCAACATACAAAATTTGTAGTTTTGTATTATTAAAACTAATTTCCAATAAATTAGCCTACATATGATTAACAAATAATCAAAACATGAATGTTGTACATCTTAACAAACTTTAGCTTACAAAAATTCATAACTTTCATGTAATAAATTTTAAAAAATACCCCGAATCACTCTGAGGCAATATTCTAGTTGGTCGTAATAAGAACTGACACCATTTGTGATGTGTTTTGGAGGTATCTCCTGTGCTGCAATACTATTTATAATGTTGCATTTTAAAATGGACATATAGTACATCGCTGTCATTTTTTGACAATAGTGAGTAACCATGGAAGTGATGAACTATAATGATGCATTTTCAAATAAATTCTCTGTATGATGCAATATTCGCACGCTGAACAGTGTGGATATGATAGGCATATACACTCTAGAGTGGATATGAAAAACATTTGAATTAATTTTAATGCTACAAAATCAGTAGATTTTTTAATTTTGTTTTGTAAGGTCTGTCATATTAAGTAAGCGGCAAATGTTAACATCGTTTGAAGCGGCATGCTTCAGCAATTTTTGATCACTTTGTATAATATAATCGTTGATTTAAACGAGAATAACATATTTTAACAGTTTATTTCTCAGGTCTCAGTAAAAAATGGCATATACACATGACTGTTTGCCCTTATTGACAATTCTCATATGTTTCATAAATTATATTGGATGACATATATAAAAAATTCCCGGAAAATATAGTTACATATAAAGAGGTTATGATCTACTTTTATATTTATAAGAAGACGTGGAGAAATTTATCGTGGTAAAGGTTAAGGTTCGTGAACATTCATAAATTTTACATCATCCTTTCACATTATTTCATATCTTGTTTCAAGACCGAAATTTCAGTACAAGAGCTGTAATCATAGGCCTACACGTTGCTCTTTTATAAAAAATCGATCATCTTGATTTAAATAATAGAATTCGTAATAATAATTAAATAAATCTATACCTTTTATTTATTTATTAGAATATTTGAATATACAGAGTGTCTCAATAAGCTTGCTCACTATTGGTAACTTTTTTATTTGAAGAGGTACGAGGTTGGTTAAATGAGCAATATTGTGCCATTTTATTTTAGAAAATTGGTCATGTAGTATGTCAGCGGTTCTCAAAATTTTGGACAATATATATATTTTTTATATGGAACCATATATTTTTTATTATCTTAAGGTAATGTTGTTTACACACAATTTTTTCAAATAAACGAGTTATTTACGGTTAAAAATTTAAATTTTGTAAACTATTTTATTAGTTTTTTAGTCAAGTAAGCCATGGAAACAATTGATTCTTTCTTTGTTTGACGTTTAATAATTTCTCTCGTAAAGTTCTCTGTGTTTAATAATGTTTAATAACTTTACAAATGAAGAAAAGTTAGATATGATCGTGCTATATGGAAAGTTATATCTTGACACCAGTTACGTAGAACGGTCGGCTCTCTTTCCAAAAGAGTTTAAATGTGCGAAATGGCTTTCAATTTGAATATTTTCTTTGTTTTGTTATTACTGTAAAATAAATTAATAAAACAATAATTTTATAAAAGACCATTGTTTCCATAGTTTACTTGACCTAAACTAATAAAATATAATTTTTATCTTCAAACGTAAATATCTCGTTTATTTGAAAAAAATGTACAGAAACAACATTACCTTATTGGAAAGAGAAAAAAATACTCTTTCTAATAAAATAATAAAAAATATATAGTTCCATTTAAAAAATATATATATTCTGTCCCAAATTTTGGGAACCGCTGACACAATTTTTATTTTGTCTACTTGACCAATTTTCTAATGTAAAATGGCACAATTTTGCTAATTTAACCAACATCGTATCTCTACAAATAAAAAAGTTACCAATAGTGAGCAAGCTTATTGAAACATCCTGTATAACCAGTTTCCATTGTTATAGAATACCTGGTTGATTTATGAATGTTAATCTCTTTAAAGTTCTTTAACTCTAACGGCCGGTTTCATAATAAATATAAAGTCACTTTAGTTTTAAAGTTTGATCTAAAAATGGAAAAAGCGTCTCATAATTTCACTTTAAGTTAAAGTTGTCAGTTTAATTATCTTTTAAAAAGGTATTTAACCCGACAACTTTGACTTAAAGTAAAATTATGAAAATCTTTTTTTTACTTTTAGATCAAACTTTAAAACTAAAGTGACTATATTTATTACGAAACGGGCTGTATATCTATTGAATATGAAGGAACATCAAACCGACAATCAAATGTTCCTTCATATTTACAATAACATAAAATGTCAAAAAATGATATTTTACTGCATTTTTTCAATAAAAACTTTTAAGAACTTAAAATAAAGGTACTTCCGCTTATTCAATTATAACTAAAATCTAATCAGTTCTTTATATGGATGTAAAGAAGAGAAATGTGAAAGAATTATAATTTTTGAATTGTAGTGTTGGAGTTATCGTCGGAGAAATTTTTGCCACATACTCACAGACAGACAAGCACGCGCATACAGGACATCATCGTAAAAAACCCGATTTCAGGACAAAGTAGTAAATAGGGTAAATCAGTTATAAGTTTAGTGCGTTAGGTTATGTTAAAGTATATTTTATTTAAAATTAATGCAATTATGAGTGTATAGTTTATTTTCAAAACATATCTTAACATAACCTAACACAACGCACGGATTTAGGGTATTGCATATATCTTAATATTTCTAATAGAGATATATTTTCTTCCTACAAGCAAAATGTGAATATAATCTTAATGCTGTGACTAATATTTAACAATATTTCAGTAACATAGTAAATACTACAAAATAGCGTACCTCATGTCGCTTGTGAAAAGTTTCAACCTCTGCTTATCCCTGCTCAAATGTTTTTCCAGTCAAAATTTGTATCACAACAGTTAGAACAACACTTAAACTAAAGTTTAAGATATAATTGTCACTTCGGCCGCACTTATTTCCACTAAAAATATGTTAAAAACCACGAGAAAATGTTCAATTGTCCATCACTCATAAACAAAAACAATGAACTGATTTAAACAAACCTAGAAACAAACGAACGATGCCGGGAACGGTTGGAGACCAGCACGATCAAGATTTTGCATCACTAAGCAAAGCATATTAGACCGGGAAATATTACATTTTAAATTTATTCGTAATTTATTTGTAAATTTGAAGATATATTAGTGTTCTAGTATTACAAAGAGTTTTTTGTATGATTGTATGTCACATTTCTTTTGTGGTATAGTATGACAAGCGAATGAAAGCTGACGTTTAAATTATTTTATAGATGTTGTTTCTTTTCATAACTTTGTCTTATGATCTGAACAGAAACTGACCTTTATGTATTCCTTTAAAAGAGACTAGAATATACTTTAAATTAATGCGCGACGACATATAATTTTAGATTTTAAAACTACACAGGAGTTGTTGAATTTGAGTATTAGGTATGGTTTAAATTATTATTTTACAAATAAAAACTTATTTTAGTTTGCGAAAAATTATAAAATATTGTATTACAATACTTAACTTCGTAGAAGGGATGGAAGGACCAACCTTTGAATGGTTTAAAGGTGAAACAAAAGGCATAAATGATCCACATGTATTGTGAAATTCTTTATTACGGACGTTTCGGGTTTAAGGCAAGCTCATCTTCAGCTATCGTTGAATATACAAGAATTATTAAATTTATTATTACAAAATCTTAAAGTTGTATTAGGCACGATGATTTTTTGAACTACGTCGATAACATTTTAAATACAGTATTTCAAATAGATCATCATTTTTATTTCTTTGCGCAAAAATCCCCAATTAATTTTAGACAAAAATGTTTCAAATAAATGTTATAGAAAATTATATTCTACGCCTAAATCAGTAAACAGTTTTAATTTTGCACGTTTGGTAACTTGTAAAATCTAATTTGAAATTGTATAAATATTGCTTATTTGTAGCGATACCCATGGAATTGAAACAAAGTTACAAAGAAATGCGTATCGTTTGAACTATAGTGACTGTATATACATAGTGTGGCCAACCGCCGCCATATTTAGGCAAAATGCGCGGGAAATTTGAATTCATATGATGTGATAACTAAACAAAATTCAATAAACAATTAATGAAAGAGTATATTAAATGGAAACAATATTTATTTTCATTTTAAAAAATTTCGAAGAACTGTTTTCACAACCAACCGCCACGCAACCAGGCATCTAAAATATATACCTTAGATTAGACATTTTTAGTAATTTTGACAGTTAACCTAAAAAAGATGTGAAGTTAAAAAATATGTATATATTACTTTGTTACAAATATACAAATACACGTGTAATTTAATTATTTGCACTATCTAAAATATAAATATAATATAATTACCTTCAATTCACGTATAATTCACGTAACAAATCTGAAAATGTCACTTTGTCGGCGTAATATCCGCCATATTTAGGCAAATTCGCGCCGACCAATCAAAATCGATCCCCCTATTGGCAACACTATGTATATACAGTCACTATAGTTTGAACTGTCAGAAATTCGGTTTTCAATTAAAAGTTGCAGATTCTTCATTTCTGCACCTAAATCACTAAACAGGTATTATTTTTAAAATCTAACTCAAATAACTTTTAGTATTATTATTTTTTCGCATTTTGTAACCTGTACAAATGAGCAATATTTATGCAATTTTAAATGAAGTTACCAAGTGTTTTAGTCGTAGAATATAATTATCTACAACTTTTATTTGAATAATTTTTGTTTAACATTAATTGGGAACTTTTGCGCAAAGAAAAACTGTTTTCCCATGTTAAACGCTTATGCCCAGGTTTTTAATTAACACTCTGTATCTTACCCTTTATTCTTTTCTAGAAAAAATATATTTTTACAACCCGAACCAATCAAATGATTCAATTAGAAATAACTTTAGTATTATTGAGAAGAAAATATCTGACGCGTAAATAAGAAAAAGTCATTTCGTCTGTTGCCGGAAGTTGGAAAATCTTTCATATATAAAGAACTCAATTTGTAGAGATCCGTTAATGGAAAAATAGGGGAGAAGTTAGAGCTTTGACATTTGACCTTCCGTTTGAAACCTGCAATGGGCTACTTGCGTACCTTTTTTTTTATTTAATATTTTTGAAGAGAAGATAAAAACTTGCTACCCATATTTTTTCTTTTGACAAAAATTTTTTAATTAGCCAGAAAAAAAATAATGAAATTTGATTATTTGAATTCCCGCCATGTATGACGTAGAATTACGCCGCACCAATGAATAGTCGTAAAGTCACAGCGTGGTGCCGTCCCATAGTAATTGTATGTTTGTGCGGGTAATGTAGATCACCTGTTTGACGTTTCAATAATAGTTTGGAGGTTAGTAGTTTAGTTTATCTTTTTGGTATCGATATTTTAAATTACAAGTAACTACCTATGTGTTTATTTATTAAGTAATTAATGTATTTGAGAGACCATAGAGAGAGAAAAATGAACTAATGCCAAATTCAAATTAAAACTTTCTCGCACGCCATGCCATCTATTGATAACATTCTTAAACATGCTTCCCCTCCCCCAGTTCAATATAAAGACGTCACAGAAAAATTTCTTTCTTAATTTAGTAAAAAACAAATAATTATTTTCAAATAAAATTTATATTATTATATATGTTTTCAATATAACATTACGTATATAGTGACAGTAATCGGATTTTCAGTACCACGGAAGTAGCCCATTGTTATCTTAAGTGCATTGATACTTTTACTTTGTTACTTCGAATAATATTACCGTAAATAGCACAAATTTATATTTCTCTTTCTCTCATAGAAATTTATATACCGTGAGTATTTTTTAACGTGAAACATTGGGTTGGTCATATCCATGGTTACGATTCGACATTTGATTGACAGCAATGTATTTGCGTGTCCCATTTAAAATGAAACATAGGGAACGAATTTGACAGATGAATTATATTTAAATATTGTAAGAAATTTAGCCAAATCAGAAAACCACTCAAGAGCACTAAACATATTTCGGACACAAGGTGTACACAATATTTTTTCTACAATTAAATTTAATTTTTAGGAAACAGGTATAATTAATTAAACAAAATTAACCTCTAATGACATCTTGTCAATATGACTGATAACCGCTGAATTTAAAACATAGGGAATGAATTTGACAGAAGTATTATATTAAAATATTGTAAGAAATTTGGCCAAGCCAGAAAATCACTCGGGCACTAGGTGCACACAATATTTTTTCTACAACTAAATTTAATTTAGTAAGCAGGTATAATTATTTAAACAAAATTAACCTCTATTGACGTTTTGTCAAATGTCAAATTCGTTACCTATGTTTCGTTTTAAATGGGACACGCAAATACATTGCTGTCAATCAAATGTCGAATCGTAACCATGGATATGAAAAACCCAATGTTTCACGTTAAAAAATACTCACGGTATTTCTCCTCCCTCGCATATATTGTAAATGTTTAATGAAATACAAATATTTGCACAGCACTCAAATTATCTCCCTACATGAAATTTAAATTTGCGGTAGAATAAAAACCAAATTACAGTTAGCTTTGATGTTGAAACATTTAGGGCGAACCTTACATGAACGTGAAGTACGTGTGGGCGTAGTAAATGTTTGAATGGATCACTGGGGAAAATTCTGTGCGGATGGAAATTGTAAATGAAAATGGCCACTTTTGCATCAACGAACTATAGAAAGAAATGTGCGGTTTTATTTGACTGTGGGGAAAGTTGGTGTTCGTTTGTACCCGTGCCTCTAAAGTGTACTTATAAACATTTTCAAACTGGAAATATAAGTATTTTTTATAAAATTTATTAACGGACATATGAAATGTAGGATGGAGGCGGTTTTAAGGGTAAACATAGGGATTTAACATGTGATTTTAGTTTTGCACAATTTCCTGCTCTGCTATTCATTTTACGGTAAAATCTGTTGAGTGTAAAGTTGTTCAGAATTAATAACCTACATATTTTTTTTTTACATTTTTCATTCCGTTTCTAGATTATTCGTAATTTTAAAAAGAAATTTCAAAATTTATGTTACTTGCTACTTCGTAGCAATAGTCATGACATTTGTTTTCCGTTTTCTAGTTTTCAAAAATAATAATTATGAATTATGAATTCGGTCGATCTAGAACTACTATTCATTGTTTTTGTTTGAATTCAAATAAACAACTACTGCCAAGGTATTGACATTCTTAAAATGTTTCATGAAATAGATTGAAATAATATTTATTTTAATAAGAATATTACTACCAAGTTAATATCTCTACACATTTTTGAATTATTGCTCCAAAAGTCAATATACCCCACATTTAGATAAAAACATCAAAATTTTCAAAAATCAAATTTTTATGTATCTAGATACTTCTCAATGCGCTGATTCCAAATTTTAAAACAGCAGGTCGATATCTCTTTTCGTTCTCGAGATATTTAGATTCAAAGTTTTGCTTAAAACTGCCCAATTTTGGGTAATAACCCAAAAATGGGTCGAGATATGAATTTGGCGACATCACCATTCGATTCTACGAATCGTGTTGTCGCCAAATTCATATCTCGACCCATTTTTGGGTTATTACCCAAAATTGGGCAGTTTTGAGCAAAACTTTGAATTTAAATATCTCGAGAACGAAAAGAGATATCGACCTGCGGTTTCAAAATTTGGAATCAGCGTATTGAGAAGTATCTAGATACATAAATTAGATTTTTATAAATTTTCAAGTTTTTATCTAAATGTGGGGTATATTGACTTTGGGGCAATAATTCAAAAATGGGTAGATATATAAACTTGGTAGTAATATTATTTGATTGTAAAGAGAATGTTACGTAAGTGTACGCATTTTTAGAGCAGTTGTATATGAGTATACATTATATTCATGTTACAATTTTGCTAGATATATAGAATCTTTTCCAATGAACTTTTGGTATGGGATTTGTACAAAATACATCAAATTAACGGAAGGTATTGTTCATTAAAAACAAAATGTAACCTTCCTTTGCATTCACAAACACCTTTTTTGAAATCATAATTCGAAAATGCTCTCATGTTAATCCTTTATTTTCACTCACAGTGATAATTACAAAAATGTTTAATTAAGTTATAACTATATTAACTTTTGCAACTTAATTTCAAATGAGCGAACTAAAATAGTAGTGTACGGCCTACCTGATTTATTAAGTCGAAATCTTTCTAGCGTGATCTTCGTAAATACGGAAGCAGCCTTTTTACATTATCAATTAAATAATCAATCAAACATCGTTTATTCCATTTCCTTGATTATTTCACAAAATGACGTATTATATGACGTAGGTTTATAATTTGCATTTAACCATCAACATATAAAAAGCAAGTTGTTTTATTTATTTTAGTATAAAAAAAATCAAGAAATGTTTACGCATTAAATAATTTTCGTCCTCTCATCACTTGCCAAAAACTTGTTTAGCGATCCAGAGTGCTATGTCTATGATCTTTAGTCAGGTACGAGTATTTCCCTAGCGTTAGACACTCTTCTTGAAGAGTTATTTTAACATTTTGTAGAATTGACTTCACACCTTCGTATGACAAACACACTCTTGGTGACAACTTTTGTCTATTGTCCGCGACGTTATTTTCAGAATTAACACACTTTTGCACAGTTCGTTGTCGCCGAAAAAAAAAAGAATATTAATTTGTAGAAAAGATCAAAGCAGGCACAAGAAAAGTTTTGCTTTCAAAATCCAGTGGAAAAGTTTCTGGGTTTGTTGATAGAAATACGATTTATTTTTTGCAAACAAGAGGTGAAATTTAATATTTGAAATGAAGCATGAAATGTAGGTCAGCAGGGAGATATTTAGGGTAAGAATGTGAATGAGAGCTTATTTCTCCTTCTAACGTTTTGGGATGCAAGCTCCATTGATTAAGTTTATTGTGCGTGATATTTATAGCTGTATATATCACTATTTGTCGCATATTTATTGTTAAACAGTCGTTAGGGACAATTTAGTAACAGAAATGTCAACATGTTTATATTTTACGTCAAATTAATTTATACTACGACATTTTCATATACGTGTTTGACTAAAATGAGACAAATAATTATTATGTTTATTATTAATTTATAACTAAAATTTATTTAAAAGTTGTGGGCGAATTTAAATGCCATTTTTTGATGTGAAAAGATCCTGAATTTTACTTCCGGTTTCTCCAAAAACGATATTATCGTTGAATTTTTAAATGGAATGGTATATATTTTATATGCAACCGGACGCGAAATAACCATTTCGCAGACCCAATACAGGCTAATATATTACTAGTGTAAAAAAAATAATCTGTTGTATCTAATACAATACCTCTCGTCATTTCCCATTTTCATTTTGTTATATATATATATATATATATATATATATATATATATATATATATATATATATATATATACAGTGTGTTAATTAAAAACCTGGCCATAGGCGTTTAACATGGGAAAATAGTTTTTCTTTGCGCAAAAGTCCCCAATTAATTTTAGACAAAAATGTTTCAAATAAATGTTGTAGATATTAATATTGTACGCCTAAATCACTAAACAGATTTAATTTTACACGTTTAGTAACTTGTAAAATCTAATTTGAAATTGTAGAAATATTGCTCATTTGTAGGGATACCCATGAAATTGAAACAAAATTACAAAGAAATTCATATCGTTCGAACTGTCAGAAATTTAATTTTATAGATTACAGAATGTGAAAAAATAATAATATGTTATTTAAGTGTTAGATTTTAAAAATAATACCTGTGTAGTGACTTAGGTGCAGAATTGAATTATCTTCAACTTTTAATTGAAAACTGAATTTCTGACAGTTCAAACGATACGCATTTCTTTGTAACTTTGTTTCAATTTCATGGGTACCGCTAGAAATGAGCAATATTTTTATACAATTTCAAATTGGATTTTACAAGTTACCAAACGTGCAAAATTAAAACTGTTTACTGATTTAGGCGTAGAATATAATTATCTACAACATGTATTTGAAACATTTTGTCTAAAATTAATTGGGGACTTTTGCGCAAAGAAAAACTGTTTTCTCAGGTTAAACGCCTATGGCCAGATTTTGAATTAACACACTATATATATACAGGGTGGGCAACGAAACGCGAAACATGAGTTTAACATAGGATTTTAAAAATGTGCGGAAATTGTCTCTTCTGTACATTAGAGCAAAAGTACAGGAATGAAAAGTTGTTTAGAATATAATATTTGTAGCACTAGATATTTAGAAAATAAAATATGACATTTTTGCCAAAAATCAGATAGCAATGAGAATAAAAAACAAATAAAACAAAAAAAAAACATTCAATTAAGATCATAATACTTAAATATTTAATGTTGAATTATAACAATGCAAACACAGTGATTACAACAAAAAGATTAATAATACTGAACTGAACTAACATTTCAGTTCATATTGAAAAATGGCAAATTATCCTACAATTTATGTCAAATACTTAATAATAAAATAAATCACAAATTCTTCTGTAGTGAACAAATCCATTTTATAATGCACAAACGCACTATAATAATGTAGACACAATAATTAAAACAATTAACATCAATAACACTAAAATGAACTTTGTTCAATTTGTTTTATTTTCATGGTTATTTGATTTTTGACAAAAATGTCACATTTTATTTTCTAAATATCTAGTGTTACAGATATGCTACTGCATTAAATGAAGATCTTTTTAAAAGTTAAAATTAATTCTAAACAACTTTTCATTCTTGTATTTTGTATCTCATTTAAATTATTTCCATATTTTAATATCGTGTACATTTTAATTAAGAAAATAGCCAATAAAATCGCGGGCGTTGTAGGTATTGATCTAGAAAGTAATCTGACAAAGATAAAAGATTTATTATAGGTATAAACTGTGAAGTTAGCACCGAAAACTAATTTTCCAAACGGTGCAACGTAGTTTCGGCCTTGACCCACTGTACAAAATATAGCTGGTCGTTAATTTTCAATTTAATTCCATTATTTATCAGATTTCTGTTAAACTGTACGTGGTGGTCATTTACTACCGAAAGTATTTCGTTTTAAACTGATTTTTTGATATTAATTTGATTTAATTTCGGATTAATAATTAATATTCTATATGATTTTAATTTAGAATTTCTAAACCTATGTGTGGGTAGAAATTACTTTGTTTCTAGACGGGAATTTGTCGTATTTCATTTGTAATTAATTAAATTTTAATTATTATATATTTATATTATTTTGACAGTTCAATGAGCCTGTTTCACATTTTTCAAAAACTATTTTAAATAAAAGTTTATGGAATGATTTTCTTAGTAATAATTTTTATTTTAATAATTTGTTGTTATTTGTGGAAATAATTAAATAAAAAGATTGGCGTCCTGAAAAACTACCCCCCACTCCTGTGACGTAGAAGCACATACATTACATCATTAATAGCCAATAGAAAAATAGTTTTTCCATCACCTACGTTTATTCATATTATTTATATAAATAAACGTAGGCTAAAGTTTGTCACATGTCAATAACAAAATCTTTTAATTTCACATTTGACGCTGACATTGCTCATTGTAAATGAATAATAAAGTAATAATGGCTAATTCAAATTATACTCAAGCTAAATCGGACAATTAACCGAAGGACGATAGCTGGATGATAGCTGAATTTATATCAGAACGATTGTTTTACTGCTACCGAAATAAGGGGTGTTAAAGAGTTGAGGTAAAATAAAACATAAAAACTGAATTTATTATATAAATTGATAATATATTTTACTTTAAAGTTCTGGTCGTGATTCTTATTTGACACTTGTTTGACAACTTTGACAATACACTTGACACCTTAGAACCGCTGAAGATGTATGTACTCTGACGTCACATTCTGTTTCAGATCACGTGACTTGTTCAAAATTTTATCCAAATTTCAAAAATTAATTGTAAAATATCTAAAGGATATTTCGTGATATTTGCAAATTTGAGGCTCTTTAAAGAACAATATCTTTTCAAATTTAATACTTAGAAGTCATATAAAAATTCTTGCAACAGCTCTATTGTCCAACATAGATTTATAGGTTGCAATGTACAATTTTTTAGATTTCGTTGGTAATAAGTTTAGAACAGTTACAGAAGCTGCACCAAAAATTTCTTGGAGTTCTTCCGAGGTTTTTTTGTGCCAGATTCTAGGTATTCTATTTTATATAAAAACGCGTAGAAATAAAAATTCTCAAAATAAAATTGGAGAAAATTCAACTTAGTTTAAAACAAAAGCATGTGTTGTCAAAATATGAATCTTAAAGACTACTAATTTCTTAAATTCATTACAATGTCAACTCTGTTACAAATTGTTAATTCTCAAAAAAATGGATTTCTGTTATGTTTTTACTGGTGGTGTAGTATTTTACGCATTTTTAAGTCGTCGCAACAACTTTATCTTTTAGTTTCTTTAATGTAGTGACACTTTAAATACGTCAACTACAATAAGTTTTAAATTTTTAAATCTAAAACAAAACTGCATACAAAGAGCTCTTCAGTCGAGACAGCCAACTGTTTACCAGTTTACAATGCAAGCTTTTACAGATAATTCCACTTGACATTAAACAAGTGAGTGAGCATTTTTTCACAACTCTTCAAAATTCATAAAAATAAAAATGTCAGACTGAGTGGCAGCTCACTTTTAGGAATAATTAACAAAGCTTTACAGGAAAAATGCCATGTACAATAATCGTTAGTGAGCAATCGCGTTTTATTTTCTACGAATATAGCAAATTTATTGTTTACAAAGAAAGCTATTCCATCGCAAACAACGTGTCTTCACTCTTCACCACTTGTGAATCTTATTGTTATTAGTAGGCATGCGCATTCCTTATAAGAATATAATGTAAAACCGCGCTTTATAAAAGAGCTTTTATGATAAAAGTGTGCTCGTAGTACGGGCCAATGTTATTATAATGTTACAAAAGTTGTTTTTAACGTTAAGTAACTAATTATATTTTACCTTCTGTCCCTTTTAGGTAAGGAAGGTATTGTCTTTGGTCAAAAAATTCATTGGTAAGTTTTTCATGAATAGGCAAGTTTTAGGGTCCTTAGAATATGATTTTATTAGTTTTGCGATGATGTCTGTGTATGTGTGTGTGTGTGTGTGTGTGATAAAAATTTATCCAACACTACAGTTCTAAAAATTATAATTCTTTCGTATTCCTTTTCTTTACATCCATATGAAGAGCTGATTAGATTTTGGTTATAATTGGTCAACCAGATGTACCCATATTTGAAGTTTTTAACAGTTTTTCTTGAAAAAACGTAGTTAAATATCATTTTCTGACATTTTATGTTTTTATAAAAATGAAAGAATATTTTGTCTATACGGTTTGATTGACATTTTTCTTCATATTCAATAGATATGGAGTTAAGAATTACAAAGAGATTAACTTTCATAAATCAGCCATCTATGTAATAACAATGAAAATGTTGATATATTCAAATAATTCTAATTGACAGATGTTAGAGTCAAGTACAATTTATATAGTTTATGTTCGTGTTACAATTTTTCTGAATATATGCAATCTTTTCCAAGGAACTTTTGGTATGGGATTTGTACAAAATACATAGAATTGACGAAAGGTAATGATACTGGCCACATCAATTTTTTTATAACATTATGAAATAACGTAACATTTTTACCTTCCGTCACCTTGAGGTAAGGAAGGTATTGTCTTTGGTCAAAAAATTCGTTGGTGAGTTTTTAGTGAATAAGCACGTTTTAAGGTCCCTAGAATTTACTATTTTTCAGATGACGTCTGTATGTATGTGTGTGTGTGTCAGTGTGTGACAAATTTTTCTCCGACGATAACTCCAATACTGCAATTCTAAAAATTATAATTTTTTCGTAATCCTGCTCTTTGCAGCCATGTGAAGAGCTGATTAGATTTTGGTTATAATTGATCTACCGGAAATACCCTTATTTGAAGTTTTTAACAGTATTTCTTGAAAAAACGCAGTTAAATATCATTTTTCGACATTTTGTGATTATTAATATGAAAGAATATCTTATTTTCTATACGGTTTGATTATACATTTTCCTTCAGATTCAATACATATAAAGTTATCGAGACATTAAGAGAGATTAACTTTCAAAATTTAGTCAGCTTTGCTAAAATTATGGAAACGGGAGATATATTCAAAAAATTTTAATTGACAGTTGTCAGTGTCAAATGCAAAACCAAAGTTGAAAGTATAGGGTCAGAAAGTTATATATGAATGTGATAGAGTGTCCTTCGCAAGTGACTTGCAGTTGCAGACTCGCCTCAAGATTGGAATTTTCAATGCCAGAAGTACAAGAAAGGCCAAAGAGAAATGGAAGGACTGTGTAGATATGAGAGAGGAAGAATTATGTGAAGAAGGTGCGTTGGACAGGAATGAGTAAAAGAGAAGAGTAAGAAACAGCGACCCCTAATAAAATAGGGAAAGGAACTTTCGGTATGGAATTTGTAAAAAATAGTGTGTTGGTGTTAAAATTTTACAGGATATACAGCATCTTTTTCAAGGAACTTTTGGTATGGGATATGTACAAAATACATCGAATTAACGGAAGGTTTTGTGCTGGCCACAACAGATTTTTTTAGCTTTATTCCATCCCCCTGTTATGTTCCCAGAATATGTGCCATTATTTTGGCAAAATATAAATGCTCTTCTCTCCAAAATTTTATAGAAAAACACTGACGTTTTATGTTTTCGCGTGAACGACCGGCACTTGTTCAAATTGTCAAATTTTCATCTTTTTTCATCGGTGATTTAGCGGAGATTCCCGAAGTCTGACAGGAGTTGAACCCCGGCCAAAAGACGTACTCGATTCTTAGAACACAACCACTGTATTAAGATGATCTTCCTTCACGATAAATGGTGTATATAAATAAATAGATCATCACGCCTTTCTCCACTTACACGTCTGCAGAATTAGACTATGTAACTGATATATTTACACATTATGTGTAACTTCAAAGATAAATAATTGTGTAATCCGCGCAAAATGGAGGAAAAGACCTACTTCCGACTAATAATAGTATGTCATAGCCAAAAATTACTGTCAAACAATTAGTCACGGCTGAAATTATAAATCATCTGTTTACAAGTCGTGAAAAATTAAAAATAACTAGAAAGTAATAGTTTGAGACTACTTTTCAAATCTGTTATTAATTAACAAGTACCCGGAAGTACAGCGGAATACGACAAATTATAATTAAATTAAAACAAGTTGGGAAAACATATATTGATGCCCTACAATATTTATTTTCAATCAACCACGAAACTTTTTATGTTATTGTGGTTCTTCTTGATTACTACAAGATTGAATCCATGTTTACCTAGATGATTAATTTTTAGAAAACTGAGAGGATTTTTTTATGCATAAAAATTAATTAACCCTTAATTAAAATTGACAAATTTATTTTTCGATGCAATCGCCAAAACATATTTCCTGTATCGGGTGGTGTTGATTAGGGGCGAACATAGATATTAAAAAGCCTTTGTTTGTAATAATGGGACGAAATGAATTATTCTTTTTACCTCTCGCTAAAATTCGCATGTCCAGTTTTTAGTGGATAAGCACGTTTTAAGGTCCCTATAATCCGATTATACCATTTTTACGATGATGTCCGTGTGTGTGTCGATGTCTGGATGTTAGAACCACGGTTTCTCGAATACTATACGACTTAACAAATATTTAACTGCAGTTTCCTCAATCTGACAATCCTAGGAAGAGTTGATTAGATTTTGGTAACAATTGGACAACCGGAAATAATAGTTTCTTTAGAAAAATCTTCTAAATATTATTTTTCGAAAATTTCTGTTATTACTACGAGCCCCTTCTCACTTCAGTTGGCCCACTTGTTAAAAATTCATTTATGCTGACTTAACTAATAGAATTTTTAATAATACTAAAATGAATCATTACTATTTATTTAAAATGTAAATTTTCTGCATTATAGCGTAATTTTAAATTCAATTTTTAGCTCCAGATTAAAAATTTAATGGTATAACTTTAACACAAATCAAATATATTAATTACATATTATTTATCAATATTGAATAACGTCGCTTTTTAATGTAAATTGTTACTGTAAATCTTTTAGACATTTTATTTAATAAAACCTTATAATTTTACGACTTTAATTCGTTTAATTTTTCAGTTTTTCTTGAATTGTTGCTAAAACTAAGTATTATTTCATTTAAACAGTAAAATATTTTAGGAAACATATCTTGATATATCGGTAAAGCGACAAAATATTAATAAAAATTGGTGATACTTTATGTTAGTTATTATTTGTGTCATATATTAACTAAATAAAATTAAATTAAGCGGATTGGGCCAAATGATGTGAGAAGGGGCTCGTATTATTGAAGAACATAAAATTCTACATCTGATACATTTAAAATTTTTGTTATATCTTGTATAGATTTAGAGATAAAGGCACTGTAATATATAGAATAATCTAATCGCAGACGCAGAGGCCAAGGCACAAAGGAAACCAGATGACAAATTCAAAAGTTTGTAAATGATAAATTTTTAGTGACATTCTGAAAGCTTTTTCTGGGAAGAACATTTAATCTTTCTTATTGTTTTATTAATTGAATATTTAAAATTGTAGGTAAAATGCATAAGAAATACCGCCAAACTTGCTAATGAATTGGAAGAATCTCTGACATTTAGGAACTTCCTCATACAATGAAAAATAGATATAATTAGAATTGTATGTGTGCAGAAGACATGTTAAATACAATAAAAACAATATTTGGGTAAAGTTCTGTATTTTTTTTTGTTATAAAACGGCGGTTCGATAGCGAAGTGCAATACAATACTTATATAACATAAAATGGAAATGGCGAGAGGTATTGTGCTGGCCACAACAGATTTTTTGTTATAAAATGACGGTTCGATAGCAAAGTGCAATACAATACTTATTTAGCCTAATATGGAAATGGCGAGAGGTATTGTGCTGGCCACAACAGATTTTTTTTATTTTGTTCTGTATTATTAATTAACTAATTTACTGAACACTATCAGATTACAAATAATGTATATTTGTTTGGATACAAATACAATAAACAAAATTAATTGCAGAGTAGCTACGAGTAGTAATACATTGGTGCGGTCGTTCATTGATATATTTGTCTATAATTAATGACCACAATATCCCACTCATATGTAACAAATTTTCCATTGTAAACATGAACTAATTCAACTACGAGTAGTATGTTGAAAACATTCCATTATATTTTGATCCTCCTTAACATCTTCGAACGATGTGTTTTTGTTTGATTTGAAGATCGACAACGAATTTCCTCTCGGGATTCGAGGAAATGTACGTGACTTGTTCATATTTGGAGAACGCAGAATCAAAACACCGTAGCTTTGTTTACAATAACCTGAAATTCGTTTATACTAACACCGGAGTACTCTGAATTTTCATCCAGTCATCTTTGCAAAACAAACGCCAACGTATACTCACACTTCACACAGCACGTTTCCAGAATCTAACAAAACACTACAGAAATCATCAACAATGGAAGATGTAATACATTTTTTAAAAATAGCAAAAGAATATGTTTATACTAGTTCTTGTAATTCTTATTTTGAACATTGAGTAGAAATTATTACTCCTCTTTTCAATAATGATTCGTACGATTTTTAAACTAGGAGGAGTAAATTCAAAAGTATAATTATAGCATTAAAAAAACCCGAAAAATATTTACAATAAATAAATAATCGATTTTTCCGTGTTTCAAAATCAATAATAGCTTTGTTCGATGACATGTACTAGGCCGCCCTAGTGTTAACTTTTTTACACTAACATGTTTTATGAGAAACAGGCAGCTTCTGGCAGGCTGTTCGATGACAAAAATTTTAAGAACTAGTGCCCACGTTTCTGACCTGACTCGCGAGGTGGTGTAGAAAGTGCAGAGTAGGAGTGGGGGTAACTAAATGTTGTTCTATCCTATCTACACATCAGTTTATTAACCTAAAATTTTACACATTGAGAAAATAAAGTAATGAATTCAGATATAGTATATTCTCTTTGTTTTGTTATACAAAGAATTAATTAATATATCTGTCTCTGAATCTGATGAAGAATCAAGTGATGATTGATCTTCGTCAGAATCGTTTATTAGTTCTTTAAAACAGACATTTCTAGAGTCACTTCTTTGCAGCTTTATGATATGACTGTGTTTATAAACAACCTAACCTTTTACACCTTTGGCTACGCTTGGCTTGATTACTCACAGCTGAGCAAACTTGCCCAAATATACACTAGTGTGTTTTATGAAACCACAAGAATTAGACTGTACTAGTGTACACTACACTGCACTGCACTGCACTATTCTGCTCTGCACTTCAAGCACTTCTCATCGAACAGAGCTAATAAAACATCGTATAATTAGTTTTTACTTGAACAAGTGTAACATATTTTAACATTTTGTTGAAGGGATAACTTTTTGAGTCATATAAATATGCCCTATTTCTTTTACTCAGAGCATCGAACCCGCCAAAAACTGGGTTCGGTTCAGATTTAGCTTAATTTGTTTTTTGAGAGATGGGTTCGTTCGCTTTTTAGGTTCAAGTATTAATAAAATTTGCGGTTTCCTTCCGGGTTCATGTTCGGTTCGACCTAATGAAATTTGAATTAATGTTTTTTGAATAACAATCTGTAAAAAAAAAAAATTTTAAATGCGAGCCGGAATTAATAATGTAACACAATTTCACAAACAGTCAACACAGGCAGCAACGCAGATCACCTGTATTAAGATTACGTTTGCGGTTTTGAACTGAAAATGAACTAGAACCGGAACTGAACCTTGAACCCAAATTTTAATACCCGGTTGGGTTTAGACTCGGGTTCTATTGAAAACTGTATCTGAGGTTTGGTTTGGGGTTTGGGTTAGCTAAAATATTACGGTTTGGTTACGGTTATGGTTCGGTTCAGTTTCGGCTACGATGCCCTGCTTTTACTACCAAAATACTATAATTCAAAGTTTTATAAATAGCAGTAGCAGTTAATTATCATATTTTTCAATCAAGCTATTCTAGGTATCTAGATACATAATAGTATATTATACACCAAGGTTGTGAAGAATATGATTATTGACCGAGCGAAAAGATTATAATCCCGAGGGAACCGAGGCATTATAATCCGCGAGGGCAATAATGCTCTTCATAACCGTGGTATATATACTATTTTTTTCACTACTAGCACGTATTTTTAATAATTATTTATGAAATTAATCCCACCATAACGTCATTTTACTTTTAAATGTGATGGCACAATTGATGCATAGTTGGCCTAGTAAAATTGTTTATTAAAACAAAAACTAAAATTTTATCATTTCATTGTGACACTTTTATAAAATTAATCCGAATTTTTAATATTGAATTAAGCTATTTAAACAACCATTTCAATGCATAAAATATTAATAAATAAAGTCTCTTGGTTATACTTAAACTTGCTATAAACATTTCCGATTTAAAACTGTCACAGAATTATCAAAAAATGTAAATTTATTCATTATGAATTTATTATCGGTTAATAATGAAAAATTATATACCGGTAACCATGGACGGGATGAGAAATTCAATTTCACGGCACTCTATTCGGTCAATAAAGTACCTCTGTGTAGCTAGTAGTGAAAAAAATATTTTATAATGTGTACGGTAGTGTCCGGAAAATTCTTTGTTGAAAATGTAGTCGTAATTTGGTAAGAATGTAACAAAACAATTAGAAGGTCGAACTTTGGACTTCCGTTATCTTAACTATATACAATGTAACACAACAGTTTAGCAGCTAAAGATCTGTTGCCGTCATCAGGTGTACTGATACTACTACCTAATTCCTTTAATTAATTAATTAATTAATCAATCAGTCTACATAAACTGGATAGTGAATCTCTCCCTACCCACACTACCATAGAGATTCTGCCCTTTTCAGTGTTTGTATGTTGCATGGAGCTTACAGCTTCGTAACCGGATGGGTATTAACCGCAAACATGAGTTGTATTCGTTCCAAGGACATCTTCAACTTCATCATGTAATAATTTCTGAAAAGTGAGCGGTGGCGGATTTTCTGTTGCTGGTTTCCTTGTTACAGTCATAAACGGCACACAACAAGAGAAGAAACTGTTAAATTAAGATGGAAAACCACCACCAAATTCTCAGAGTCGGAGATTGAAACAACTAAGGCAAACTCCAAATTATGCTTCCCAATTTTTTATTAACAATTAATTAATTGTTGTCACGCAAGGTGTCTTGTTGCTCCACGAAAATGCACCAGCCCACAAGTCAATATTTTTCAATAGCTGCCGTAGAAAATTGACCATCCGCCTTATAGTCCAGATCTAATCCTCTGTGACTATTTTTTGTTTTCAAATTCCGAAAAAACATTAAGGTAAAAAATTAGGAACGATAACGATCTTACAGCGGCTGTAACGAGTAAGGTGAGGTTAGTTTGGTAACATTTAAATGGTTCTGCGAGTTTCAAATGGTTTAAATAAAAAATAGTTGTTGTATTTTAAACTAATTATAAAATATTTTGATGTATTTTATATTTAATTGATCTATTAAAATGCTAATAAGTATTATTTCTATAGACATCGCATAATGTATCACCTAAAAAAGTTGTTACATTTTAACAAAGGTAAGGGTTTAATATATTTTACATTTGAATCCTGTGGAATTTAAATTTCCATTGATTACAACAATCAATAGTATCTTTGTTGTAATCAACAATTTTGCAATTATTGTAAGCAAAAGAACAATGCCAGAAAACTATGCATTTGAGAGGATATTTCTTTTACTTTCTTCTACTAATGCTGCAATTCTGACCAAATCTGTAAGTCTTACAGATCTGTAAATCTGTAAAAAACTGACAATAACGCATCTATTTTTGTTGATAAATATATAGTTATACATAAGAGTTGCAGCTTTCGTTGCGATTTTGTTCATTTTTTACAGATTTACAAATCTGTAAGACTTACAGATTTGTTCAGAATTGCGGCATAAATTTTAATAGTAAATCAGGGAAATTCAATATCGGCAGAACCGAAAAATGAAGTTTTCTCACTAAGATTTCAGAATTATAAATCAAGCAATTAATTCTTCGCAAAATTCATTGCAAGATTCTTTAGCAATCAATATTTTTGAGCTATAATAAATATTCTTTGTTGCAATGAACACTTTTCCAGTTATTATTTCAATATAAAATGATGTAATACGTGTTATCAAAAGTAAGGGGCCTATATTAAAAAATAAATTTTTGTTGCTGTCCTAATCTTTCCTTTTCATGCCTAGTCCGGGAATATTTAAACGATCTCTCGTAGGTTAAATAACAAAGGACCTAGATTTGATCCCTGAGGAACTCCAGATGTGGCAATAAATGGTTATGAAGTTTTCTCTATTTCGTCGCTTATTTTCTGTTTCCGCTGTTGAAAAACTATTTCTTTCATAATATTTTTCCTGTTTTACCCAACTGTTAATCTGTATTTATCTTTACCTCCTCTTTTAACATTCTTCCAATATTTCCATTTCATATCCTGGTTTCACTTCCACTAATCCTTCCTCAGTCCACTTTTCCACCGTCTGTGGTTTTCTCGCTACAGTTACTATCAGTCTGACGTCACACCGTCGCGACGCTCCTATAAATACAGGCCGCTGATCGCCGCCGGTTAGTCTGGCGAACTCCGCCGTTGAATCTAAAGCTCTATCGGTTTGCGCAGCCACCCTATCCGGGTAGCAGCAGTCGATACTACCGCCACCACGCGCCACCCACGCTAACCACCTCTAGTGATTTTCCCCGTCTACACATCTAGTTACCACTGACTGTTCGTTTCTTGTTTTGTTCGTACGCTAATACGGGTTCATGAGTCGAATTCATTGGGATTTTTTGGATAAGGACAGCGCCAAAATGTTGGTCAGGTAAGAGGTCAAATATTTGCTTTTCATTGGTTTTAATTACTAGAGGTATAAATAGTTTCATTGATGTTGCAAACTAATGGAAATTGAATGAGAGAATGGAGCGATTTATATTTAATTATTTGAGAGAGATGAATCTATAAATAGTTATACGAATATAGAATATTTAGCCTAATTTAACATCGAATCAATAATAGCAAAAGTAAAATTGTTTTAGAGATTAATTGAAAAAGTGGAACAATGGTACAATATATATTGAAGAAAAATTTAGTGGGTGTATCAGTGGAAGGGTTTTGGGCTTTAGTTTTGGTACATTCTTACAAAATCTGTCAAGCTTTTGTATAATTAGTTTTACACTTCCCCAGGACAGTTTTAGTGAAGTTATTTGAAAGTCATTGATTTACATAAAAAATGGAAGAATTTTGACATAAATTCAGATAAAATTTACAAAAGTTTGTGAGTAAAAATGTTGCTAAAAACTATTGAATCTGAAATTCTACTTTAATTTGTATCATTATTCAAATGATGAGTCAATGTTTATTAAATGAAAAAGACGACGTTTCGGTCGTGGTTACGACCATTTTTACTGTTGACTTGAAAATGATCGTAACCCCGACTGAAACGTTGTCTTTTTGTTTTAATAAACATTTACTCATCGTTTGAAAGTTTTCTTTATCAAAGAATCCTAAATACTTCATTATTTGCTTTAGAAGAAAACAGTGCGGTAATAAAGCACTTAACGAAACCCAAATTAATTTGTTTAAACATCAAGGTTGCTAATGTTATAAAACACTTGTAACATTTATTATCTAAAAAAATATGAATTGTTATTTTGTAAATCTAACTAATATTTGTAAAAATTGCCTTTATCCCATTACCACTATAAATACTGTATTACCAAAAATTAATTCTGAAATTTAATAGATACGTTTTATCTAATGCAAGGTGAAATTATATTCTTTTATATATTTTTAATACATTTTGGTGTTTACAAAATGCAATTGTGAATTTTTAATAATTTAATGAAATAAAATGTCCATTATATCAAAAAAAAAATCTGTTGTGGCCAGCACAAAACCTTCCGTCAATTCGATGTATTTTGTACATATCCCATACCAAAAGTTCCTTGAAAAAGATGCTGTATATCCTGTAAAATTTTAACACCAACACACTATTTTTTACAAATTCCATACCGAAAGTTCCTTTCCCTATTTTATTAGGGGTCGCTGTTTCTTACTTTTCTCTTTTACTCATTTCTCTCCAAGGCATCTTCTTCACATAATTCTTCCTCTCTCATATCTACACAGTCCTTCCATTTCTCTTTGGCCTTTCTTGTACTTCTGGCATTGAAAATTCCAATCTTGAGGCGAGTGTGCAACTGCAAGTCACTTGCGAGGGACACTCTATCACATTCACATAACTTTCTGACCCTATACTTTCAACTATGGTTTTGCATTTGACACTGACATCTGTCAACTAAAATTTTTTGAATATATCTGCTTTTTCCATAATTTTAGCAAAGCTGACTAATTTTTGAAAGTTAATCTCTCTTAATGTCTCTATAACTCTATATGTATTGAATCTGAAGGAAAATGTATAATAAAACCGTATAGAGAAAAAGATATTCTTTCATATTGATAATCACAAAATGTCGAAAAATGATATTTAACTGCGTTTTTTCAAGAAAAACTGCTAAAAACTTCAAATAAGAATATTTCCTGTGAATCAATGATAACGAAAATCTAATCAGCTTTTCATATGGATGTAAAGAAGAGGAATACGAAAGAATTATAATTTTTAGAATTGTAGTATTGAAGTTATCGTCGGAGAAAAATTTGTCACACACGGACACACACACATACAGACATCATCTTAAAAACAGTAAATTCGTATAGTAGGGACTCTAAAACGTGCTTATTCATTAAAAACTGACCACCGAATTTTTTGACCAAAGACAATACCTTCGTTATCTAAAGGTGACGGACGGTAAAAAGAAAAATTGTCATGAAATAAATTAGATTTTTTTTTCTTTAATAAAAGATCAAAGAAAATTTTTGAACCTACCGTGCTTAATAACCAGCGTTTAACAATATCAAGAATTAAATGTCTCGATTATTAACACATTTGAAAGTTAAAAAACTTTTCATTTCATAAAAATTATGGCAATTTAGTTAAGACCTTTGATTTCCAGTTTCTAATAAATTTATTTAACTGAGTAGATGGAAATGAGCTTAAATCAAATCAATATGTGACCAAATATTGCATTTACTAATTGATCCTTTCATTCATTGCAAATGCAAGAAACCATCTAACCTTATTAGAAGTTAGCCGCGTCTTTTAGAATAATCAATATCCCCATTCTTGTTTACTTGCTGGTCTGCAGAAAATCCGAATTTGCAGAGAAGAGCGAATAGCAAGAAGCAATTACTGATAAGGCCGCACGTCAGGCTTGCTATCGCCAGGATAACGACTTAAAAGCATCTAATTTTAGTCCTGCACCTCGCAATTACACCAGCTTGAGAAAATTGCATGCGAAGCTCCTAAGTTGAAGGGTTAATGAGTTTATAAACGGGCTTGTTTATCAAACATGAAATGAGATAGCTAATCGTTACAGCTAAAGATGGTCGTATAATCTTTCAAATTTAATAAAGTTTTCAAAAATAAATTAAGGAGGGCACTCCTCATAATTAAATCATTTAAATTTTAATTGATGGAAACGTTAATCGGTTGGGAGTTTATAATTATTCGAATATGCAATCGTTCACACTATTATTTATTAATATACACCAATATTTATGTCATTACAATGACTATCTTCGGGGTTAATCAATACATACATAAAATCACGCGTGTCTTACTTAGTGGGTTATCAAAAACCGGAAACGATAGTAACAACAATAAGAAAAAAGATAAGAATAAGAGCTCTACTGACTCCACTTCACTCTTTAACAACATCATCGCATTCATACATAAGAATTCAGCTGAATTACTCCATTCTATAAGAACATTCTTGCTAATCATACATCCTCTTATAACAATACTTACGAAAGAATCATCCTTCGCCACACATTCCTATCCACGCACACTTTTTTTCGCCTCACATTCATAGTCGTGTTCATACATGCTCTTCTTCTCTTTCCACTCGGAAACTTACGCTCCTTCAAAACACTACCAATCACATCTATCCAGTTACACACTGGACGGCCACGCAATCGAACACTCTCAACTAGTGTTTCACAAGACAACACTTTTATATTAATGAGACCGACATATTAGATTCTTGTTAATATTAGTAAATCTAAAGTGGTACTTTACTTGAAGCTCTGAACTGATTTCCTTGAAAAAATATATTAAAATATGATAAAAAAAAAACTTCTCAAATTTGGTATACTCGTATATGATTGAAAACAACGTTAGATTTTGAGTATATATGATAAGTCGGATGTGGTTCTTAACAAAGAACTCTTAGCAGACTTTAAAAAAAAAACTTGATAAAATATAATACAAAATTTCTTATTAAAGACTTTTCTATTTATTGGAACAACAAATTAGATTTTATTTACAAACGATAAAGTGATATTTAACTCCAAGCTCATTGCAATTTTAAACATCGAATTAGCGGGAGGTCATGTGCTGGTCATATCAGATTTTTTATCTCTAAATCTATAGAAGATATAATAAGAAAATTTAAATCAGATTGAGTACTTAATGCTCTTTATTATTTTTTGTACTATAAATTTTCAAAATATAATATTTAGAATATTTTTTAAGAAACTACTACTTCCGGTTGTCAATTGTTACCAAAATCTTTTTAGCTTTTCTGATTAATGTCAGCTTAGCTAGAGGTAAAACCTATAATAAAATGTTGATATATTGAATTATAATATAATATTGCAAGAGTGCAAGAATGCAAAATACTAAAAAATCTTGCTATTCTTGTACTTTTCTTGCAACGCAGATTCTTGTCTTGTCTTGCAACGAACTATATAACCCTTGTCTTGTTATTGTCTTGCATTTTATGCAAGAACAAGACAAGAACAAGAAAAATGCAAGACTCTTGTGAAACACTACTCTCAACTTTACCAACTTATATGCGTTTTACAAGTCGTTCACTCGTCATTATCTCTACATGACCAAACCATCTCAACTGATTCACTCCAACTCTCTTAACAACATTTCATTCTTCATTCTTCATACACCAAATTATTCCTCACGCGATCCCGTCTTGTATACCCACAAACACAATGTCATTTAAATTTTAAATGCAAAGCGATCTATGAAACATTTGTTATTTATTTATTAAATAAAAATTTGTGGTACAATTTTTCTAACAGAGTTTATGGAATTGTTTTTTTTTTCGATTAAAAGAGACAAGCATTTTTGAATTTCCTGAAAGAAAATTTGAAAAGATACAGAATATAAAAATTTTAGATGAGTCACAAATAAATTGGCACAAACCCTGCACAATCATTTGACGTCAAGCATTCCTGTTTAAAGCCAAAACACCACCCTCGTTTCGATAAATGAAATACACAATGAGTAATGTATCAATTTCTGGATTGGCAAGCTGTTTTTACCAAATTTTGGTAATCAACAAAATATTTAACTTTGCAATTTATTCAATACGAACCCAAACTCGTAATAGTTCGGCCGGTTTACATTTTCACTAAACGAAATATAAAACCTATGAAATTTCTAAAAAATTATTTCCACTAAATTTTAAAATATAGATTTTAAACTTCCAAAAACTAAATATGTTATTCAAGTGTTTCTTAATTTAATATTGGGTTAGATCACCTTTATTAGTAACACCATCTTTAATTCTATTAGTTATTGTATCCCTAAGCCATGCAAATTGTTCTGTGAGTAGTCTTGCAAGGTAGGTTTTACCTTAGACCAGGAATAGAGAAGAGGCAGAGCATATTCACGCATATGTTTCCAAATCATCTGTGCGATTTGAACCCTTATTGCAATGCCAGAATACTGTTATGTTACAAATAACTGATTATCCATAACATAAATAAAAACTATGAATCAAACTAAACACGTATTATACAAGAACGTCAGAAGACAAAATAGTGATTGATAACGGTGGCGGTGGGTTACGTTTGTTGACATTGAAAACTTATTCATTTGTAGCGGGATCAGCCGCTACAAGATGTAAAAATACTTAATAGAAATGAAATTGTAAAACATAAAATAAAAATGCAACACTTATATAGAAAATATTATTTAGATGTTTATTCTATTAAAACCAAAACTCGAATAATTATTTATACACAATACGTTACTAGGTAAACTTTAACATAACACTAACAATGGTAGTTAGAGAAGGGTATTGGCCACTTGATTTAACTAGTTATATTGACATAAGTCAAATGTCCAAACTGCAATGACATGTGTCATTGTCACTGTCAACTTTTCCAATGACACATGTCACTACACATTCGACTGCACATGTCTATAACACATGGGGTGGGATTCTGTAACTCGTCCGTTATCAAAAGGTACCGTTATCACTATGGTTACATGGAAGATCTCATTTTATTTGACAAGTATGACGTAAATATACCAATCATCTTATAAAAAATACGTTTCTATAGTGATAACGGTACTGTTTGATAACGGACGAGTTACAGTATCCCATCCCTGGCCGACTATACGATTGCAGCTGATTTTGACATTACAACAAGGTCGAAAGTCGCTAAGATGATTTGGAAAGTTTAAATCTATATTTAAAGTAGCCGAAAGAATTTTGTAGAATTTTTAACCATTTGTGTAGATTTTATAATTTTTTTTATGCACGGACATATCATAATTTGACAATTATACACGAATTTCTTTGACATAAATGTCATTTTATAGCCCACGGGCCTCATTATAGCCCGCCGGGCTATAATGAAACGTCAATCCAAATTAGAATCTACAATATAAACAATTTAAACAGGCAACATGAAAATTTTGTATTACAAATCGAAAATTTTTATATTCTTAAATGGAAAATGAAAATTAATTTGGTGATATTCATATGGAAAGAACGGAGATACGCAAAATAAAACTCAAATGACATAACTAATAAACAAACAATAAACTGTTGTTTTCCGTTTTCATAGCAATACTAGATACTGGATGTACGAGGACAAATTCTTTTCTATACAATTTTTCTAACACTCATAATTTGAAAATTTTCGTCCGTGCATAAAGTTTTGTATGTACCACGAGCGTAACTTGCTTTTATGGCCTTTGACGTGTTTTTATCTCTCGGCTTACGCCTCGGGCTCAAAATCCCGCCGCAGGCCATAAAAGCCTCCTTACGCTCTTAATACATAAATAACTATGAAAATATAAGTCGAATTATTATGAGTTCGAGCTCGTATGTGTCACATAAATTAATTTTCCATCAGTAACAAACTAAAAGTTTAGGGTTTTGCGAAACTTCAACATATTAATTTCAAATTCTATGAAACTTTATGCACGTTTGTGGCATTCTAACTTCCATCTATTTATTATATACAACTGTGTAGCTCGGAAAAGTTTTGTAATATACGAAGAGGAATTTAATATCGCTCTGTTACAGATATATCATATTTTAAAAAAATGTTTATAAAGAAAAATAGTACTGTTTCATTTAAAACAAATTGCAAAATAACATGATATTTACAACCGGCAGAAAATAAAAGAATGTAATTGAATAGTACAGAAACCTTTTAAGATTATTGCAAAACTTTCGAAAATAAACTCGCTATAAATATTTATAATCTTTGCATTAAGATCACTAATACCTTTTGATTATCAGGCGCCTCCAATTATTTTAAAGAATTAAAATAAACAATTTTGATAATGAGCCGGAATTGACGTCATCGTTGTAAAAGGAACATGATTTTTAGTAACATGTGTTTTCTATTAGTATTGTACAATATCGGAGTAACTGACGTGATCTAAACGTCATAGCATCGGTTAAATAATCGGCCTAATTCTCTGAGCTAAGGTGTTAAAATGAACAACCATTTTCAGTTCTTAAAATGAATATTAGTTGCTAAAGTTGAAAATTCCAATTCACTATTACATCTAGTTGCTAAAATTTAACAACTAGTCGTTAAGTCGAATTGTTAATCTAACTGTATTTCTCCCGTTGTTAGTATTAAACAATCGTTGTTAAATAGCATTGTAAATTTTATGTTAGCAAACGAACTTTAAATGGAAATAGAGGACCGTCAGGAAAGGCCAACAATTATACAGAATGTTTCAAAGAAAGTGTAAAAAATTTTGAAGTTATTATTAGTGTCTGGTCGCGAACCTGGGGGAACCGGGTTCGATCCCGACTGACGCCAAATATTTCCAATTTTAAATGGCACAAAAGTGACCCCTGTGGTGCACTCTCCACACCAGCTATGAGTGCCCGCGAGGTGACGCCTGGTAAGCGCCCACACGGTAAAATATATCGTCATCATTACCGATGTCTACATGTGTTGTAGATACTGGCACACCCAGAAATGGGTAACATGCCGTGATGATATATTTATTTATTTTTATTTTATTAACTAAAAAAGCTTAATCAACATGGGTCCGATCTTTATATCTCTACCCATTTTTCAATGATTGCCCTAAAAGTCAATATACCCCACATTTAGATAAAAACTTCAAAATTTTGAAAAATCAAATTTGTATGTATCTAGATACTTCTCAATGTGCTGATTCCAAATTTTGAAACCGCAGGTCGATATCTCACTTCGTTCTCGAGATATTTAGATTCAAAGATTTGCTCAAAACTGCCCAATTTTGGGTAATAACCCAAAAATGGGTCGAGATATGAATTTGGCGACATCATCATTCGATTCTACGGGTAAAATTACATAAGTACACCAATTTTCAGAATTTTTGAACACCTCATACAATCTCTAAAGCAAAATAATTGAAAATGGCCAAAAATCGCAAAAATCTAAGGTGTACCCCTTACGATTTTTTCAGATTTTGGCCATTTTCAGGGGTTTTCAAACTTTTATTAATAAAAAATGAACCAGTCGGACAAAAAATATGAAAATTGCTATACTTATGTATTTTTGTCCGTAGAATCGAATGGTGATGTCGCCAAATTCATACCTCGACCCATTTTTGGGTTAATACCCAAAAATGGGCAGTTTTGAGCAAAACTTTAAATCTAAATATCTCGAGAATGAAACGAGATATCGACCTGCGGTTTAAAAATTTGAAATTAGCGCATTGAGAAGTATCTAGATACATAAAAATTAGATTTTTGAAAATTTTGAAGCTTTTATCTAAATGTGGGGTATATTGACTTTTGGGGCAATAATTCAAAAATGGGTAAATACATAAACTTAGTAGTAATATTATTTGATTGTAAAGAGAATGTTACGTAAGTGTACGCATTTTTAGAGTATTTGAACAACTGTGTGAATTTTTAGAAATAAAAGTATTGAAATAAAAATGGATAAATACTATAAACCGATCTATAAAGACACTTGCCTGAGAATTATGAAAAAAAAAAAAACTTAGATATGGGTTCTACAATGTAAAATAAATTAATCCAAACTGGAAACTTTTTCATATAGGCTTTCACACAAAAAAAATGCAATTTACATCATTACCTTCTCCCCCTATATTCTTATGCCCATATACATAAACACTCGTAAAATTTTAAACGGTTCGTTATAATTTTTATCCAGTAAAAACACTCGACACTGACAGAAAAATCGAAATATAACTTGTCAAGTTTAATTCTATTTGTCAATAATTTTAACGAGTCGTTTTGAAATTTTACGAGTTTTTATGAATATGGGCATTAGACTAGATCCGCTCCTGTTTCCCTGTCCAATTTCCGACTATCAATTCTTCATTAAACATTATCATTTCGATAATGCCAAACGTTAGAAAATAGTAGCTATATTAGCCATGTAGCAACAACCGTCTGATGATCAATAAAAATACATTTACCATAAAACTACAAGTAACTTTTAAATAACCGTTCTGCTGATTTATTTGTTAATATGTAGCATAAATATTTTATTTAATCCATTGATTGATATCTAGTCATCGTTTTCATCTTTTGTTTGGTTTCTATAGCACTCATGTCAAAATACAAACTTTATAGTAAACAAAACAAATTCATCGTTTTAGTTTGGCTATAAATTGTTTGCTTGACAAACAAAATCATATTTCTCCTACAAACACAATTAAAAACATTAATTTCAAAATATTGATAATTTGCCAAATAGGCCACCTGATTTTGAAAATCACTGGTGATAAACTTTCAATGTTTTATTAAAAGAATATTGTTCATTTCTTGTTTCGTCACTATGATAAAAATATAACATTGTATGTTTAAAATTACGCGTAAGAGTTGAGTACGAAAATCCTTGAATTCAGAATTTTGGCAAGGTGTAAAACTTTCTATGAAATGTAAACATTAATATCTTCTGAGAAATTTTTCATTTATCAGTTATTTTTAACACTAAAGGTTAATGTCTACAAAATATATTTTTATAAATTGATATGTTTACGGAAACTTATGCAACTGACCAAAATAAAATTTGTCCACAAATCATTTTCTTGAAGATTAAAGCAAAAAATTTCATCAAATTTTCATTTAGATAATCTAAATTGAAATGTATTTCTACGGTAACATCATAAATATGTAATTTGCGGTGTTCTTAAATGTTCGTAGGATTTGAAATTTGCAAGATTTCAGTTTGTTATTCTATCCTGCTGTAGCTAAGGAAAGTATATTTAACAAAATAAAAAAATACAGATATGATCATAAAAATGTTAAAATCGGATTCTAGGGACATTAAAACGTGGTCATTTACCAAAATCTCGACATGCGATTTTTAGCACGATCCCTGTGACTCCCTTACCATGTGTAGCGAGAGGTAAAAAATAATAAATTATATTATTATAGGATAGATGTCACAGAAAAAGAAAGCCATTTTATTTTGACTTTCAAAATGATAAATATTATGAAACGGATTAGGAAAATTAATAAATATAATCATTGGTACTAGATAGAAATAACGGAACATATGTTTATGTTGATGTACTCATATAATACTACTAATAATCAGTATTGTAATTCCCAATGTATATTATTAAATATTTGTGGAATAACAGATAGTTATCAACAAATTTCTGAAAGAAAAAATATCTTTTCAAAATGATTCTGTAATGAAATCCCTAGATACCATTTTCCATTTTATTCTATTTGAATTATTTTTCTCTCAAGATTTTTTTTTTAATTTTATTTTCTTTCTAAAATTTTATATAATATTCTGCTGGTTTGTTTCAGAACTAATAAATATCAGCTTATATAATTTTTGCATACTCGTACCACTTAAAATAAAACTTGTAATTATAATGGATTAAATTGGTTTTATTGGAAAAAAAGTGTTTTAAACTTTTCTCGTTTGTCATCTTTTTATTTTGATACATTGCGAAATTAGTTTGAAAGTATTTTGTAATTTATTATTTGAGTTTTACAAATAGCAAGTAATAAATCGTGATTAACTTAAACTTTTAATTGAAATTCTGATAAATTACCAACCCTCTGATGAAACCAAGAAAACTGAGAAAGCTTTTCTTTCATCTAGAATTTGATATATCAAAATTTTCATGAATATTTATAATTTCAAGGTCGCTTTATTTGTAATATAAATTTGTTATGACAGCAAATATCAAACTGGTGTACGTCAATTAATATTCTTAATTTTCAGTAGCTCAACTATCTTTCAAATACATGAGCGTATAAATATTTTGCAACGAGAATATTTATTTTGAGATCATCGATATTCTATAACTTATGTTAATTTATACAGCATGATTAATATTCCAGAACACCAACGCTTTCATAAAGCATAAATTTAGAAACTTTATTCGAAAATAAATTTAACTCAAAGTTTAATATGGGTAATAAAAAAATTGGCAACTTTCAGAAAAGTTTATAACAGACTTTCCTGCAGGTATTTTTCATTTATAAGCCTTCATGTCTATCACCCTTCACAGTTTTTTTTTTGTTCAATTTAATGAATTAATTAATTTTTTGACTGTTTTATAAAGATTTGTTCATATCTCACAAGTTCTCATTAGGAGTAAAATTAACTTGCTTCCATCTTGTGGCAGTAAGTCGAACTATTATATTTCGTACTGTCCTAGAGAGCGTCATATGTGATAGTTTAGTTGATGATATTATTTATTTGGTTTGCTTTGTTGTACAGTACACTTTTATTTACTTTTTCGTATTCATTTTTATCCTTTTATATGTCATTATAATTATATTGATAAAAATCAGTCTTTTTCAAAACTATTTTTCTTTTTTCTTTCATTGAATGTAAAGACAAAAATGGAACTAATTTTGACTCATTCATCCAAGGGAAGTAAGTGTTTAGTGTGTGTTTTTGATGAATAAATAAATAAATAAATATATCATCACGGCATATTACCCATTTCTGGGTGTGCCACTATCTACAACACATGTAGACATCGGTGTGGGCGCTTACCAGGCGTCACCTCACGGGCACTCATAGCTGGTGTGGAGAGTGCACCACAGGGGTCACTTTTGTGAAAATAACTTTGAATAACTTTAAAATATAAAAATAATTCCTATATAGGTTGTGTCCGATATCGCATTTTGGCATTTAGAATTTAGGATTTAGGTCTTCTTCCAATAAATACAATTCCGAATGGCACACTAATGACCTCCATTGATTTATATGGCAACACTTTAGAACAACAAAAATGAATTATACAATTCGATTTAATATGATGCTTCAGATTAAATGTTAATATTATATTTCATAAAATAGAAGCTAAGAAGCTATTATTTGACAGCAAATTTGACGTTTTGTATGAATTATAGCAACGAACATGATTTGTTTAATTAGTGCGCGTCAACTTCAAGGCATACTCTGCTCCTGCAAAAACCTAAAATCTAATTCCTAAAATCCTGAATAATGGCAATATTTAGGGCATTTAAATTTAGGATTTAGATATTAGCGTGATAAAAGTGCAACATCGGGCACAGCCTCAAATCCTTTAAATATAAGAGAATAACCATTTCGAATCTGTTGAAGAATCTTTTGTGATTATATTTAAGGAGTACGAACTTTATTGTCGTCGGAATCATAGAATATATTTTTTTGAAGTTTTGGTTCACAAGATTTAAAAGCAAAAATACAAAAAGCTAAAAGATTTCAAAGAGTAGTCAAATTTTTTACAGTCCAGTAGATGTCGTGCACCCTTATCAAGTTTAACTAGAGAATTTTGTCAAAAGAAATACGTAGAATTCCTACGTCATGGGTCACCACACGCAAAAGAATGAACCGAATAAAAAAATAAAACATTTTTACTGTTTTAGAATTGAGTGAACTTATTCGTATAAGTGAACTTTATTATTGTTACCCTCACAAGAATGAAATATGCTAGATGACTCGTTGGTAAGTGTTGCTAAAGTAAACTTACGTGGTCAGGACAAAAGTGTAGTGAACAACTTCAACTTAATTCTTAAGTAGATATTCGCCCCAATTCTGTAAGAAAGTTGTTAAGACTAATGCCCGGTTTCTCCAGAGCAACTTACGACTTAAGTCGTTGCTTATTCGTAAGTTCCACCTTAAACTGCTGCACCACGCAAAAATGTCAAAATGTAAGACGTAAATAGCACTTAAATGTAAGTCGAAAAAATCGGTGACTTATGTGGTTATGTGACACATGTCAATTGACATATCGGTAAGTCGCGGTAAATTTGTTTCGTTTTGGTCTGTTACGGCAAGAAAATTAGATGATATAAAGAAGAAACGATTAAATTATAGCAAAGAGGAAGAAAATTGGTCTGTGAGATTGTAGAAACAAAGATTTAAAGAGAATATTGAAAATTAAAAAATCATTGCGGTGTCCATGTCCAATATTCAAAAAGATAACACCTGGAAATTAATTGCCGCAGCATTGGCAATAAAATGTGTGCAAATATGGAGACTGACGCAAGGAAGACGACATCGAAGAAAAAGGCTTCAGTTTATAAGACTGGCGGTGGTCCACATAAAAATATTAAAAATAAATAATATATTTGGAACAAATCAATTCTGTTACTTATTTGTCGCGGAGTCCTACCATTTTCGACAATATCGACTTCCATCACAGTATCCACGACGTTAACGTCGTCAAAATTAGGGAAATCCTGTAAATCCATATCGAATATTGTTGAATAAATACAAATATAAACCCTGTTAAACACATTGACAGCTTTGACATTTGACAGCCGGTATTTTATTTTGAATCGCTAAATTTCAAATTGACCAATCATAGAACAACATTACGCGGTTGCCAATGTAATTTGTGACATAAGTTAAGCAACTTACCAGATTCAAGTATTTTCCAGTATTGCCAACTGAATCAGTTATTTTTGATCACGCTGTACTATTTACGCAGCTTGTAATGTAAATAATGATTTCTAATTCAATCAGTCGGAAAGTATCCAATCAAACTTTTATTGGAACTAATAAAAACCTCTTTCTCTTAGAGTATAAAGTTGCAGAACATTTGAAATACTCCTCCATATTTCTACAATCGACAAGAAAACGACTTTTCTTTGTGACAAGTTTTATAAAAGTTCGAAGCGAGAGAAAACTTAACACAAATTCCTACTCGTACAACAAAATGTTGCAAAGCTCAGTTGAATCCAGAGAAAAAAGGTTCCTTCGAACTTTGACATTTAGAAAATGGATTTTCCCTGGGGTGTAATCTTCCTTTTATTGTGGAGTTAACTATATTTGATTAATTTCGTCCTCAATTGAATCAAGGAGTGGGTCATAAAGACATTAATTTATGAACACAATGCGATATGAATGCAGGGTTTACGCTTGGATGAGAAAAGTAGAGAAAAGGAAAAGATGCAAAAGTACAAGTGCCCTTTGATGTCAAGCATCCCTATAATTCCGCTTTGAACTAATTTAGAATTGTGATGAATTATTAATAAAGTTTCGCGGGCGCTTTCAAACTTCATCTTGAAATGTTACTTCATTCCAAATCAGGACAGTTAATTGAAAAAGTGTAACTTAATTAGATTCCAGAGTTTTAATAGCTTTTTTTGGTTATTTATTTTGCCGATTCGAATAACCACGCTGAATGTCTGCTTTGTACGCAGATATTTTTAATGATGATTATATATTCGTATAATGCGGGCATTTGAAGCTGGCGTGAAGAGTACACTCTAAAAAATTCTGTATAAAATACTCTAAAATTGGTTTATGTAGGTCCACGCGATCTTGGTACAAATTTGGTATAAGAGTACATGTTGAATTGGTTATCAGCTGATAGATATTTTGTGTCCGATGTTGCACTTTTATCACCCTAATATCTAAATCCTAAGTTATGGTCTAAATCTAGTGATTATTTGGGATTTTAGGAATTAGATTTTTGGGTTTTGCAGGAGCACACTCGTAACAGGGGGGGAGGGAGAGTCAGATGATTTTGTTTACTCTTTGTTCTTACTTTCTTTTCTTACCCAACGATGACTTTATCTAACTGGTGGACACTTCACTTGAAGAGGACGGTTGCTGGTTTGTCCACCACTTTACTGCGACGGAACACCCTTACGCTCACTATCACTAAACACTTACACTTGATGATAGATGATGAACATATTTTGGATGGATGGCACACACACAATAATTTTATACTACTACTAACTTTATTTACATTAAACTAACTCATTATTAATTAAACTAAACTAATTTGTTACAGTTACATTGTAACCTAATTACAAGTACTGGCGTAAACGCCCAGAAACTAAACAACACCGACTACATATCTGTACCGTGTGAATCTCTAAGCTCAACTGCCTTAACACAAAGGGTTATCCCTTCAACAGGCATATCTGATGAAGGGTGCGAGGGTGTAGCTAAATAACAACACTGCAAGTATCATAGGCAATAACTTATATGGTTAATTGTCAAAAGAATAAATGTCTACGCGGATGACATCTAGACTAAACAGATATATGAGAGAATAATGATTATTATTTCTAAACAGAATTTTGACTTACAAAGATAACAGAGTTAAAATGTAGTTATTGAAACTGTACACACTACGCCTTGAAGTTGACGCGCACTAATTAAACAAATCGTGTTCGTTGCTATAATTTGTGCAAAATGTCAAATTTTCTGTCAAAGAATAGCTTTTTAGTTTCTGTTTTATGAAATATAATATTAACATTTACTCTTAAGCATCAAAATGAATCGAATTGTATAATTCATTTTTGTTGTTCTAAAGTGTTGCCATACAAACTAACGGATATCATTTGTGTGCCATTCGGAGCTGTATTTACGTGAAGAAAATCTAAATCCTAAATACTAAATGCCAAAAAGCGACATCGGACACAGCCTAAGATGAAAGAAAAAATTTAGTAAATAAACAAAAACAAAATTACTGTCACTTCTGCATTTTTGATGCGTTTTAATTTTTTCGTAACGTCAGGGAATTCAACTTTCGCTCCCCATTTTAGGAGCGAAAATACTATTTTCGCTCTGGTTTCAGAAAAAAAAATTCACCACATCATATGACATTAGCAGTATTATATATTTTTTAAGAGAACAACGGCGGGCTGAATGGAATATCTTCGTGGGCCACATTTGGCTTGATGGTCGTAGTTTGGAAACTCCGCTCTTAACAAAGCCATCCACAGATCCCGTTTTTGTTGAAAACTTGTATAATATTTTGACAAAAACAATGCTGTACCATCTGCTTCGCAGATGGGCCAGATATTTGCACAAATTCTGAATTTCGCAGAAGTGTTTCGACTCTACACCGCTGTTTTATATTCTTAAAACATTTCGAAAAATTCACGAAAATGAACAAAACACTGTTGACAATACTGTGTGTGTCGCGACGATGTTTCATCCACTTTTATTCTTTTGTTTTGGTCTACATGCTTCCACACCACGAACTCGCGGGAATAACGAAGTATTGATTCTGTTTTATTGAACAGAAACACGAGTTGTCATTCAAAGGATATAAATACATCATTGATTATTATTTTTAGCGTGTTGTCGGGCGTGATGCCTAAAAATATCCGATCACTTGTCGGATTTATATTCATTTCGGTTTATTTTTAAGGTGTAAGTGAATATATTTTTAGTTCGTTCCTTCGTCATACAATTATAAGATATGATAACTGATGTGTTTTGACGGAATGTCTTTACTAACAGCATCTTTGGTTTGTTTACTACTAACTGGAGAATTATTTTTAAATTTCTTGCACTCAAGTTCAACCAGAAGCGATGAAATATTTGTAAACTGCTAACATAAAATCAATCTGATTTTTTTCTATAAATTATCTTTAAATTGATAAAAAAATTTAGATCGTTGATTTTAGAAGTTATTGCATTATTTATTTTGATAGGTATATGAAAAGTACACTTTACCATTGAATACGAGGACCATGTTAAAATTATTGACAACAGAAAATCAGTTAGGCTGTTGCATTATCATTTTAAAAAGTTGTTTATCTATCATTTGAAATTTAGTTGGGAAAGTTAAGTTAAGCCTCATTTCCACCGATTGTCCTAATGCGTAAGAGCTATATATTTTTTTAAAAAACTAGTACTTCCGGTTGTCCAATTGTTACTAAAATCTAATCAGCTCTTCCCAGTAATTTCAGAATGAGGAAACCGCAGTTGAACGTCTTAAGTCGTAATAATATTTGAGAAACCGTGCCTCCAACATCCACACACACACACACACACTTGCACACACACACACACACACAGACAGATTGGTGAAGTGTATTATTGTTGAAGAATGGAAATATACCTTATCAACTCATTTTCAGGAAAGTTAAATTCAATTTCAGAAAATGTAAATTCAGTGTCAGAGAAAGTAATATCAATTTCAGAGAATGTAATATCAATTTCAGAGAATGTAACATTAATTTCAGAAAAAGAAAATTCTATTTCAGAAAAAGTTAATTCAATTTCAGCTTCCATTTTTATTAATAAAATATAAACTTAAATTGAATTTACGTTTTTGAAAATGAACCTACTTTTTCTGAAATTAAATTTGAAAAGATATAGTTTGAAGATATTAAAATAAAATTTGAAACATGTCTTACTCTCTATAATTCTAGCGTGACCTCATAGTAAAATAATCAAAGATGGCGGCATAGCATATAGCCTGTACAGTTGTCTCGCAAATGCTCATAACGTAGCATTCTATACATATTATAATTAGAGAAAAGACATAAATTGTTCAATTTCTACAAATGATGTAATTTGTGCAAAATTATAGATTGAGTTTTGCGAGTAGATTGACATGGAAAGCTATTAAAATACTCAGTACCATGAATGTAACTCCATCTCTATAAATGTAAATTCGTAGTTTAATGATAATGCTTTTAGTAAACTATGTTACTATACTCTCATTTCCATTCTACAATATGCGAAAGCAATGTAGTGTCGTGTATAAAGGAATTCTGTTTTATTGTATTCAAATATACACGTTCTCTACTAAACTATAATACGATGTTGACATTTCGCGAAGGATATTTTCTGTTTCAGTAACAATACGTGTAATTTAACTCGTAACAAATTGCTGACAGGATTCAAGTTTCAAATGTGCTTCAAAAAGTAACAGCAATTCAATACTGTGTGACATATAAGTAATACTGTTAGAGATAAAATTTATGTTATTTTTCTAAATAATTATGTTCTTTTATTGAATACACTTCTTATGCCGTTATACTAATTTCGATATTCTATTAGAAAAAATCTGATGTGGCCAACACAAAACCTCTCGCTATTGAATTTTTATTAATTTAAATACATACTTACGTATTTATTAACGCTGCAAACTGTTCCATTGCAGAAAACTATTGCTTTATTTACTATTTTCTTTTTAAAATGTCACTATTATTAATTTGAAGTGATTAATTTTCTGACAGTGACATTTACTGTCAGTTACATTCATTTGAAATATGAACTGTGTAACAAAGGAATTATTGTGTTTATCTTAGGCTTCGCGACTAATAAAAAAAAATTATTTTTAAATTTATCTGTAAAATATATAGAAGAAGTATTAACGTATTCCTGTAGAAAATTCAATAATCTTTAATTTTCATAAGACATAAAATGCGAAGAAATGGTATTTAATGGTATTTTTTGAAGAAAAACCATTATGAACTTCAGGGAAAGTGCCATTTCCGGTTATCCGATTTACACCAAAATCTAATGGCTTTTTTTCATATTAGAATGGGATGGAAATACAAGGTTTCAGAATTTTCTGAATGAAAGTATTTGAGTTAGAGTGAAGACAAAATCCTACACATACACACATACATACATACAGACATCATCGTGAAAATGTGAAAATTGGATTCTAGGGACCTTAAAACGTGGTCATTTACTAAAATATCGATATGTGATTTTTAGCACGATCCCTATACCTCCCTTACCAAGGGTAGCGGGAGGTAAAAAATGTTTTGCCACAATTACTACTTTTTACCTCCCGCTATCCTAGGTAAGGCAGGTATAGGGATCGTGCTAAAAATCGCATATAGAGATTTTAGTGAATAAGCACGTTTTGATGTCTCCAGGATTCGATTTTAACAATTTTGCAATGATGTCTGTAGGTATGTAGTGTGTATGTCTGTCTGTGTGTCTGTGTGTCTGTGTGGATCGCATGGACACGATTACTCAAATACTATCAATCAGAAAATTTGTATATCAATTCTATACTAATGTGGGAAGAGTTTAATAGTTTTTAGTGTATATCGGATAACCGGAAGTATCACTTCCACAAGCTTTTAACAGTTTTTCTTGTAAAAAATCATTGAATTTAATTTTTCAGCAACTTTTACTAATAAAAATGGAATATAATGGTACAATCTTTAATTCTATGATAATAGCATTTAGTAAATAACTTTAAATATAATATTATAAAATAATTTAATAACAATTTTGATATATTTAAACAAATGTCACTGTCAGGAAGCAATTACATTAAAATTAATAATGAAACCGTGTTAAGGAGATTGTATAGCTTTTATTGTATCAAGTATCAAATATTAGTTTACAACTACACATTAACGAAATGGATCATGGGAACCAATAGATATATGCAAAGGAACTTAATATAGTTTGCAGGATAAGTAAATATGTAGGTGTGTATTTAAATTAATAAAAATTAAATAGCGGGAGGTATTGTGTTGACCACATCAGATTTTTTGATCTCGTCGTCGGTGTTCGTCCACTTTTAAACGTGTTTACTCAATAGTACACTCTTCTCACATAATATTATTTGATGAATTTTCGGAGTTTCACACTCTTTGATCAAAAAAATTTGATGATTGCTCGCTGTTTTTCTACAGTGCGAAGGAATGTCTTACATAAGCGGAGAGTTCAATATTTATCTAAAATTCTAGCAATTTCCTGATACTTTTTGAATTGGGGTGTTTTATCAAAAGCCTAACAATATAATATCTAGGAATTCGAGGTTATCAAACTTAAAAAGAATTCTTAATTTGCATGTATCTTTTTCTAGACCGTTGTCAGTACGTATTGTTATTTTATTGGCTTATATTTATTTACTATCACTCATTATTAATATTAATAAGATATAACATTCTATTCTTCATTATAAATTTATTTATAACAACAAAAACAGTGGAAAAAATGTACTCACCATGCTGGCTACGTTGAAGCGACCGGACAATTTTTCCTTCACTTAAACACACACGGAAAGTTTTTATTCACTACATGAAACATATGTTAAAATGACCGTAAAAGAATAACGAATCGATTGATATATAATTTATTGTCAATATCAATAGTTTTACAACGAAAAACTTAAAAAAATTACGAGATGACATACGTTGTCTTATGTGTAGTCTGTTACGAAACAGTTGAATTAATGTGAGTGTTCTGACAAGAAAGCGCAGGTAACTACGATCCAAAAATAGCGATTTATTGAGAGATTTTATTCAAACGAATAAAATATTTATTTAAAATGTAAAATAAATATATTTTAACATATAATAAAATTATTATTGCAATATGTGAATAGAATTATTTCTTTATATCTATGTAAGTATGTAAGAGATAAAATAATTTATGTTATAATGTTTATTAATTTATTTTTAATTACTAACGGCGCCAATTTATTTAAACAGAACAAGAGCCATATCAATAAATCTTGATCGTAATAAATAATTATAAATACTACACTTTTATCTACTAGTAAATCTTGTCTATCATATTATTAGTATTTTGGATTTTCTATCAGAATGATAAACGTCGCAATGTCGTAATTGTAAATCATTTGATCTGATTGCTAGCTGTTTTTTTTTAATAACAGTGCAAAGGATTGTCTATTACATAAGCCAGAGTACAATATTTTTCTGAAATTCTAAGTATTAAATTTTTGGCCAAATGATAAAACTTAAATATTCTTCCAAATTGTATTGTAAATTAATGGTATAAGTTTTCCGACTACATACATAGTGCAAGGGTAGTAAAACCTGAAATAAATTTCAACTTGGACGTTGACTTCAGGAGTATAATGTATTATCAATCTTAGCTGCAAACTTTCTTCTCATATATTTCACGTAGCTAACCTCAAGTTAAAGGCTCTTGGGAAAATAGATGTCCATTCTTTGATTCTTTGCTTTTTCCTTAAAACCTTTTGTAAGTTCTACGATTTCCTTTGGATTTTCTGTCAGAATTGTAAATTATTTGAGATTTTTGACATTAAACCGAAAGAATAAGGAGGTCGATAGATTTTCAAGAACAGTTTCAAAGTTATTACACTTTTATTCAATGCTTAATCATACGGACAAACTGCACCAAGCATATTTCATATTTTGCAATAATTATAATAATAATAATAATAATAATAATAATAAAAGCTTATCCGTCGGAAAATTTTAGCCAATATTTAATTTTCATATAACTTCGTAACTATTACAAATTGACAAAAATGTTTCATATACAGTGTGTCCCTTTTAAACGTGCCACCATTGGGATCTCGAGAACTATAAGAGATACGATGTCGGTTAAATGGAACTTTTTGTGCTCCTTCGGGAGGCCAACTCAGATGTGTTTTTGTTTTTCAAAAAATTCTCATAGGGCACTAGATAATGACGAAAAACTGAATATTGTTGATTTTTTCTTTTTCAAATAACTTCTAAACTATTAGTAATTGAGAAAAATGTTTCAAATATAAAAGGTAGATATTTTTATTAACTAAACAGTGGCGTACGAAATAAATTTTTATATCCGTAAATTTTCGAGATATAACACTTATATTATTTTAAATGGAACCTATATTTGATTTTAGTCTCAAAAATTAATTATTTTTTTTCTCTTTTCAAAGATGTAAGGGTTATTATGTTTTATATTTGTTTTACCTCCAAAATTATTATATTTGCTCTAAATCAGATATGGGTTCCATTTAAAAAAATATAAGTTTGTGTCATATCTCCAAAATTTACGGATATAAAAATTTATTTTGTACGCCACTGGTTAGTTAATAAAAATATCTATCTTTTATATTTGAAACGTTTTTTTCAATTAATAATAGTTTAGAAGTTATTTGAAAAAGAAAAAATGAACATTATTCAGTTTTTCATCATTATCTAGTGCCTTATAATTTTTTTTGGAAAATCAAAAGCACATCTGAGATGGCCTCCCAAAGGCGCACAAAAAGTTCCATTTAACCGACATCGTATCTCTTATAGTTCTCGAGATCCCAATGGTGGCACTTTTAAATGGGACACACTGTATATATATATATATATATATATATATATATATATATATATATATATATATATATATATATATATATATATAGTCTATTTACTAACAGACAAAATTTTGTTCGACCACTATCATTTATCTCAGAAACAGTTGAAGATCAGACCTATATTGATTAAGCTTTTTTTGCTTATTTTTGTCAGTACTACATGCCCTTAATTTGTTTACACTTTTTTTGAAACAGCCTGTATAAATTATTTTTATTGAAGATAGAAAGTAATGTAATTTCATTTTGTATAAAATATGATTGTTTTATTTAATACTTTTATTTCGTATCCCCAAGCTAATGGAAATAAAACTTTTTCCTCTTAAATTTTGTAAACAAGTATTCGAAGCTCGTTTTATGTATTGCAAAAAATAAATTTATGATTAGAGTAGATAAACCAGAACTAGAATAAATATTGCGATGTGTGTTGAAAGACGATGATTTGAAATGTCAGCTTTTACTGCTCACTGCTCCAAACTTGGCTAAGCTCCGAATTTTTTTTGTTTATTTTTCTAAATAAGGCGTAGCTGATTTTGGCAGACTGCCTGAAATATTTCCCGATTTTACTCAAGGACAAATTATGAGTATAATGCACTTGGAAAGTTGCTATTAGTTTCATATGAAATTAGAAAATGTAAACAAATAAAAATCAAGAAAATGATATCCATTTCCTGACTATAAAATCGGATGATAATAAATTTAAATGATCATAAAAATGTCACATGTTTCTTTTCGTACAGAGTAATTTAGTAGATACATAAATTTAAAGTAATAATCTTAGTGCCGTGAAATGACTAATAAAAGAAGTTCAAGTTCTCCAGACGGAAAAACAGAAAAATATAATTGTTTCTTTCCGAAATAAATTTACGACTTGGCTTCATTACTGAATAGATTATTTGTTTTAATCTTTATATAGATAGATTACACTATAAACCGTATAATTTGTATACAATATTAACAAAATTTACTTGACTGATATATACGTTTAAACATTTGAAAGTAGGTTTGCTGATTTAGAACCCATTTTTCATCTTAAAATTATTAACAGAAGGTTAAAGTTCCCATTATAAATAATATAAGCGTTTAATGATGGCTACAATAGTAATAAAAATAATTGGAAATTAATAAATAGATACATTTATTGTTATATTTACTAATTATTTCTATCATTACTGCAAAAAACGGTATGATTTTAGAATGCACAAATAAGATTTGCGGTCACTGAATCGACAAATTTTGACTATCTGGTTGCAATTTTCTAATAAAGTAAAAATTTTATTTTTGTAACTTTTTACCTCCCGCTACCCTTGGTAAGGGAGATATAGGGATTGTGCTAAAAATCGCATGTCGACATTTTGGTAAATGACCACATTTTCTCGATGATGTCTGCATGGATTTTGTCAACGCTCTAGCTCAAATACTATCATTCAAAATATTCTGAAACCTTGTATTTCTACCTTATTCTAATATAGAAAAAAGCCATTAGATATTGGGGTAAATCAGGTAACCGGAAATGGCATTTTACTAGAAGCCAAAATAGCTTTTCTTCGAAAAATACCTTTAAATATATTTTTTTCGCGATTTGTTATTATAAGAATTAAACATTAAATTTTCAATAGGTAGAAGTATTATATTTAAATATTGTAAGAAATTTAGCGGAGTAAGAAAACCACTCGAGAGCACTAAACATATTTCGGGCACAAGGTGCACACAGTATTTTTTCTACACCTAAATTTAATTTTTAGAAAACAGCTATAATTATTTAAACAAAATTAATCTCTAATGACATCTTGTCAATATAACAGATATAACCGTTGAATTTTCCTGTAAGTTATGATTTGACATTTGATTGACAGCAATGTATTTGTCTGTCTCATTTAAAATGACACATGTGGAATGAATTTGACAGAAGTATTATATTTAAATATTGTAAGAAATTTAGCCGAGTCAGAAAACCACTCGGGCACAAGGTGCACACTATATTTTTTCTACAACTAATTTTAATTTAGAATGCAGGTTTAATTATTTAAACAAAATTAACCTCTATTGACGTCTTATCAAATGTCAAATTCGTTCATTATGTTTCATTTTAAATGGAACGCGCAAATACATTGCTGTCAAACAAATGTCAAGTCGTAACCATGGATATGACAAACCCAATGTTTCACGTTAAAAAATACTCACTATATATTAAGAGCATTGTTTATATCACTACTAAAATATGGCGCGAGAATTCAAATAACTTGTCTTTTTACTATAAGTATTAATATTTTAAAATATTCAACATTAGACAAACTTACTTTTCATATTAATCTGCATTTTAAAATGTTGACAATAATTATCAAATAATCCTGTTCATTTATTCTTGCTTATAGTAAACTTCTTGACTCTGCAAATATAAGTCAAATACAAATCTACATATCCCCAGTAACAAAATTATTGTTAATAATATTAATATTGTTTTGGTAAAATATAGTATATTGGATACGATCTATTATAACATTTTTACGATGATGTCCGTATGTGTGTGTCTTTGTGTGTTGGGATGTTGGAGCCACGGTTTCTTAAATACTATAAGAAAAGAAATATTTAACTGCAGTTTCCTCAATCTGACATACCTGGGAAGAGCTGATTAGATTATGGTATAACAATTGGACAGCCGGAAGTAATAGTTTCTTTAAAAAATCTTCTAAATATATTTTTTTGGAAATTTTTGTTATTACAAATATTGAAGAACATAAAATTCTCCATCTAATACACTTAAAATTTTTATTATATCTTGTTTAGATTTAGAGATAAAATCACTGTAATATTTATATAATAATTTAATGTGGTACATCTCAGAGGTTAAGGCACTAAGGAAATCAGTTGACAAATTCAAATGTTTATAACATAATTTGTAAATGACAGATGTCAGTGTTAAAAATCAATATTTTTAGTGACATGCTGAAAGCTTTTTCTGGGAAGTACATTTAATCTTTCTTATTGTTTTCACATTCATTGTTTTCTCTTTAAAATATTAATAGTTCTAGAACAAGATATTTGAATTATCGCCTCAAATTTTAGTACTAAAGTACACAATCCTCTTAAGACTTTAATCCCAGCAGTGACTAAGACCGGACCCGAGTACTTACATGAGCATATTAAGACCGGATGATTAAGGGTTAAGTTTGTTTGCTCTAGGAGCAAATTTCTTAACAAAATAATCCCATCATCTTGTAACAATACATCTAATAATACCCTTATGTGGTGAACCTTGTCACGTTTCCGGTGGTGCTAGTTGACGTCAGTGTGTCGGTTCACACACGGATGCCTTGCTAACGCGGTTAGAGTAAACAGCGCCTACTCGCTTCACGCACATGGAGAATGTGTGTGTGTGTGTGTGTGTGTGTGTGTGTGTGTGTGTGTGTGTGTGTGTGTGTGTGTGTGTGCATTCAGAAATGTCAGCCGCATAAGGAAGGCTCCAGGAGCTCTCCAGATCTCCAAACTGGATCTGCTGGGAATACAGATAAGCGGAGGAAATAGACAATTGGATTGAGATAGAAATAGAGAAGAAGAAGAAGAAGAAGAAGAAGAAGGCATTGTTAAGGAAAAGAGAATAAATGAACTTGTATTTTATTTTTAACTGAGAAGTCTCGGCACGTTTGTTTAGTTAATAGTGTATTACATCCGAGGTGGGAGATGTTTCATTACAGATTACAGCCGAGGGCTTATGTATATAAAAAGCGAGGCTTTGATGAATCTCCCACCGAGGTTATGTATACTATTTTATTCACAATCATCCTCATTTTAAATCAATAATTTTCAAAATAAATCAATGAGGTATAACCTTTAGTTTTATTAATATTTTTGCCTACTTAATAAAAGAAATGGAAGTGAAATCTGTTATTTACAACCCAAGAGATTGTTATTAAAGTTAGGAATGACGTATTTCCCAACTAAAAGGTATCGGTATATTATTATTATTGTCGGGAGGTGCTTCATTCTTGCCCCTGTACTGCGACCTTTCTGGTCTATTGTACCCTCCGTGTTTCCTCCTATTCTAGGAGCTCTGTATGTTTTGTAAACTCCAGGATTTTCTTTAGACTAATGTCCTTTAGTGTCTCAGTGTGCAATTTCTTTGCTCCTAAAAGGCTATGTCTGCTTGCCATAAATGCTTCGCAGTGACATATTAAGTGTTCAGGGGTTTTATCTTCTTCTCCACATCCTCTGCATGTTGGTTCTTGTTTGAGGCCCAACCTATGCAAATGTTTATTTAATTGACAGTGTCCTGTTACCAGTCCTGTTATTAGTCTGACATCTTGCTTGCTCATTACAAGTAAGTTGTCTGTTCGTTTCTTGGATGGCTCATTGAGGAAGAGCTTGGAATGTCTTTGGCCTGATGTGGCTGTCCAATGCCGTTTGTGCCACTGCCAAAGCAAAGTATTAAGTTCTTGCTTTACTGTTTGCGCAGTTATTCCGCAAGCAGGTTCTGGTCCTATAAAAGGTATATTTGTCCCATCTTTTGCAAGATGGTCGGCTGCCTGGTTTCCTTCAATTTCTGAATGCCCGGGTACCCATATCAATCTTAATTTATTCGTCGCTCCTAAGGCATTCAATCTGTGGATGCAGTCCAGAATTAGTCCTGAGCCTACCTCACACGAGTTTAGTGCCTTAAGTGCGGCTTGGCTGTCTGTTACTATAGAGATTCTTCTATTGTGGTAGTTTTTCTCCAATAGTAATTGCACGCTAATCGGTATATTATTATAATATTGTAAATAATAATATTTTCATCTCTTATGAGTGATCAAACAAAACTGATTCAATTGGCATTAAAAAAATTATTTAAAATTGGTAAGGCTGATCAAAAATGTATTTCCTGTTGTTGCCACTGTTGGCAGTGACATTTGAAAATTTAAATTGAGTACATGATACAATTCGATACAATTGATGCTTCAGGTTAAATGTTAATATTATATTTCATAAAATAGAAGCTAAGAAGTTATTCTTTGACAGTAAATTCGACATATAGCACATATTATAGCAACGAACATGATTTGTTTAATTAGTGCACGTCAACTTCAAGGCATAGTGTGCTCCTGCAAAACCCTAAAATCTAATTCCTAAAATCCTAAATAATCACTAGATTTAGGGTATATAAATTTAGGATTTAGATATTAGGGTGATAAAACTGCAACATCGAATAAAGCCCCAAACATAAATAACCTCTTTTAACAAATTATTCAAATGTATGTTTCTTTCTGCTATATTTCTAAAGTGAAAACCAAACATTTATTGTAAAGCTAATTGTATGATAAAAGTATGATAATTAAGTCTGTGTTAATATTTTGTCTGACATTTTCAATATTGTATATGTAAAGCTCATTTCCAATAAAGTAAATTCTCGAACTTGACTTTGGTAGTTGAACCACAGACTTAAACTTAAACAAATCAACCTCGATCAACAAACATTTATATTTATGGCAAGATGTCAGAAGCAGAAGGCTATTTGCTTTCTGACGTTCACAGCTGTTTGTTTTACATCAAAGTTTGCTATTGAACACCTGGTAGAGATTGTATTGTGGTAACTTTTTGGATGTGTAAATCTCGCTTTGATCTTCGACGCAAATCACAGATTTCAATTGATTCCCTGTGAGGATGGTATAAATGTTTGGATTTGCCTTCAGGCGAGATGAAATAGGAAATTTATAGCGAAATGGTGGGATTTCAATTTTAGAAAGAATAAAAACGAGAGAGAGAGAGTACATCTAGTGGACATTCAAGGAAACGAATACCAGAACCTCAAATCATTGATATGAGAAGTAGCATTTTAAATCATAGATTTATCTAACCCTGCAGATTAACAGCCCGATTTTTTAAAAAGTTTAAGCTAATCCTCAATTTTGGATTAGAGAATTCTACTTTATTCCGATAGGTATTTAAAATTTAATTTCCATAATATTATCAAAAAATCTGTTGTGGCCAGTACAAAACCTTCCGTCAATTCGATGTATTTTGTACATATCCCATACCAAAAGTTCCTTGAAAAAGATTCTGTATATTCTGTAAAATTGTAACACGAACACACCATTTTTTACAAATACTATACTACTACTATTTTATTAGGGGTCGCTGTTTCTTACTCTTCTCTTTTACTCATTCCTGTCCAACGCATCTTCTTCACACAATTCTTCCTCTCTCAAATATTCTGCTACATAGTCCTTCCATCTTTTTTTTGGCCTTTTTCGTACTTCCGGCATTGAAAATTCCAATCTTGAGGCGAGGCTGCAACTGCAAGTCACTTGCGAAGGACACTTTTATCACATTCACATATAACTTTCTGACCCTATACTTTCAACTTTGGTTTTGCATTTGACACTGCCATCTGTCAATTAATTTTTTTTGAATATATCTGCTGTTTCTATAATTTTAGCAAAGCTGACTAATTTTTGAAAGTTAATATCTCTTAATGTCTCTATAACTCTATATCTATTGAATATGAAGGAAAATGTATAATCAAACCGTATAGAGAATAAGATATTCTTTCATATTGATAATCACAAAATGTCGAAAAATGATATTTAACTGCGTTTTTTCAAGAAAAACTGTTAAAAACTTCAAATAAGGGTATTTCCGGTAGATCAATTATAACCAAAATCTAATCAGCTCTTCACATGGATGCAAAGAGCAGGAATACGAAAGAATTATAATTTTTAGAATTGTAGTATTGGAGTTATCATCGGAGAAAAATTTGTCACACACACATACAGACATCATTTTAAAAATAGTAAATTCGTATTCTAGGGACCCTAAAAAGTTCTTATTCATTAAAAACTCACCAACGAATTTTTTGACCAAAGACAATACCTTCCTTACCTAAAGGTGACGGAAGGTAAAAAGTAGATACTAGGCATATATTAGACTATATTTTAAGATATAAACTGTCAAAATTAGAATAGAATTCGCTTAAACTTTTTCGTGAATCGAGTAAATGATCAATTCTCTACTTGATTTTTAAAATAATTGAATTATTCCTAGAATACCTACAAAATTTGTTCTTTTGTTGTAAATGATTGCTGTATTAACAAAAACAATAAATACAGATGACTAAAAAACATGTTCCATTTAAAACCATGATATTCAATTCACATGAGTATCAGATAAATTCGCTTATCCCCTGCTTTAAATACAAATGGAAAACGTTTTTACTGACAAACGAAATGTAGAAGATAATGGAAAAACAAAAGAAATACACACTGGAACAAAATATCCCTGATGGAATATTCATGTATATATGCAGAAGTATACATAGTCGTATTTCCTGAATATGAACTGACACGAGTTTTCCAACTGGAAACTAATTTTATTATATTTCGAATCTGAATATTTTTCTTCCACGTGTATTACTAAAATTTATATTTCAAATTCACAGCTAGTGAGACAGATAAACATTGTAACAAAGTTAAAATGCACGATGAAGACATTTGTATGTTAACAGAACTATTTGCATATTTAGGTAAGGCGAGCAAACTTTAAGTGCCTGTGTTTTAATACACTCAATTCTCTATAAATCGAATTAGCAAGGAGAATTTGAATTTGTTCGAATTGGAGAGAATTCGAACTAGAGAAAGTAAACGAAAATTAAATGATCATTTGTACAAATTACAAAGAGTAGGTATGTATATGTAATGGAAAACAATTTTATTCAGTTAAACATTAAATTAAAAAAATCTGATGTGGCCAACACAAAACCTCCCGCTATTTAATTTTTACATACATACATACGTATGTCCCCACTTAGGGGGCTAGCAAATACCCGGAAACAGTAGTAACAATAAGAAAAGGGATAAGAGTAAGAGCTCAGCTGACTCACTTCACTCTTTAACAACATTCTTCTTTCGCCTTGTACACAATCATCATAGCATTCATACATAAGAACATATAAAATTGACCAATTTTCGGTAGCGAATAACCCCATCCGGACCACAATAATAGTTACGCAACAATCTTCCTTCGCCACACTTTCCTATCCATTTTTATTAATTTAAATACATACTTACGTATTTACTAACGCCGCAAACTGTTCCATTGCATAAAACTATTGATTTATTTACTATTTTCTTTTTAAAATGTCACTATTATTAATTTGAAGTGATTAGTTTTTTGACAGTGACATTTACTGTCAGTTACATTCATTTGAAATATGAACAGTGTAACAAAGGAATTGTGTTTATCTTAGGCTTCGGGACTAATAAAAAAAAATTATTTTTAAATTTATCTGCAAAATATATAGAAAAAGTATTAATGTATTCCTGTAGAAAATTCAATAATCTTTAATTTTTATAAGACATAAAATGCGAAAAAATGGCATTTAATGATATTTTTGAAGAAAAACCATTATGAGCTTCAGGTAAAGTGCCATTTCCGGTTATCCGATTTACACCAAAATCTAATGGCTTTAAAGAATATTTTTTATATATAAAAGCATTATAGTTGAACATGTCAAAAAAATAATTCGATAGTGCTTGAAAAGTACTTTTTACGCACTAGTGTTTGAAAAGTGACACTTTACACATTGTAAAGAGTGCGTTAAGTATAATAGATAAAAAGACCCTTAAACCTATTAAGAGCTTGTGGAATATTCAAATAGAAAGAATTAAGTAAATGAAAAGCAGAACTTAAGTATAAATTTGTGTAACTTGTAAAAGATTTGCAACATTTTTCTGATAGATTTTAAATTTACTTGCGAGGTGAATTATTAATTTCAGAATACTGACAAAAATTCTTGTTACATAAGAAAGTTTGGAATAAATCAAACAAAAACTCTTCCTAGTTTTTCGATTCTACATTGAATATCTATTTCCTTTTGGCACACTATTACAGTTCAAAGATAGAAACAATAAAAAATACCAAATGTATCCTATCTTTCAGAAGATTAATGGTCTTCCTTTCTTTGTTACAGATCAATCAGCATGCGGTTGTCCGACCGAAGGAAAAAGGAGCGCCACGAATCCAAAAAGGAAAGGCACGATAACAACACCATCTCCGTTGGCCATGGAAGTCATCACTCCACCTCTCCTGCAGTGAGCAACATTCACCGAGTGCAGGAAGTCGTCCTCGAGGAGGTCGAAATAGCTTCTGAGTACGACGTCCAGAGAACCCTCGCCGAAGGATGCTTCGCTAAGATCCTTTTGGCCACCAACAAGAAGGACAAAACTACAGTTGTCCTCAAGGCTGTACACACAGAACTCACAAACCTTAAGGACTTCTCCAGAGAGTTCCATTATAGTTACCACCTTAGTCCACACCCAGGGATTTTGTCAAGTTATGAAGTATGTTTCAAAGCAGATGATTGCTTTATTTTTGCACAAGAATACGCACCGTTTGGCGATTTAGCCGCTAATGTTAAAGCTGGAGGATTATCAGAAGAATATTGCAAAAGAATTGCTCAACAATTATCATCTGCTTTGGAATTTGTACACTCCAAACAACTAGTACACAGAGATATCAAACTAGAAAATGTTCTAGTTTTTCAGCAAGATATGTCCCGAGTAAAACTATGCGATTTCGGAGCCACAAGACGAGAAGGAACTCTTGTCTCTAAACTGCGTTGTAACTGGTTGCCATTTGTACCTCCAGAACTATACGAAGTCGTGTCAAACGAAAGGTACAACTGCAATTCATCTAGTGATGTTTGGCAACTTGCAGTACTTATTTTTGTCTGTCTAACCGGCTATCCACCATGGCAAAACGCTGATTGTATTTCTGATGTAGCCTACGCAACCTTTTGGCGGTACCAGAAAAGGCGAGTAACCAAAGTACCACACCAGTTCCGCAAGTTTAGTCCAAGATTGTTGAGAATGTTCCGCAGAATGTTTGAACACAAACCTGATAAGCGAGCTCCCGTAACTGAAGTCAGTAAATATTTGAAAGATAGTTGGATGGACTCAAAGTTAAATACTTCTCATTCTGATAGCAAAATCATGAGTAGTAATACTATTTTGGGACAAGATAGGCGAGATTCATTACAGACGTATTTGGATCAGTGCGATAAAACAGGTAGTGATGAAAATAAAACAAGGTTGAAGAGGTTATTAAGTAGTTATGGTTTGGAAACTACGGTGGACCAAAAAGTTATAACCAAACGAGTTTGGGATTGGGTACTAAATTGCGAAGCTCAAGCAAGCGATGGTGCTGCCTCCACCCATTGCTCACTAACCTCTCTAACTACTCTAACAACCACCACAGCCAACTTGGAGAGTAAAGTGTGCTAATCCAGAAACGAACATTGATGACATGTCTTCCTACCAGCAACCATCCTACTTGTTTACTCGATGTTAATAATTTTTATATCGCCAAGTGTTTTGTATATTTTTTGTTAGTCTGTTGCAATGGTTTTCGAGCTGTACATTTATCGATGGTTAGTTGATCCTGTCAGATAGTGTCTGGTAGTGCAAAGTGTGATGAACAAAGACTTTTGACAATAAGTTGCGAGATATTTTCCTAGGGAAAACGAGCAATGTAATGCCCTGGACTCGTATTTGGCTCAGTAGTGACCCTCAGTGCGAATGTGTTTTAGCATGATCGTAACCACTGAAACGCCCAAATACCGGGGAGGCTTCACAAAGGAATTATTTTACAGCATTGCCTTCTAGGGGTGTAGTTTTCTGCAAGAGCAGAATTTCAAATTGGTAACAAAAATAATTACTGATTTTCTGAGCTTTTGACTAAGTATGTAGCTAGCTAGTCGTCTGGCTATTGCAATGTAATTATTTTTTAGTTGAGTGACTAGTCAGTCGTTGCTTAGTCGGAAGCTCAAAATATTAGTGCACGATTCTAAATATGTTGTAACATCAGTGTCAAAATTATGTTTGCAGTAAAAGATAAAACCCAAAGACTGGAATAGTTCCTTTTGACATAGTCCATTGACCATTCTTGTTGTAGGGTTTTTTAAAGCTTATTTTGAACTTATATTTTATTGTCTTAACTTTTACTTCAAAATATCTTGAAAATAATTATTTGGATTGAGGTTAAGAAATGTATTTCCTATTTAAATTCATTAGATTATAATTATGTTTGAAGTAAAAAAGTGGTACAAGTGACAAAATCTAGAAGAGGAAAAAAAATGATGAAAATAACTATTTATGTAAAATAAATAAATATATCATCACGGCATATTACCCATTTCTGAGTGTGCCACAATCTGCTTTATCGCAGAAAAAAAGATGGCGTTTTTGAATGCGAAAAACACGATTTTGTAATGAATTACACACAAGATTTTTATATAAATCAGTTTAGATTCAATAATTATAAGAAAAAATTATAATTTTTTGTTTTAGGTACTATCATTAGAAATCTACAATTATTTCTTTCAAATAAGTACTTAAGTCATTTCAACTTATCTAAATTTTGTTTAAAAAAATACACTAGTACCACTTTGTGCCCTTTATTTGACAAAACCACTAGTCATACTTTGAAAGTATTGCATTATTTAAAAAGTACCTAACAATTTTGGTCAAAGCTGTACATACCTGTAGGACTATACCATACATAATGATTGTTATTATATTATTATCATTATCAATTTGCAAATTACGCCCGTGGAAGGTTATGCCAATAAATTATTGCTTTGTATAGTAATCCCCAAATACCGTGCCAATATTTGTCAAATATTTTGTACTGACGTGTAGAAAATAAGAAAATTTTCACAGTATTTTCACTATTGTACTCTCGTAATACGCAAAGCCTCTGGGTCAAATTACAAGCAATACAAGTATCTACTTAACCAATTAATAACTCATCGAATTTACATATTTTTCTACACAGAAACCCGAGGAAATTTTGGACAAATACTGGTTGTAGAGAATGAATGTCCAAATACAAACTGATCTCAGCTAGGATTAGTTAGGAATTTTTATAATGAATTTATATATTTATTGACTTAAGATGTTTAGCACCAAAATGTTAATTAATTATAATATAATAATATATTTAGTTATCGATGTTCTAAATGTACCATAGACTGAAATGTATGTTATTTATGTATTAGGTGTACCTCTAGTCAAAAATAAAACCCTATATTTGAAATGACCCATTCTTTTCTATTTCATTTACTAACAACCTTAAACTGTTATTATAATCATTTAAAACAACTAGAAAAATTTAAAGGTAACTGATGATTAAATTTGAATTCATTTATCAAGAAATTCTTCTAAAAATGATGCTACACCCAATAATGAGTGAAAGCTGTAATAATGTAAGTATTATTATTATTATTATTATTATTATTATTATTATTATATAATAGTATATTATACGCCAAGGTTGAGAAGATAATCATTATTGACACAGCGCCTATTGTAACCCGAGGGCGAATCTATTGAAATGTATTTACCTATAAATACAAAAAAATTGTGATTTGTTCAATCCTACATCTACAAATATTTCACATTTTCACCAAAACAGCACAGAGGCCAGGTGAGGCGGCAGCGTAGGTCAATTTAAAATTATAGTGGCAAATTTAAATTATATACTTAACACCTTTACTGACTTTAATGAGTTAATTAATATTTTGATTTGGAGGCTTGAGTTTGAATGAAAAGTGACAGTTTGCATTATAGATCAAGGTTAATAATAAATTATTATTGACCTAGGTTACCATGGTTACAAGCAAGCGGTAGTGAAAAACAATTTCTCATGCCAAATAAAGGTAAATAATAGTGGGTTCCTAGGCTAGTAGTGAAAAAACTAATTTAATTACATAAACATAAATGTTTTAAATAGATTTTTCTAACAGGTAACTACCGAAGAAAATATCGTGTAAGTAGTTAGGTATTTTATTGTAGAAATTCTTGTTTAACTAAAAAAAAAAAAAATTGATTTGGCCAGCACAATACCTCTCGCCAATTCTATTGTATACATATTGTATTGTACTTCGCAGTCGAAGTGTCTTTTTATAACAAAAAAATTATAGAATTTTACCCAAATTTTGCTTTTTTATTGTACTTAAAATGTCTTGTGCACACATAAAATTTTAATTATATCTATCTTTTCCTAAATGTCAGAGATTCTTCCAATTCATTAACAAGATTGGCCGTTTCTTATAGATATATGTATTTCATCTAAATTTTTAAATATTCAATTAATAAAACAATAAGAAAGATTAAATGTACTTTCCAGAAAAAGCTTTCAGAATGTCACTAAAACTGTTTTTTGACACTGACATTTATCTGTAATTTATACATAGTGTGTTACAAATATTATTCAATATATTATAGTGTCTTTATCTCTAAAATAGAAGTTATAATAATTTTTTTAAATGTATCAGATGTAGAATTTTATGTTCTTCAATATTAGTAACAACACAAATTTTCAAAAAATAATATTTAGAAGTTTTTTTTAAGAAACTATTTTCGGTTGTCCATTTGCAACCAAAACTTTTTGAGCTCTTCCCATGTATGTCAGATTGAGGAATCGTCTTTCTAACATCCACACGTACACACACATACACACGACACACACACACACATTTATTTATTTATTTATTTAATGATCAACCCAACAGGCTAAGCCCAGATAAAGGTTTGTAAAAATACATAATACACTCAACAATACATAAAAATTCCAAATGAAATATATCAATCCTCGAAAATTTACAATTATAAAGGTTGCACATACGATATATAGGCGACAGCATTAAATAATTAGTTCTAGCACCCGGTAAATAAAAAGTAAAGCTATTTCTGGTACGAAAAGAGGGAATATGAAATTGGAGAGAGGAAAGAGTACAAGGATCGTAAATAGGGTTCCAAATGATGTGACAGTACTCCAGCTTAGAGCGGACGAAAGAAAAGTATAGGTTCGTAATTGCTGATAAATTTAGGAAAGTTCGAGTATTTCTTATTATGAAGCCTAGCATTCTCATGGCACTGTTATATATATATCTTGTATATGATGTGTAAATGTAAATTTGGTGTCATATTTGACTCCAAGATCTCGTACAGTAGTAGATCGCGACTAGGTAACATTTTCGATCGTATAATTATAAATAATTGGCAATAGTTTCCTAGTAAAAGACATTACTGTACATTTATTTAGATTAAGATGTAATTTGTTAATTGAGCACCATTTGGAGAGTCTATCTAAGTCTTCTTGGAGAAGTTGGCAATCTTGTACTGAGAGAATTGGGTAAAATATTTTTAGGTCGTCAGCGAAAAGAAGTTTATCAGTGTGAATTACATCTGTCACATCATTAATAAATCATCGTAAATGAGTAAAAAAAAGCTTAATCAACATAGGTCTGAAAAATCGAAGAAAAACTGACAAAAAAAAAAACAAAAGCACATCTAAGATGATCTCTGAAAGGTAAACAAAAAGTCTTATTTATTTAAAGTCGTAACTCTTATAGTTTTCAAGATAGCAGAAGTAAACTCCGTAAAAACTCATTTTTTACTGCCTCATATCTCGGAAACTATTGAAGATCGGACTCATGCTGTTAAGCTCTTTTTACTCAATTTGATCAGTACTATATGCCCTTAATTTTTTTTTACATTTTCTTTGAAACACTCTGTATATACAATGTTAAATTCGCTGTTACTTATTGAAGCATCCTAGTATTTCAAATATTCTACGTTCTCGCTACAGTATCGAACGCTATTAGTTTTTCTTGGACAGAGAACAAAATCACACTTTTCTCTTTTTACTTTGTCTGGCCAATGGCCATACTTTCCGCTCACTGCTGATTAAAGAGTAAAGAGTCGGAGTTTTAAGTGAAGTAGCGCACGAACAACCACTGAAAATAAAGAATTAATGAGGGGGTTAACCTCAGAAAATTCCTTTTCGCATGCGGTGGCCTTGGGCGTGGGCTAAAACGGTTCCATTCATTCCGAGACGGATATTGAAATCGGATATGAGATGAGAAAAGACAGACACTTCCACTTCTAATAATACAGGATTCTAACTGATTCTCTTCAAACAAATTAAAGAAAACAACCAAGTGTAGAGAAAATAAATATATGGATACATGTGAGGAGAAACATATAATAAATGTAGCTCTTAATCAAATCAAACAAATTATATAAATAATTTTATAGAGAAATCTGTCAGAGGGAAGTATTTTAAATGACTATTTTTCAATCTTAATTTTATAAACCAATCCAAATTCAGGATCCTACCTACAGTAAAATTTTTGAAAGAAGTCCGATCAAGGCCATCTGCGAATTGCATCTATGAATTAAGATTTTATGCTGTCAAATTTAGTAATGTCGTTTACATAGTTTTAATGAGGTACACAAGATATTATTTACCCTCATAAAAACTAAGTAAAAGACACTACTAAATTTGACAGCACAAAATCCTTAATTTATAGATACAATTCGTAGATGGCCTTGATCGGACTTCTTTCAAAAATTTTACTGTAGTTAATTACTTAATTTTCATTTCGACAATACACAGTCACAAAAAAATCGCAGTCTTTGAGCTAATAAGAAGCTGTATTATTACAAGTGACTTTTGATAAGAGATTTTTTTTGACCTTTTAAGAATTGCTAGGAACATTGGCTGGCAGCACAAGCCTTGCTTTGACTATAATGTTTTAAAAAATCTGAAGTGGCCAGAACACTACATTCCGTCAATTTGATGTATTTTGTACAAATCTCATACCAAAAGTTCATTGGAAAAGATTCGCTATATACAGTAAAATTCTAACAGAAACATATACTATTTTGTACAAATTCCATATACCGAAAGTTCCTTGGAAAAGATTCTATAAATAAATAAAAAAACAAGAACATAGACTATGTAAATTGCACTTGGCACTGACATCTGTCAATTAGAAGTATTTGAATATATCAGCTGTTTCCATGATTATAGAAAGCTGTCTGATTTTTGAAAGTTAGTCTCTTTATAATTCTTTAACTCTATATCTATTAAATATGAAGGAAAATGTATAATCAAACCGTATAGACAATAACATATTCTTTTATATTAATAATCACATAAAATGTCAAAAAATAATATTTAACTGAGTTTTTTGAGAAAAACTGTTAAAAACTTCAAATAAGAGAACTTCCGGTTGACAAGCTTTTCGTATGGATATAAAGAAGAGGAATACGAAAGAATCATAATTTTTAGAATTGTAGTATTGGAGTTAAATTGTCGGAGAAAAAATTGTCAAACACGGACACACAGACACACGGACACACACACACACTTGTAAAATCGTATTCTAGGGGCCCTAAAACGTGCTTATTCATTAAAAACTCACCACCGAATTTTTTGACTAGACAATATGCTACATCAATCCAAAAATAATCGTAATTAAAATGTATAATAAACTTCCACAGAAGTATGGGCATGTCATGAGGAGAGATGAAGAATATATTGGAAGAAGAATGAGCAACTTAGTAGTAGAGGGTAGAAGAAACAGAGGGAGACCAAAAAGAAAATGGAGGGATTGTATCGCGGAAGACATGAGAGAAAAGGGATTAACTGAGGACGACACGCAAAATAGAAATGAATGGAGAAAGAAAATAAAGAATAGCGACCCCTAACGAGTGGGAAAAGCTGAAGAAGATATCATAAACTTCCACAGAAAATAATAAGTATAAATTTTAAGAAATTTTTTAAACTTAAATTGAAATATTTTTATCGAAAAATGTTATTATACTGTTGACGAATTTCTTAATGATATATGATGAGCAATATTTTGTAATTATATTTATTGTACTTATTGATTGTTTGCAAGTTTGTATTTCATTTATTGTATTTCTTTGTCGTGCCATATGCCATGCGTACTGATCAACTGGCAAACATAAATATTATTATTATTATTAATAATAATAGTAATAATAATAATAATAATAATAATACCTACCTTACCTATAGGTGACGAAAGGTAAAAATGTCAAATTCAAATTTCAATATTTAATTTCACCCTTATGTTTAAAGAACAATTAAGAAAAATGTTTGAATAATAAGATATGTCCTGCTTTAAAATCATGTTTTCATAGATTTGATATTATTAATTATTATTATTCTATACGAAGAGGTTTTTGGATGAATGCTTCATTTATTTCAACACAGTCAAAATTTACAAATTTCACAACTGCGACGTTTCGGTTCTGTTTCGAACCATTTTTAAGCTAACAATAAATTATTTATTTGTTAAATACAATTATTATTATTATTATTATTATTATTACTATTATTAAATAATAATATTTTTAAAACAGCGTTTTACTTAAAACGAGACTTATGCTACCAGCCATATTGTTTATATACCTGTCAAAGATGGTTTTTGTTCACTTATTTTTACTTTGAAAATAGTCATTCAAATACCATTCGTGGTTAAATTTTATCCTGGTAAAATTTTCCGATTGCTTTACTTTAGCCTGTTGCTAATTTATCTCGTAACATTGATCAAAAATTATTCGATTGACAGCTTTCGTAACATTCTGAAAAAATTTCCGGCTAAAAATTTACCAATTATGATATTGTACCTATATTAACATAAAATTAATGAATTTCTTGAAAAAAATTTGATTTTTTAAAACCATAATTAGAAAAACTGTTAACAATATTTTGAAGCGTAAACAACTTTTCGGTTTTAATGCAAATGTAGACATAAACAATTTTGAACATAGTTAATTAGATTTTGTGAAATAAATGAACCGTGACGTGAAAATAGAAACTGCGACAATCAACAAATCAACAAACATTTGTTTTATTTACACTTCTCTCTAGTAAATCAAATATATTTGCGAGAAACAGTCAAACGATTTCACTCTACACACAATTACTTATTTTATAGTTGACACTAAAATTCATACAAAGTTTCAAAGGATTATTTTTCTTTACTTCTCTTCCTACAAATAAATATCCTTTCATTCAATATTTTATTTTCTTTATTTTTAGTAACACGCAATACTTTCATAATCATAAACAAACATTATTTTCCTTTTAATGTTCTTCCGTATTCTTATTACAAAAATAGCATTTTATTCTTGATAAATTTCCCTGGCTTATACATAATTTATGAAGACAATAATTAGGGTAATAAAACACATGTAGGATACATTAACAGCAACGTGAAAGAAAATGTGTAGGTAATCAAAATTTCATTAACGCAATGCCAAGGATAAAAGGTCGAGTATAAAATTAGACAGGAAAAATCAAACAATTTTAGCTTCACTTGTTAGTTTGTTACAGGTCAATAATCAAAGTAAAGGCATAAAAATATACACAGCAGACGGTAGCAATTTTTCCTGCACAAGCGGAAAATAAAACTATGTATTCAGGTGAAAAAATAAGGACAAATAACTGTTTTCTTTATTATTAATTTTAGACCTACATACCTATCTTAATGCTTGTTTTACATTTGTCAATTTTTTCGTCAGTTTTAATAACTTGGCCAAGCCTAATAAATTGAACATAAAATTGTACCAATTTCTAGCCAACTATTTATATTTATTAATGGGCTACTTGCGCACCTTTTTTTTATTTCATATTTTTGAAGAGCAGGTAAAAACTTGCTACCCCTATTTTTTCTTTTGACAAAATTTTTATTAATTAGCCAGAAAATAAATAATGAAATTTGATTATTTGAATTACCGCCATGTATGACGTAGAATTACGCCGCACCAATGAGTGATCGTAAAGCCATAGCGTTTGTTTGTACGGGTAATGTAGATTTCCTGTTTGACGTTTCAACAATAGTTTGAAGGTTAGCATTTTAGTTTGTTTTTTTCGTATCGATATTTTAAATTACATGTAACTACCTATGTGTTTATTTGTGAAGTAATTAATAAATTTGAGAGACCAGAGAGAGAAAAATGAACTAATGTCAAATTCAAATTAAAATTTTCTCGCACGCAATGCCATCTATAAGTTACATTCTTAAACACAGTTCTCTTCCTCGGTTCAATATAATGACGTCACAGAAAATTTTCTTTCTTAATTTACTAAAAAACAAATAACTTTTTTAAAATAAAATTTATATTTTTATATATGTTTTCAACATAACATTACGTATATAGTGATAGAAATCGGATTTTCAGTACCATGCAAGTATAATGAAATATTGAAAGTCTTTGGCATATAACAATCATATAATTAAATTGATATATTGGTATGATATTAAAATTACTAGAAAACACTAAAAAATTGAAGGAAAAATAAGTATATGCTCTATTTCCAGCTTTATTGACTTCAAATTGACAGAAAAATGACAGAAAAATTGACAAGTATAATGCGAATGTTTATAAGCTCAATTTCTGGAACTTGGCCAAGTTCTTAAAATTGACAAATAAAAAACGTACAAATTACAAAATTGGGGCTTGAGATGAACTTAAATGCCTCGTTTTAATATGAAAAGGTCCTAAATTCTATTTCCGGTTTTGCCAGTAGCGATATTGTCGTTCATATTTACCTTTCGTCAGGTAAGCAAGGTAGGTACTGTCTTTGGACAAAAAATTCGGTAAATAAGCACGTTTTAGGGTCCCTAGAATACGATTTTACTAATTTTACGATGTGTGAGTGTATGACAAAAATTTGTCCGACGATAACTCCTATACTACAATCCTAAAAATTATAATTCTTTCGTATTCCTCTTCTGTACATCCATATGAAGAGCTGATTAGATTTTGGTTATAATTCGACAACCGGAAGTACCATTATTTGAAGTTCATAACAGTTTTTATGAAATTTAAATATTATTTTTTGACATTTTAGTTATTATAAATGTGAACGAACATTTGATTGTCTATACGGTTTGATTTCACATTTTTCTTCATATTCAATAGATATAAAGTTAAAGAATTATAAAGTGATTAACTTTCATAAATCAGCCAGCTATGCAATACCGTGGAAACTGTTGATATATTCAAATAATTCTAATTGACATATGTCAATGGTAAGTGTCATTTACATAGTATATGTTCGTGTTATAATTTTTCTGGATATATAGAATCTTTTCCAAGGAACTCTCAGTATGGGATTTTTTACAAAATAAATAGAATTGCCTGAAAGTAATGTGCTGGCCACATCAAGTTTTTTTAAACGAATTTATGTTTATATTTTTATATTTTCGAAATTAATTTTAATTATTTTTACAGTGAACAAATATTTGCATTTTCGCCAAAAAAGTAACCTAGCTATTAATTTTTGAATCCTATATGTTTAAGGAAATAATTTGGCATTTTTATCTTATGTACCGGATGATGGCGGTTAAGGGCCAACATTGGGTTTTTTAGGACCTAAGTTCCTTGCGATAAATAATTTAAAAAATCAATATAATCATTAAGCGCTGTCAGAACAGTTGGATGTACCTATATTTTTGCACAACATAAGTTAAATAATAAAGCTCGGTGAACATACATAGAATATTAATAGGCTAATAAATATAGTAATATAAACAAATAAAATTTATTTGCATAGAATTTAGTAGACTTTTTATGACTTATGGTTTGTCTAATATTAGACAAAATTTTGAAGGCTGTACGACACGTAAATCTGGTTATCCGATACAACAAAATTATAAAGATGGGCACCGCACTCTCCAAATTTAAATATCTTGGCAATTTTATTCAGGAAACTGCTTTCTACGTTGGGTATTGTAATATGTTTTGTATACAATTCATATCTAAAAATATAGTCACGAGGTAATACAGATATAGGTACAAATTTATTTATGGGTATGATTCTTATATGCCAAATCAGTTAAAACCAGACTAGACTGAGGGAAACTAGTATTTGTGAAATCAGAAATCCATTACGTAAAATCGACGTAAAACTAAACAAATAAATAAGAAAATATAATTTAATTTTAATTTCATGCAAAAGAACATTTTAACAAATAATTCGCGTCTTACTCATCCCCACAACCTCCGGACTTTGACCAGATTGAGAAACTGTGGAAAATTCTATAAAGAAGCACGAATATAAACTGATAAAAATAAAAAAGGATGTAACAATAAATTACAAGAAGAAAAGCAGAAAACCTATCAAAATATTATACAGTGAGTTCAAAAAAAAACCTTACTCAGAGCAGGCTATAAACAAAAAAAAAAAGAAAAAACGTATATCAATTAGAAAGTATTTAATTAAATGTCAATTTGGAACGAGATATTGCCAAAAATGTTTTGTAAAGAAATCAAAGTTTTTCTTCTTCAATCTTTATTTTACAAATAGAAATAAATTAGAAAACGGTGAATGACCATATTCTTGTATCCTTCTTTATTATCTTTTCTCCTTAAAATTACATTTCACTATCAATTTTGACAACTTGAGTAATAATCAGACATACGTTTCTGTTTTCATAGCCTACTCCGAATTTGTTTTTTTTATGAACACATTGTACGTCTGTAAAAAACATAAATAAGGTTTATTATTTAAATGTTTTAGTTATCGTACGGAGACTTTTTTGTCATGAAATTATAAACATTTTTAATGTCTACTCCATAAAATAATTACATTATTAACTTAATGATTTTTATTTTGTGTTAAAAAATAATTATATTGGGTTTTAGGCTGCTATTTTTCATAAAATAGTTTGTAAATATTGTCGTACGGAGATTTTTTTGTATGACTCTATATGTTGACGCAATCTCGTAAAAGTTGAAATAAAAAATGGATAAATCTAAAAAAATAAAATTCTTTATTGTTTGTGGGTATTGTGAGTGTTTTACCAAATCATATATTGATTTTATTTTATCAACTTTGTTTCCATTGGCGCTTTAAAATTTGATTGTTTACATATTAGATATACTCAATTCATTTTTCGATTCTGCGAGCATATTTTCATTTCCACCAAAAGAACTTCCAATTTACATTCTTCCTAAAAAAGTATATAAACAAACTTTTGAACAAAACTTATTCATTTTGAAACTAATCAACGTTTCTGATTAAATTGTTAATCCTTTCAAACACACGTTGATTAAAGGAAATGACTTTAAAATAAACAAAAGAAACATTTTCACAAAACTTCTTTTAGTTTTTGGCATTTTATTTGGTAAATAATTTTATTTGAATCTGTGTTTTGTCGTGATAGTCCAGCGCAGTAAAAGATATTTGTTTAAGTATTAAAACTGATTTAAACACGCTCAATAAACGGCAAGCTGCTTGCGTCAATCCCTGAAATACTCGTTCTGAATAATAAGAAAGCATGAAATGATCTTGTTTATAGCTTGCCCCGCAATGTTTATGGACCAGATTCAAAGCATATTGCTAATGACTTAACTAATTATGCAAAATTGTCTATTTAGGTACATTATCATTTTAACTCTTATTACCTGTAAAATGAAGGCACTCTAATTGTAATTATTTCTGTTTACATGCAATAACACAGGCAGTAAAACACAGTTAAGCTTCATTTCCACAGATTGTCCCAATGCGTAAGAGCTATAATTAATAGCAAAGCGCAATGCGTAATAGTTATTTACATTCGAGTGCGTGTAAAATACTTCACGCACGAGAATTGTATCAAATTTTTTGGCCGACGATAATGAAAATCACTTTTTTAATGAGATATGTTGTACTTCTGAAAAGGGTTAGTTTAAAATACTGGGGTTAAGTCAATTTCCAAATTTGATTTTACTTACCTTCATTAGAGTACTTCTTCTAGCGAAAATTTATCTGTAATAATAGACGTTGTTTATGACTGATAATATATTTATTTGCTCATGTTTCGTAATAAATAATAGGTAGGTGTCGATATTCGACATTTCAGCAATGTTCGCCTCGCGTTTTTGACAGGTATATCGATCGGTGACTATGTCGGTAACGGCGGATTTTTACAATAATGACAGATGTTGCTGCCGTGATTTTGGTTTATATAAATTAATTTTAAATATAGGAAATGTTAAAGTAAAAAAATAACTTAAGTAGGTAGTACTTTTTTACATGAACTTTATTATAGTAAAGATGATTTCTTTTCTAAATGCCCATAAACGTCCAGTGTATTTTGATTATTTTACCGCATAGTTATAGTTAGACAAGTTACAACACAGTAAGCGTGAAATGTAGGTTACACTTGCTGTGTATACAATTGTAAAGTTCCCATTACGCTTCAGGAGGGCAAAATAGTATATTACATTCGAGGTGGGAGATGTTTCATTACAGCCGGAGACTTATATCTGTATTACCGGGAAGCGAAGCGTCGAGGTGAAATAAATTGCGAGGCTGTGATGAAACTCCCACCGAGGTTATGTTTACTATTTTATTCACAATCATCCTCATTTTAAATCAATAATTTTCAAAATAAATCAGTTAGCTATAGCCTTTAATTTTATTAATATTTTTGACAGCTCTCTTAAAATTTGTTTTAGCCTACTTTATTATAAGGATCTATGACAATATTGCTAGGCAACCTCTACATAAATATTTCCAACCCAAGAGATGGAAGTGAAATCTGTTATTTCCAATCGAAGAGATTGTCGTTAAAGTTGGGAATGACGTATTTCCCAACCTCCAAAAGGTTAGGAATCGGTATATTACATTCAGCAACATCTACTTTCGTCCTCCAAAAATGACTAATTATTAATGTAATTGCTCATGAATATTTATTTTTCTATTACTTGATATTTAGTAAATAATTTTCTAATATTTAAACATGATCCTGAATTAATTACCTACAGAAATAAGGTACAGTAAAATTTTTGAAAGAAGTCCGATCAAGGCCATCTTCGAATTGTATCTATGAATTAAGATTTTGTGCTGTCAAATTTAGCAGTGTCTTTTACTTAGTTTTTATGAGGGTACATAATATCTTGTGTACCTCATAAAAAATATGTAAACGACACTACTAAATTTGACAGCATAAAATCTTAATTCATAGATGCAATTCGTAGATGGCCTTGATCGGACTTCTTTCAAAAATTTTACAGTAGCTAGAAAATGTTTTCTTTGATTATCTCAAATTCAAAAAATGGACTAACGTTGTTTTTGCCAAGAGCTCTTTTGTCATTATTTGGTGAAAAACTTTTTGGAACAAAAATAGGATTATTTATGCCGCTTTGAAATGTTAATATAACAAGAGTTAAAATATTTTGCACACTTTTTTTTATAATCATTTAGTAGAAAAACAAGGGAGAAACATACTTTTGGCTAAAAGCTGAGACAACAAAATGTAAAACAAAACCAGAACGTTAATTCTAAATAAAAAGCAACTTGGTTTGTATTTCACAAACAGATGTTATATGTATTTTGAAAAATATCCAGAGAGATTAAAATTGTTGAACTTGTAACTAAAAAACAAAACAAAAAGTTTCACATTTGCTCTTTTTATATCTAACAGAAAAATATAAATAGCTACGTAAACTCATATTCAAATCATTATAAATAATAATGTAAACGAAAGATAGCTTTATTTCTTTTTAATAAAGGACTAACCATATCAGTCTGAATCTGAACGTACATATTCGTTTCGTATATTACCATCATTATAGGCGCCGCCAGAAATTTTTCCAAGGGGGCAAAAAGTGATACATTTCTTTTCCAAATCTATTTATTCTTTATTGATAAATACATCAATCGGTAACACAAATTAAAATAAAAATATTTAGGTACTTATTCATTAAACAGAAATTTCAATTTTCGTCAGTCTGTAGCGAAACTATTTATTACTTTGTCTATAAACTGGTTCTGATTATTTTCGATTCTTTTTCTATGCACACTAAGAAGACATAGTCCTGATAAACGATCTTTAACCTTCGTTGATCTTAACCAGGTTTTTACCCTTCTTAGCGTACTAAAAGATCTTTTTACTCTTTATTGTATAGGATGGAACAAATTCGAGTTCCGTATATGAAAAACTTTCTTATTATGCACCCTACAGAAAATTTATGTAGGTCTTTATAGGCCAACTTTTTGAGAAAACTTTAATAGCGGTGAAAAATCATGTAACTTCAAACGGCTGTAACTCGAGATCCGACAAAGTAAAAAAAATCATACCTGGCATGAAAAGAAAGAGAATTTTATGCTGAATATAAACTCTTATCGTCCGTTATTCTATCTTCAACAATGTATAAGTAGACCTTGAAAATATGAGAAATGAAGTAAATTATTTAGTTATATTTTTATTCACCACTCGTACACAAGTAAGGCATTCTGCTTCTTAGTTTTCAATGCTATATTTTTCTGAAATATTTTGAATCATTTCTTTATTTGATGCCTAGAGACCAAAGTGCAGCTCATTGATGTGATCAAACAATACCATTGTTGCAATCAATTTTATCATTGTTGTAATCAAGGTTTTTGAGGTACTTATTTATTTGGTATTAAGTTCAGAAATATATTCCAATATATTAAAAATATAACAATGTAATTTATGCAGTTTTAAAATTAATGATAAGAAAATATTGGTAGATTGGCACATTTATGCCCGGTTTCTCCAGAGCAACTTACGACTTAAGTCGTTGCGTATTCCACCTTAAACTGTTGCACCATGCAAAAATGTTAAAATGTGAGACGTAAGTAGCACTTAAATGTAAGTCGAAAAAATCGGTGACTTATGTGGTTATGTGTCATATATCAGTTGACATATCGGTAAGTCGCAGTAAATTTGTTTCGTTTTGGGCTGTTACGGCAAGAAAATTAGATGATATAAAGAAGAAACGATTAAATTATAGCAAAGAGGAAGAAAATTGGTCTGTTATATTGTAGAAATAAAGATTTAAAGAGAATATTGAAAATAAAAAAATCATTGCGGTGTCCATATCCAATATTCAAAAAGATAACACCTGGAAATTAATTGCCGCAGCATTGGCAATAAAATGTGTGCAAATATGTAGACTGACGCAAGGAAGACGACATCAAAGAAAAAGGCTTCAGTTTATAGGACTGGTGGTCTACATAAAAATATTAAAAATAAATAATATATTTGGAACATATCAATTATTTGTCAAGGAGTCCTATCATTTTCGACAATATCGACTTCCATCACAATATCCACGAAATTAACGTCGTCAAAATTAGTTAAATCCTGTAAATCCATATCGAATATTGTTGAATGAATACAAATATAAACCCTGTTAAACACATTGACAACTTTGACGTTTGACAGCCGGTATTTTATTTTGAATCGCTAAATTTCAAATTGACCAATCATAGAACAACATTACGCTGTTGCCAATGTAATTTGTGACATAAGTTAAGTTCGCATTTGAATTTGCTGGTGCAACGCAATTGGGATATAAGGCCTACTTACAATTAAGTAGCACTTTAATAATCAACAACTTAAGTTGCTGTGGAGAAACTGGGCATTAGAAATTTATAGTAAGCGTGAGCGTGATGATGCATTGTTTGGTATTTATTTATATTGTATACCAAAATTGATTTAAAACGAAACGTTTGTATTTGCTATTCTGCTAGATTCCCTAGCATCCAATTTAGGTGAATAGATCTGTATAGAGTTGAAATTACCCTATTGGAAATACAAATACGTAAGTAATTCCTCATGAATACATATAACTCATGTAAAGCATCCCCTAATTACGTCATACGTAGTTCATTAGCTGCATCATCGGCTCACACGTGCCTGTTAACTACAAACAATTTCTACGTCATTCAAAACCAATACATTAGGGTAGTGCCTTTCGTGACATTCACACACGTGTACCTACCGTGAACTACATGAGTACGTACACGTTTTACTTCCAGGAGGAAATTTAATTTTATCTTCGGGATAAACCTTGAACTAAAAGCAGAGGAGGACAATATAATTTATATTGTAGTGATGGATTTACGGAATGGGGGAATTAACCGTAAACGAAATTAGTATTTATAATATATAATAAAAGTTATCCGGCGAAACCGGAAGCAGAATTCAAAATCATTTTACACCAAAAATTGGCATTTAACGTCGTGTGCAACTTTGTAATTTAAACTATATGTCTAAAATTAATAAACTATTTGTTTAAATTTTTTAATTGTTCTGTTTGGAGACTCGGTCAATAAAAAAGAAAAAAAAAAGAATTAGGTACATTTATTACAACCAAATATAACATTATTATATAATATGGGGTCCCGTGGCCGTGTGCCAGAGTCAGGTCAGGAACCTGGGGAACCGGGTTCAATCCCGACCGACGCCAAATATTTCGAATTTTAAATGGCACAAAAGTGATCCCTGTGGTGCACTCTCCACGCCAGCAATGAGTGCCCGTGAGGTGACGCCTGGACGTTGACTTCAGGGGTATAATGTATTATCAATCTTAGCTGCAAACTTTCTTCTCATATATTTCACGTAGCTAACCTCAAGTTAAAGGCTCTTGGGAAAATAGATGTCCATTCTTTGATTCTTTGCTTTTTCTTTAAAACCTTTTGTAAGTTCTACGATTTCCTTTGGATTTTCTGTCAGAATTGTAAATTATTTGAGATTTTTGACATTAAACCGAAAGAATAAGGATGTCGATAGATTTTCAAGAACAGTTTCAAAGTTATTACACTTTTATTCAATGCTTAATCATACGGACAAACTGCACCAAGCATATTTCATATTTTGCAATAATAATAATCGTATTATTATTATCGATTATATTATTATTATTATGGGGTGCCGTGGCCGCGTGCCTGAGTGTCTGGTCGCGAACCTGGGGGAACCGAGTTCGATCCCGACCGAAGCCAAATATTTCAAATTTTAAATGGCACAAAAGTGACCCGTGTGTTGCACTCTCCACGGCAGCAATGAGTGCCCGTGAGGTGACGCTTGGTAAGCGCCCGCACTGTACAAATATGTCATTATCATTACCGATATCTGCGATAAAGCAGATTGTGGCACACTCAGAAATGGGTAATATGCCGTGATGATATATTTATTTATTTTATTTTAAATATAACATTCAAAAAGCATTTTTTTTTGTTTAAAGTCCATAATATATTTGTTGGTGTTTTGTTTTTAAAATTATGTTTCAACTATATGTATACTCAAAAACTCAATTATAATATTGCGATTTTTACCCCTTGCTAGGAGAGGTATTGGATTTTTGTTAAAAATCACATATCCAAATTTAGGTGAATAAGCATGTTTTCAGGTCCCTAGAATTAGATTTATACGACGTCGTGTGTGTGTGTGTGTGTGTGTGTGTGTGTGTGTGTGTGTGTGTGTGTGTGTGTGTGTGTGTGTTCCTCAAAAACTATATTTAATACTTAAGACCTGTTGAACTACGTATTCGTCATTCTAACATTAATTGGAAGAGCTGTTTGATTGGACAACCAGTCGTAGAAGTTTCTTGAAAAAATCTTCTAAACATTATTTTTTGAAAATTTTTGTTATTACAAATATTTGAGAACACAAAATTCGCCATGTAATACACTTCAAATTTTTTTTATATCTGTTATAGATTTAGAGATAATGATAAAGAAAATATAATATATACCTACAGGGAATTTATTTTAACATGCAACATATGGCGAATCACTTCCATGGTTACTTACTATTGTCAAAAAATGACAGCAATGTAATATTTGTCCATTTTAAAATTCAACATACAAAATTTATAGTTTTGTATTATCAAAACTAATTTCCTATAAATTAGCCTACATATGATTAACAAATAATCAAAACATGAATGTTGTACATCTTAAAAAAACTTTAGCTTACAAAATTCATTACTTTCATGTAATAAATGTTAAAAAATACCCCCAATCACTCTGAGGCAATATTCTAGTCGGTCGTAATAAGAACTGACACCATTTGTGATGTGTTTTGAAGGTATCTCCTGTGCTGCAATACTATTTATAATGTTGCATTTTAAAATGGACAAATTTTACATTGCTGTCATTTTTTAACAATAGTGAGTAACCATGGAAGTGATGAACTATAATGTTGCATTTTAAAATAAATTCTCTGTATGCAGAATAACCTGTTGCAATACATTGCATAGTCCAGACTACACCAAGGAAACCAGTTGTCAAATTCAAATGTTTGTAATTGATAGACAAATGTCAGTGTCAAATATCAACAGTTTTACTGGCATTATTATTATTTTATATATTATATTTTCTTTATTTGTAAATCTATAGAAGATATAATAAGTATTTTAAGTGTATCAGACGGAGAATTTTATGTTCTTCAATATTTGTCGTAACAAAAATTACAAAAAATAATATTTCGAAGAAATTTTTAAGAAACTACTACTTCCGGTTGTCCAATTGTTGTCAAAACCTTTTCAATTCTTCCCATTATCGTCAAATTGAAGAATACGTAGTTAAACAGGTCTTAAATATTATAGTTTTTGAGGTATCGTCCTTCCAACATCCAAAAACACACCCACACAGACAACATTGTACCATAAAAAAAGATTTTCGGAGCTCAAGACTATACTGCATACCTCGTTGTATACCGATAACGACTTACATTTTGCTTGCGGGGCGGATTCGACCCGAGAACCGTAGGCTTAGAACCCTTCAGTAAAGCAATTATCCATGCGACCCTTGATATTACTGACAGAAACATTTCTAAATTACAAACTTTTCGTCGGTTCTTACTAATGCATGTAACATTTGAACTTTTCCACTACACTTTTAATAACATCATCAATCAGGTCTGTCTTACATTAGTACAAACTTCACATTTCCTCACCTGTCTACAAAATAGTATAAATCTCACCATCTTTTCATCGGTGTCTGCTTCCGAGGACGATGTGGGGAAACATCAGGACCCTGACACAAATGGCGGGCCTTATTCCTTGGGCTCAGCCACGGTGACTGTCACTGAGCAATTATTAACCTGCTGACGTCAATTCGGAGCCGATCGGGTGTAAGGTAGGTAGGTGAACACAGTTGATGTGATGTCATCCTCATCCTGGTCACGTGGAAACCTTGCCCCTGTTTGTTACCGGGTTATTTTTACAGTAGGTCGGGAGACTATCACTATTGTTTTTAAAGTGATAATGAAGTGAGGATGACAAATTGCAGGCATTGTTGCCAAAAGGTCAGACGTCTTCGTGTGAATGATAACTATATTAGCTTGATTGCTTTTTCAACTTCTTTTTTAGTGCATGACAGATGATATTCTTAACTGAACGATTTGAATGAAGCGTTTTAAGGGTTGTGTTTTGGCAGTTTTAAAAAGGACACTCGACAACTTAATAATAAAACTGTAAACAAATGAATAAATATATCATCACGGCATATTACCCATTAGTTCATTACTGGGTGTACCAATCTGCTTTGTAACAGATATCGGTAATGATGATATTCACTTATCACTACGTAGTAGGGCAAAAATAGTTATTATGAATTTTGTAGAGAACAAAATTTTCTATAACTCCTGTTGTTGTTGACTCTAACATACGAGGTTGATAATTAAGATACCCGGTAAAAATAAAAGCCCCTGACTAAATACAGATCATTTATTAAAAAATCTATTGTGACTAATACAAGACCTCTCGCCATTTTCATGTTAGGCTGTATAAGTATAGTAAAATTTTTGAAAGAAGTCCAATCAAGGCCATCTACGAATTGTATCTATGAATTAAGATTTTGTGCTACTATGAAAACGACATTACTAAATTTGACAGCATAAAATCTTAATTCATAGATGCAATTCGTAGATGGCCTTGATCGGACTTCTTACACAAAAATTCTAATTATTAATATATTTTTTATATTTTTTAATTCATTCTTAATAAGTTTCCTCCTACTCTTTTAAATATTCGAGATTCTTCAAATTCATTGACGAATTTGGCCGTATTTCTGATGTGCATATATGTATCTATGATTTTAAATATTTAATTTAATCATAAAATAAGACATATTAAATGTACTTCCCAGAAAAAGCCTTCAGTAATGTAAATGTATTTTTGACACTGACAGCTCACATTTTTCTGTCAATTACAAACATTTTAATTTTTCAACTGGTTTCCATGGAGTTATTTGGGCTACTAGATACATTACTCTAAAAATACGTACACTTACGTATCATTGTCTATACAAGCAAATAATATTACTAAACCCAAAGCATTCAAGCAGTCAATGCACGTCATTGAATTTTAGTAACTAGATGTGTGACGTCATGTACTGGCACGTTTGCAGAGGTTTTAGAATCTTTATGAAAAGAGTTATACAGATTGCAATCTGTATTATCGACATGCTAATGAACTGTCACGTCTACAAAATAAATATTATTTTCGTCACTGTCCATTTCTATTTAAATTATTTTATAATACTAACCTTATTTATACTTATGTATGCCATATAAAGGCAATAAATGCCGAATTTCAAAGAAATATACCGAATTCTTCTGATTGATTAGAAGTGCTACCTTTGGGAGATTCACAGATTTTGTGTTTGCTTTAACGGTCAAGTTGCGTCGTTGCGTTGCGTTTACCATTACTTTATTATAAATAGCCCTTTACAGCGCACAAAAATGTTTCAAACACGATACAAATATTTTTCAAATTGTCAAATAATAACTTTGACAGTATAAACATGCAAATTGACGTTGACGTACATTATTTATATATTATTCATGTCATATACGATAAGTAATGAACTCTACTATTTGTCTTGACCATACACTTTTTGACGGTTAAAAATAATTGAAATTTTATTTAATTTTTCACTATTAGTGATTTTAATGCATTAAGGTTTTTACACTAAGTGATGACGTGCATTGGCTGCTTGAATGCTTTGGGCATACCAAGTTTATGTATCTACCCATTATTGATTTATAGCCCGAAAAGTCAATATACCCCATATTTAGATAAAAACTTCAAAATTTTCAAAAATCTCATTTTTATGCTCTCATAGTGTACAATTTAAATTTAAGTTTAAATTTAAAATATGCATTAAAAGTTATTTATGCTGAAAAATACGAGGTATACTGAAGTAGTATACCGTGCTCATTATAACTACATTATAATTGTCCTTTGAATACTAAACTACGACAATCATTAGTTCTGAGTATTCTGTGCGCACTAATAGTAAAATACTACTAGAGGAAGAAAATTTGTGTCAAATAAATATAGCTCCGGTTTCTTAATATACTCCTAAGCAATTAGAAACATGTATATTTATTGCCAAGTGAAACATTTTTCTAAATTTATAATTCTACAACCAATTTCAGATAGTAGTAGACAGAAACTCTGCGAAAAAACATTGACCTCTGTAAATATTCCCAACGGTGTAATCCGGAGCTTCGGTTCCGTCAATTTGTAATAAAGCTCGCACTCATCACAAATAACAACATTTGATGCCTCATCAATCACTCAATTACACCATACACCATTAGCAGTAACTTGTTTCATAGTTAGAAATTTTAGCGAAATGTATCCTTGCAGCGGGGAAAATCAAAAAGAAAATTATTGTGCTCTATTCAACAAATGAAATATAATAATATAAATAATATTAATTACTTAGTTTCGAATATTGTATTACTAAGGCTGTATTCAGTGTCGCATTTTGGCATTTAGAATTTAGGATTTAGGTCTTCTTTACATAAATACAACTCCGAAACGAAAGACACACTTATGACATTTATTGGTTTGTATGGCAACACTTTAGAACAACAAAAATGAATTACATATACAATTTCATTTGATTTGATGCTTCAGATTAAATGTTAATATTAAGATCATAAGATTCTCTATCTTATATATTGAACATTTTTATTATATCTTCTATACATTTAGAGATAGAGCCTCATAAATATATAAAATAATCCGTTACAATCAAATAATGTTACTACCAAGTTTATATATCTACCCATTTTTGAATTATTGCCCCAAAAGTCAATAATTAGATAAAAACTTCAAAATTTTCAAAAATCTAATTTGTATGTATCTAGATACTTTTCAATGCGCTGATTCCAAATTTTGAAACCGCAGGTCGATATCTCTTTTCGTTTTCGAGATATTGAGATTCAAAATTTTGCTCAAAACTGCCCATTTTTGGGTATTAACCCAAAAATGGGTCGAGATATGAATTTGGCGACATCACCATTCGATTCTATGGGCAAAATTACATGAGTATACCAATTTTCAGAATTTTTGAACACCGCATACAATCTCTAAAGCAAAATAACTGAAAATGGCCAAAAATCGCAAAAATCTAAGGGGTACCCCTTACGATTTTTTCAGATTTTGACCATTTTCAGGGGTTTTCAAACTTTTATTTATAAAAAATGAACCGGTTGGACAAAAATTATGAAAATTGCTATACTTATGTATTTTTGCCCGTAGAATCGAATGGTGATGTCGACAAATTCATATCTCGACCCATTTTTGGGTTAATACCCAAAAATGGGCAGTTTTGAGTAAAACTTTAATTCTACATATCTCGAGAATGAAACGAGATATCGACATGCGGTTTCAAAATTTGGAATCAGCGCATTGAGAAGTATCTAGATACATAAAAATTAGATTTTTTCAAATTTTTTATCTAAATGTGGGGTATATTGACTTTTAGGGTAATAATTCAAAAATGGGTAAAGATATAAACTTGGTAGTAATATTATTTGATTGTAAAGAGAATGTTACGTAAGTGTACGCATTTTAACTTTCTACTGCTTCTCGTTTTTCAGTTATGCGATATACGTCACAACGAAATTAATCAAAATGAATTCAAAGATGGTGAAAATGGATATTTCCGTTGAAATCTGGAAACCGAAATTTTTCGCGATTACAATACCTACTTTCTTTACTTCATACAAATAAAAACAACAGAAATCACTACGGCGCTGAACAAAATGTTTCAAATTTATCATACTATGCTTCGAACGTGATTTTTTTCACGTAGATACTTTTTATAATGTAAATATTTTCGTATCTACAAGAGTATGCTCTTAAAATAGATTAAAGGTCTTTAGAATAGAATATAATGTAAATTTATCATCATTGTGTTTCGTAGTACTTACATAATAAAAAAAAATACGCAATAAAAAATATAATATGCTTAATTAAACATTAAATATTGGGAGATTAGATTTTCAGTCATGTATTGTTATTTTTATGAAAAGGTAATTTTTCGCTCATTAAAATATCTAATTTTCTATATTTTCTATAGGTATGTAAACAACTTACAACCAAGATCTATCTAAATCATGCAAACTGTTACACCATGAAATATGAGCACCAGTTGTTTTGACATTTATAGTTGGATTTATATGTGACAAAATGTTGCTGCATAGTAAAATTATTTCTACGTAGGACATAAAAATAAACATACATAAATATTATATGCATATAACTATTACGACTATACAAAATACAAGAGTATCATTTACACAAATTAACAATAATAGATACAAACATTTAGATATGCGTATTATTTGCTCTAGCAACATATTTCATTCATTGTATTTGTCATGTCTGGAATATCAAAACACACACACACACACACACACACACACACACACACACACACACACACACACACACACGCAGACACGCAGACACACACACAATACAGTATAAATTTATCATGGAATATAATTTTCTTGCTATAATTATGGAGGTATAACACTAGAGACCAAAAAAGAAGTCACACAAGAAAGGGTATAAATGTAATTTTTTCTGGAACCGGAGCGAAAGTACTATTTTCGCGCCTAAAAGACGGAGTGAAATTTGTATTTCCCTGACTACTCACGAAAAAATAAAACGCACCTAAAATGCAGAACTGACAGTAAATTCGCTTTATTTACAAATTTTTTTCTGCCACCTTAGTAACGAAAGTAGAACTATAATTTTACACAAAAATATTTCAAATAAATGTTGTAGAAAATTAAATTCTACACCTAAACACCTAACATTTTGTATGTTTAGTAGCCTGTATAATCTAATTTGAAACTTTATGAATATTGCTTATTCGTAGTGATAGCCATGGAATTTTAACAAAATTACGAAGAAATGCGTATCGTTTGAACTGTCAGAAATTCAATTTTCCAATAAAAATTACAGATCATTATATTCTACACCTAAGTCCATAAAAATATTTTGTTTTTATAATTCACTATCACTGCACAGATTTTCTTTATTTTTATTTTGTAACCTGGAAAATCTGATATTTCAAATGATACCTATGCATTTTTTTTTTGTAATTTTGTTTAAATTCCATGGCAATGAGCAATATTTATAAAATTTGAAATTGGATTTTACATCTTATTAAATATGTAAAATAATATTTGATTAGTGATTTAGGCTGTTTCCGATGTCTCATTTTGGCAATTAGTATTTAGGGCTTCTTCACATAAATACAACACCGGATAACAACACTCTAGTAATATCCATTGGTTTGCAAAGCAACACTTTAGAACAACAAAAATGAATTATACAATTCGATACAATTTGAAGCTTGAGAGTAAAAGGTAATATATTTCATGAAATAGAAGTTAAGAAGCTATTCTTTGACAGTAAATTTGACGTTTTGTTCAAATTATAGCAACAAACATGATTTGTTTAATTAGTGTGCGTCAACTTCAAGGCATAGTGTGCTCCTGCAAAACCCTAAAATCTAATACTTAAAATCCTAAATAATCACTAGATTTAGGGCATATAAATTTAGGATTTAGATATTAGGGTGTTAAAAGTGCAACATCGGACACAGCCTAATATGTAGAATTTAATTCTCTACAACATTTATTTGAAACATTTTTATCTAAAATCAATTGGGAAGTTTTCGCAAGGAAAAACTGATTTCTCATGCTAAATGCCTATGGCCCTCTTTTTAATTAACACCCTGTATATTTTAGCTTAGTAATATTTTTAGTTTTGTTTGCTAAATTTACATCGTTTCAAAATATGGTCTAATTTTTATCGAACAAGTTTGCCAAACTGATATAATCGTATTTTCGTATTTCTATTAATATCTCCACTCGAATTTTTCTAGGCCATCGAAAATCCTGCTCAATGGAATCAATGTTCTCGGGCGAACAGCAGGAAGAAAATAAAGTGCGTCGTTTTCCAGACACTTGTACATTTTACGGGCGATTTATCTGCAGGAGTAATAAATCTACTTATGAAAGTAAAATTGAATCGCTCGATTCGCCCACCATACAGCGCTTTGCGGCGCTATTTTGATATTGAGTTCATGAAACTTTCTAAAAATAGTTTTGTCACTGACCACTAATAAACCGCGGACACTTGCAATACGGCCAAAAATACCGACTTGGGTCTGTTTATATCTCAGAGAAACTGTGTCGTACTCGCTTCTGCCATGCGAATTCAGCACTGCTTTTTACCTCCCGCTACCCTTGGTAAGGAGATCACATGTAGAGATTTTAGTAAATGACCACGTTTTAAGGTCCCTAGAATCCAATTTTAACATTTTCACGATGATGATGATTACTGATCCTTTAAGGCGATTGCCGGTGCTTCGCTAAACAGCACTTTAGTAGAAATCAAACTACACTCGTAATTATTAAGTTATAACTTCAAACTTTATACCATTGTATAGTAGATAGATTAATGCATGGGGCTGACCAATTATTTTGCATAATTATTAATTTCTATTGCATTTAAATTTAGTTCAAAAAACATCACAAAAATGGCTATTTTAAAATTTATTTTTAACACGAAAACTGTACTTTATACAAAAAATGTTTGGGTCACCCCCATAGCGCCCACCTTTAGTAGTAAGTCTGTGAAAAAAAATCTAAATTATCTCTTTTAGTTTAGCTGTGATTTGATTTCTACTAAACTCCTTTTGCCGCTTATTTCAGAAATCGGAACGATAGACTATAGAGGAGAAAGTGTTAGGAGAACATGTTCCCCCTCTACTACACACATCTCCTCTCTCACTCCAACAATTTGCTTCACAACACGGGCTGAGTTTTCCCCTTATGCTTTAAACAAGGACAAACACATATAAAAGCAGACAGAGAGAAATAAACTTAGCAATCTTAAAAGTAGTGGGGGAACGTAAAAAGTTTGTCTGCACTAGTGTCATACTAGCTACAAAACTGATTTCGCTGAGCGACCGGCAATGCTCTTAAGACAAATGCTGTTTTTGTTTGAAATAATTTCTTATGAAATTGAAATCTGTAGATCCAAAAATTATTTCAAGCAAAAATGGCATTTATGTTAAAGGAATAGTAAAGCCCCATTCAGATAGAGCTTAGTGCAATTGTAGCGCAGTTGTATTGTAGTGCAGAAAGATTGTATAGGGCAGTAAATGCAAGCGTTCACATTCAGACTTCAGACTTTCGTGGTAGTGCAGTTGTATTGCAGTGCAGAAGCTTGCAAGGTTCAAACTTCTGCACTACACTACCAACGCTGCGCTGCAACGGCCAATCAAAATGAGGCATATTATTTGAATCTGTAGGTAATGTAGAAATCCGAACTGTCAATATAGTCTTTGTGATTACTTTTCCATTGTTGAACCTACCATTGCTAATAAATAGTCAGAAAAGCTTTGGCCCGGCCCGGCCCGAAGCCCGCGTCGATTTCGAGTCGATCATCGAGCCGGGCTGAAGATATTTTTTTTTCGAGCTAATCATTTTTAAAAATCGAGGCGAGTCGAACTTTTGATTTTGGCCCGGCCAGAAAATTCGAGCTTTTCGGGCCGGCCCGAAAAATCTTATAATTCAATCAAATACACAGTTTCCTTAATATTTTAATGAAAATGGCTGAAGTTAAAAAGGATCAAAATGATTTAATAACAACAAACTTTACATATTAATAAATAAAAATGTATTATTTTACTTCTAGAATTCAAGGTTATTCATTAAAACATAATAATTACATTGTGATGTTGCTATTATTATTGTTATTACTCGTATACTTAAATAAAAGTGATTTTTGTTCGTACCATAATAATTTCTTGTCCTATTTTTGAGCAGAAAAAAATCCTTATGTAAATTATAATTATATTTTTTTATATAAGATTTGTAAACTAATGTTGAAAGTTATAAGAATGTAGAGGTTTTTTATAAGTTTGACATGAAAAAAGATAAACATTTCGCCTTAACATAAGAATCAACATTAGGAATGTCGGATGCATCCAATTTCGAGCTTTTGCCGGGCCCGGCCAGATTTCGAGTCAATTTTCGAGCCGAGCTAGCTTATTTTTTTTGTCGAGTCGATCTTCGAGTCGGGCCGGTAATTTTTATTTTCGGGCCGAGTCGATCCAAACCTCAAAGCCTGGCCCGGCCCGGTCCGAATGCATCACTATCTCTTTCGCGCTCTTTGATTGTTGTATATTACTTGTGACGTCGGGAATTTTAATGACGTTTTTCTCAAATTCTGTTAATAAATTTTAAATAACACGGGTATATTATTTTTAATTGCATAAATTTGATGCATTAAAAACATTTTTGGTCGCGTACCCCATTCCTACCTAAAGAAATAATTAAATTCAAGCACGTTCTTTTGAATATTATTACCAATACTTCAAATTTCATTTTCTATTTAAATTCTGCTTTAGTTTTGAGCTACTTTAAGTATACTTAAGCCCTACGAAATTCGTAAATGTTGGTCTCATTTTATTTGCAAATTTCACAAATGAGAAATAATTATTCATGATCAAGTATATTTATGGGTAAAATTATACTGTGTAGGTACTAGCCTTTGGCTATGTGTAAAATCTATGTACATATCATATATCTATTCTGGTAAAGGTCATCTATCTAAGTTAATATCCTGGTGCATACGCGCTATCGTATGTCGTATCTACAGTTTCATAATTAATTTGAAAAGCTCAACGCTGAGAAAAAATACATTTAATTTTTCAATATTAAAACTATAATTATACATTGTATTATTATTTAAAAGGCTTGATTTGAAAATGTTAACCTTTTTGACAGCCTATCAATGTAACATCAGAATTATTCCAAATTACTTTCTTTCAAAATGGTTTTTCTATTAGTAAAGAAAAAAAAAAAAACTTTATACAGCACACGGCCGGTAGCCGAATATGGTTTCAGAACTGGCCTAATATCCTAAATAGCTATTTCATAATCGAAGTAATGCTTCTATTTAAATATATGTGTAATATTTTCATCTTATTGGATTTAGAAAATAAACGTATAAATTTTAAATAATTTTAATTATCAATAAATATACATTTTGGATTTTTTCCAACATTTATATTTATTGCGATTAAAAATTAATTTTTCCAAGCAACATGATTTTGATAAATTGTGAAAAACTATCCTTGATCTAAATTTTTGTTGGAAATTTTAAAGTTTAAAATAGAGTTTGGGTACGAAATATATTTATTCCAAATTTATTTTTATTTTAATAAGAACTATTATTAGCCGATATTTTTTTTACTTTCTTTTTCATCAAGGATTAAGGATTATAAATAGCACAATACGTGATTTTTTGGTTTATAAAAACTATCTAAAAATATTCAAGTTCACAACGCATAATAAATGTTTATTTTTTCATTAGTATGAAATTTCCTTGTTTTACAAAGTTTTATTTTTATACTTTTTTCAAAAATTAATTTGTTAAATTTATAGTTGAGCTTCTTTTATTGTATTTTAACATTTATATAAAATTTTCTCACATGACCTTTATTATTGACATTTGATTATTCGTCGTTTTTTACTAAGTTGTTTACTTGCAATATAATTAGGTATTAAATTACATTCAAAGTAATTTTATATAGTGCAACATAACGAGATGATATTTGTCAGTAATGAGATTCAAATGTAAACACATTTTCTCTTTGTTAGTACCTGTAATTTCAGAAGAAACTAGAACATTTGATTGGGAATGACGTTTGGAAAGATGTTGACAAAGTGTACGTAAATTATATCCTCTTCTTTACATTTAATCCTGCGACGCTGTCAATGAATGGTAGGTACTAGATAATATACTGTTTTTTTTTCAAAACTCCAAAATTAAGAAATGATGGTTTTATATTAATAATGTCAGATATAAACAAAAAGCCAAATTCACAGATAAAAGGCGTTTTCGTAAAGTTAGTCGGAGCTATCCAACCAGCAATTATTATTAGTGGTGGGATCCGGATCCGGATAGTTTCGGTTTCGGATCCAAAAATATCCGAATAACCAGATAATTGGTTGTTGAACTATCCGGATCTGAGTATAAGATTTTGGATTCGGATCTGAGTATCAGATTTTTGATCCGGACCTGAGTATCAGATTTTGGATCCGGATCTGAGAATCGGATTTTGGATCCAAATCTGAGTATTGGATTTTGGATCCGGATTCGAATATGAGTATGAGTATCGGATTTTAGATATGGAATTTCAGAATCCACATCGGTTCTCGGATTCGAATATTCTCTGTATTGAACCCGATGATAATATTTGAATGTATAAGTATTATCATGGAGTTTTAAAACCAAATAAATTTGATTATGAAATAATCCACAATAAATTTTTGTTTGATATAGTTAATAGAATTGGATCCAGAATTAAAATTCGGATCCGGATCCGTAAATAAAACATCGAATCCGGATCCAGATCCAAGTCCAGATCCGAATCCAAAAGGGATCCGGACTCAAATCTGGATCCGGACTCAAAGCTGGATCCGGATCCAAATCCGAATTAAATTTACGGATATCCGAGGAACCGGATATTTTGAGATACGGGGTACTCGGATCCAAGTTTTGCTGGATCCTCACAGCACTAATTATTATACAGGGTGTTAAAAAATAAATGTCTCAAATTATGAGGGCATATAGTACTGACCAAAATGAGTAACAAAAGGTTTAATCAACATGGGTCCGATATTCAACTGTTTTTGAGAAAGAGGCCATTTTGAAATAGAATCGAAGAAAACCAATAACATTTTATATGAAACATTTTTTTCACTTTCTAATAGTTACGAAGTTATTTGAAAACTAAATATTGGCAAAGGTCGCCACAACTTTTGTCTTAGTACAATTATTCGATTTTTTTTTTGAAAAACAAAAACCTCATCTAATATAACCTCTGAAAGGTAATCAAAATGTCTTATTTAATCAAAGTCGTAACTCTTACAGTTTTCGAGATAGCAGAGGTAAACAGCGAAAAAACTCATTTTTCATTACCTTATATCTCGATCGAACTCATGTTGATTAAGGTTTTTTTTACTCATTTTGGTCAGTACTATATGCCCTTATAATTTGTGATGCTTATTTTTTAACACCCTGTATACCTAAGTATTACAAAATTTTAAGTAGGTACATTTTTTTGAGAGAAATGCAATTTTCTATTAAACTCTCCAACTGTCGTTAGATGTTAGATGTACTGTAGCTAATAAAGTTAGTTCATATTTCGCAAAAGCTTTATCAAGTTTGTCATTAGCACTTGTGGAACTAATCTGAAGCACATGTTTCATTAGCTTTGAAAGACGAAGAGACGAATAAACTTCCCTGATGAAGGGCTCGTGTTATCTATATAACTATAAACCTGAATAACTTTACTATCTATTTATAAACCCAGGTTTCATTATATATCAAGAATGTAGGATTATTATGTAAATTCGTGATGCAAAAATAGAACATTGTGCAACAATCCGTTTACGCACTTTGAATTTAGAACAGGCGAGCGAAAAATAGACAGTCATATCGCGAATTTCTAGTTGTCAGATCAATAATCTCCAGCACTAGATATTTTTGCATCCAACTGTTTATTTACAACGCCACAAGCTTCTTAAATTGATGTAAAGTTCGTGAAATCGATCGAGATTTTATATAGATTTTATCATTAAATGAAGACCTCCTGATTTTATCGATAAATTTTTATTTTGCACGAATCTTTTTTGCTTAGCAACAAACACGAAAGCAAACTGAATGGTAAATCCCGACTCCGAAGGAGAAGGGTTTTACCTAATGTCAGTTTGCTTGAGTGATTTTGCTTAAAAGCAAAAAAAAATGAGTGCTTAAAAATAAAAGTTTATCTGAGAAAATCTGAGAGGTCGTGTGGTATTTGGTGAGATAAATTCCAAAGACAACGCAAACTTGACATATTAATTGACACACTGACAGTTATAAACAATAACAACTGTTTATTTACTTGGCAGCGGAAAATTATCGAGGTAACGAGGTTGTATCAATATAATACTCTTCCTATTGGTTGAATTTTCAAATGCTTTGCATCATGATTGGTTAAAAACTAGTCGTTGGAATTTATCACCCTAATATCTAAATCCTAAATTTGTATGCCCTAAATAACATCAATATTTAAGATTTTAGGGTTTTGCAGGAGCACGCTATGCCATAAAGTTGACGCGCACTAATTAAAATAAATAAAATGTATCAAATTTTTTCTGGCAATTATAATATTTTTTACAAAATTTTATTGGCTATTAGATACATAATTGTGTAAAGATGATCGCTGGTCTTTTAGAAAAAATAAATAAAACAGAAAATGTTAAATTACCCTAGTGTTCTCAGAATTCAACGAGAATCATCGACAAATATTATTTTCAGAATTTTGTATAAATTCATATCAATATATTCTCGTTATATAAACAGTTTTTAAAATATGTATGTTTTGAATGTCTTATGCAAATTAAAAATAGATGACTTTCTGGGAAAACTTGTTATTTATTGCAATATTGATTTCAATTCTGAGTGAGATTGTAAATTATTCTTATACTGTCAATATTTCCTATCAGATAAACATAGCATTTTTTGGAAGAGTTGAAAAGTTCTTTGATGTGAGGAAAATTTTTTTCGTTTATATATTGGGATAGGTAACAAATAAATATATTACTGAGATAAATATAGATGGTTTTCACAGTTTGTGGGCGAATTTTAGTGTAAAAATAACTGCAGTTTATATATTTTGGAAAGACGGAAACAATCAACTTTATTTTTTCGAATTCTACAACCAACTCCAAAAATACTGTTTGGTACTGATTAATATAAAATATCTGATGTGGACACCACATGACTTCCTTGTACCACTGTTACACTATACATATTTTGTTAATAATGAAAATATATATTTATAAGAGACACAATCATAAAATTGCACGTATTTGACTTAATTACAGATACCAAAAAACACATAATTTTTAAATTTACATATCTCGCTTATACAAAGATCTAATTTTAATTATACTTAATGTTTTCAACGCAGAATTCAATTCTCTAAAACTTTTATTTGAAGCATTTATTATTAAAATTAAAATAACACCATTTTTTTCAAGAAAAACTGATAACAGCTTCAAGTAAAGTACCACTTCCGGATAGACCATTTTAACTAAAATCTATTATATTATTCCCATTGATATAAAAGTCTTATATACCAAATTTGAAAAGTTTTGGATTATATTTTAATATAGTTTTTCATTAAAATCTATTATAGGCTTCAAGTAAAGTACCACTTCCGAAAGTTATGTAATGACCAAAAAGGGAGGTGCACAACTAGATGTTATAGCAGTCCTAAATACAAAATGGATTCAGGGATAGTCAAAATGAATATTTCCGTTGAAATCTGGAAACCGAAATTTTTCGCGATTACAATACTCACTTTACTTTGTACAAGGAAGTATAAACATTAATTGCATGTTCAATTGGAATTGGTAATATGAAATGTTGATGAAAATATACTGGGATAAAGTTCCTAAACTTGTTACATAACTTCTATAAATTGTACAAATGTACGGACATCTACTAAATAATGTATCCACGTCAAATATTCAAATATTCATCCTTCTTTTGTCCGTGAGTTTTATAAGCAATTACCAATTCAAAACAAAAGAACACTTTGAATACGAAACAAGAATAAGATAGAACACAGCTGTAACTTCCCAAACATCAAAAAGATTTTAATTTCTTGCAAAAAGTAAAACCAAAAAGCGAATGAAAGATAAACTGAGCAGAAAGAGTAAAAAATATAAAAACATACCTCCATTACTGGGAAGCGAAAAGTGGAAACCCTTGCAGCTTCGCTGGTGGTGCCATCTGCAAATAAAAGTCATTAATTGGACACATGTGCAACATAACATATAAATTACTCTAATTTTAGAATGTTTAAAATTAGATATGTCATTGCACTGGGAAGACACAGTAACAAGGAAATAACAAATGCAAGAGAGAGTCCTTTCAACACAATTGAAAGTTCCTTGACATTCGACGGTAGTCTTTTGTTTATCCCACGAGATGTGTCTTTGTTATTTTGGGTTTGCGTTTGCGTATGATTATTGTTACAATACACAATACATTTCATGTTTGAAATGAGTTCTGTTTTTAAGGCATTTTACGATTTTAACATTTTCACGATAATGTCTGTATATATGTAAAATAAATAAATAAATATATCATCACGGAATATTACTCATTACTGGGTGTGCCAGTATCTACAACACATATGTAGACATCGGTAATGATGGTGATATTTTACCGTGTGGGCGCTTATCAGGCGAAACCTCATGGACACTCAAAGCTGGTGTGGAGAGTGTGGCACTTTTGTGCCATTTAAAATTGGAAATATTTGGCGCTTGTCGGGATCGAACCTAGTTTCCCCGGCTTCACGACCAGACACTCAGGATTTGAGAGACCCTTTTCAAGTAATTTACTTGGAATATAGGTTAAAACTTAATTTGTTTTGTAAATAGCCAGAACTGTAAACTCAATTTCGGATTAAAATTTTCCAAATTTTAACCAAATATACGAATAAGGGAAATTCAAGATAACAAGAAAATTACCGCGAAATATGATGTTGTTTTTTGTCGGTTTATTCCTCGAAGTAGGAAACTTTACGCCAGGGATGATTATGATTAACGCACGCGACAAAATAATTATTTTTTCTCGACATAATTTTAATTATTTTCGCGTTAATTATAATTTAAAACCTCGTAGAATTAATTGGTGGGAAAATAAAATTTAAGCAAAGGTAATTTATGGATTCTAGGATACGAAAACTACATTTCTGGGAAGTTTTTGTAAAAATCTGTTAATTAGACTACAAAATAAATTAAGTTCTTTTTTACGCAAAAATTCAGAAATTTTGTAGAAATAAAAATCTGATGTGGCCAACACAATACCTGCCGCTATTTAATTTTTGTTAATTTATATACACACCTACACATTTACTAATGCTACAAACTATATTAAGATCCCTTGCATATATCTATTGCTTTTTCTTTTTAAAATGTCACTTTTACATTTTGTAGTGATATTTTTTTTTCTGCCAGATATATACATTTGAAATATGAACTGTGTAACAAAGAAATTGTGTTTATCTTTAAAACATATAAGCTCCGGGATTTATAAATTTGTTTCAATTTATCTGTAAAATACATAGAAAAAGTTTTAATGCACAAAAAAGTAACTTAATGAATACCGTAAAATGATATAATTTGATTTAAACGTCGTCACTGGGTAGTATACCTGTAGAAAATTCTATAATCTTTATTTTTCATAATGGTATGAAATGCGAAAAAATAATATTTAATGGTACGATGAACATAATAAGTTAGAGCCATTTCCGGTTATTCGATTTACACCAAAATGTAATGGTTTCTTTTCATATTAGAATAGGAGAGAAATACAAGGTTTCAGAATTTTCTAAATGATAGTATTTGAGTTAGAGCGTTGACAAAATCCATACACACACACACGCACACACACACACACACACACACACACACACATACACACATACAGACATCATCGTGAAAATGTTAAAATTGGATTCTAGGAACCTTAAAATATGGTCATTTACTAAAATCTCGATATGTGATTGTTAGCACGATCCATATATCTCCCTTACCGAGGGTAGCGGGAGGTAAAAAGAAACATATTTTTCAAATAAATTACACTAATTTTTTCAGTTAAAATGTATTTATAAATATTTTATGTTGAACGCCTATGCCTAAATGCAATGAATGGTCATCTTTCGTGAACTAAACTTGATCTCTATCATATTTTAGAGGTTAATTGTAAATACAAAACTTGTTCAAAATTAAAAACAAAACAATACGAACTAAAATCAATGGCAGATTTCTTTTATTTTATGAAAAAAAGGCTAAATAAAATTAGCAATGTACAGCTTTTAGATTTCCCTGGAACGCGCATCAGTTTAAAATGTTCGCACAACGGAAATTTTAAATCTAAGATTAAAAATTTGTTCATTCAGCAAAATATTTCAATCCCTGATAAGTTACGGTCAAAATAGTCCGCGGATTTTAAAGAAATTTTTAGTTTGTGGTATGCGCAATGCGCACTGGAACTTCTACATGCACTTGTACTAGCCAAAGCAAGAGAAAGCGAATATTAACATTTATTATAAATTCTTCCAAACCAGCAAATATTTGCTATATTGTCATGTAGCTTCTCAAATAAAATATATATAATATATATCATCACGGCATATTAGCCATTTCTGGGTGAGCCAGTATCTACAACACATGTAGACATTGGTAATGATGACGATATATTTTACCGTGTGGGCGCTTACCAGGCGTCACCTCATGGACACTTATAGCTATTGTGGAGAGTGCACCACAGGGGCCACTTTTGTGCCATTTAAAATTGGAAATATGTAGCTTATCGAGTGTAAATTTATGAGAACCAGAAATAAACTGTAATAATAACAACTGATTTCTAACCGACGTGTCGGTCATAACAATGATCATCTTCAGGGTTACATCAAGTCAGAAAAACAACGAAATATTTGACTTGATTTAACCCTGAAGGTGATCATTGTTATGATCGAAACGTCGGTTTGAAATCAATAATCACTTTTAGACTGCAAGTTCCGAATATTTTCTATTTCCAGCCGATCATCGTTACTTCAATAACAGTAACCTTTAATTCTATTAGCAGAAACTAAAAATTTCCAATCTGTGTGAAACTAGTTTCAAATTAAGCACGCGTACTGAATAACATTTAGTTGTATATTTCGTTTTGCGAAAAAACCTAATCTTATGTCCTTTTCTTTTAATATATCTAATAACCAAGAATACAACACATATTCAATGGCACTCTGAAATTGTGAATTTTATTTAGACTTTTCCATAAAATAAAAGAAAACTGCCACAGATTTAATTTCTTATTGTGTAGTTTTTAATTATGAACAAGTTTTCTATTTTAAACTTTCCTTTGCAATTAATAGGTAAGTAACTAAAGAAAAAAAAAACTACATTCTATTTCTTTATAGCTATAACAGATATCAGATACCAAGCAGATATCCGGTATAAAGTTTTTGCAAAAGAATATTAAAACTCACCATGATTTTATGAACAATTAGATAAAAGGTGAAAACTAGTATCATGCATATGGTACATCATAAAATATTCTACACAGATGTTCCACGTTCCATGCCAAATTGTAAAGAAAAACGCGTGACAAATATTTATTTATTCAGCACTAAGAAATAGTACTTTTTATCTCAACACTATCATAATATCAATAGTCCTTCGCTACATTCATTTTTATTTGCATAACCTCCTCACATGTCAAACAAGTGAAAATTATAACAATTAAAGTAAACAACATTCGCAAAAAATGTTGTGTACACTGACAGACAACACAAACCTAACCTAAATTCGCAATTTGCGAAAAAAATTCGCCAATAAAATGATATTAATGTCCAAACAACTTGTCAGGATAAATTTTTATTTCTCCTACCTTGCAGAGATGTAGAGAAGTACTATTTTTTCTAAAAATACAACACTCCAACACTGACACTTTGATGATTGTTTATTTACTACTAACTAAACATACGCGCACAGCTGTCACTTTTTACAGAGTAAACAACATGGCGACACCTAGCTTTGCAAATTTAAACAAAGTAAAAAAAAAACCGATAATTTATTGATTTCTTTCATTATTTTTAAATACACTGGCCTTTATTACGAATCCACCTTTTTAAGAAGCATTTGTTAAAAGTGGCGTTTAACTACATAAAAAATATAATATAAAACCGAGCTTCATAATAGTGCTATTATTAAAATAGTATGGTTAGAAAGTTTTCTCATTTGTATCCTCATTTAATATTAATGGAAAAGTGCTGAATATAGTTTTCAATAAAAACTGGACGCTCTGAAATAGTATTCTTTACTTGAAGTAGATAATAAATCGATTATTTTAAAAAATAGGTCTAAATGTTGATTTTTTCCTTCCGTCACCTTTAGGTAAGGGAGGCATTGTCTTTAGTCAAAAAATTCGGTGGTGTTTTTAATCAATAAGCACGTTTTATGGTCCCTCCCTACTACTTTTAAAAATTATGTCTGTATGTGTGTCCGTGTGTGTGTGTATGTGTGTCTGTGTGTGTAACAAATTTTTCCGACGATAACTCCAATACTACTATTCTCAAAATTATAATTCTTTCGTATTCCTCTTCTTCACATCCATATGAAGAACTATTCAGATTTTCGTTATAATTAAATATCAATTTTTGGCATTTTATGTAATTATCAATATGAAAGAATATCTCATTGTTATACGGTTTGATTAAATATTTTCATTCATATTTAATAGATATGGAGCTAAAAAATTATAAAGAGATTAATTCAAAAATTAACCAGCTTTGCTGTAATCATGGAAACAGCTGACATATTCAAATAATTCTAATTGACAGATGTCAGAGTTAAATTACATAGTGTACTTATATTCGTGTTATAATATTATAGGATTTATAGAAACTTTTCCAAGGAACTCTCGGTATGGAATTTGTAGAAAATAGTATATGTTCCTGTAACAATTTTACTGGATATACAGAATCTTTTCCAAGGAATTTTTGGGATGGGAATTGTACAAAATACATAGAATTGACGAAAGGTATTGTGCTGGTCACATCAGATTTATTTTATTATTTTATTACAAAAAATATTAAAGAACATTTTATATTGTTTTCCTTCAATATCAGCTAAACTATATATTGATTATATTCAAGTTAGATTGTTTGTATACAAATGTGTATCTCGTACAGTAATAAAGTTTGTTTGATGTGAACCTTGTTATTTTTGCACACACATTTATCTTGCGAAACGAATATTCGATGCTATTTTAATTCTTGCAAATGTATTGCAGTTTTATGGGAAGCAATAAATATTATCAGTGAACTATTTCCGACAGAAGAGTTGAGAATTCGTTGTCAGTTGAAAGTTCTCTGCCCCCTATACGAGTATAAAAATATCTTGCAACTGATAGCTTCGATTTATGCACGTCATTACAAAGCATTGCTAAAGGATTATTGATTTCGGTGTTTGTTTCTTTGTCGGAAAAGGTAGAAAATGAAAAATGATGCTTTCAAATTAAACCTAAATTCATATCATTGTTTCGAGTTTATCTGACAAGCATACAAAATGCGAATTTAATAGTGATAATGTATAAGACAGGATGTATCAGGAGTAGTGTAAAAAAATCTGTTGTGGCCAGCACAATACCTCTCGCCATTTCCATATTAGGCTATTTAAATAAATATTTAACATTACTGGTACACACAAAAATTCTAATTACATCTGTTCTTTATATAACACTGTGGCGTTTTCAAAACGAAAAACATTTTGAAAACTTTTAAAACTGCATGTAAATTCAGTAATTGTGTAGAATTTCATACCCATCTGTTACAGATATTTCATTTTTATTACGGCTATAGCATTTACGTCTCCAACTAAAATTTATGGTTTCTTTGCACATCGGTTTACGAGTGCAACAAAGATTTCATAATTTTAATTATTTGATGATTTGAAAATAAAGAGAAATAGTGCGTATGAAAGAAATTTTATTTGTTACGTAATAATTTTAACTTGTACGAGGTTGTCAGTAACAGTAACTCCAAATTCAAAAATATCCTATAATTATACTTTTTTTACAGAATAATACTCATTTTCAAATGTCAAAATGGCAATAAAATGTTATAAACATATGAAGATATCTTCCATTAGATTCATTTATTTATGTTCATATAGCGTTGATGAATGCATTATGTATATTTTTACCTCCCGCTACCCTTGGTAAGGGAGGTATAGAGATCGTGCTAAAAATCTCATATCGAGATTTTAGTAAATGACCACGTTTTAAGGTCCCTAGAATCCATTTTTAACATTTTCACGATGATGTCTGTATGTGTGTGTGTGTGTATGTGTATATGTGTGTATGTGTGTATGTGTACGAATTTTGTTTGCACTCTAACTCAAATACTATCATTCAGAAAATTCTGAAACCTTGTATTTTTACCTTATTCTAATAGGAATAGAAGCCATTAGATTTTGGTGTAAATCGGATAAACGGAAATGGTACTTTGTTTGAAGCTCATAATGGTTTTTCTTCAAAAAATACCATTAAATGCCATTTTTTCGAATTTTATGTCTTATAAAAATTAAAGATTATTGAATTTTCTACAGGACTACATTAATACTTTTTCTATATATTTTACAGATAAATTTAAAAATATTTTTTTTTATTAGTCGCGAAGCCTAAGATAAAAACTATTCCTTTGTTACACAGTTAATTTTTCAAAAGAAATGTAACTGACAGTAAATATCACTGTCAGAAAACTTACCACTTCAAATTAATAATAGTGACATTTTAAAAAGAAAATAGTAAATAAAGCAATAGTTGTCTGCAATGGAACAGTTTGCAGCGTTAGTAAATACATAGGTAGGTATGTATTTAAATTAATCAAATTAAATAGCGGGAGGTTTTGTATTGGCCACATCAGATTTTTATTATATATTTTATCCTGTAAACAAGTTTCCTTGGTGTAGTCTGGACTATGCTTTTATTGCAACAGATTATTCTATATATTTTCTTTATCTCTTAATCTACTTAATCTAGGTATAGAAGATATAACAAATTTTTTAAATGTATTATATATTAGAATTTTATGTTCTTCAATATTTGGAATAACAAAAATTTTCAAAAAATAATATTTAGAAGAATTTTTTTAAGAAACTAGTACTTCAGGTTGTCCAATTGTCAAAACTTTTTCAGCTCTTCCCTTAGTTAGTCCCATAGTTAAACAGGTCTTAAGTGTTATAGTTTTTTGAGGAATCGTCCTTCTAACATACAGACACACACACACGCACGCACGCGCACACACAAATACACACGCACACACACAGGCATCATCGCAAAAATGTTATATACGTGCTTATTCACAAAAATTTGGATATGCGATTTTTAACATGATTCCAATACCTCTCTTAGCGAGCTCTGTATAAATTTTATGTTTAAAAATATGCGAAAACTGTACTTGTATATGCATTTTGAAATGAAAATATACCGAACATTATTCTTAGTTATTTTTAAAAATATCATAAATTACGTATATTTTTTTCCGTTGTAAATATTTTTATTGAGCACTTAGTGGTATAAAAAAACAACTTAAAAAATAGTAAATCTCTTCATCTCAAACTAACACGTTGAAAAATTGCTGGCCATCTATTTATTACAGTATTTTTTTCTTTATTTGTCTTGGCAAGCACACTCCATGTACCAGAAAACTGAATAATTTATCATAACGAATTGACGTCGTAATATTCTTCAGAATACTACAATATTAATCGCCACAAGGATGAAAATCATGTACAGTAAGAATATTTCCTAGTTTCTCTGACGTACTTGACATAATTGTAAAATTAGAGCTAACGCAATCGTACACAGAAATGTTTAATTTTTAAATCATAAATTTGTTTCCAGACAATCGTAATCACGAAGATTAGTTTCAAGGAAACAAATTAAATTTTATTCCACAATAACAGAGACGAAAACAAAATCGTTATATCCTTTGTTCAATTTTCTTTTCCTCGTTCGCTTTGATACTATTTTTGTAATGAAAAGTTTTATTTACAAACAAATAAAAATGAATACAATAAATTTTAATATATACCAAATGAACAGTATACCGGGCCATAGGCGTTTAACATGGGAAAACAGTTTTTCTTTGAGCAAAAATGGCCTATTAATTTTAAACAAAAATGCTTCAAATAAATGTTATAGGGAATTAAATTCTCCATCTAAATCAATAATCACGTTATATTTTGCATGTTTCAAAACCGAAGAAATTTAATTTAAAATTTTATAAAAGTTACTTCTTTGTATTAGCCATGGTATTGAAATAAAATCTAAAACAAATTTTATGTCATTTTGACTGTCAGAAATTATAAAATATAGTTTTCATCAAAATAATACTACTCAATTATTCGTATCTTCTCTTCATGTGCATAATTCTGCATTTTCAATAATGATAAATAAAATAATAATAATATATCATCACGGCATATTACCCATTACTGGGTGTGCCAGTATCTACAACACATGTAGACATCGATAATGATGACGATATATTTTACCGTGTGGGCGCTTACCAGGCGTCACCTCACGGGCCATCATAGCTGGTGTGAAGAGTGCACCACAGGGGTCACTTTTGTGCCATTTAAAATTGGAAATATTTGGTAACTGTCGGGATCGAACCCGGTTTCTCTGGTTCGCGAGCAGACAGTCAGGCACGCGGCCACGGGACCCCATAATGTTAACTCAAACTGATATTTTCTAATAGGTAAAATATGTCACAATCTGACAGATACGTTTCTGACAAGTAAAATATGTCATAATATGACAGATGTCATTATATTTGTTTGTAATTTTACCTATCAGAAACGCTCTGCTTGAAGTTATCACTTCTGAAAATGGAGAATTATTCACAGGAAGAGAAGATAATAGTATTATTTTGATAAAAACTATATTTTATAATTTCTGAGAGGTAAAATGTCATAAAATTTGTTCAAAATTTTAATTTAATACCATGGCTAACACTATAAAGAAGTAAGTTTCATAAAATTTTAAAATAAATTTGCTCCAAAAGAAAATATGACTACTGGTTTAGATCAAAATTTAATTCTTTACAACATTTATTTGAAGAATTTTTGTTTAAAATACATGGGCCACTTTTTGGCAAGGAAAAACTGTTTTCCCATGTTAAACACCTATGGTCCGGTTTTCGTGTTACACCCGGTATAACTGAACGAAAAGAAAATAAAAATCATGACGATAGCAAAGCTCAGACAAGGCAATAAAAAGAGAAAGAGAGAAGCAACTGACAGTACACTGAAATGATCAGGGTAATAGAGAGTTATTACAGCTTTTCAACGCTTTTAATGTTACACCTTTTGTACGTGTTGAGGTTATGTTCCGGTGAAAAGTGCGGCTGTACCTTTTTCTGTGTTGCTGTTAGCGTTAACATTAACGTGAATACAGTAATTAAATGCGGTAAACATTGAAAATGAAAGTCCCTTATTTTTAAAATAAGGTGTTTTCTACATAATTTTTTAACTTATTTTGCTCAGTACTATGCGCTCTTAAAGTTTGATCCATAAGTATAGAAACACCCTGTATATATTCAAATTATTTACATTTGTCAAAATACTTATTTTTCGTTAGAAAGTAATAATTATTATTTTTTCCTTTTAGCGTTTTCTATGTAAGTTGTCAGTCTACGGCTACATCTTCAAGAAGCTTAAGCTTATAGAAGTCCCAACCATGGAGACATAAGACTTTGTGCATCTTCCAGCAAATCTTTTAAGCTTACATTGTCTGTTGTCTGTATGTATAAGTTTTCTCTAAGTCTTGTTCTTACAAACGTAAAAAGGATTCTACATAGAACCTTAAACATTAGGTCTATTCTGTTCTCTACTTTAATTTTTACTGCAAAACATCGCAGTTATGATAATAAATTAAAATTTGAAATGTTTAGCATTAGCAGTAAACATTTGACGTTCTTCTTACATGCACAAACGTCAAAATTTAATATTACTTGGGAGTTTTTAAGAAGTGGAAGGGAAGTATGTTGGAGTGTATTACTGTTGAAGGAAAGTACTTTGAAACATATTTAAAATAAAATTTAAAAAATATGAACTTTGCGATGACAAGGAGATAATCAGTAAATTCAAGATGGCGAAACTGGATAAGAGAAATAGAAAGCATTTACAAAAATAAAAATATCAACATCAAACCCAATATATAAACAAGAGATCAAGAGTTACAAAAACAAGACTCAGACAAGATAATCAGAGAATCGAGATACAATCAAATACAATATAAATATTTACGCACAATAACAACTCCTTCATTTTTAATAAAATAAGAAGAGACAGATGTGGAAATGGAGTAAACAACAACAAATACTGGGAAAGCGAAGAAGAAAAAAATATGTTTATGTAATGAAAGTAAAAAAAAAAAAACAATTTCTTATGTCAATTTGTTTCAAATTAGAATCATACAGACAAAAAATAATCAAATACTGATAAAACTAAAGAATTACTAATGTTAATAAAGAAGTAATTTGATTCTGGTATGGCTGTTTTACGTGTACTGTGAAGGTGCATTCTATAAGTTAACTTTTAATTATAAACAATCCTAGACACCTAGGTTGGTAGTGCGAGCTCGGTTTTAACTAAAACACTGTTTTAAGAAACGTCAAATTTCATTATTTAATAATAAAAATAAATAATATCAAATTTGAAATTTGAATTTGATATTTCTTAAAACAGCGTTTTAGTTAAAACCGAGCTCGCACTACCAGCCCTAGAGTCGTGATTACAGTACTACTTGTCAATACCCTAATATTATCTAGCACAGATTCTAATCCAATTACCATCAAAGTAGATTAATTTGGATTAATTTTGAGATCAATCTGTGCATGATCGGCATAAGAATGTATAATGCGGGACACAAGGGGTAAGGGAAAGAAATTCTCATATCGTGATATTCCATAAACGCCATCCAATATTAATTGTTACAGTAACTTTGTGCTTCTAACTCATTTGTGTACGCTTTTGATTCTAGTGAATCCGAATGTAAACAAGACAGGAACTGAAATGAACAGAAATTGCACAGAACTGCCGATATAAGAGAGTCTGCGTAGCTTTAAAACTTATTTGGGCAACTGTTATATGTTATATTAGGTATGCGCGACAGAAATTAATTGTATTTCGTGCGAATTTAAACGGAGCGCATATATTAGATAGTCCTTTGCGCTAACATATTTTCAATAGTTCATCTTTCGTGTCCCGCATAATACATCGCCATTAGTCAGAGTTTTTGGCAAATCAGATACATAAAATAAGAAAAACAATAGTTCTAAAATCGATCCATGTGGCACTCCACAATGTTGTGAAAATACACCAGACCATTTTAAAGCATACTGTCAGCTGTCAGCATGATGATGATTTTCTATTATTAAGATAACTTTTACACCTTATCTGAAAAATTATAGTATTTCATTTTTTCTAGTAGTAGTTGGTGATCAACCATGTCATAAGCCTTAGAAAAATCGGCTTGAACAGAGAAGTATATAAATAAATAAATAAATATATCATCACGGCATATTACCCATTTCTGGGTGTGCCAGTCTGTTTTCACAGATATCGGTAATGATGATGCCAAATTTGTACCGTGCGGACGCTTACCAGGCGTCAGCTCACGGGCACTCATTGCTAGCGCGGAGAGTACACCACAGGGGTCATTTTTGTGCCATTTAAAATTCGAAATATTGGGTGTCGGTCGGGATCGAACTCAGTTCCCCAGGTTCGCGACCAGACACTCAGGCACGCGGCCCGGGAACTATATGATTTTATTTTTAATTTCCTTTTAGTATTTTATTGTACAGATTTGAAACTGCTTGAAAAAATCAAATTATTAAAATTATTACATGCCTACCTAACAAAATTTGCACAAAGACTAAATCTTTTTGCTGAATCACCGAGGAAAATTTAATTTATGTATCATATCAATTTTTTTGCCTAAATTTAATTCAAAAGCTTTGTTCGTGCAAGAACTGATTTCCCATGACGGCTTATCCCCAAAGAAAATTTTAAATTCTGTAAAGTTGAATGAGTTTGCTCATTTTATCCACATAAAAAAATACAGCTTTACATTTTTTCATTTTGTATGTACTTGTTTAATGAAAGGTACACGATGAGTTTTATTCAGCTGAAAGAACCATTCAGCCAATTTGTATTCACTGACCCTGAAATATAAGAGACTTCAGCGCAGATTACTTACACTTCACGGGGAATAAAAATAAGAAGTATGAATGATTATTTTTGTAAAGAAAAATTAGATGAAATTAGTAATTAGAATTACTATATTTAGTCAAATAAAATTGAATTGTAGGTTTAAACAGGGACATAAAATCTGCTTCCTGATTGCTAAAAATGCAAATTGATTTCACAACAAAAATAAAATATACAATATATATATACAATAACTAATAGTTAATTAATTTGCCTTGCTCGGTCGCACAGCACCGATATTTTAATTGGGAATTAAATATTGGTTCAACTGGCCATTAGTAATGTTTCAATTCGCGTTTTAAAATTAAAAATATAGTTTTAAAATTTGGATGCCTCGTGTTAAGTGACAAGGGCTGAATTCAATTTATAAATTTACATTTTCAAATTTTGATTTAAAATTTACAAGTTTATCTCTGGTTTACGTTCGATTTTGAAATTCTGGATCTAACCAATAAGTATCTATCACGTGGCTTCTCACTGTTTGTCATTTGACGTTTCACCAGTTAGCAGTTCAGATTTCAGGTTACAATTTTGTTTTCATAGCAATGAATTTGTTAGACGCTAATGACCAAGATGATTTTTTAATAATATCGGGAATGTTTTTTTACTATTGTTGATTTGTATAATAAAGAAATAAAACAAACACAAATTTTAAAAATCTGTTGTGGCCAGCACAAAACCTTCCGTCAATTCGATGTATTTTGTACATATCCTATACCAAAAGTTCCTTGAAAAAGATTCTATATATCCTGTATAATTGTATCAAGAACACACTATTTTTTACATATTCATACTGAAAGTTCCTTTGAAAAGATTCTAAAATCTAATAAAATTTTAATACGAATACGAACGTACATTATGTATTGCACTTAACACTTCCTCCTGCTTCAACTTTTCCCTATTTTATTAGAAGTCGCTGTTTCTTACTCTTCTCTTCTACTCATTCCTATCCAAAGCACCTTCGTGACACAGTTCTTCTTCTCTCAAATCTTCTGCTATACAGTCCTTCCATCTTCTCTTTTGCCTTTCTCGTATTTCTGGCATTATAAGTTCCTATCTTGAGGCGAGGCCGCAAATGCAAGTCACTGGCGAGGGACACTCTGTCACTTATATCACTTTCAGACCATATACTTTCCACTTTGGCTTTGCACTTGCCACTGACATCTGCCAATTAGATTTTTTTGAATATATCTGTTATTTTCATAATTTTTGCAAAGCTGACTGATTTTCGAAAGTTAATCTCTCTTAATCTCTCTATAACTCTATATCTATTGAATGTGAAGGAAAATGTATAATCGAACCGTATAGAGAATAAGATATTCTTTCTATTGATAATCACATAAAATGTCGAAAATGATATTTAACTGCGATTTTTCAAGAAAAACTGTTAAGAACTTCAAATAAGGGTACTTCCGGTTGACCAATTATAACCAAAATCTAATCAGCTCTTCATAGGGTTGTAAGGAAGAGGAATACGAAAGAATCATAATTTTTAGAATTGTAGTTTTGGAGTTATCGTCGGAGAAAAATTTATATATATATATATATATATATATATATATATATATATATATATATATATATATATATATATATATATACGCCCAGAGTATCAATTGAGGTCCTGAAATTTTATGCAACGTACCATGTGAGGTCTTTTTGGCAATGAGGGGTCCGGAAGTGGTCACTTCGGGGTCTTCACTCTTAATAGCCTAAATTTACAAGGCAAGTTGATCTAAACAAAACAGGTCTAAAAATGCGGAGTCCTGAATTATAATGGGAAAGACGTTTAACTTATGTATTGATTGTAAAACGTGCACATTAGTGTCGGAATAATGAGAAAGGTGAAAATATGTTGTACATTACCTCCCGCCAGTTATTTTTTATTCATTTCAATAAAATAAAATAATTAAATAATTATTTTTTTTATTATTATCTTTTTCTATTGAATAATTAAATATTTCCATAACTCTCCTGTACAATATTTATATCTCGAAATGTTACACGTAAATAATACATAGCTTAGGCTTTGACAACAAAATAAAATTGGTCTTTTTAACTGTAGTGTACTATGTACTATCATTGATTATATATACTATCGTTATATATAAAATCAATGGTACTATATAGAATTCTTCATAAACCTAGCCAACGAATAAAGGCTCATTCACAGCAACGAAAATAAGAAATATAAATAAAATTATAAATAAGACTTTGTGGTTGGCGATCACAGCTTCAAAAAATAAAACGTAAATTAACGTCAACTGTCATTTAATATATTCATAATTAACAAGCAGTTATAACAACTTCATACCTTTTAAAGCACTGTACGCAATCATATGTGCAAACCTTCCTATTAAAACAGTGTTTTAAAATTGCATTTAAATTAAAATCTTTTTGTCAGAAGATAAATTGACAGCTCAAATGACAGTTGTTATGTATGTGCTTATTTTTGTGTAAAATATTTAAAGGCTCATTCACAGCTACGAAAATAAGAAACATAAATAAAATTATAAATAAGACTTTATGGTTGGTGTTTAGAGCTTCGAAAATAAAACATAAATTAAAGTTCAATTAAGAATTTTGTGCTCTATTTAATCTTGGAAAAATAGGGTCCTCCACCATAATAGAAAATTGAATAAAAAGTTAGTTATATTGAAAGTAGATAAGGTAAAATCATGATTGATAAGTTTTTTAAAATTTGTTAGTTTTTGAAATATTTGTGATTTTAAGCATCTATACATCTACGTCACAACGATTGCTATCTTTCTCGCGCAGCCTACTACAGAAACTGGTACGAGAAAGATAGCTATAGGCTTAGTTAAAAATCAAATGCAGTTGAACTAAAAACAATTATGACTTTTAATCCTACAAATTGCTTCAAAATTAAACGAACTTTCATTTAAAATAATAAAAAAATTAGAGTGGAGGACCCAATTGCAAATTTAAATAATAAAGGAGTTATTTTGTAAATAACGTGAATATTTTTTAATATGAAACATGGGATTTGTCATATCCATGGTTACGACTTCACATTTGATTGACATCAATATATTTAAATTGAAACATAGAAAACGAATTTGACAGATGTATTATATTTAAATAATGTAAGAAATTCCAAAATAACGAACAAATAACTAATTTACTAGTAAACGTAAACATAACAAAAAAGTAATATACGTGGAAGGGATCGTGACTGTCTGGTTTATAATATAACAAAATCAGTGGTTTCAGTCAATAAAATAAAAGAAATATTCACTCCGACGTTTCGGCTGTACTGCGGCCTTCTTCTTTATTTATTTATATAATTTTTATTCTGATGACGATGTTTTTCACCAATATTACATTTTACACATATATAATACTATTTTAATTATTGACTATTCATTCCTTGAAGAAGGCCGCAATACAGCCGAAACGTTGAAGTGAATAAATTATTTTATTTTGATTGTGATTTTGTTATATTATAACAAAAAATATGTTGTGGCCAGCACAAGACCTTCCGTCAATTTGATGTATTTTGTACAAATCCCGAACCAAAAGTTCCTTGGAAAAGATTCTATATATCATGTAAAATTGTGATACGACCACATACTATTTTTTACAAATTCCATACCAAAAGTTCCTTTGAAAATATTGTATAAATCCAATAAAATTTTGACATGAATATACACTTGTAAATTGCACTTGACACTTCCTTCTTTTTTCTTCAGTTTTTTCCTATTTTATTAGGGGTCGCTGTTTCTCACTCTTCTCTTCCACTCATTCTTGTACAACGTATCTTCTTCACTCAGATCTTCCTCTCTCAAGTCTTTTGCGATACAGTCCTTCCATCTTCTCATTTACCTTCCTCGTACTCCCGGCATTGAGACGAGGCTGGAACTGCATGTCACTTGCAAGGGACACTATGACATACTGCTTTCAGATCCTGTACTTTCCATATTTGGTTTTACACTTGACACCGACATCTGTCAATCATATTTTTTTTAATATATCAGCTGTTTCCATGATAAATAGCAAAGCTGACTGATTTTTAAAAGTTAATCTCTTTATAATGCTTTAACTCTATATCTATTGAATATGAAGGAAAATATATAATCAAACCGTATAGAGAAGAGCATTTTCTTTTAAGAAAAACTGTTAAAAACTTCAAATAAGGGTACTTCCGATAGATCAATTATAACCAAAATCTAATAAGTTCTTCTTATGGATGTAAAGAAGAGCCCTAATGCCAATAGGTGACGAGATATTTTGAAAAAACTGCTATGTTGCGTTTTTACCTCTTGCTAAGAAAGGTATTCGAATCATGCTAAAATTCGCATATCCAGATTTTAGTGAATAAGCGCGTTTTAAGGTCCCTACAATCCGATTATAACATTTTTAAAATAATGTCTGTCTGTGTGTGTATGTGTATGTGTGGCTGGATGTTGGAGGGACGATTCCTCAAAAACTATAAGACTTAAGACATTTTTAACTATGAATTCCTCAATCTGACATTCCTGAGAAGAGCTGAAAAGGTTTTGGTAACAATTGGACAACCGGAAGTAGTAGTTTCTTAAAAAAATCTTCTAAATATTATTTTTTTGAAATTTGTTATTACAAATATTAAAGAATATAAAATACTCTATCCAGTATTTTGAACATTTTTATTATATCTTCTATAGATTTAGAGATAGAGAGTTATAAATATACAAAATATTTCATTGTATCTATCAAATAGCCCACGGAAATCAATTGAAAAATTAAAATGTTTGTAAATGACATAAATGTCAGTATCAAAAATCCAGAGACATTACTGAAGGCTTTTTCTGGAAAATAAATTTAATATTTCTTATTTTGTTATTAATTATATATTTAAAATTATAGATATAGCTGCCGCACGTTAAATTAACTCTCTTCTTGAATGCGGAAATCCTAAAATTCGTACTTGGACAAGTCGAGGTGTAATAGTAATTAAAATATGCTATTTTTATAAGGAAAAGATTTCATCAACATCTAAAGTTGGTATAAACAGAAACGAGAATCATTTGTAAGCCAAAGTATGTACAGTAAGAGCAGTGGCGGCTGGTGATATCTTTGTATGGTAGGGCACAAAAAATTAAAAAAGTAAAAAGAGTATATTAAATTATTTAATCTTTAAGATACAGAAGCTATCTTCGTAATTAAATGAGTACTAGACGATTACAATTCTCGGAAAATGCCGGACATACTCGGACATCTTCGTTTAAATTGGGCTGTGCCCGGAACAGGCTTAATGCAGTCATATGCAGCTTCGCGCGCTTCGCTGCTATTGGTCAAAATTCGAGTAAAAATAGTGGGAGACCGGGGCAGAAACATTTGTGCCCTAGCTTCTAGCAGCATATCGGTACGTGCACACGTCAGTATATAGGCTATCTAGCTATCGGCGGTGTAGTAAGAATTGCATAATAATGAAAGTAAATAAGTAATAATTAATGTATTTTTAAAATGTATATGTACTCGCTTATTTATTTTTTTCTTGTCTTTTTATTTGGTAGGGCTGCGCCCTTGTGCCCTATAGCACGAGCCGCCACTGAGTAAGAGGTCAACTAAACACGCACTTGCTATGCATATATTTCATCATATACCTTTCAGAAATTCCGCCAATCTCGTCAATGAATTGAAAAAATCTCGATCATTTAGAAGAGTAGGAGGAAAGTTTATCATAGAATGAATTGAAATATATAGAATAAATGTAATTAAAATATTTTGTGTGTTTCAGAAATGTTAAATACAATAATTCTAGTCTAATATGAAATTGGCGAGAGGTATTGTGCGGCCAGCACAATACCTCTCGCCAATTTCATACAACAGAATTTTTTTTCTCAAATTGGCGGTGCTTCCCGTAGGCCCTCAAGGTTGAAAACTTACATTTTTTATTAGAACCCCTAAATATGTAACATATCAAAAATACCCAATCTTTTGTGGAATAAACCCTTATTTTTCTACCTAATGACTGGACTAAAAATTATTATCTGAAGTGAGAGGTCTAACAGCCAACTAAAATTAAGAAAGATAATTATCAATTTTATGACTTTATTAGTAAAAGCTAATATATTTTGCATCCCTTACATACCTTATAAATTTGTAACACGTATTCACTAACAGCCTGTGTACTTATGTATGCATTTGTACATAATTTACAAAAATTCGATTACATACTTTGTTCATTGTTAAATATTTCGACTTCCCTTATAAGCGGGTATTGAAAATTTGTCAAAGCCCCACAAATTTTAAAGGTGAATGATGCATGGAACGTTAAAAAAGAGAATCATATGTATATCTATGGCTCTTTCTACGTGAATTCTTGCCTTCACAATATTTTTTGTTTTCCGAATTTCTTGCACCATAAACTATGGTGTCATTAAAAATAGTAAACAAACAACAAATTAAGCATATATTTTTTTTTCTTTTACTTTAAATACATAAAACAGTAATTTGTAACAAAATAACATCATTAAATTTTCTAGTTTTCAAATTAGACAGATGACACCTGTTTAAATTTGGCGCTAGTATGGTTCGTTCACAACAAACTCTTTCAATTCAAATAACATATTTCACAGACCACATACAATTTTGATCGGTCCTAAAGCTAAAGACGCGGTTACAGTAGCTCCTATTACATTCGCTACAGCCATGGCCATTAGGGGATTTCGCCAGTGACGACACAATTGGCGCCACTGCGGTAAATTCTTGAACTATGCAGACAAACAAACCATAATGATTCAAATTGTAAATGCAGTATTGGTGTTCAAAATGAATTTTTTGCCGATTGACATAGAAATTGGATTTTTGACAGCTTACAGTCTTCAAAATGTCACTTTTACTGGCCAGGCAATAATAGCTATTTATGTATTAAGGGCGAAATGATATAGATATTGGCCCGCGGTGCAAGATTGAAGCCCGACGCGTAGCGGAGGTTTACAATGCACCTAGGGCCAAAATATATATCGCCCGTAATACATACAATATTTTTTGCACATCCGGAGTACTGTTACTTCATCACCGTGATCAAAGTAAAACGGTGTCCAAATCAAATTTAGATCATAGTAGTCTATTTGACGTTGTCACGGATAACAATAAAAACAAGCAAGTTAATGATAGATGTAATTATTTTAACTGGGCATGAAAAGCTCTAGGGCGAAAATGATTACTTTTTCGCCCTCGGTCGAAATAGAGTATCATTTCACCCTTAAAATAATGCTATTTGTTCGACTTTTACGCCCGAATGTGCAAAAATATATTTTTACTATCTATTGTTGCTATATTTACATAGCACCCGCAACCGCTCAAAAACGCACAGTAACAGTAATCGGTCATCAAACGCATAGCAATATAATTTGGTGGCGATAACTTTCATAATAGGTGTTAAAAATAATCACTAACAACCCGATTCACAAAAAAGTTTAAGCTAATCCTCATTTTTGGATTAGTGAATTCTATTCTATTCCGATATTTAAAGTTTAATCTTCATAATATTATCAGAAAACGTGGATTCTAGGAATAGATTAGACTATAATTTAAAATATAAACTGTCAAAATTATAATAGAATTCACTAATCCAAAATTGAGGATTAGCTTAACCTTTTTTGTGAATCGGGCTGTAAATTAATATTAATTCTAATATCGGCAAAAAATATTGGCTGGTAGCACAAGCCCTGTTTTAACTAAAACACTGTTTTAAGTCAATGTCAAATTCAAATTTCAATATTTAATTTCACCTTTATGTTTAAAGAACGATTTTTTAACAAATATTTATTTGAATACAAACTATGTTCTGCTTTAAAATCATATTTTGATAAATATGATACTATTTATTTTTGTTATTAAATAATGAAATCTGACAATTCTTAAAACAGCGTTTTAGTTAAAACAGGGCTTGTGCTACCAGCCAATGTGTTTAACGCGGCAATAAACACAGATTTACAGCTTCGGCAGCATTCATTGACGAGGCGAAGCCTCTGTTGTAAATGTGGTATTTTAGTGCCTAGTTAAACAAGTATGTAACTATTTTAAAATGGATTTCTGGGTGTGCCAATCTGCTTTATCGCAGATATCGGTAATGATGATGACATATTTGTACTGTGCGGGCGCTTACCAGGCGTCACCTCACGGGCACTAATTGCTGGCGTGGAGAGTGCACCACAAGGGTCACTTTTGTGCCATTTAAAATTCGCAATATTTGGCGTCGGTCCGGATCGAACCCGATAGTGAGATAAATAATAACACACTAGCAGTTAATATTAAAACACGCAAAAAATGGGATTATTTCCCTTAAAAAGATGTCTGTGTTTAATTACGACCATATTTATTTTTAACTAATTGAAAGATTGTGGAATAAAGTGTTGTTTTCATTATGAAAAGATTCAATATGATGATGAAGAGCTTGATAATATTCGCGAACAGGTGCAAATAATATTTGCATTTTTTTTTATCATTACCGATATCTGCGACAAAGCAGATTGGCACACCTAGAAATAGGTAATATGCCGTGATGATATATTTTATATATATTTATTTTTTAAAAAAATGACAAATACAAAATTTGGAGATGCTATTTTAATAACAAATGAACAAAATTCTGTAGAAAGGAAATGGTGGAGATCGCATTTACTATTTATTTGACTTATTTATCTCCTTTGATTCAATTATCGCCTGTAGATGTTTATTGCCGCCAATGAAAATTTTATATATAAGTAAGTACTGCGTTTCATATTGTTTATGTAAAAATTTTCGCCCATATGCATCTAACCATATTTTACTATTCTGTAAATTTTCATTTGGCTTTGGAAACGGAATAAAATTTACACCTATCATATGGTCTTTATATTTATATCTTAACTGTCTTATGCCCGTATTCATAAACACTTGTAAAAATTTTAAACAGTTCATTATAATTTTTATCCAATAAAAACAGTCGACATTGAAAGAAAAATCGAAATTTTATTTGTCAAGTTTGATTCTATTTGTCAAAAATTATAACGAATCGTTTTGACACTTTACGAGTGTTTATGAATATGGGCATTAGACAAATTTCATATACACACTTTACTTCCGTTGTTTTTTTAATTTTATCTTTCAACTTTTATGGCTGAAAAACCCTATTTCATTGAATTGCGCAAAGCTTATTATAGTCATTTCATATTGTTGTTTTCTCATATAAAATTTTGTCGTCATTTTTTTAAAGATTTGGTACGAATAGAAGTGACATCTAGTTATTTTTATTTCAATTATGAGGACAGTAAAAGTGTCCCTGTTCCTCCTTGGTCTCTGTCAATGGAATTTAGATGTGTGCGCTGTCAATTTATCAAAATTAAATACAAAATAGTTTGTTATAATTTATTTCTTTGAAGCAAGATAATTTGTCAAAATGGTACAATGTTACGTCGTGTGTGGCGCCAACATCTCTTGATTGTTTAAATTTGAATTTCAAATATTTCCGTCTACAAACTATCAATTGTAAGAGAGTATCACATTTCAAATGGCACAAATTCCTTAATATGAATTTCCCGCGTAAATGTATAACATAATCAACAATTTATTTCTAATTTTTATTGAAACTACAAATAAAATTTATTTCAACCTTAGCCAGGTATAACCAAAATACCCTTATAATTATTGATTGAATGTTATTAAACAACATTTGGTAATATTAAATTTCAAATGAAAATATATCCCGCGTAAAATTTATAACCTATTCATCAATTTATTTCTCATTTATAGTGATACTAATATTAATATTTATTTTAAAATTAGCCAGGTGAATCCAAAATACAAATATAATTATTGACCGATCATTATTAATCTATATTTAGCTATAATAAATTTCAAATGGATGATATAACCCGAATAAAATATATATCCTTCTCATCAATTTATTTCACATTTTTATTGAAACTACTATTAATATTTATTTCAAAATTAGCCAGGAATAAGCAAAATACACTTATAATTATCGATTTAACGTTATTAACCAACATTTAGCAATATTAATTTTGAAATCGTCCTTATTTCCCTGTATCTTTCTCAACAATTTATGTTTGGCATTTATTCATACTACAACAACAATTAATATTTATTTAAAAATTAGCTAGATATACCGAAATACACTTATAATTATTAATTAATAGTTATTAACCAAAATTTAGTAATTTAAAATTCAAATTATATTTCTCCAGTAAAACATAAATTTTTCATCAATTTATTTCTCGTTTTTAGCGATACTGTAATTATTATTTCTTTCAAAATTAGCTAGGTGTAATGAAAAATCACGTATAATTAATGATTGATCATTATTAACTAACATTTAGTAATATTAAATTGCAAATGTTCGATATTTCCGGAGTAAAATATATATATTTCTCATGAATTTAATTTTCATTTTTATTGATATTACAATTAATATTTATTTGAAAATTAGCCAAATATACCCATAATACACTTATAATTAATTATTGAATCTTATTATCCAAAGTTTAGTAATATTAAATTTCAAATCATCCATATTTCCCGCGTAAAATATATATTTTTTCATCAATTTATTTCTAATTTTAATTAATAATGCAGTTAATATTTATTTCAAAATTAGCCAGGAATAAGCAAAATACACTTACAGTTATCGATTTAATGTTATTAACCAACATTTAGTAATATTAATTTTGAAATCATCCTTATTTCTCTATATCTTTCTCAACAATTTATGTTTCGCATTTATTCACACTACAACAATTAATATTTATTTAAAAATTAGCAATTTTAATTAATACTGCAGTTAATATTTATTTCAAAATTAGCCAGGAATAAGCAAAATACACTTATAGTTATCGATTTAACGTTATTAACCAACATTTAGTAATATTAATTTTGAAATCATCCTTATTTCTCTATATCTTTCTCAACAATTTATGTTTCGCATTTATTCACACTACAACAATTAATATTTATTTAAAAATTAGCAATTTTAATTAATACTGCAGTTAATATTTATTTCAAAATTAGCCAGGAATAAGCAAAATACACTTATAGTTATCGATTTAACGTTATTAACCAACATTTAGTAATATTAATTTTGAAATCGTCCTTATTTCCCTATATCTTTCCCAACAATTTATGTTTGGCATTTATTCATACTACAACAACAATTAATATTTATTTAAAAATTAGCTAGATATACTGAAATACACTTATAATTATTAATTAATAGTTATTAACCAAAATTTAGTAATTTAAAATTCAAATTATATTTCTCCAGTAAAACATAAATTTTTCATCAATTTATTTCTCATTTTTAGCGATACTGTAATTATTATTTCTTTCAAAATTAGCTAGGTGTAATGAAAAATCACGTATAATTAATGATTGATCGTTATTAACTAACATTTAGCAATATTAAATTGCAAATGTTCGATATTTCCGGAGTAAAATATATATATTTCTCATGAATTTAATTTTCATTTTTATTGATATTACAATTAATATTTATTTGAAAATTAGCCAAGTATACCCATAATACACTTATAATTAATGAATGAACGTTATTATCCAACGTTTAGTAATATTAAATTTCAAATCATCCATACTTCCCGCGTAAAATATATATTTTTTCATCAATTTATTTCTAATTTTTATTAATAATGCAGTTAATATTTTTTCAAAATTATCCAGGTATAAGCAAAATACACTTATAGTTATCAAGTTAACGTTATTAACTAACATTTAGCAATATTAATTTTGAAATCGTCCATGTTTCCGTATATCTTTCTCAACAATTTATGTTTCACATTTATTCATAGTACAACTACAATTAATATTCATTTCAAAATGAGCTAGTTATACCGAAATACACTTATAAATATTGATTGACAGTTATTAACCAAAATTTAGTAATTTAATATTCAAATTATATTTCTCCAGTAAAATATGAATTTTTCATCAATTTATTTCTCGTTTTTAGCGATACTATAATTATTATTTCTTTCCAAATTAGCTAGGTGTGATGAAAAATCACGTATAATTAATGAATGATCGTTATTAACTAACATTTTTAATTTTTATTGATATTACAATTATTATTTATTTGAAAATTAGCCAGGTTAGCCAGAATTAATGATTGAACGTTATTAACCAAAAAATTTGCGATAATAAATTTTAAATGAATGATATTTCTCAAGAAAAAAACATAGCCTTCTCTTCAATTTATTTATCCTTTTGAGCGATAATATTACAGAGTGATAAAAAAAACTATTAGTAATAACAAAAATTAATTGAAATTGGTAACACTGATACAAAAAAATATTTTCTGTTATTGACAGTGTCATTTGATAACTTAAATGCATTTATATACAACCGGTAAATAATGTTAGCTTTATTCGTATCAAAATCACAACTCAATGTGCTTCATTATTTATCGAGGGAAATTAAGAACTCCCTAGGGAAATAAAGTACTTCCTGGGGAAATAAAGTACTCCCTTGGGAAATAAAGTGATTCAAGTCCTTTGTTAATTGATATTGTTTAACAAATAAGGAATATTATTAATTATATTAATTTACAAAAAAATATAATGATTTTTGCAAAATTAAATTTAAAATAAATAGTTTTTCTTCGTTTATAGAAATGTGCTTCATTCTTTTTCATTTCCGTTTGTATATAAAATATTGTATATAACGCCCTCAGGATTCAATATTCGCTCTCGGCAAATAATGACGATCTTTACTTCCTATTTGTATTTATTCTAAAGATCACATGGCAATGGCAATAGTATTTCCGCTTTTGCCTAACGTAGTTGTAGGATAAAAAGATCCCCCAACAGACTCAGTTTTTTTTTATTACTCTGCATTATTATTTATGTTCAAAATTTCCACTATTTAATGTTTTACCATATGTAGTAATTGACTGAAATTCTACTTTAATTGGTTTGACATTCTTAAGATATAATAACAAAATATAATAAAAAATCTGTTGTGGCTAGCAGAAGACCTTCCATTACCTCCGTATACTTCTTTTTTCTTGTTTTCTTTCAATAACACTAGGCTAAATATTTCTGAAATAAATCTTTTGCGAGCATACTATGAAAATGACACTTGACACTGACGTATGTCACTTTTCATAATACATAGTACTCCCTGATGTATAAAAATATATTTAACTGTTGCTATGGTTATATTATCACAGGTTGTGAGATTTATGAAACAATATCATTAGAATTTTTTATCTCTAAATAATATCCATAATATGTCTATGTAGGTAAATACGAATATAATGTTTATATATAACCTAATGGTTCATGATTATAATATAGAAACGAAATGGAACGAAGTAAACTTTCATTTGGTGTGTTTTGAAATTTTAGAACTACAGTTTTAGAACAAATCCTACGTCTGCGACCCCAATAACTACGATATATTGCATTGAGTGTATATTTTTATACAAGACTCCATTTGATACTCTGCGCGTATATATATATATATATATATATATATATATATATATATATATATATATATATATATATATATATATATCAATTTATTCCTGTGAATCCATCTTCAAAATGTCAACAACTCATAAACAGAAAAGACAGCTGACGGATGAAGCAAAGTTATACCTTGCCGCCATGTTTAATAGTTCTTTCTTGTGATAGGTCGAATTTGAAATTTACATTTGGAAATATAAAATATAGTTATATTCCTAATCTAAATTTCAAATTTCTAAATTTGTAAATCGTTCATAAACCATTGTATGCGTTTTAAGTTTGATTATATTTTAAAATCTAAATTATAAATTGTAAATTCCTAAATTAAGTTCGTCATAAACCAACCGTAAAGGAATATTTTTTAAAAATTGTTTGTCACAACTAAATTAAGTTAATTTATGCATAACGTCCGTAAGAGTCTCACTTATTTTAAGATCAAAGCTAGACCAAAGTTGACCCATTTTACAGATATTAATGACATAAAAACCGAGTTTTCTTGGAAACCGAGAATAATAGTACACAAGACGTAAGCATCGACAGTTGGTACCGATCACAATCTTTCACATTTTTAAATTTATTAAAAAGGTTAAGTGCTTGGTGAACCAATTCCCAGTACTATTTTTCACTTTCTTGTTAAATATTTAGAAAAATAATATTTTCTTTACATTTGTCTCCATCCGTTAAGTCTTAATTACAAGAGAAATAATATTTGTTCAACGAAGAGCTAATCTTCCGTAAAATAATAATAGTGTTAGAAAATAAGGAAACGTTCATTGCCAAACATGATGAACTGTAAATGTGAAGAGTTGCTGATATATTGTCAACCCTGAAAAGTGTTTTTATAAGAACAATACGTATAAAAATATGTGACTTTGACTTCATTGTTTTAAAAATGTATGTCAAATTGTATATAGAGCGTAGAAAAAAATTCCATTAGTTTCCAGACGAGCTACGAGTTTTATTTAGTTTATATTTATTTTATCAGTATTTTTACCTTATGCTAAGAGAGGTATTGGATTCATGCTAAAAATCGCAAATCCAGATTTTAGTCAATAAGCACGACTTAAGGTGCCTACAATCCGATTATAACATTTTTACGATGATGTCTGTGTGCGTGGATTTGTGTGTGTGTGTGTGTGTGTGTGTGTGTGTGTGTGTGTGTGTATGGATATGTGTGTGTGTATGTCTGGTTGTTGGAGGGACGGTTTCTCAAATTCTATAAGGCAAAAGACCAATTTAACTACGTATTCCTTAATCCGACATTAATGGGAAGAGCTGAAAACGTTTCTCTATCCAATACATTGAACATTTTTATTATAGCTTCTATACATTTAGAGATAGAGACTCATAAATATATAAAATAAACCGTTACAATCAAAAAATGTTACTACCAAGTTTATATCTCTACCTACTTTTGAATTATTACCCCAAAAGTCAACATGCCCCATATTTACATAAAAACTTCAAAATTTTCAAAAATCTAATTTTTATGTATCTAGATACTTTCTCAATGCGCAGATTCCAGATTTTGAAACAGCAGGTCGATATCTCTTTTCGTTCTCGAGATATTTAGATTCAAAGTTTTGCTCAAAACTGCCCATTTTTGGGTAGTAACCCAAAAATGGGTCGAGATATGAAATTGGCGACAACACCATTCAATTCTACGGGAAAAAATACATAAGTACACCTATTTTCATAATTTTTGAACACCGCATACAATCTCTAAAGCAAAATAACTGAAAATGGCCAAAAATCGCAAAAATCGTAAGGGGTACCCCTTACGATTTTTTCAGATTTTGGCCATTTTCGGGGGTTTTGAAACTTTTATTCATAAAAAATGTACTGGTTGGACAAAAATTATGAAAATTGGTACACTTATGTAATTTTGCCCGTAGAACCGAATGGTCGTATCGCCAAATTCATATCTCGACCCATTTTTGGGTTACTACCCAAAAATGGGCAGTTTTGAGCAAAATTTTGAATCTAAATATCTCGAGAACGAAAAGAGATATCGACCTGCGGTTTCAAAATTTGGAATCAGAGCATTAAGAAGTATCTAGATACATAAAAATAAGATTTTTGAAAATTTTGAAGTTTTTATCTAAATATGGGGTATATTGACTTTTGGGGCAATAATTCAAAAATGGGTAGATATATAAACTTGGTAGTAATTTTATTTGCTTGTAAAGACAATGTTACGTAAGTGTACGCATTTTTAGAGTAATATATCTAGTAGCCCAAATAACTCCATGGAAACCAGTTGAAAAATTGAAATGTTTGTAAAAAATCCATTTACATTACTGAAGGCTTTTTCTGGGAAGTACATATAATATTTTTTATTTTATTATTAATTAAATATTTAAAATTACAGGTACTTATATACATATATACACATCAGAAATACGGCCAAACTCGTCAATGAATTTGAAGAATCTCGAACATTTAGGAGAGTAGGAGGAAACTTATTAAGAATGAATTAAAAAATATAAAAATATATTAATAATTAGAATTTTTGTGTATGTACCAGAAATGTTAAACACAATATGTACTTATATAGCCTAATATGGAAATGGCGAGAGGTCTTGTGTTAGCCCCAATAGATTTTTAATAATTGTATAATAGTTTTTGATTTGCACAGTTTTTTTTAAATTGCGTATTTAATGTCAATATAAATATCCGTAATCCACAATTTGCAATTACACTTGTGCCTTGATGTGTCAACATCAGGCTGGTAGTTTCATCGCCCGTAACAAACAACTCTCATGTTGCACTACTGTGGCTTTGGTCATTAGAGCTGTTGCAATCATTATCCCAGAACAGCATAGACCACGCATGGAAAACCGAATCGAACGCTACGTATTTACGCTAAATGCTTCACCGAATACTGGAAACGATCACGATTACAGAGAGAGGAAATAATTGCTATCGTTTACAAAGCTTTTAAAAATCAGGATAATTTGTTGTTCTTGTTTGTGTGTTCGTATTTTTTAACTCAGTTAAGAATAAAAGTGTAAAACTAGTTCTAAAAAAATATTTACTCTTGGAGATGAACACTGGATTTAAAGAAAAATTAAAGAAAATCCAAAATTACGTGCCCCAAAGTTTGCTATAGAAATGGAAAGGAAACATGTGTAGTGTCTGTGTCTGGTGGCGAACCTGAGGGAACCGGGGTCGATCGCGACAGACGCCAAATATTTCCAATTTTAATATGGCACAAAAGTGACCCCCGAGTGCCCGTGAGGTGACGCCTGGTAAGTGCCCACACGGTAAAATATATCGTCATCATTACCGATGTCTACATGTGTTGTAGATACTGGCACACCCAGAAATGGCTAATATGCCGTGATGATATATTTATTTATTTATATTTATAGTTATTTAACAATCAAGTGTGTTGATGAGGGTGATTAATTATTGAGACATTTTAACGTGTTCGCTACGCTGTCGCATTAATTATTGAAATCATTAATTGCCAATTAACCCGCGTGTTAGTTTCCGTTGAGCGTATTTTATTGAATTGGGAAACTAATTTTATTCCATGACAATTTTTTTAGGTTAGTAACGTTGGACACGTAAGTTTTGACAATTATTGTTTAGCAATATTATGGGGTATCTATGGTTACCCACTAAAATCGTTTTTTAATAAAATTCATGCATTAATAGGGGTTATTAATGAATGATTTGCTATACATTAACATAACATATTAATAAATGGTCAACGGAAAAAGTCCAGCTTAATACAAAGTGCTGACAAATTGACAAAAAAAATAATTTCCAATTTTATCAGATAATGATCCCAAACGTACGACCTACATAGGCAATAATTGGTTACTATATAATTGCCCAAAAGCAATAAGAATTCCTCCAGAGGCCCCAAGTTTTAATACTATAGAAAATATGTGGCCAAGCTTAGAGAAAGAAATTAGAAAACAGCATATTTAAAAAAAAAAAGAAATTTGAAACAAGCGTTCAGAGAAGAATAGTTGAAAATTACCTCCGAATATGTGAGAACTTTAATTAAATCTTTAAAAAAATCGATTTAAAATGGACATAATAGGTTCAACAAAATATTCTTGCAATTATCATATATTGTTACTAGGTGTATTATTCCCAGAGATTAAATTTTACCATTTTGTGAACATTATTTTTTTCTGTTAAAACACTTTAAATTAAAAGTTATTATTATTTTTGATACGGAAAGTCTAAGGATAATAAATTATACTTATTTTTGTAATAAATCTTTTTGTATATCATTTTCACTGTGAGTCACTGAATTTGTAATCTGTTGCAAAATTTTACATAAGATATGTACCTATATAAAATTGTCTGGAGGTAATGTGATGGCCACATCAGATTTTTTAAGTAGGTGGCAGCTGGTAACATTAAATCTTAACACTGATTCTTCATACGAACTATACATCAAGTCCAATTTAAAATTGCAGAGCATTAATATGCGTGACTACCTGTTAAATATTACATACTTTCAAGTGACCATTCATTACGGCGCTTATATTTCCATTTTACACAACAATATAAGCAAATTTCTCACAAAATAGATTTACAAAATTCCTCACATTCCATAAAGCTCTCCATTTATTCTCCAGGTTTGAATATCTTAGTGCTGTTTCCCGCAGCCAGAAGCTTATCTGTAGTGTGGTCAGATCTATCTCCAGAGCTTTCGCAGCGAGGAATGCGAGTAATATTGTCGTATAATTCAGCGCTAATTTCACAGGCTACTAGATGTAAATCACTATAGTTCTAGTAGTCAAATTTGCGGAATTATAGATTTAAATGCAAATAGCTTGCTTGTTGTTCATATGCGGTAATTCTGACAAATTAATATACATAATCCAGAAGATTTGTTAATATTTATTAACTGACATTTATATGCAAATATTAAGAACTCTACCGGTGCGATAATCGCATACATTATAGCCCTGGAACTCGACATATTACCGAACTACTCGTAAAAGTACTTTGGATTGAATTTATTGCAAACAATAGTTATTTTCTCTCGAAATCGACAATGTCCATTTGAGCTCGAAATACACACAAGATTTTTTCTACAGTCGCCACAGTGGGGTCCTCCACCATAACATAAAATAATAAAATGTACACTTTGTACTTGCAGTACTACTCAAAAAATAATGATTTAGGTCTTCTTCACATACAACTCCGAATGGCACACTAATGACATCCAATGAACAACAAAAATGAATTATACAATTCGATTTAAGATGTTAGGCATTTGGCCATACTGCCAGATAAAATTTATTTTAAATATTTAGCGGCGCAGACACTCAGATTTAATTTTTTTCTGTGTGAACCGTAACAGGTATCACAAATTATATATAGAGAGAAAAGTTTACTATTGAATGTATCTTTCTGAAAAATATAATTTCACGTTACCGGCGTGACCATTAAAAAGTTACGGTCTAATCATTGTTGGGACACCTAAGTTTCATACACTAGTGGTTCACGAATAATAACAAGTATCATCTTAAAAGATAATTTAGAACCATATGAACTGTCATACCAAATTTGATCCAAATTAAATAAAGCGTTCTGTTATTATAAGCAAAATAATTTTTTTTTCGAAGAACATTGAAGCAAAATATTGGCTAAATGGTACACTTTCCGGTAGAAGCAAGTTTGGTTAAATCGTCTTATTTTAGCCTCTGGAATCTGTGGTTAAGTCATGTCCCCATATTTAAGAGACACCTATATAATTTCCAGCATTAATAATACGTACGTATGTAACTAAATTAATAAAAGAAATAATACCACCTTTTCAGTTTAAGGTCTGTATTTTTTTATTAATAAAACCCAACGTTTCGGCACCATAAATTGGTGCCTTCTTCAGGGGAAATAAAAAAAAAAAAAAAAAAAAAATATATCATCACGGCATATTACCCATTTCTGGGTGTGCCAGTATCTACAACACATGTAGACATCGGTAATGATGACGATATATTTTACCGTGTGGGCGCTTACCAGGCGTCACCTCACGGGCACTCATAGCTGGTGTGGAGAGTGCACCACAGGGGAAATTGACATAAAAATGTGAAAAAACAATAAAACATTTAACCAAGGTAAAGTACGTCAATGTTACCTTTTTTATGTATACAATTTCTAGATAATATATGCATGCCCGGCAATAACTTGGACGGCGAACATGCATATTCTCAGGAAAACTCTCCTTTTGCCAGAGGAAAAACCGTCCCAAAAACTGGCAGAGAAGTGATCTGTATAACTCAGAGACGCTTTATCGGTAGCGAAATACAGAAATTAAACTAAAAAGGTAGTATTATTCCAATTATTAATATGAGTTCTGAAAGATATTTTAATAAATTAATAATAGTTAAAAAAAAAATAACACTATTTAGTTTCACAAGAGAAGTATATTTTTACTTTATTGTACTTTTTTGCCATTTGTGGCATTACCAGAAGTTCTGGCGGGAGGTATGGTATAGTGCTGGCCACAACAGAATTTTTTAACATTTAAATATAATTATAGTTTCATACATTATGTATGAGTATATTTCTCATTAGTAGAATAACCCTGAAACTTTACTGTAATCAATATGAAGTTACTAAGTAAACATAATCAACTACAATAGCTAATTTCGGTCCGGTATCTACCCTGAAACCATTTACTGTCAAACTATAATTTGCTGTTAAACGGATAACAAACTTTGAATTCCTTGAACTGAACTTAATAATAATTTGAATGAGACTTCAATTACATAGTTTCTTAGAACTCATTTAATATTAAACAAATGTATGTTCAGTATAGAATTACAAACATCATTTTCGATGTAGGACTCAACACGAAGGAACTAATAAAGAACTGCATAACAATGTCATGTTGAATTATTGTAGATCAATAATATTATAATGTTCGGTATTAAACGGGGCTATAAAATTTTGTTTTTTTATTAATGACACCTAATGCCAAACGATTGAAATATATGTATATTTGATGGACATTAACAATTGGTATTACAGCTGGTTAATGTTAACTGAGATTAATAATAATATTATAATAATAATATAGATTATTTATATGTAGAACACTTTTCATTTGTATTTCAAAAATGGTCTTTATAAATTATTAAAAAATCTTTCAGAACACATAATAACAATTAGAATAATACAACCTTTTAGTTTAAGTTCTGCATATATTTTAATTTAAATCATCGTTTCGACCACATACACTGCTGCTTTCTTCAGGAAAAAAAAAACAACATAAATGACATAAATAAATAGTTACAGAACGATAGAACAAGTAACTAAGGTAATACAAAAAATGCCTATATAATAATATACAATAAATATTATTTGGTAATTAAGCAATTTATTGGGCATGATCACAGAAAAATGGTCATTCTAATTTCAGAAAACATCATTTATAAATCAGAATAGTCAATTGGATTTCAGAAATCGTCAAATGTAACTCAGAAAGGTTTGTTATCGTTCTCGTCCCTTGTAAAATTCGCCGCAAAGCGACTTGTTGTCCAAACTTGGACTCGTGTGGTAACAAATTGCGTTATGAAACTTGTTTTTCAATATTCCTACAACTAGGGTGTCGAACCCGAACCTGAAACGAATCAAAACCAGAACCAAACCATAACATTTTAGCGGACCTAAACTCAGAATCGAACCTCGGATATTTTTTCAATAGAACCCGAGTCGGAACCGAACCTGGTTTAAAATTCGGGTTCAGGGTCCAGCTCCGATTCAGGTTCATTTTCAGTTCGATTCGTGCGTTGCATTATTAATTCCGGCTTGCATTTTAAATTATTTCTTTATAAAGACTGATTTTCAAAAAACATTGATTCAATTTTCATTAGGTCAAACCGAACCTGAATCCGGAACAAAACCGTAAATTTTAGTAACGCTTGAACCAAACCGCATAAGAACCCATCTTTCACAAAAAAAAAAATTAACCTGACCCTGAACCGAACCCAGTTTTTAACGAGTTCGATGTCCTGCCTATAACATAACTGAAACAGAGTAGTTGCAATGAGAAAATCAAACAAATGGTTGTCAACTTTAAACACATCATCTATAGTGACAGCGATATTCTGAAAAAAACATTTTCAATTTATAAGTAACATCAACATTTGCAAAAATTTGAACAAACATATTTTGTGTACACAATAAATTATACAATATTTATGAATTTATGGAATGCATTTGTTAGATGAATGTTTTGAAAACATCTGTCACATGTTTTCAAAACATTCATCATGAAAATTGAAAATATTTACAAATATCTGTATTCCAGGGAAAATAAAATTCTATCATTCCTATACACGATTCCAGTTTAATAACTGTGACATGAATGAAAAATTACATTTTCCCATTCCATCGATTTTATATTTTCTAGTCTGAGATAAATCAACTTTTATTTCCTATTGCCATGGATATTAGTTCTTGGAAATTTTTACTACAAGATTAAAAATTAAAAGAAAAAAAAACGAAATTAGTTTCCATATTTTCATATAGATTACGTAATATGAATTTTTAGTCACATTGCAAAGACAACTAATTTAAATTTTTCCAAGCAAACTTCCATATTTTCATTATGTAAAATTTCTTTTATATTTCAGTTAATTTGCTTCATGACATTTAACGTGCGCAAATGTCGTTATCCAGGTTAAGAGATATTTGCAACAATTTTTACGATATCATAAAATTCTCCATTATTCGTGTTTTATTCAGGAAAACTAAAGGTCAATTTTTTGTTGCATTTTATTTTTATAGCAGTAAAAATAAACGCTACTTTAATCTTCAGCATTAGTGATGTACCTGCAGTTGTTCTTCATTAAACTAAAAGTTTTATTAAAAACTATTCTATCAGTTTATCAATCTGACATTCATGGGAAGAGCTGAAAAGGTTTTGGTAACAATTGGACAACCGAAAGTATTTACGAAATACACTTTTTACCTCTCGCTAAGAAAAGTATTGGATTCATGCTAAAAGTCGCATATCCAGATTTTAGTGAATAAGCACGTTTTATGGTCCCTGTAATCCGATTTTCACATTTTTATAATGATGTTTGTGTGTGTGTGTGTGTGTGTGTGTGTGTGTGTGTGTGTGTGTAGATGCTGGAGGGGCGGTTTCTCAAATTCTATAAGACTAAAGACCAATTTAACTACGTCTACTATAGACGCCAAATATTTCCAATTTTAAATGGCACAAAAGTGACCCCTGTTGTGCACTCTCCACACCAGCTATGAGTGCCCGTGAGGTGACGCCTGGTAAGCGCCCACACGGTAAAATATATCGTCATCATTTCGTCTGAGGTGAAAGAAGTGTGCATGGATAGGAATGTGTGGCGAAGGATGATTGTTGCGTAACTATTATTATGGTCCGGATGCGGTTATTCGCTACCGAAAATCGGTCACTTTAATATGTTCTTTGTATGAATGTTATGATGATTTTGGACAAGACGAAAGAAGAATGTTTTTAAAGAGTTAAGTGATTCAGTGGAGCTCTTACTTTCATCCCTTTTCTTATTGTTTTCGGGTTTTTGCTAACCCACTAAGTGGGAAACGCGTGATTTTATGTATGTATGTATGTATGTATGTATGTATGTATGTATGTATGTATGTATGTATGTATGTATGTATGTATGTATTATTACCGATGTCTACATGTGTTGTAGATACTGACACACCCAGAAATGGGTGATATGCCGTGATGATATATATATTTTTTTTATTTATCTAAATATTATTTTTTGGAAATTTATGTTATTACAAATATTAAATAATATAAAATTGTCTACCCGATACATTGAACTTTTTTATTATATCTTCAATAGATTTAGAGATAAAGAATTATAAATATGTAAAATAGTCCGTTGTGATGAATCTCACAGCCCAAATAACTCCATGGAAACCAGTTAAAAAATTAAAATGTTTGTAATTGACATAAAAATGTCAGTGTCAAAAATTTCAGATACATTACTGAAGGTTTTTCTGAAAAGTAATAGTAATTTACGTAACAAGACCTGAAAGTGATACTTTACTGGGTGAGCAAGCATGTGAGCCCAGTATAGACACTTTCAGGTCATGTTGGGTACAATATTTTTTTGCGATCCTGAAAAACGAATAAAAAAGTATTATTTTATTTTTTACTGCGAGCAAATAAGATATAAATAAACAACTGATGTCCATGGAAACATTTAGCTTTACCGGTCCCGGGATCGGTAAAGTACTTTCCGATCCCTTATAGACAACTTTCCGAGCTAGCTCGGCAAAAAAAGACTTTCCGGTCTAAATAGTGATCAGAAAGAGCTCATTTTCCGGGCGATCGCGAAAAAATGAATGAATTAAAAAATGTAAAAATATATTAATAATTGTAAGTAGAAGTTTTGTGTGTGTCCTAATATGGAAATGGCGAGAAGTCTTGTGCTGGCCTCAACAGGTAATAATTATGAATACTGAACTGAACATAAAAATGTTTTTTGTTGGTGCAACTTGCCATTAATAATTTAAAATTAATAGGCTAGATAGTAAAATCTCTCAATTTGTAACAAGTATACAAATTCACAGAGTAAGCTATCTATGCTTGGTTTTATTTATTTTAAGAAATTATAATTTAAGTTTGCAAAGTTAATTTCCTGGACAAAAAAATCGTTTAAGTTTAGTGGAATCCAGTTTCTAGTTTACAGATCCATTTATTTAATATTGACATATCTCTCTGCAATTTATCTAAATGTCAGCAGATATCGACGTCTTCTGCCCTTATGAACTTTCGTTTGAAAAAAATAGCGTTTGATGTAAATTTGATAATTAACTTTACTGGCTAAAGCTTCATCCTTGATTAAAGTTAAACTAACCTAACCTCATTTACAATTATCCTTGTCGCATGATGTTCATGCGACTTTATTTGTTTGAGAATTTTTTATTAAAAGTTGAAATGTCAAACTAATTATTTCCGAATTATGCTTTTTGTTATTAAGATAATGATCAGTTTACTATGTCACAAAAATGACACAAGAATTTATCTAATTTAATAGAAATGTCGTTCAAAGTAAATGCAGAAATTTTGTTTTGTTATGTAATATGGGAATTAGTTTCCTTTTTATTCTATTTTGCAAAAATGTAATTGCATGGAATAAAAACGCGACTACAATTACATAGAAATTGCATTAGTAGACTACGAAATAATCATCAAATTCTAATTAATTTGGTCTGTAATTTTTTATATCAGATAAAAAATTGTAATGCGCAGAATTCGGCGAGAAATCTAACTACGAAGGAAAGTCAAAAACTAATAGGATATTTTAAAAAATATCTATTATTGTACAAATAAAATTGAAATTTATTATTATCATTTTCCTGTATTATCTCTCTGATGATGATGATGATGATGATGATGATGATGATGATGATGATGATGTCAGTGTCAAAAATCAGCAGTTTTACTGACATTACTGAAAGCTTTTATTGGGGAGTAAATTTAATATTTCTTATTGAATTATTAATTAAATATTTAATATTGTATATTAATAGTAATAGTACATACATCTTCAAGAAATTTCGCCAATCCAGTCAATGAATTGGAACCATGTTAAACATGTTAGAAGAGTCGGGCAAAATTCCTTTTGGAATTAGAATTATTTGTGTGTACAAGTAATGTTAAATTCGATATTTATGTAATAAAGAGGAAATGGCGAGAGGTATTGTGCTGGTTGCAACAGAATTTTTAGTTTTCGCCACGATACGTAATAGAGATACATGCTGAATGAAAAATTAGAGTCAAATCGCTGTTTGCAGATTTTGCAGTAAGCAAAGTACCAATTTTACACACTGGAGTATAACAAACATACGGATGTCATATACAGTGTGTCCCATTTAGAGGTGCCACCATTGGGATCTCGAGAACCATAAGAGATACGATGTCGGTTAAATGGAACTTTTTATGCGCCTTTGGGAGGCCATCTCAGATGTGCTTTTGTTTTTTCAAAAATTCTCATAGGGCACTAGATAATGACGAAAAACTGAATATTGTTGATTTTTCTTTTTCAAATAACTTCTATACTATTATTAATTGAGAAAAACGTTTCAAATACAAAAGATAGATATTTTTATTAACTAACCAGTGGCGTACGAAATAAATATTTATATCCGTAAATTTTCGAGATATAACACAAACTTATATTTTTTTAAATGGAACCCATATATGATTTTAGTCTCAAAAAATCATTATTTTTTCTCTTGTCAGTGATGTAAGTGTTATTATGTTTTATATTTGTTTCGCCCCTAAAATTTAATTTTTCTCTTTATTTTTCTGAATTTTCTTATTATATCCCAAAAAAACATTATTATTTTAATTAATTATAGCGTATTTGATCGATATAATTTATTTTATGCCTTTATTACTTAATATTTTTATTCTAGACTCATAATTACAAATTACACTATGATGTGCCAAGGGCGACCTGATACAAAATATTATAAAAATTAATTTAATACGAGTTTTGAGCAAAATTTTGTAACGAAATAAATTATTTAAATACAAGGAGTATTTCTAAATATAAATCTACCAATATTTTCAAAATAATTGTAAATTTACTACAAAAGACGAAACAAATATAAAATATAATAACCCTTATATCATTGAAAAGAGGAAAAAATAATGATTTTTTTGAGACTAAAATCATATATGGGTTCCATTTAAAAAAATATGAGTTAGTGTTATATCTCGAAAATTTACGGATATAAAAATTAATTTCGTACGCCATTGGTTAGTTACTAAAAATATCTATCTTTTGTATTTGAACCCTTTTTCTCAATTACTAATAGTTTAGAAGTTATTTGAAAAAGAAAAAATCAACAATATTCAGTTTTTCGTCATTATCTAGTGCCCTATGAGAACTTTTGGAAAAATAAAAGCACATCTGAGATGGCCTCCCAAAGGCGCATAAAAAGTTCCATTTAACCGACATCGTATCTCTTATAGTTCTCGAGATCCCAATGATGGCACCTCTAAATGGGACACACTGTATATGTATGTATGTCAAAAAATATTACATTTTTGGAAAAAAAAGTTATCTCAATTTCGTTCTACACCACCCCTGGTACTGGTAGAATAATTTTATCTCCCATTTCATTCAGTGGCGTACAAGCCACAGGGGCAATTTTCCAGCTATTTACATGTCCTCGCGTAACAGGTTAACAACAACTGTATGACCGTGTTATTGCAGGGGCGTCCGTTACGTGTGGGAGTCCACCTGTTTTCGTCTCTTCACCCACGCGTCATTTTTAAGAATGGGATGATATCTTTCGTGCTGTATTATAAAGAAGTTGTAGAACTTGGAAATATTAGATAATAAAATAAAATGAATGGGATATAAATAGATGGATGGTTTGTTATATAAATGGAAATGCTATTTTAAATTATTGAATTTAAAGAATAATAAATTATTGAGTGCATTATTATTGTAAGTATTAATAGATTTGATATTGCTATTTATAGGTATGATAAATATTTTTTTTTTTATTTTGCATCTTTAAAACAGCTATTACAGCACCCAAAGGAGTTCGTTAATAGCTCATTCGAGTAATGTAATAGACTAGTACAATTTATTTTTGTAAGGTTGATGGCTAAGAATTTCAAAAATATGAAATGTCAAATTTCATTAAATAAACGAACACAAACGATTGTTAAGAATTTTATTTTTATATAATTTTGAATTTAAAACTAAGAATAAGAAGAAGAGAAGACATAAAGTAGTAAATTTAGCATGAAATAGAAAATATCGTATGGTGTTACAAAAATAAGGTTAGAGTTGTTAAATGAATTATTAATCAATTCCCTAAATTTTGACATTACAATTTTCATTTATAAAAAAGGCATAGGAAGTGCAAAATAGAAAAAATAGTATAAAGAACTCATATCATAATTGCCAATTATCCGGTTATCCAATTGTTGCCAAATCTAATCAGCTCTTTGAAAAACAGTTGTTCTAAAATACACACACATACACACACACACATACACACACACACACACACACACACACACACACACACACACACACACGCGCGCGCGCGCGCATACATCGTTGTAAAAATATTAAAATCGGAGTCTAGGGCCCTTAAAACGTGTTTATTTACTGAAATCTAGTTTTGCATGAATCCAATACTTACCTCTCTTCCCGAGAGGTAAAAACGATGATATAAAATGTTTATTTCACTGTTTTTTTTATAATTTTCAATTAATAGCATCCTTTTAATTAGCTATCTCCTACGTAAAATGCCAATTTTCATACATTTGCTTTTGACATTTCATATAAAATTTATTTCAATCGTTAATAATGAGAATTTTGTATTTACGTAGTCGGCCGTCCAGAGTAATTGGATCTACAATCTCCACCTACAATGTTAGCTGAAATGACAACTTTTTGACATAAGCGTATTATTCTCTTTGTATGTCTTATGTACCTAGTATCTTTTACAGTGTGGGTGTCCATTGGTTTCAAATACAATTGTACTAAAAATAACTCAACGTATTTTCATAAGGGAATGTTTTACAGTGTAAATAGAATAAAACGTGGTAGAGATATAATATTATTTTACTCTATCTGTCTCTTTTCTGTAAAAAAATGTGCAAATTTATATTATGCTGAATGAATTATGCTAATATATGTTTCCCAAACATCTACAATATCAAAAATAATGCGGCAGTTAATTCTAATGGAATATGGCTTGTTACTCGGAAACCCAGTTAATTAAGCTTTTGTTCTCATTTTAGTCAATACTATATGTCCTCAAAATTTGTTACACTTGTTTTTTAATACCCTGTATGCATTAGAGGGTCATATTGAGTAAAAAAAAATTATGAAAGTAAGTATGACAGTTTCTCTTTACAAAGTTACAGCCCTTTGAAAGTTCACCTCATCAGACACATTTTTATTGTGTGTGTGTGTGTGTGTGTGTGTGTGTGTGTGTGTGTGTGTGTGTGTGTGTGTGCGTGGATGTGTGAAAGACTATTCCTCAAAAACTATAATACATAGGACCTGTTTAACTACGTATTCCTCAATCTGACATTAATGAGAAGAGCTGAAAATGTTTTGATAAAAATTATTGGGCAACTGAAAGTAGTAGGTTCTTAAAAAAATCTTCTAAATAATTTTTTTTAAACTTTTGTTATTATAATTATAATAGATTTAAAAATAAAGAAAATATAATATATAGTACAATCTGTTGCAATAAATCGCACAGTCCAGACTAAACTAAGGAAACCAGTTGTCAAATTCAAATATTTGTAATTCACAGACATTACTGAAATCTTTTTCTGGGAACTAAACATTTAATATTTCTTATTGAATTATTAATTAAATATTTAAAATTGTAGGTAGGTATGTATATTAATAGTAATAGTACTTATATGTATATCCTTAAAACCACCAATCCCGGCTATGAATTGGAACCACTATGAAATCCGGTCACATATAAACGTACACAACTTTTGCCATAATTAAAATAAAAAGCTCAAATTTGAATTAAAGTTACCTTAGAAATAGCTGTCATTATTTACATGTTCATTTATTTCTTTGCAAGGAAGTTGAATATTTCAAAATCAACCGTCAACGAAGTTTTGAAGCGATTTAATGAACGTTCGACAACAACTAGGAAACCTGGTAGCGGAAAGAAACCTGGTCCACCAAATATTAAAAAGAATAGGAATGTTGTACAAATATTTAAAAAGAATCTAAACATATCAGTTCGAAATGCCGCTAAAAAAGTCAAAATGTCACTATCCTATATTCAAAAAGTAAAAAAGCGGAATGAACTGAAAGTTTTCAAGGTTCAAGTGGCTCCAAATCGGAATGAAAAACAAAATTTAAGTGCAAAAACAATATCTTGTAAACTTTATGAACAAATTTTGACAAAATACGATTGCATCGTTATGGATGATGAAACTTACGTAGTTGCATCTTTTAAACAACTTTCTGGGCAAGAATTTTATACAGCAACTAATAAAACAGATGTTCCAGAAAAATTTAAAAGAATAAAAGTATCAAAATTTCCCAAAAAATATTTAGTTTGGGAGGCCATTTGCTCCTGCGGCAGAAGAAGTCAAAGTTTTGTCAGTACAGGTACAATAAATCAAAAAATTTATACTGATGAATGTCTTAAGAACAGACATTTACCTTTTATAAGAAATCACAATATTTCAACAGCATTTTGGCCAGACTTAGCTTCATGTCATTATGCAAAATATGCTCTGAAGTGGTATGAAACCAATACTGTTACAGTTGTGCCAAAAACAATGAATCCACCAAATTGTCCAGAACTAAGACCTATTGAAACTTATTGGGCTCTAGTTAAAAAAGAATTAAAAGAGAAAGGACATGAAGCTGAAAACGAAAAAGATTTTAAGAAAAAGTGGCAATTAGCGGCAAATAAGGTCAGTGCTGACACTGTACGAAGTTTAATGTCTAATCTAAAGAAAAAAGTCCGAGATTTTAGTCATTCTGCTTTAGATAAGTACAATAACTTTTGTTGTTGTAACTTCAGACTTTATATATTTGTAATAAATTTTTGTTTTGGAAGTAACTTTGTTTTTACTGTTGAAAAATCAATATTCGACTGTGTTAGGATGGAGGTAGATACAGGAAAGTAAGAATTCTTCGGACTTTCAGTCAATTAATAAAATTTATTCATGCCGACGTTTCGACTATACCATAGTCTTCTTCAGGGCTAGAATGGTCAGTTGAAAAAATGAAACCACATGTTAGACGAATTTCTCTCTGTGATATGTTGGTTTTAACTATTTATTTATTTATTTATTCATATTTATTAATTTTTTTAATTGTCCGTGCTGTATGTTATTTTATCCACATGTGGTTTCATTTTTTCAACTGACCATTCTAGCCCTGAAGAAGACTATGGTATAGTCGAAACGTCGGCATGAATAAATTTTATTAATTGACTGAAAGTCCGAAGAATTCTTACTTTGTTTTTACTATTTCTACAATTGAAATTTAGTGGCCGGATTCCATAGTGTACAGTCTTCATTACAAAAAATACACCTAAAATTAGTAATATTTATCAATTTTTTCAATCATATTTCATCTTAATAATTACAATTTTTCCCCAGCAATTTACTTAATTTCACGTTTCGTCACCCACACTTGTCGTGATCTCAATAGGCCATTCACCGCCTTCACAGCGTGGGTGGTAGCTTTTCGTACTTTATTCCAAGAAATTGACGAAAAGGCGGCTACCTTAGTAACCATCACAGCAGGATATAAATTGCAATTTAAATCCCAGGCCTAAATATAGAATACTCAGGGTGGATTAGGGTGTTTGGACTTCGTGTTTAACTTGTCAACTAGTGGGAGGACACAATGACACAAACATGAAACGTGACCTATATCTTTTATCAGAAATTATAACATAACAATGAATATGAATGAAGATATATGTAAATAGAGTTCAACGGGCTATTTACAGATTATTTCTCTTCGGTTTTGTTTTCATTAAATACTTAATTATAATCTGGTGAGCGAGTAAAATATTTTAATTGTACGAGGTCCGTTTAATCGTAAATGTTAGCATATAAAATATTTAGAAATTCATTAACAAATACATATTATCAAAATGATATAAAAGAGAAACAGGCAGCTTTTACGTAGGTCTTCACCAATTTTAAAACACGCTGCCGGGCTTGCGGTGGTGAAAATTTATTTTTTACCTTCCGTCACCTTTAGGTAAGGAAGGTATTGTCTTTGGTCAAAAATTTCGGTGGTGAGTTTTTAATGAATAAGCACGTTTTAGGGCCCCTACAATACGAATTTAATATTTTTAAGATGATGTCTGTGTGTGTGTGTGTATGTGTATGTGTGTGTGTGTGTCCGTGTGTGTATGTATGTCCGTGTGTGACAATTTTTGCTCCGACGATAACTCCAATACTACAATTCTAAAAATTATAATTCTTTCGTATTCCTCTTTTGTACATCCATATGAAGAGTTGATTAGATTTTGGTTATAATTGATCCACCGGAAGTACCCTTATTTGAAGTTTTTCTTAAAAAAACGCAGTTAATATTGTTTTTTGACTTTTTGTTATTATACATATTAAAGAAAATATTCTTCTGTATACAGTTTGATTATACATTTTCCTTCATATTCAATAGATGTAGATTTAAAGCATTATAATGAAATTAATTTTGATGATTTTACATGATATTATATAGAAACTGTTTTCTATTTTGAATCTCTAACAAAGCTATTACAACACCCAAAGGAATTCGAATATAAATTCTCCTAGACAACAGTCCATCAAGATGCTGTTATTTTTCTAGGAACACTTGATCCTTAATTGTAGGAGTCCTGTTATATCATAGTAACAGTAAGGTATTACGAAAATAGAAAAAAATAGTATAAAGAACTCGTCATAATTGTCGATTATTTTGTTCGAAGGGTTGGATATAACCCCGCTGCGTGTCGTGATCCTTTTCACAAAATAAAATGGCAATTTTGACATTCGTTCTTTAATACAGGGAATTTATTTTAACATGCAACATATGGCGAATCACTTCCATGGTTACTCACTATTGTCAAAATATGACAGCAATGTAATATTTATCCATTTTAAAATGCAACATACAAAATTTGTAGTTTCGTATTATCAAAACTAATTTCCAATAAATTAGCCTACATACGATTAACAAATAATCAAAACTTGAATGTTGTACATCTTAACAAACTTTAGCTTACAAAAATTCATAACTTTCATGTAATAAATGTTAAAAAATACCCCCAATCACTCTGAGGCAATATTCTAGTCGGTCGTAATAAGAATTGATACCATTTGTGATGTGTTTTGGAGGTATCTCCTGTGCTGCAATACTATTTATAATGTTGCATTTTAAAATGGACAAATATTACATTGCTGTCATTTTTGACAATAGTGAGTAACCATGGAAGTGATGAACTATAATGTTGCATTTTAAAATAAACTCTCTGTATACTATATGGAATAGAACACAAAGCGCCTCACACCTATGTTCCATCTAACACAAGTTCCTGGAACCTAGGAACAGATAATTGAAATTATATTTGATTAACAAACTATTGTTACAGATAGTTGATATAGTTAAGTTCCTTGGCGTTCTGTTTAACTCGAAATAAACACACGAGTCGAGGTGGAATTTATATTAACAATATTCCAAAACTACATATTACACGCAGTACATAATAATGATTGATATTTATACAAAGAAGATATGACACTTTCGGCACCGGCTATCATATCTGCAAACGGCGCCAGCTAAATACAGTTGTCGCTCTATTGTTTATACATATATATATATATATATATATATATATATATATATATATATATATATACCGGGTGTCTACTTTTATTTCCGAACATAGGAAATTAAATGTTAAAATTTTGATCTGGTGATATCTCTTTATCTATTAATTTTAGAACAAAAGTGTAAGGAAGAAAAATGTTCAGAATGAAAAACTGTATCAACGAGATCCAATATTGTTGTTCAATTGTTTCTTATGGACGAGTTAGAAGCAAAAGAAAATACGTCATTTAAGGCAATTATCAGAGTGCCATGGAAAAAACAATAATTTATATTTCTTGTTTCTGGCATATCTGACAGATTTGACATTTCTTTTTAATATATTCTTATTATAATTAGTGATTATTATTTTTTTCTTCTAGATTAACACCCCATTATTCTAGTAATAATAATATAACAAGATATGTCAAATCTGTTAGATGTAGGTACCAGAGACAAGAAATATAAATTATTGTTTTCTTTTTCATGGCACTCTGATAATTGCCTTAAATCGAGTATTTTCTTTTGCTTCTAACTTATACATAAAAACAATTGAACAACAAACCTGGTACTCAATCAATGCAGTTTTTTACTCTGAACATTTATCTTCATTAGACTTTTGTTCTAAAATTAATAGGTAAGGAGATATCGCCGAATCAAAATTTTAACATTAAATTTCCTATGTTCAGAATCGTTTCAGATCGTTTTTACAAAACAGCGCATTTTTAATAGACCTACACTTTATTCAAACCAATATTTGATTTTAATACAGATGGCATATACTTCTTATCTTTTCGAATCAGAAAAATTATGAGAAATCATCTGATTTATAAAATGATGTGAAACCTTCAAAATCAAAAGAGGAAATACATTTCTAGTAAATGGCACAAGCAAAAACCTATTGATACAATAAAAACGTTGGTGTAACAGTTAGGAGAAGTGTATCGGAAAAAAGGATTTGGATTACTATCTACATTCTAGATATATAGATTTTATTTATTACTGAATCATACGAGTATATCGCACAATGTTCAATTTAATGTTACTTTTGGAACCAGCTTCGTAAAAACTGATTACAACTATTTTTCATCATCGACTATAAACTGCTACATACAGCTATTTCATTTGTCAAATAAAATCGAAGGTTTGTAAAAAAGATTTAGGTTCTCCTGTGGCAGAAGTAGAACCTGCGGGAGCAATTAAAAATTAATTGCCCATTAAACCTTTATTTATTCCTGAAACGGCCCTGGTACACCAGAGGTTGGCATCCTTTCGTCCCACGGCTGTTTTCTTAATTAACTCGTTGTATAAATACATTAGCACAACACACGCTAAATTAGACGTATAATGCGATGGTATAATTGACAAAAGCGTAAGATTACAATAGACTATTATCCATGAAAATAAAAATACATACCTAAGGTGGGGGATTGTATCTTTCAATAGGGGTGACAGTTTTTTCAATAGAGATCCCACTTCAGTTGTATCTTTTTATCTTCCGTCACCTTTAGGTAAGGAAGGTATTGTCTTTGGTCAAAAAATTCGGTGGTGAGTTTTTAATGAATAAGCACGTTTTCGGGTCCCTACAATACAAATATACCATTTTTAAGATGATGTCTGTATGTGTGTGTGTGTGTGTGTGTGTGTGTGTGTGTGTGTGTGTGTGTGTGTGTGTGTGTGACAAATTTTTCTCCGACGATAACTCCAATACTTCAATTCTAAAAATTATAATTCTTTCGTATTCCTCTTCTTTACATCCATATGAAGAGCTGATTAGATTTTGGTCACAACTGATCCACCGGAAGTACCCTTATTTGTAGTTTTTAACAGTTTTTCTAGAAAAAACGCAGTTAAATATCATTTTTCGACATTATCAATATGAAAGAATATCTTATTCTCTATATGGTTTCATTACACATTTTCCTTCATATTCAATAGATATAGAGTTCTAGAGACATTAAGAGAGATTAACTTTCAAAAATTAGTCAGCTTTGCTAAAATTCTGGAAACAGCAGATATATTCAAAAAAAAATTAGTAGGGTTAGTTGCTAATTTAGTTTGGAAACTACCACATGATTTTTTACCTTTTGTCACCCTTTGGTTAAAAAATTTGGTGGTCACTTTTTAATAATTAAGCACGTTTTAGGGTCCCTGGAATACGATTTTACTAGTTTTACGATGATGTTTGTATGAGTGTGTGTGTAACAAATTTTTCTCCGACGATAACTCTCATACTACAATTTTAAATATTATGATTCTTTCGTATTCCTCTTCTTTTCATCCATATGAAGAGCTGAATAGGTTTTGGTAATAATTGGTCAACCGGAAGTTCCCTTATTTGAAGGTTCTTGGAAAAACGCAGTGATAGATATATCATTTTTTGACATTTTGTGTGATTCTCAATTTGAAAGATTATCTTATTCTCTATACGGTTTGATTATACATGTTTCTTCATATTCAACAAGTAAAGAGTTAAAAAATTATAAGAAAATTAACTTTCAAAAATTAGTCTTGCTATAAGTAATCATGAAAATAGCTAATATATTTAAAAAATTCTTATTGACAGATGTCAGTGTCAAGTGCATTTTATATAATGTATATTCGTGTTATAATTTTATTGGATTTATAGAATCTTTCCTAAGAAACTTTCGGTAGGTATGGAATCTGTAAAAAATTTATTACGTTCGTCTTACAATTTTACTAGATATATAGAATCTTTCCAAAGAAACTTTTGGTATGGAATTTGTACAAAATATATCAAATTGATGGAAGGTCTTGTGCTGGCCACAACAGATTTAAAAAAAAATATTGTGAACTTACTGGTACAGAAGTTATATCAAAACTAAGTTTTTCCTATAATGTATTTTATGTGGGAAAAGTATGAAATAGTAAGGGAAAATTTACTGTGCTTGTATGTAAAATAAAATAAAATAATTTTTCATTTCCGCGTTTTACAAATATATTTCAGAATGCGGGCTTCTAAATTTAGAATCTAATATACCAGTTTTATAGCAAGTAAAATCACAAAAATGTAGTCATTCTTCTGAAGAAGCTGTGAACACATGGAAAATTTTCCTTTCAGGAGCTTTCCACAGCTTACGTGATTACGTTCCCGCAAATGGTAAAAGCGACATCTTTGATGTTTTACAAAGACTTTCCAAGATTTAAATGTGTTTGAAATTCAAAAGATCTGATATGAGCTGATGCAGGTGAAATAAATATTCTGATTTTAATATTTTTACATCTACTTTTGGGAATGAATGGGGTTATTTTGTTCATAACTTATTGATGTAGAATGAATGTTGGTTCATTCAATAGCAGATGAATGTATTCATGAATAAATTGGGGGCAATTTTGCTTATTATCAACGAGAATATATACAGATGTATTTTTAGAAAATAAGCTACGCAATTAAAATAACAATCTGTCATACAAACATGAATATATTTTATTCAACAGAAAAATATACCTCAAGATGAAAAATTTAAATATATGTTGTCAATATGTATTTCTCAAAAACATGTTATTATTTTTTTATGTTTTTATGTTTTATGGAATATTTTGGAGAAAAATACGTCAAATAAAAGATTTGGCATTGAATCAAAAGTGTAAACGTAGGAATATTTTAAATTTTCTCCTAAAATTTGTTATTATGAAGGAAAAACTATTTAGAAAAAAGAAAGGGATTTCATAGTAATTAAAAAGTACAATGAATGGAGATGACAATATACATTACATTTTTAAATAGGTAACATACATACATACATACATACATACATACATACATACATACATACATACATAAAATCACGCGTTTCCCACTTAGGGCCGGTTTTTCAATATCTGGTTAAAATTTTAACTAAGAGTTAAATAAACAAAATTGAAACGAAATGAACTGTCAGATGACAGATTTATCATTGGTGTCAACAAAACGATGCTATATTGTTTACTTAACTAGAAGTTAAAATTTTAACCAGAAATTGAAAAACCGGCCCTTAGTGGGTTAGCAAAAACCCGAAAATAATAAGAAAAAGGATGAAAGTAAGAGCTCCACTGAATCACTTAACTATTTAAAAACATTCTTCTTTCTCCTTGCCCAAAATCATCATAACATTCATACAAAGAACATATTATTGTGACCGATTTTCGGTAGCGAATAACCGCATCCGGACCACAATAATAGTTACGCAACAATCATCCTTCGCAACACATTCCTATCCATGCACACTTCTTTCACCTCAGCCACATTCATAAACGTATTCATACATAATAACATATTAAAGTGACCGATTTTCGGTAGCGAATAACCGCATCCGGACCACAATAATAGTTACACAAAAATCATCTTTCGCTACACATTCCTGTACAAACATACTTCATTCTTCTCGTCCACATAAAAGTCAGCTGTCTCTCCATTCTCACAAAACATTCCTACTAACCATACATAGGTAGCATTATTAATAAACCAGTATTTATACAGAGTATGAATTCTAGATACCACCACAAGAAATAAATCCCAGTAAACATTGATGCTCTAACGCTTCCTAACAGAGATATCAAGCATAAAACTCAAATAGCATAAAATACTTCGCTTATATCCTTGTATACCCTTTTGTTTATTTCATGCGACTTATTTAGTTAAATATTTCATCCATTTCAAGCCGATATGTAATTATTACCCCCTGCATTTAATATTATTAGAATATTTCTAATACTAAAAATCTGTTGTGGCCTGCACAAGACCTTCCGTTAATTTGAAGTATTTTGTACAAATCCCATACCAAAAGTTCATTAGAAAAGATTCTATATATCCAGTAAAATTGTAATACGAACATAATACATTTTTTTACAAATTCCACACAGAAAGTTCCTTGGAAAATTTTCTATAAATCCAACAAAATTATCATATGAATATACATTATGTATACTCATATATAAATACTATAAAAATGCGTACACTTACGTAACATTCTCTTTACAATCAAATAATATTAGTACCAAGTTTATATCTCTACCCATTTTTGAATTATTGCCCCAAAAAACAATATACCCCACATTTAGATAAAAACTTCAAAATTTTCAAAAATCAAATTTTTATGTATCTAGATACTTCTCAATGCGCTGATTCCAAATTTTGAAACCGCAGGTCGATATCTCGTTTCATTCTTGAGATATTTACATTTAAAATTTTGCTCAAAACTGCCCATTTTTGGGTAATAACCCAAAAATGAGTCGAGATATGAATTTGATGACAACACCATTCAATTCTACGGGCAAAATTACATAAGTACACCAATTTTCAGAATTTTTGAACACAGCATACAATCTCTAAAGCAAAAAAACTGAAAATGACCAAAAATCGCAAAAATCTAAGGGGTACCCCTTACGATTTTTTCAGATTTTGGTCATTTTCAGGGGTTTTTAAGTTTTTATTCATAAAAAATGAACCGGTTGGACAAAAATTATGAAAATTGCTATACTTATGTATTTTTGTCCGTAGAATCGAATGGAGTTATCGACAAATTCATATCTCGACCCATTTTTGGGTTATTACCAAAAAATAGGCAGTTTTAAGCAAAACTTTAAATCTAAATATCTCGAGAACGAAACGAGATATCGACCTGCTGTTTCAAAATTTGGAATCAGCGCGTTGGGAAGTATCTAGATACATAAAAATTAGATTTTTGAAAATTTTGAAGTTTTTATCTCAATGTGAGGTATTATATTTACTTTTGGGGCAATAATTCAAAAATGGGTAAAGATATAGACAATGTAGTTATATTATTTGATTGTAAAGAGAATGTTACGTAAGTGTACGCAACAACTGTGTGAATTTTTAGAAATCAAAGTATTGAAATAAAAATGGATAAATGCTATAAAAAAGTTCCTTGGAAAAGATTCCATATATCCAATAAAATTATAACATGAACATACACTATGTAAATTGCACTTGACAATTAATATATTTGTGTATTGTTTAAAAATTTAAAATCATACACATATATTGATTTTATACTATAAATTAATTAGGGTTTTAATAATTAAAACAGACAAATAGAATTATAATTTGTAATTAGTGGTTTTACTATTCTATTAAATATTCTATTGTTTCAATATCCATTGACTACCAATGATAATCATGTAATACATGAAAATGTATTGAACGTAAAATACTGTATTCTAATTAAGAGTATGATGATTATTATTGTTATTATTATTATGTACCATATATAATACTTTTACCTTTTACTATATTTTAGTAATTTAATTTAAATTTCTCCCAGCCTACACTGTATGTTTTTGTCAATAGAATCCTTACGACTCCCGATGAATAAAAATGTGCCTATCCAGTGAGAATGACCCCTTCAGACGGAATTTTTTCAAGGATTATACGCGTGGTGAAGTTCTCTCAGCAATATTTATATTCTCAGGATACTGCCGACTCCCAAGACACCATTCATTTCTATTTACATTCTTCGCGAACTTTCTTTTGGTTTATGGCGAGGATTGTGGGATTATCTCGAATTTGTAAATAAAAAGTTATAGTTACGTCTCAAGATTTGCGAGTGGGATAGTTGGATAAATGATGAGTAAACAAACATAAAATTTCTCATAAAAGTACACGTTGAATTGGTTTAAAATTAAATACGCATATGGAATCAACTAATGTAAGTATTTTGACTATGTATGTATTATAAATAGTAAGAACAATAGGTGAGATTCAGTGGGTTTTATTAGCGTGTTTTAAGCTAAAACAGTCCTTTGTCAAAAATATTTTGGCAACTTTGTAATACCTGTCAGAAAAAAGTGAGAAACCAAAAGATCAAATAAAGAAAAAGATATTATTAACAGAAGAAAGAAAAAAAGGACAAATGTCAAAACTGATCAAAACGGGGGTTGAGATATTTTAAAATTCATAAACATTCAGGTGTGAAATATTTGACATAAAATTTGACATATTTCAAACCTAATTTTGCAATAATGAGTTTCCTTTTACACCTTCTATTTACAATAATACTTCCTGATTTGACTAATGGATATCTGAATTATTTTCCCTGTGGTAAAATTTCTAAATCACAATTGAATCTCATTTACTAAGTTTATCCCGATAGTTTCAACCCGGTTGAAATTCGATCCGGTTGAATTTCAAGGTTAACTCTCTACCGTTTATCTCACTTTTGTTCTAGCGGGTTGAGTGGATCCTATTTGAACCCGATTGAAAACGTTTTCAGGTGTATTTATCAAATGTCATTTTCGTTGGTTATGTTTACTTGATTTTTGCGTAAATAATCGAAAATGGAATAAGAAAAAGTAATAACATTATATACTTTTTATTCACAAACTCTGCATATGTTATTGTCCACAAGTGCATTATTTTATCAAAAGTGCCACAAAAGAAAAGCTCTTCAACGAAAACGTTATATAAGATACTTTACGCTTTTATTCAAATAAATTTCATGCTTAATTGCTAATTATTTATTAATATAGGTACCAACAAACTACATCTACTTTATTTGTACCTTATAATGTTTTTAAAATTAAAAGATCACGAATGAAAAATTTAATTATATAAATATTAATTAATTATTTCACTTTTAAACTCACACGAAACAACGGTTTGACAGTTCAAATACAGCTGACAAATAGTGAATTATACATGAATGAAGTTACCTTCAAAGTTTCGATCGGGTTCAGCGTTTATCCCGTAACATTCAATCCGGTTGAATAAGCTCAACCCATTTGTATTTTAGGGTCGAGTTGAAAATTTCAATCCGGTTGAAAATGCGTTTATTCCGATCATTTCAACCCGCTAACTTCAATCGGGTCGAATCAACCCATTTTCAAGCGGGTTGAAACTATCAGGATAAACTAGGTAATTGATACATGTGGAAAATATTACAATGTTGCCATATACTTAATACAAGATTTAATACAGACCTTAATACAACCCACTGAATTCCACCCAATGTTTACAGATCTCATTTATAGAATGCATTTTACATAGATTAAATGATGGTAATTGTACTTACCGGGAAATGAAAAATCTTCAAATCTGATGCCTTCGTTCAAGGGAACACATTTACACAAATGTTTGTATTGCACTTTAAATGTAAGTTTTAAACATTATCATTTAATACACAAAAATATACGTCCAAACACCAACAAATATCACAACAGACTAACTACTTTGCGATGTTTAACGTGTTTTATTAGGAACACGACTTCGGTGATCATGTGTAGAATTAAATTTCTTCATAAAAATTACTATAAATAGTGTAAGATTTTTATAAATTACATTATTTAACAATGTAACTTTAGTGTTGATTTTTACATATGTATATTTTACCGCTTACCAAATCGGTTTTACACGGCTAAAATTTCTTAGAGTGTACAACAGGTGTCAACTTTTGTGCATTTTCATGTTACTGAAACCTAATAAATCTAAAATGAATAAATAAATATAATTTTAAATGAAGAAACAATTAAAATATTTATTATCCCGATTAATATTTTGTGTAATAATAATTAGATATATTTATATAATATAATGGCCGTGTGCCAGAGTGTCTGGTCGCGAACCTGGGGAACCGGGTTCGATCCCGACCGACGCCAGATATTTCGAATTTTAAATGGCACAAAAAGTGACCCCTGTGGTGCACTCTCCACGCCAGCAATGAGTGCCCGTGAGGTGACGCCTGGTAAGCGCCCGCACGGTACAAATATGCCATCATCATTACCGATATCTGCGATAAAGCAGATTGTGGCACACTCAGAAATGGGTAATATGCCGTGATGATATATTTATTTATTTATTTATTTATATAAAAAATCTCACAATTGAGATCTCGAATTTCTACTCTCGTCTCGAGCAAATCTCGAAGGTATTACTCTCGTCTTTTGTTGAAATAACAAGACGAAAATAACGTTAATGTCGTCTTGATAATTTGAGAAATTCGAGACGAGATCTTGAAAATGCGAGGTCTTGCGGCATCACTAGTCAGAGGTAAATGTTAAAGAATATTTAAAAAATTCAATAAATCCATTTATAAAAATTCTTTAGGTTTTCTTTTAATTCGTTTGCAGAAACTTTTCCAGCACTCCTTGCATAAGTTAATAGTTATTTACATTCGAGTGCGTGTAAGTTGTATTTTACAGCGCGACAGCTTTGTTTAAGGCATGAGTCCTTAAGGCAAGTGTGGAGCGCTGTAAAATACTTCACGCACGAGAATTGTATCAAACTTTTTGGCCGACGATAATGAAAATCACTTTTTTTAATGAGATAGGTTGTACTTATGAAAAAAGTTAGTTTAAAATACTGGGGTTAAGTCAATTTCCAATTTTGATTTTACATACCTTCATTAGAGTACTTCTAGCGAAAATTTATTTGTAATAATAGACGTTGTTTATGACTGATAATATATTTATTTGCTCATATTTGCTTCGTAATAAATAATAGGTAGGTGTCGATATTTGACATTTCAGCAATGTTCGCCTCGCATATTTGACAGGTATATCGATCGGTGACTATGTCGGTAACGGCAGATTTTACAATAATGACAGATGTCGCTGCCGTGATTTTGGTTTATATAAATTAATTTTAAATATAGGAAATGTTAAAGTAAAAAAATAACTTATGTAGGTAGTAATTTTTTACATGACCTTTATTATAGTAAAGATGATTTCTTTTCTAAATGCCCATAAACGTCCAGTGTATTTTGATTATTTTACCGCATAGTTAGACAAGTTACAACACAGTAAGCGTAAAATGTAGGTTACACTTGCTGTGTATACAATTGTAAAGTTCCCATTACACTTCAGGAGGGCAAAAATAACATTTTTGTTTTTGGTATATTTGAATCCATAAGTGTATGTCTTATAATTATTAAATTAATACAGGTTGTGAGTTGTAAATACAAAAAAATTATTGAGTTGCGAAATGGGTCGTTACGAAAAAAGTTTAAGAACCACTACTCTAGTAGAAACAAAATCGTGATTCGAATAGAAAACGGATGAATTACGTTACTGTCCTGATCCTAATCCTGTTCCTGAGAGCAGTCTGGATTAACATCATCGCCCACGTCCCAGAAACATTGATTTGCGGATAACGAGATCTCCCCCCCCCCCCCACCTATGAAAAGAGATTCCAAGTTTGACAAGTTTCATTTTCTTTATGGAAATTGGTCAAACTTACTGATTACTATTCCATGCATTTATAAAGCAACGGACATATTTTTTTTTATCAAAGTATTTTACATTATTTTCTATGGAGATGATCCCTTTTCTGCAAGGGTATGAAAGGAATATTAATTGAATCTATTGATATTTTGCGTCATATATAATTAAATATTTGGTGTTGGTGGTATGTATACCTTTCACCTTAATGATAATACGTAAATAAACATTAAACAAAATTTGTATGTAAATTTCTGTCACTCCAAGGGCGTATATGTTCGTAATTTGGTTAATTAAATTTATTTAATATATGCAAAAGTAATTAAAAAATCAATATCGCTATATTTTTATGAATATTAATTAAAAGCTCAAGGATATGTTGTGCTTTAATAACATGTTATATTTTTTCGCACGAATTAAATACGTAATATTGTTTATTCACAATCATTATAGTAATATACCGATTCCTAACCTTTTGGAAGTTGGGAAATACGTCATTCGTAACTTTAATGACAATCTCTTGGGTTGGAAATAAATTTCACTTCAATCTCTTGGGTTGGAAATGTTTATGTAGAGATTGCCTAGCAACATTGTCATAGATCCTTATAACAAAGTAGGCTAAAACATATTTTAAGAGAGCTGTCAAAAACATATAATAAAATTAAAGGTTATAACTCATTGATTTATTTTGAAAATTATTGATTTAAAGTGAGGATGATTGTGAATAAAATAGTATACATACATAAAATCACGTATGTCCCACTTAGTGGGTTAGCAAAAACCCGAAAACAATAGTAACAATAAGAAAAGGGATAAGAGTAAGAGCTCAGCTGACTCACTTCACTCTTTAACAACATTCTTCTTTCGGTCGAAATTTCAAATGAAAAAATCTGATGTAGCCAGCAAATTACCTTCCGTCAATTCTATGTATTTTATACAAATCCCATACCAAAAATTTCTTGAAAAAGATTTTATATATCCAGTAAAATAGTAACATGAACATATACTATGTAAATTGTATATTGAGTATTTTTTGAGTAATTTAAATTTCTGTTATGAATTGTTATTTTGATTAGCTATATTTACCTCCCGCTACTCTAGGTAAGGGAGGTATAGGGATCGTGCTAAAAATCGGATATAGAGATTTTAGTGAATAAGCACGTTTTGATGTCCCCAGAATCCGATTTTAACATTTTTGCAATGATGTCTGTAGGTATGTATATGTGTCTGTGTATGTGTGTGTGTGTGTGTATGTGTGTGTGTATCTTGTGGACACGATTACTCAAATACTATCAATCAGAAAAATTTGAAATTTTGTATATCCATTCTATACTAATGTGGGAAGAGCTCATTAGTTTTTAGTGTATATCAGATAACCGGAAGTATCATTTATACAAGCTTTTAACAGTTTTTCTTGTAAAAAATTTATTGAATATAATTGTTTAGCAACTTTTACCAATACACATTGAACATAATGGCACAATCTTCAATTCTACGATAATAGCATTTAATAAATAACTTGTAATAACTTTATATTATATTACAAAATAATTTATTTTTGTACATCACTTTGCCTCTGCGTCAAACAAAAACAATACTTTAATAACAAATTTGACATATTTAAACAAATGCCACCATCACGAAGCAATTTTTATTAAAATTAATAATGAAACCATGTTAAGAAGAATTTAGTAGTTTAAATATGATTCTAATGAAATTAAGGTTAGTAAAAATAATATATTTTCCATCATACATAAATATTAGATATACAGGATAATTCGATTTAAGTTTGATGTTTGCAGCATTATATATCAAACAGCTCTCAATAAGAACGTGACTTCAAAGTGTGAAATAATAGTTTGCAACTACACATTTACAAAATGGATAATGTACGGCGAAGAATTTACACAGGTTGCGTTTTAGAGCATAAGGAAGTTGGTGATGATTTTGACAATAATGTGTGTGTGACGATTTTTCCTTAAAATATATTAATGATCCAAAACTTCGCAAAGTTGGTATTTAATACTCTTATATAATTTGAAACAACATATTAGATTTTGACTATATATGATAAACCGGATGTAGTACTTAATTTGAAGCTCTAACAGATTTTTCAGGAAAAACAATAAAATATAATCCAAAATTTCGTATTACAAACTTTTCTATTTATTGGAAAAACAAAGTAGATTTTGTTTACAAACGATCAATCGGAAGTGAAACTTTACTTAAAGCTCATTGCTATTTTAAACGTGGAATTGGCGGGAAATCATGTGCTGGCCACATCAGATTTTTTAACATAATTCTATAACAGTTCATCCGAGGTACAAGATGTAGAAAAAATTACAATTACGTTTTTAAAACTATAAATGTTAATATTTGTTTTTTTTTATGAATAACAATCAGAAAATTTTTCAATCCCACATTTCAATTTGTTTCAGCCTCTGAAATCAAATCCCAAAACAATGTGTGTCAAATTTGAGACTCCTGTATTTGTTAAAATGAAAGCCACGAGACCATAACAGAGCAAAACAAACCTTTACATGTATATTTTACATAAAGTCTGTCATGGAATTGAAAATACAAATTATTGTATGTAGAACCAGAACCCTCAGGGAGTAAATAATAAATGCACCCCCAAACAAATCAAAACAAGAAACAACCTCTCTTTATTTATTTACATTCCCCGAAACATCCAATTACCCTTGAACTTTACAATAAAACAACTTCATAATGAATTTACCACTTCATAGTTTACACACTCACACCACACATCTTCATCCCTTGCTTCAGCTGAAAAGTAAGCACAGTTACGTGAATCTACATCGGATGATAAGAACTCTGGTGACGCAGACAAGTTAATTAAGGAAAATTTGCATACATCGCGTAGGCTGTGGAATACGAGAAACAGTTGGGAATTGTGCAATTAATGCAAAATTTAATTAAAAATTGAGGATAAGCTGTTTTTACGGTTTAAGCTTTGTACAGTTTTATTCTTTTTAATGCTATTATGGTAATCTTTAACTAAAAGGTCAAATGTTATTATAAATGAAAATATACTAAGCGACTGATAAAATTGATGAGAAAGAGAATATACCTCCCGCTACCCTTGGTAAGGGAGGTATAGGGATCGTGTTAAAAATCACATATCGCGATTTTAGTAAATGACCACGTTTTAAAGTCCCTAGAATCCAATTTTAACATTTTCACGATGATGTCTGTATGTGTGTGTGTGTGTGTATGTATGTATGTAAATTCAGTAAATTTTGAAACGTTGTATTTATACCCTATTCTAATATGAAAAGAAGCCATTACATTTTGGTGTAAATCGGATAACCGGAAATGGCACTTTACCTGAAGCTCATAATGGTTTTTCTTCAAAAATTACCATTAAATGCCATTTTTTCGCATTTTGTCGTTATGAAAATTAAAGATTATTGAATTTTCTACAGGAATACATTAATACTTTTTCTATATATTTTACAGATAAATTTAAAAATATTTTTTTTTACAAGTCCCGAAGCCTAAGAAAAACACAATTCCTTTGTTACCCAGTTCATATTTCAAATGAATGTAACTGTCAGTAAATGTCACTGTCAAAAAACTAATCACTTCAAATTAATAATATTGACATTTTAAAAAGAAAATAGTAAATAAAGCAATAGTTTTATGCAATGGAACAGTTTGCAGCGTTAGTAAATCCGTATAGGTATGTATTTAAATTAATAAAAATCGAAACAGTAGAATGTTATGTAAATGTTCTACATTATCTTCTAGTTTTTCTATTTTAACAGGTCTAATGGGATTACCCCAGAACGAGACGTCATTCTATTTTTTTCAAATCAAATATTTGAAAACATGAAACAATAATAAATCAGGTACTATAAAAGTCGCTTTAATAGTTCTGTTTATAAATTATAGCCCTCTAATTATAACTACTGGCGTCAATCAATGAAAAAAAAATCATAAAGCAAACAATGATTTCGAAAATACGTGGTTTATTTGATCATAAACGCAATTTCTGGAAATGCATATAAACAAATATATTTACATATGGTGGGTTAGAAAAACATATTAATGGAAATTTTCCCGTTCATAAAAACTATGTTATGTGTTTTATTTCTGTTGCTGAGAGGAGCTGAAATATTATCTAACCGTAATATCTGTGTAACCAGAGTTACTTTGACGTAAGCAATTTGCTTTCAAGAACATTCTTCAAATCACAGAAGCTTCCAAGAAAAAAATAGTGTGGATTATAATCCATTTAGATAACATTATTTGTTTTCAAAGAGATTACATATCCCGATACCTTTAAAGGGAATATCTTTTCAAATAAGTCACTCCTTAAAGCTTGTAATGTACAAGTTTCAAATTTAAATGAAGCATTTAATTTCAAAAGGATCTAAAGGCCAGTTTTACGTATTAAAATTATTCAACAAGAATCTGTTTGTATGTACCTACTTGTATTTGTTCACTTACACAATGCTTTGTTCATAAAATACTTCCATATCTGTTTGTTTTATATTTGATTTTGCTGAATATAAAATGACAATGCGAACTTCGTACTACATAAAAGTTTATTTTATTTGTTTATAAACTTATTTTCATTTTTGAAAAATCATCGTATTCTTGAATTAATAATTCATATAAATAACAACAAAGAAAACTTTTCTTCACAGCATATTTTTATCTTCCGTCACCTTTAGGTAAGGAATGTATTGTCTTTGGTCAAAAAAATCGATGGTGAGTTTTTAATGAATAAGCACGTTTTAGGATCTCTAGAATACGATTTTATTAGTTTTACGATGATGTTTGTATGTGTGCGTGTGTGTGTCCGTGTGTGTGTCCGTGTGTCCGTATGTGTGTGTATGTGACAAATTTTTCTCCGACGATAACTCCAAAACTACAATTGTAAAAATTAGTATTTTTTGTATTCTTCTTCTTTACAACCATATGAAGAGCTGATTAGATTGTGGTTATAATTGGTCAACCAGAAGTACCCTTATTTGAAGATCTTAACAGTTTTTCTTGTAAAAACGCAAAATATCAATTTTATGTCGAATATTTTTTCATCTCTATAGCTTCCAACATGTTCAGATTTTTGTGGTAATTTATTTTTAAACATTTAACATTATCAGAGGAGAAGTTATGACCTGTTACATGATGGTGTGGGGCTATGGCTGAATTAAAAATGTTTTTGTGTTTAAGATGATACACGTGTTCTTTAAATCTGGTACTATTTTTCAGTTTGGTTTAGCCGACATATAATTTTTCATACTGGTTATTTGGATTAATAACTTCAGATTACTCAATTAAATACTTTAATAATTCATACTTAAAGTATCAAAATACATTCATGAATTTTCAGAAAGGTATTGTGTGGTATCGTACCAGACCAGATTTTTCTGTAATTACCATTCGTAAACTTTGATTCATGGTAAGTACCAATTCTTCCACAATCTTTTTGTAAAAACTTTCCAAATTTCACTAAATTTATATTTAAATTCTGCCATAGTTTATTACAGCTCGCAAAAAGTAAAACAGACGGAAATACATCTGTTGCTAACTACATTTTTAGAATTTTGAATACAAGTAGTTATATTTTAAAATAGAATTTAACAAATAGAAAATAATTTCCACATTTTCAAATTTACCTTGCATGAGAGAGTAATTATTTAAGAAGCTGACTTTCAGTGGAAAAATCATTTTAAAAATGACATCATATCTCCCTGTGATGAACAACATTCAATAGACATTTTACTTCGACGACCATTATCAAAATTGCGTCAATTGATCGAATAATTTATGATGATCATCGAGCCACAATTCAGCATATTCAATTATCCACGAATCACTTTGTGGTCTCGCCACAGGACATTAAACCGAAATAAATAACTGCTAATGGTTAACTGAAATCGAGAAGCAATTTTTAGCACTATTTTATTTCAAAAACCATTTTACTCTTTACATATACGTAGTCAAGTCATAAGTCCTGTCCCAAACTTTTATTGTGTTTTTATACGATCTAAGTAACCGTTGAATACAAAAATGAAGATATGTCATTTAATGTTGTCAGTGTTGAATACAAAAGTGTCAACAGTTCTTTGATAAGTTGTTAAATAATAATGGAGTGGAGTAAAAAAGAAGATCGAGTTGCCGTAATTGCTTTGCACAGGTGTGGGCATTCAGCAACAACGATTTTTAAATTATTGAAAAATTTAGAAATCACACAGAAATTTGTTTATCTTACCATTAAGCGATACACTGAAGTCTCTTCTGTTCGACACCAGCAGTCATAAAAGCTGTTGAAGCTCGTATTCGTCGAAATCCTAGACGAAAACAGAAATTGATGGCTTTGCAGATGCATTTGTCAAGGGAATCTTTGAAGCGAGTTATTAATGAGGACCTCATGCTTACCGTAGAAAAATGGCCATCTTCTTACATCACGTTTAAAAAAAATTAGGCAAGAGAGAGCAATCGTGCTTCTTCATCGGTACGCAGATAACAAGCATCGAGAAATACTTTTTACAGATGAGAAAATTTTTACAATCGAAGAACATTTAAATAAGAAAATGATAGAGTGTATGCTCATAGCAGTTCTGAAGCTGCTGAAAAGGTTCCTGTGTTTCAATGAGGTCATCACCCGGTATCTGTGATGGTTTGGTTGGGTGTGTCATATCTGGGGGCCACACAAGTTCATTTTTGTCAAAAAGGCGTCAAAACTGGAGCTAAAGTGTATCAAGAAGACATTTTAGAGGGAATTGTAAAGTCTCTGAGTACCACTATGTATAAAAATGAGCACTGGGTTTTCCAACAGGACTCAGCGCCAGCTCACAAAGCAAAGTCTTCGCAAGAATGGTTTTATCGCCAAAATATCAACTTTATTAGACATAACGATTGGCCCTCATCAAGTCCAGACCTGAATCCCTTGGACTATAAAATCTGGTCTTATTTAGAGGAAAAAGTCTGTTCTTCAAGCCACAGAAATTTGGAGCAGTTAAATGCGTCTTTGGTAAAAATAGTGGCCAATATTGATATGAATATGGTGCGTACTGCCATAGATGACTGGCCTCGAAGATTAAAAGCCTTGTACAAACACGCGGAGGTCATTTCGAGTAAAATGTAGCTTGACATGTTCATAGTATATTAGAGTTTCATATTCTAATAAAATTTTGTGTCTTGATCTCATTTGTTTTATCTAGTCTTACTTTAATCTTGGGACAGAACTTATGACCTGATACGTAGGTTTTAAAACTGCAGATTAACCGTTTAAGTAAACTGGATGATAAAATACTATGCCACCAGATATGTTATCAATAAACGACAGCTTATTACTAAGTGCATAGAAATAGGAAGAGATTGTGTGGAAAAATTATACAAATTATAAATTTTAATCTTGTTTGTATAATTTGTTTACTTTCCGTAGTATCCGCGAAAATATAGAAGTTCCTATGTGGATAATATAAATAGAGTTGCCTAAAGCATAATATGTGCAAATGAATATTCCTCATTAATTTCCTTCTGACGTCATAGATGCTAGCAAATTATATCCAAATATGCAAATAACTCAAATGTTTGCAGTTTCTAACCCTCCCTGAGGCCTTGGAAGCAACAAGGGCATCCCGGTTCTGACGTCACTACGGTTGCCTGGATACGAGTGACGTCACAGGGGAAGGTTACTGTTACTCTCGCTACCGCCGGGGCGGAGTGGGGAGCAGCGGACAAAATATCAATTTAAATGGTGTTGTCTGCCGCACAATGAATTTCAGCAGCGGCTGAATTTAGCCCGAGGAATATAATAACATGAAATTTATTGTTGCGTATTGATTTGGGAGTAATATCGAATTATTATCACGTAATAAATTTATATGAGGATTAATAAATGTAGTAAACAACTTTATTAATACATATGTGAAATTAGAAGACTATTTTTAATACGAAATTCCATAATATTGTTTATAAAAATCTGATGTGGCCAGCACATGACCTCCCGCCAATTCCATGTTTAAAATAGCAATGAGCTTTAAGTAAAGTTTCACTTCCGATTGATCGTTTGTAAACAAAATCTACTTTGTTGTTCCAATAAATAGAAAAGTTTGTAATACGAAATTTTGGATTATATTTTATTGTTTTTCCTTCAAATTAAGTACTACATCCGGTTTATCATATATAGTCAAAATCTAATATGTTGCTTCAAATTATATAAGAGTATTAAATACCAACTTTGCGAAGTTTTGGATCATTAATATATTTTAAGGAAAAATCTTCACACCCACATTATTGTCAAAATCATCACCAACTTCCTTATTCTCTAAAACGCAATCTGTGTTAATTCTTCACCGTACATTATCCATTTCGTAAATGTGTAGTTGCAAACTATTATTTGACACTTTGAAATCACGTTCTTATTGAGAGCTGTTTGATATATAATGCTGCAAACATCAAACTAAAATCGAATTATCCTGTATATCTAATATTTATGTATATTGGAAAATATATTATTTTTACAAACCTTAATTTCATTACAATCATATTTAAACTACTAAATTCTTAACACGGTTTCATTATTAATTTTAATGAAAATTGCTTCGGGACAGTGACATTTGTTTAAATATGTCAAATTTGTTATTAAAGTATTGTTTTTGTTTGACGCAGAGGCAAAGTGATGTACAAAAATAAATTATTTTATAATATAATATAAAGTTATTTCAAGTTATTTACTAATTGCTATTATCGTAGAATTGTGCCATTATATTCAATTTGTTTTACGGTTTGGCAGCTAATAGGGGAACCCCAAACAAGTCTAAATAATGTAACACTACGCGCACGCGCAAATAAGCAAGACAAGAAATATACAAGAGTCTTGCAAGCAAGACAAGATTTTTGCTTGCAAGAGTAACACAAGACAAGAAATAGCCTAGCAAGACAAGAAATCTTGTCTTGTGAAACACTACTTCGGACGCATGACAAATATTAGTAATATATCACCACAATTTATTACCAATTTCTATAGGTATGCCAATCTGCTCTTATTTGTGAATTTCTGTAATGACGGTATAAAAGCACTTACCAGGAATTACTCACTATACATACGACTATAATGTAAAAAAGTGAGCCACAAGGATAACATTTTATATTTCTTTCAAACTACAGAATAAGTAAACTAATATTTTTATAATACAATTCACATATAATTTACAAATATTTTGCAGTCAATTCATAAAATATATTTATCACATTCCAAGCTTATACAAATATATAGTACTTACTATACATTTATTGTTTGTACTTTATGTTAGATAGTACAAATAACTATTACAAAAAAAATTGTTATTTAGTTAATAGTTATTTCGGGAAAATGGTGGTCGACCGTTTGTTCTTACGTAGTATAATCCATACCTGAAAAATATATAGAAGTAATTTTAACATAAACTTTACAATAGCTTCACTTTTTCAAACTGGAAGTATAAGTTCAAGTTTTAAAATTTTATTTCAAATTCCCTGTAACTAAAATAGTTGCCCTGCCTTTATGGCGTAATTTGAAACCATTCATTTTGTATGAAAGATTATTACTGTTGTTATTAATTCTTACTTGTATGAGCTGGCCAGTCCCATATACACATCAGTGTCTTCAAAACATCTGCTGAGAACTGCGTCATCCACAGTGAGACATTTTTGAGCTTTGAAAGCCTTCGGGTTTATGATGGATTCAGCGAACAAAAGATACGCTCGACCATGATTGCACAACATGTTTTCTTCTAACAAAATAGAAATAAAAAATATTAATAATCATTGCGGAAAGTATGGACATTTAAGCCTCATTTCCACTGAACGTTTTAATGCATAATGCATAATGATTAGTGCAAAATGCTTAATGGATTATGTCAATTTACTAGGATACCATTTGAAGCTACTTTGTTTAGTGACTAATTCAACAGAAATGTCACAATTTTTGTCCTTATTACTTGTTGTTTAGTAGCATCATAATTTGTACGACAAAACAAATGAGTGGTACGGAAATAAAAACATTTGCGTAATATGCAATGACAGATAGCACGGACTCATACGACATACGAGTATACTTCAAGAATGGGGTATTCCGGTGATATGGAATTAATGCACAATAATAACTTTTTTCTATAGTTTCCATCTTCATATAGTAGAAAAATATAATAAAACGTGTTTAATAAAAAGTTTTAATTCATAATTTAATGTTATAAAATTGGAATTTTTACAGCTCTAGAAACGTCCTTGAAATTTGTGACGTCAAGTTGATAATCTGTTGCTCATTTCAAAGTAAATATTTTCGTTTATAAACACAGATGGTGCTAGTAGTTAACACGTTCGGGTATATTTCTTGTTTGATATTTCGTCCACTTTATAATTATTACTCCTATTTTTACCATAAACAAACACAGGACAAACACCGAAATATACGCTGCTACTAAAATCATGTGTAAACAAGCAAATGGCTGTCATGAACATGTGGAAATTTTTTAAAATTCATATCTCATATGATGCATACATTTTCTTACTCAAAGTTAGATATTCAGAGTCCTACTAGTCTGTACTAATGTAAAAAAAATATTTTTTAAAAATGTCGGAATACCCCATTGGGATTTAATCCTGTTGAGATGTTTTTAATAAAAGAGAAAAGAAAAAAGATAAGTATTAATTTTTTTCTGAAATCGTATAATAATTCAAAATTATTGAATGGTACATATTACCTATTTTCATTTAACAATTAGTAAATCACATTGAAAACTTCAGGAACTCTATTTAAAATTGTACAAGAATTTTGTACAATTGTATACTGGACATCATGTATTTTAATTTTATAATTGTATTTCATATTAAAACGTAGAATGTATTTGTGAAAATAAATATGACAACGTTGCATTTTACTTCCTTGCCTGGGCAGGGAAATTCAATTTCCCTGCCGATTCAGGGAAGTAGTAGATTACATGACGATTTCAGGAAAAAACATAAAGTTCATGATCGAATTAAAAAAATTTCAATGAAATGACATTGTGTATGTCGGGACATTAAGCAAAATATTTGTATAATTACATTTATCTAGGATCTTAAAATATAAAAGTATATCTAATATTTATATAATTTAGTTCAATTTCAAGGTTTATCATTGTATAGAATTCAGGGTGTAATTATAATTTGCAATTATATTTGTTGTTTACATTTTGAATGTTAATGTATTTCCTTGATGATATCAGTAGGAAACAATTGAATTGTCGTTACAATAATAGAGAGTATGATATATGTTTTTGAAAGGGATTGTTAATCTTCAAAAATGTTTTAATAATTTTTATGTTGGTATTCAATAATTCATTTTTTATTTCGAACCTTTTTATAATAATTGTCATTAATGGATAATGAGGAGTATTTGTTATTAATATTTTATTATTCTTACTAATGTGACTGAAGATATCAGGGCACCCTGGTTGTTCCCTTCCTCCATTGGGGTAGAAGTCTACATGTCCTACAGGATGAGAAAGGGACAATACTTGCATACTTGTGTGAATGATATCCACTATGGTGGCATCTCCAGGGTCCAATCGAGACCATTCTGGGGCTTCGTTAAAGCCGGGGCCTGCTGGGTCCAAACCTATGAAGAAAAATCATAATCTTTTTTACCTTCCGTCACCTTTAGGTAAGGAAGGATTGTCTTTGGTCAAAAAAATCGGTGGTGAGTTTTTAATGAGTAAGCACGTTGATGTCTGTAGGAAAAAAATATGTGTGACTGTGTGACAAATATTTCTCCGACGATAACTCCAATACTACAATTCTAAATATTATAATTCTTTCATATTCACCCTCTTTATGAAGAACTGATTTGATTTTGGTTATAATTGGTAAACCAAAAGTTCCCTTATTTGAAGTTCTTAATAGTTTTTCTTAAATACGTATTGTCTATTACTTTTAGCCTTAAGTATTAAAGTATATTGTAATTAAATTAAGATATTCCGCCCTATTCCGTAACAACTAGTTAAAAAAAATTAACCAATCAAGTATGTTGATATATAACAAAAAATGGATTTCTAGCTGTTAAATTAATATCCATTGGATAATTTTTTACCTCTCGCTAAGAGAGGTATTGGATTCATGCTAAAATTCGCATATCCAGATTTTATTGAATAAGCACGATTTAAGGTCCCTACAATCCGATTATAACATTTTTAAAATGATGTTTGTCTCTGTGTGTGTGTGTGTGTGTGTGTGTGTGTGTGTGTGTGTGTGTGTGTGTGTGTAGATGTGTGTATGTGTGTGTAGATGTGTGTATGTGTGTGACTGCAGTTTCCTCAATCTGACATTCCTGGGAAGAGCTAAAAAGGTTTTGGTATCAATTGAACAACCGGAAGTAGTAGTTTCTTAGAAAAATTCTTGTAAATATAATTTTTTGGGAGGTTTTTTTATTAAATATTGAAGAACATAAAATTCTCCATCTAATAAACTTAAAAATTTTATATCTTGTATAGATTTAGAGATAAAGACACTATAATTTATAGAGTGAACTAATCGCAGAGGCTATGGCACTAAGGAAACCAGTTGACAAATTCCAATGTTTATAACATAATTTGTAAATGACACATGTCAGAGTCAAAAATCAACAGTTTTAGTGACATTCTGATAGCTTTTACTGGGAAGTATATTTAATTTTTCTTATTGTTTTATTAATTAAATATTTGAAGTTATAGGTAAAATTGTGGTAAAATGCATATATCCATCAGAAATACCGCCAATCTGGTTAATGAATTGGAACAATCTCTGATATTTAGAAACTTCCTCATACAATGAAAAATAGATATAATTAGAATTATGTGTGCAGAAGACATGTTAAATATAATAAAAAACAATATTTGGGTAATGTTCTATAATATTTTGTTATATAACGACGGTTCGAAAGCGAAGTGCAATACAATACTTACATAGCCTAATATGGAAATGGCGAGAGGTCTTGTGCTGGCCAGTTTTTTTAACCAGTTATTCAAAATTGATCATGGAGTTATAGAATAATCTTGAATATTTTATAAAGTATTTTATTAAAAAATAAAATTATTTAATTTGGAGTAAGTGTGCATACTTTAATTTACTTGTTTCATGTTGCAATTTATTTTATACACGTGATAAGAGAAACAAGTGAAATTTATACATTTTATTTAAAATTTATTATGGACATCAAATTATTAAAAATAGTTCTCCCGTTCTAGTATATGTATATATTCACTCTCTTTTCTTTCTAGTTCTGCCTCAATGCGGACAAATGGTATCACAACAAAAAAATATATTAGATAAATATTTACACGAATGGACATAAATTTTATTACCATATATTAATTATCTTGTTGTGAATGTTGTAGTACTAATTAATAAAAACTATAATAGCCTAATAAACATATATCGTGAGAAACATTTAGATATGATATCCACTTATTATAATTATTAGAAATTTATTTAATAATTATTATTATATTCTCATATAAATTCATCTCAACGATGTGTAAACATTGTATTAAAATGTTATTGGGTCACAATAAGCTCATTTCACAATGGGTTCACTTCGCAATATTACAATGTGTTATAAATAATGAGTCTAAAAAAACATTCAATCTATGAAACTTCATTTATAAAAATTTTCACTTTTACACATTGTGTTGTGTTGCATATAACACAAGTTACTTACGAAATTAGCTTGTAATATTAAAATAAATTTAGACACATTGTTAAATTGTTATTAGTGGTGATAGGTAGCGGTTCTACCTAATTAACAACTGGTTAATAATTATAACCAATCAAGTATGTTGACATTTAACAAAAAAATCTTCTTCCGGTTATCCAATTGTTACCAAAAAAGGAATACGTAGTTAAATTGGTCTTTAATCTTATAGAATTTGAAAACCGGCCCTCCAACATCCAGACATACACACACACATGCACACATCCACACATCATTGTAAAAATTTGCAATTATATTTGTGTTTTGCACCATACAAATAAAAGTACGATTCAATAACACTTATGCTCTGTCAATCATACTACAACCTCAGTAACATATAATAATTATTTTTAGGAAATTAGCTCTAGGTCATTTTTCTCCCGCCGTAGCATCTCTCCCGGAATTACCCTACCTTTTTTTCTGTTTTTGACAGCACTAATTGTTATTGAACACTCATATATCATCAGAGCTTATTACCCTTTTCTGAATGTGCTAATATCATAGGCGCCTCCACCATAACAGAAAATTGAGACGATAAAAGTTTTTTAAAAATTGTTAGTTTTTGAAATATTAGTGATTTTAAGCATCTATACATCTACGTCACAACGATTGCTCTCTTTCTCGCGTACCTACTACAGAAACTGGTGCGAGAAGGATAGCTATAGGTTTCTTTAAAAATCAAATGCAGTTGAACTAAAAACAATTATGGCTTTTTAATACTAAAAATTGCTTCAAAATTAAACAAACTTTCATTTAAAATAATAAAAAAATTAGAGTGGAGGACCCTATTATACATGTGAGGGCGACCGGGCACAGCTGAACATAGGACTTTTAATATAAAATAAAAATAATAATAATAATAATATATCATCACGGCATATTACCCATTACTGGGTGTGCCAGTATCTACAACACATGTAGACATCGGTAATGATGACGATATATTTTTACCGTGTGGGCGCGTACCAGGCGTCACCTCACGAGCACTCATAGCTCGTGTGGAGAGTGTACCACAGGGATCACTTTTGTACGATTAAAAGTCTACACTGGCCGGGATCGAACCCGGGTCATCAGATTGGCAACCAGACACTATACGCACACGGCCACGCGACCCCATAAAAATAATTTTAATAATGTATAACACGTAATTATATTAATCAATAATTAGTAACGAATGAAAATTGAGACATATAACAACAGTCTTTATCATAACGACTGCTAAAACTATGTATTTATGGTTGTTATCACGTTGTTATTTCTAATATTTGACATGTGACAGATTATTACATCAATCATATATTAATAATAATGCCCTTTCTGCTAAATATTAGCAGGATGCAGTTGATTATTCGCATGGATCCTGCTTCGACTTAAATAATGACAATAATAACGATAAAAACCGTCGTGGACGAAAGTTACTTTTGACGTAAATACATATTTCTTTGAAAATATTATATTCTGTGGTAGGTATTCGTGAAAACCTAGTTATTTATTTTGGTGCTAATGTGTGCTTTTTCTTCAATCAAAATAAAAAAAAATCTTTCTATAACTTTTCAGTCACGTTGGGATCAGTGGTAGGAATTAACATACCCGTTCTAAATAATTTAGAAGTTTTCAAATATGACAGAAATGTCATATTGTTCTTTAGTTGTTTTGGCAGAATGTTTGCATTTTAAATATAATTGGCAACACATTATTAAAAAATAAAGCGGTGACATATAAGGTTAGGTTAAGTTCATATATGCATAATGAAGTTAGCTATTGTCAATTAATCTGGTTCATTCACAAGTATTATTTTGTAAAGATTGTCAATAATACCGACGTAGGTTCTGAATTGACAAATTCATAAAGATTGTTACAAATTTTCTCTGAATAGGCCACATAAAATGTTTTAATTGTTAAAATTTGTATCGGCTGCAAATCTATACTTTTGCACCCGACAAATTATTTTGTAAGTCGGCGCCTATAGTTAGGGTTGCCAACTGACCTTTTTTGGAAAGGACAGTCCTTTTTTGAGCATATTTTGTCCTTGTCCTTTTTTAAACCAGGAAAGGACGCGATTTGTCCTTTTGTAGTAAATTTTGTTATTAATGATATTTTTCTTATTATTAATATGAAAATGAAATAATTATTTCACATTTTATGTAATGTAATGAAATAATGATAGAATTTTTGAATTATTGATGTAGGGTTAACTAGTGTTGACTTGTCAAATTAGTTAATTGTTGCTCTCATGCTCTCCTCCTCGTTAATATTTTATTATAATTTATTAGCGCTAAATAACAGCTTTGTTAGTTTAAAAAATTAAAATGTAAAATTAGATACTGGCCGTTAACATTTTAAGGTTCGATATCTTATTGTGTTTTACTTCTTTTCTTCATAAAATATTGATTTTAATTTTTATTAAATTTATTAAATTTGCTTTATTGTAAAGACACTCTATATTATCTTGCATTAAAACACCTTTGACCTTGAAAATTTTCAAAAAATCGCCTGCGGCGCATTTTTTCTCATATTTTAAATACTACACACAATTCAGAAAAAGATGGCCGAAAAATGTCCTTTTCTGTAATTTTGTAAAGCTGGCAACCCTACCTATAGTCAATATGGTTTTATTCACATAATTAACTAATGAGATGACGACATATCTATATCGTTAAGGTGTACCACAATCAATCACTTAACACCTTCACCTACACGATCCCATAAACATAACTTACTACATCATCGATCTTCTGCATAAAATCAATGCCATAATTAATTCCATCACTCACCAGTGATCCTGTACAGTTTTCCATTGCCTTGGATTCTATCAGCCGTTAATCCAGCAACATGAGCTCCAAGGCTGTGTCCAATAATATGAACATCTTGTAGTTTGAGCCCACGGCGACGTGCCATCCAGTTCAACAAAGAACCAAGATTTTCAGCAACTTCGTAAGCACCGCGCATAGCAGTCAGGTAGTTGTCCGAACAGAGCTTAGACCAGTCGACGCCGATGATATTGTAATCTCCTTCGGCCATGTAGGCTAAAGGAAATGCAAAAGTAAGAAGAAGAAGAAAGAGAAGAAGAAAAATAGTAAATAACAGAAATAATTTCTGTATAATTTTTTTTGTAGATTGTAGATTTTAAATAAATCGAAACGTTAGTGGTCTTCTGATTTTTATGCTACACCGTTGTCCAAATTCGGACTACCCTTTCAACATATATAATACGTAGGCTGTATCTGATGTTGCACTTTTATCACCCTAATATCTAAATCCTAAATTTATATACCCTAAATCTAGTGATTATTTAGGATTTTAGGAATTAGATTTTAGGTTTTGCAGGAGCACACTATGCCTTGAAGTTGACGCGCACTAATTAAACAAATCATGTTCGTTGCTATAATTTGTACAAAACGTCAAATTTACTGTCAAAGAATAGCATCATAGCTTCTATTTTATGAAATATAATATTAACATTTGCTCTCAAGTATCAAATTGAATCGAATTGTATAATTCATTTTTTGTCCTCCTGAAGTGTAATGCGAACTTTACAATTGTATAAACAGCAAGTGCAACCTAGTTTTTACGCTTACTGTGTTGTAACTTGTCTAACTATGCGGTAAAATAATCAAAATACGTTGGACGTTTATGGGCATTTAGAAAAGAAATAATCTTTACTATAATAAAGTTCACGTAAAAAAGTACTACCTACGTAAGTTATAATCTTACTTTAACATTTCCTGTATTTAAAACTAATTTATATAAACCAAAATCACGGCAGCGACATCTGTCATTATTGTAAAAATCCGCCGTTACCGACATAGTCACCGATCGATATAACTGTCAAATGCGCGAGGCGAAGAATACTCAAATGTCAAATATCGACACCTACCTATTATGTATTACGAAGAAAACATGAGTAAATAAATACATTATCAGTCATAAACAACGATTATTATTACAAATAAATTTTCGCTAGTAGAAGAACTCTAATGAAGGTAAGTAAATTTAAATTTGGAAATTGACTTAATCCCAGTATTTTAAACTAACCCTTTTCAGAAGTATAACCTATCTCATTAAAAAAAGTGATTTTCGTTATCGTCTGCCAAAAAGTTTGATACAATGCTCCAGCTAATAAGGCACTCGCCTTAAGGGCTCGTGTCTTAAACAAAGCTGTCGCGCTGTAAAATACAACTTACACGCACTCGAATGTAAATAACTATTTGTTATTCTAGAGTGTAGTCATATAAAACAATGCAAAGTGTACTAGCCAAAGCAAGAGAAAGCGAATATTAACATTTATTTTAAATTCTTCCAAACCACTAAATATTTGCTATAGTGTCATGTAAATTTTCGAGTGTAAATAAAGAGAACCAGAAATAAACGCAGGAAGGAAATTTTAAACAATAAAATTATGTGACAATGACAAATGCCAACAACTACAATCAACATAAGATAAATACTTTTCTGTTCACTCCAGATAGTAATAACCAATACCTAACCTTTATTTCTGTTCGCAGAACCCAAAAATTTCCAATCAGTTTGAAACCAGTTTCAAACTACGCACGCGTACTGAAAAATTAGCAATTAATTGCATATTTTATTGTGCGAACAAACCTATTTGTTGCAAAAATTCGCAAGCTCGGTTCAATTTTTGGTTGGCGATGTTTTCCCGAATGAGTTCTCTGTTCGGCGTTTGATCAGACTATCTGCAAACACGTTATTGAAAATTTTGTCTGAAGAACCAGATTCTAATGCCTACTTTAAATTATTTGATATAAATGAAAAAAATGTTGTTTTATTAGGAACACCTATATCGTATCGTATTTTTGATGAATTTACTTCGAGAGTTTATTGGTTGTTTTTGTTTTTGAATAAAAATAATTCAAACTGTTATGTTCTTTTCCTTGACCTAGCATTTCTTTCTGGCTCCGGCCCTGACAGCATTTCAATATGTTGTTGCATACAATGTGCTAATTATATTATTCTAAATGAGTGCAAGAAAACTGTAAAGTGCAGGAAAAAATCAATCCTACCATCTCTCACAATATAGAAAATATCTTCGTTTACACTACTCATAAATCCATGAATAATAATCTTTGTTGGACGTCGTAAACTGAAATCGGAATCTTCAAATAATTCCTCATCTTTAGGCACTAGATACGACGGGGTGTTATCTACACTATTACTGTGATTAAAATAAAATGTTAGTAAATGTTGTGTTTATTATACAAAAATATTTACTTTGTGAAAAGTAGGAATTGAACATCAGTTCCATTTGGATCTATGATAGATGTTCGATTTGCTTTGCTCAGTTGAATGCTTTCCTCTGCGGCACCTACTGCTACGAAAAAGAATAATAATAATATTGATCACAGAATTTTAATCTACTAAAAAACATTTCTTAAGTGATTTATTATTCCAATTTTTGTAACTTTTGTCAAAACAAATTTAATACATGGGAGAAGAGGCAGAAGACGAAGGAAGTTTGGAATGTTAATTTAAATTAAAGGACAAAATTATGAGGGGCTGAAGAAGGAGGGACAGGATAGATTAGTTTGGAGACAACAATTCCGTTGAAACCTGTTCAAGGACAGAATTTACTGAATGGTTATGATGATGGTGTATTTTTTACCTCCCGCCACCCTTGGTAATGGAGGTACAGTAAAATTTTTGAAAGAAGTCCGATCAAGGCCATCTACGAATTGTATCTATGAAGATTTTGTGCTGTCAAATTTAGTAGTGTCTTTTACTTAGTTTTTATGAGGATACATAATATCTTGTGTACCTCATAAAAACTATGTAAACGATACTACTAAATTTGACAGCATAAAATCTTAATTCATAGATGCAATTCGTAGATGGCCTTGATCGGACTTCTTTCAAAAATTTTACTGTATAGGGATCGTGTTTAAAATATCGAGATTTCAGTAAATGACCACGTTTTAAGGTCCTTAGAATCCAATTTTAACATTTGCACAATGATGTATGTATGCGTGTATGTGTGTGTATGGATTTTGTCAACGCTCTAAGCCAAATAATATCATACAGAAAATTCTGAAACCTTGTAATTCGACCCTATTACCATTAAATGCATTTTTTCGCATTTTATGACATTATAAAAATTAAAGATAATTGAATTTTCTACAAGTATACATTCATACTTTTTCTAAGTATTTTACAGGTAAATTTAAAAAATAATCAAATGCTAGAATCTTTGATAAATACAATTCCTTTGTTACACAGTTCATATTTCAAATGTATGTGACTGACAGATAAAAGTCTCTGTTAAAAACTAATCTCCTCAAATTAATAATGGCGACATTTTAAAAAGAAAATAGTTAATAAAGCAATAGTTATGTGCAAAGTATTGTAATATAGTTTTTGCCCTCCTGAAGTGTAATGGGAACTTTGTATACAATTGTATACACAGCAAGTGTAATCTACATTTTACGCTCACTGTGTTGTAACTTGTCTAACTATGCGGTAAAATAATCAAAATACACTGGACGTTTATGGGCATTTAGAAAAGAAATCATCTTTACTATAATAAAGTTCATGTAAAAAAGTACTACCTACGTAAGTAATTTTTATACTTTAACATTTCATATATATAAAATTAATTTATATAAACCAAAATTACGGCAGCGACATCTGTCATTATTGTAAAAATCCACCGTTACCGACATAGTCACCGATCGATATACCTGTCAAATACGCGAGGCGAACATTGCTGAAATGTCAAATATCGACACCTACCTATTATTTATTACGAAGAAAAGATGAGCAAATAAATATATTATCAGTCATACACAACGTCTATTACTACAAATAAATTTTCGCTATAAGAACTACTCTATTGAAGGTAAGTAAAATCAAATTTGGAAATTGACTTAACCCCAATATTTTAAACTAACCCTTTTCAGAAGTACAACCTATCTCATTAAAAAAAGATATTTTCATTATCGTCGGCCAAAAAATTCGATACAATTCTCGTGCGTGAAGTATTTTACAGCGTTCCAGCTAATAAGCTAATAAGCTAATTAAACAAACCTGTCGCCCTGTAAAATACAACTTACACGCACTCGAATGTAAATAACTATTGCAGTATTAGTAAATACGTAGATAGATATATATATATATATATATATATATATATATATATATATATATATATATATTTAAATTATGTAATAAAAATTAAATAGCGGGAGATATTGTGTTGGCCACATCAGATTTTTTTACAATTTAGTTTATTTTAGTTTTTTTTAGGAATTATATATAATAATAATAATAATATGACTTTGTTTATCAAATTCAACGGCGAGGTTCAGATAAAAGCTGCTCTTCTAGACTAGTTCTCAAAATGGGGTCCATATTTGCTAAAGAGCGGTAGTGTAGTGTCTAATTTATACCCCAGGAAGTTGTATACATGTAGTACTTGTGTTTATAATGTATTTATGGTAATTCACTTAATTTGAATACGGTATACAACATGTACTTAGTTTTAAAGTACTTAAGAGTTTAAGTCCAAAATCCAAGCATCTAAACTTAGTTAAATTTATTTTCGAGCTATAATTCACGAGGAAATATGATAATACATTGTCGTATGAATTCCAGGGATTATTGAAGAAATTTGGATATTATTTCTGCCGCTCCTTCACTTTTAAATAAGGAAGGTATTGTTTTTGGTCAAAAAATCCGGTGGTGTGTTTTTAATGGATAAGCAAGTTTTAGGGTCCATAGAATACGATTTTATTAGTTTAGTACGATGTCTGTATGTGTGTGTGTGTGTGTGTGTGCGTGTGTGTGTGTGTGTGTGTGTGTGTGTGTGTGTGAAAAATTTCTCTGACGATAACTCGCATACTACAATTCTAAAAATTATAATTCTTTCGTACTCCTCTTCTTTACATCCATATGAAGAGCAGATTAGATTTTGGTCATAATTGGTTAACTGGAATATCTTATTGATTATACATTTTCCCATATGGAGTTAAAAAATTAAAAAGAAATTAACTTTCATAAACCAATCAACTTTGCTGTAAAACAGCTGATATATTCAAATAATTCTAATTGACATATGTCAGTGTCAAGTGCAAATTACATAGTGTATGTTCGTGTTATAATTTTATCAGTTTTATAGAATATTTTCCAAAGAACTTTCGGTATGGAATTTGTAGAAAATAATATATGTTCGTGTTCCAATTTTACTGGATATACATAACCTTTTTCAAGGAACTTTAGGTATGGGATTTGCGCAAAATACATAGAATTGACGGAAGGTAATGTGCTGGCTTCATCAGATTTTTTTTATTCAACAATGAGTGAGAGTGCACCATACTCTTCCTGAATGAGCCATCCAAGAAAAGAACAGATAACTTACTTGTAATGAGCAAGCAAGACTAATAACAGGACTGGTAACAGGACACTGTCAATTAAATAAACATTTGCATAGTTTGGGCATCAAACAAGAACCAACATGCAGAGGATGTGGAGAAGAGGATGAAACCCCTGAACACTTAATATGTCACTGCGAAGCATTTATGGCAAGCAGACATAGTCTTTTAGGAGCAAAGAAATTGCACACTGAGACACTAAAGGACATTAGTCTAAAGAAAATTCTGGAGTTTACAAAACATACAGGGCTCCTAGAATAGGAGGAAACACGGAGGGTACAATAGACCAGAAAGGTCGCAGTACAGGGGCAAGAATGAACCACCTCCGGACAATAATAATAATAATAATAATAATAATAATAATAGGTAATAATAAGGCACCACACAAACTACTTTTAAGTGGATAATAAAAATCACACTTAATTTGGATTTAAAGCAAGATTTTCAGAATCACAACTCTACACTTCACATCAGACATCAGACAAACATTCTATATAAATAACAAAAATATCTTTCTTTCACTTACGCATCCAATAAAGTAGAGCTAATGCCGCTGCGAACGTAACTACTGTGGCGAAAATACTCGTTTCCAGTGCCATACTCCTGGGTTTGAGCGACATATGCGCAAATCATACTGTCTACCTTCCTATATGCATTCGTGCTAGTAACAAACCTTCAGAACTTCCGGTTCCGATTTTATCACCAAATTATTGTTTATCCAAATAAAACATAATATCAACAAGTAATTTCATATTTTTATAGCTTGACATTTTAAAATCGATAAATATCAAATGATGTGTGTCATTATTTGGTAGTTATCTGGATGACATTGTCTTCAATATTATAATAATGCGGAAAACTGTTTGACAATGATTTTATATAATTTTGCATAATATTGCGGAAATATTTGAACGATATTATTATTATTTATTTAATACTAATTAAATACAATGAATCATGTGTTTATTGAAAATTATTGACATGCGTCAATTTCTGTATCATGGAAATAATTAATTCTTTGAAATTATCCAATACGTTTTTACAGATTTTTAAATATTTCATTGAGTTTTTCTTAATAATAACAAGAATTCATTTTATAAATAAATCATTTACATATATATTTTCTAAGTATATTTATAATTGAACAATTTAATTAATAACTAAAGAAAAAACCTCTTAACCTTAACAATAAATTTAAAAACTATATACGTATTTCGAGAACTAAGTTCTCATCATCAGTAGAAACTACAAAGTAAAAACAGAGAAGTTAAGATTACTCAGCATGTAAACCATGCCAGAGGTCAAAACAGCTCTGAGGAATAAGGGAGAGAACACGGGTATAAGGGGTGGGGGGATTATTTCACTACATTATTTGTATGTAACAAAAGAGTAGGAACAGTTAAAAAAAATTAAGGCAGGAAACAAACTACGAACTTCAAAACATCTAAATGGCAGTCAATGTTGCTAACTCTCAACTCTCAACTCTCAATTATTTAGTTCATTCTTCTTGTACATATTTTTGACATTTTACGTACAAATTTACACTGCTATTCACCCCAATTCTGTAACAAAGTTGCTAACTCTTAGCAACATTGCTATAGCAAATAACGAATAATAATTGCAAACCCTGAAAAAAATATGAAAATGACAGGCTTTACATTTGTGCCTATTGGCTAATTTTTTTAGCAATGTTGCTAAGACTTAGCAACTCCCTTATAGAATAGGGGTGATTGCATGAAATCGTTGTATAATGGATTACTTCAGTGCCGATTTCTGAGCTTATAATGACGATTTTTGTGCACTTTAGTGACGATTCAAATAAAAAATTTTGTGATATTTTTATTTTATATAATAAATAATATAGAGACAAGTGAAAACATCTGCAAAATATGAATTCAAAGTTGCATTTTTCAAATTTAGATTTGCCGAAACAAGCTATAGCTACATCAAATTATATTCCCTATAAAATATCGCTCAAAATTATAGTGTGAAGTTTTCATTAAAAATTTACAATTTCTTTTTAAATAACTGTATCAATTTTATTCAAATACGTACTTATACCCATTTTATATAAACTATTTGGACATGATACTAGTTCCATCTTTGACTTTTCATTTCAACTATGTCTGAAACTTTATGACATTTATTTCTACATTTTAGGGTTTTGTAAAAATCTCAAATAATATTTTTGGCATTTGAATTTGAATGCTTGAAATATATAAATTGTAAATATATTATGTACGATACTACTCTTCACTAAACTGTATTGTTAGTTGCAACTTTTCAAGCTACTAGAGAAATTTCCTGCAAAACGTATTTTCACTGCGATATAAATTTCACTACAGGAAAATAGATGTCGCGCAAGTTATGTAACTTAAATGTAATCAATAATACTATATTAAAACTTTTTTATTATCACACGCAATAGTCAATAAAAATAGTAGAAGTACTAGTACGTCAAAAGCAACAAGTGTGTAAAATTATTTTCTTACTTATATGCAGCCATAAAATAATTATTGTTTACCTACTTGTACACATAGGTACAATGACCGGTGGTATTTATTCAAAATTTTAGTCACCCTAACTAACTAATTACCATGGCCACCATTTAAAAACATATTGGAATAATTAAAAAACAACGAATTGGTAATTTTAGTCATAGTTTAATCACCCGTGATTAAGAGTAAATACTACGACTACCGGGTCTATATGTTTTGCTGTTAAGTGCGGATATATCCTTTGAGTACAAATACAGAATTGTTTATTTCCATTAATTAAGATATAAGGTTGTTTCTACATGAATATGTCTCCCAACAATATTTGTATATTATAGTGGAATAAAGTAATCCGGCTTTGATAATAAATTTCTGAGATGAGTTGTTCAACAAAAACTTAACCTAAGGGGGGGGGGGGGGGGGGGGGCACTGCCCCTATCGCCCTCCTCATAAACAGCTCGATTCTCGGAAAAGATTAAGGTATAATCCTCATTTTTTGATTAGTGAATCTACTCTAATTTTGACCGTATTCTAGTATCTACCTCTTTGTCAATATATTGAAAATGAAATTTTAAATACCGAAATAGAATGGAATTCACTAATCCAAAAATGAGGATTAGCTTAAACTTTTTTGAGAATCGGGCTGTATTAGTTATTTACGTATAGAGCGCCGAAAGAAAAGGTTTACCTACGCCTGCGGACGATAGCGGAGGGCTTTTATTCGTCCAAGGGTTTAACTCTTCTTTCGGCCTGAGGTTTGTACAACGTTTTATGCACAACTGCAATCAAATGAAATGTTTTTAAATTATTTTTTAAATACAAGCAAAGCTTGTTGCTATATACAAAAATTGTGTGGCTATACATATATACATACATACATACATAAAATCACGCGTTTCCCACTTAGTGGGTTAGCAAAAACCCGAAAACAATAAGAAAAGGGATAAAAGTAAGAGCTCCACTGAATCACTTAACTCTTTAAAAACATTCTTCTTTCGCCTTGTCCAAAATCATCATAACATTCATACAAGAACATATTATAAATAATTAAAGATATACTTCTAGTATTCATATAATTAAATAAAGGTTAGTATCATTACCGGGTGTTGTGGCTTTTTTAGTCCGGCGGGCGGTAAAACTGACAAATAAACAGGCGCGCGTAGGCGTAATGTTCAACTTTCCGCCCTGGTAACTCAGATATAAACACATAATTTTAATGCAGTTCGGAGGAAAACAATTGAAATTTGATTTGATACAACACTTTGAAATTAGGTAAAAAGCAGTGTCTATATATAATATTATGTAATAAAGTTTTAATAAATAAAATTATTTCTACAAAAATAAGTTATTATTAGTTTTATACTTTTCGTACCTAACCTATTAATTATAAAAAATAGATCATATTTCTGAAATAGTACAATCGCGAACTCAAGTTAATTAAGCATTTTTCACTCATTTTCGTCGATACTTCATGCTCCTAAATTTTCAGAATGGTGTTCTTTAACATCTGTAAATGTGCGAGACAATAACTGGGAATATTTACTCTTTAATTAGAAGGTAATTAAAATAAGAAACTATTATTCTGTGTTAATATTACAAGTCAATGACTTTAATTTTATGAATTTTAACTAGGTATCTATTGTACATTAAATATATTCCTAATTTCTAATGGAGTAAAAGTTATGAATATAAAACAGTTTCTTTTATTTATCTACATTTTACATTTATATTTAGACAAAGTATGTTAGTGAAATATATTCGTATCTATATATTTGTGAAAAAAAAAATGTGCACCATATTTTACCTCTCTCTAAGAGAGGTATTGGATTCATGCTAAAAATTGCATATTCAGATTTTATTGTATAAGCACGTTTTAAGGTCCCTAAAATTCGATTATAACATTTTTACAATAATATTTGTCTGTGTGTGTGGATGTGTGTGTGTCTGGATGTCGGAAGAACGATTCCTCAAAAACTATAAAAAAAACTGTTTAACTATACAGGGTGTCTCAATAAGCATGCTCACTATTGGTAACTTTTTTATTTGAAGAGATACGAGGTTGGTTAAATTAGCAAAATTATGCCATTTTATATTAGAAAAACGGTCATGTAGGAAAAATAAAAATTGTGTCAGCGGTTCCCAAAATTTGGGATAGAATATATATTTTTTCTCCAATAAGGTAATGTTGTTTATGTACAATTTTTTCAAATAAACGAGTTATTTACGTTTAAAGATAAAAATTATCTTTTATTAGTTTAGATCAAGTAAACTTTGGAAACAGTTGTCTTTTATAAAATTAATATTTTATTAATTTATTTTACAGTAATAACAAAACAAAGAAAATATTCAAATTGAAAGCCATTATTTCTTTCGCACATTTAAACTCTTTTGGAAAGAGAGCCGACCGTTCTACGTAACTAGTGTCTATTATTATATTTTTTATTAAACGTCAAACAAACAAAGAATCAATTGTTTCCATGGCTTACTTGACTAAAAAACTAATAAAATAGTTTACAAAATTTAATTTTTTAACCGTAAATAACTCGTTTATTTGAAAAAAATGTACATAAACAACATTACCTTATTGGAAAGAGAAAAAAATACTCTTTGCAATAAGATAATAAAAAATATATGGTTCCATTTAAAAAATATATATATATTGTCCCAAATTTTGAGAACCGCTGACACAAATTTTATTTTGTCTACATGACCAATTTTCTAATATAAAATGACACAATTTTGCTCATTTAACCACCCTCGTACCTCTTCAAATAAAAAAGTTACCAATAGTGAGCAAGCTTATTGAGACACCCTGTATATTCTTCAATCTGACATTAATGGAAAGAGCTGAAAAGGTTTTGCCTACAAATGGACAACCGAAAATAGTAGTTTTCTAAAAAATTCTTCTAAATATTATTTTTTGAAAATGTTTGTTATTCCGAATATTGAAGGATTTATTATATCTTCTATACATTTAGAGATAAAGAATATATTATACATAGAAAAATCTGTTGCAATAAATCACACAGTCCAGACTTTAACCAAGGAAATCAGTTGTTAAATTCAAATGTTTGTAATTGACATATAAATAACAGTGTCAAAAATCAACAGTTTTACTGACATTACTGAAAGCTTTTTTCCGAGAAGTACATTTAAAATTTCTTATTGAATTATAAATTAAATATTTTAAATTGTAGGTAAGTATAAATATTAATAGTAATAGTACACATATTCTTAAAATATACCACATTTTAGAAGAGTTAGGACAAGATTTCTTATAGAATGAAAGAATAGATATAATTAGAATTATTTGTGTTTACAAGAAATGTTAAATCCGATACTTTGTAATAAAACAGAATTGGCAAGAGGTATTGTACTGGCCACAACAAATTTTTTTCAGTTGGTTCAACGTATTACTACAACCAAACATCCAAACAATTATTATTTACTCCCAAGAATTACATAATAACTCATTTAAAATATAACAAAACACTGCTGCAAACTCCACAACATCACGTACACCTCCAAAACAAAACAACAATACTCCGTTTCCTTAACAGTTGAACCGCAACAATAGTTGTCCGCATGCGCATTTTGGAAGCACATGTTCACCTGTATAACTTTCCTGCTCAGTGCGCGGCAGGTAGATCTAGACGGCGGTGCAGCAGGAATTGTAATAGGTAACACCGGATAGTTATGTACAGTATCGCGGCAGTGTAGTGACAACAATAATGTTTGTGCCGCTGACTAAAGCGGAGAGGCAAGCATTCGTGCAGAAAACCACCGGGAATATGATACCTGGGTAAGGAAATATAATACGAGTATATGCTGGCTAGAAAGTTAATTCCGTGCTCATTTTTTGTGTATAATTTTTAAGTTGAAATTTTGAATTTTAATGGCTGGTTTTATAAAGACAGATAAATTTACTTTTAAATTATATTCTTTTCGCTTAATACAACAATAATCACTTTGAAGTTGTGACGTTTGTTTCTGCTATATTATGGCATGTATAAATTCCGCAGGGAATAATGATATTTCGTCTAATGCAACAATCAGAATATTTTAATAAAATACATATGCCATTTTAAAATTTTCATACTTATCGCCATTGTTACATTACAAAAAATCTGTTGTGGCCAGCACAAGACCTCTCGCCATTTCCATTTTATGTTATATAAGTAATCGAACCGTCGTTTTGTAGCAAAAAAAATACATAACTTTACCCAAATATTGTATTTTATTGTATTTAACATGTCTTCTGCACACATACAATTCTAATTATATCTATTTTTCATTGTATGAGGAAGTTCCTATGTCAAAGATTCTTCCAATTCATTAACAAGATTGGCGGTATTTCTAATGGATATATGCAGGTTACCTATAATTTTAAATATTTAATTAATAAAACCATAAGGAAGATTAAATGTACTTCCCAGAAAAAGCTTTCAGAATGTAACTAAAACTTTTGATTTTTGACACTGATATCTGTCATTTACAAATTACGTTATAAACATTTGAATTTGACAACTGGTTTCCTTAGTGTAGTTTCACCTACTCGACTTATTATATCCCGATATTCTACATATTATAGCGTCTTTATCTCTAAATTTATATGAGATATAATAAAAAAAATTAAATGTATCAGATGTAGAATTTTGTTCTTCAAAATGCGTAATATCAAAAATTTTCAAAAAATAATATTTAGAAGAATTTTTCTAAAAAATTACTACTTTCGGTTGTTCAATTGTTACCAAAACCGTTTCAGCTCTTCCCAGGAATGTCAGATTGAGGAATTCATAGTTAAACATGTCTTATAGTTTTTCAGTAATCGTCCCTACAACATCCACACATACACACATACACACATACATACACACATACACACATCTTCACACACACACAGACATCATCGTAAAAATGTTAAAATCTGGTTATATGGACCTTAAATCATGCTTATTCATTTAAATCTCGATATGTGATTTTTAGCATGAATCCAATACCTCTCTTAGCGAGAGGTAACAATTTGCACAGTATATAACTCGTTATAATAGCTATGTTATTACCTCTGATGATTACAAATTACAACCCTTGCTCGCTTCGCTCGCTCGTATTGTAAACTTCATCCTCGATAGCATCCAATATAACGTAATTCTTACCTTCCGTCACCGCCATCTTACCTTTAGGTAGAGAAGATGATGTCTGTGTGTGTGTGTGTGTGTGTGTGTGTGTGTGTGTGTGTATGTGTGTATGTGTGTACGTATGTATTATAATTTTTACTTATTCCTTGATTTTACGTCTAAATGAGCAGTTGATTAGATTTTGATTATAATTGATCAACCAGTAGTACCTCCAACTCAAATTTTTAACAGGTTTTCTTGAAAAAACTCAGTTAAATATCATTTTTTGGGATTTAATGTTATTATAAATTGAAGAATATTTTATTCTCTACACGATATAATTAATTAATTTTCTTCATATTCAATCATGATGCAAAACACTTGAAAATTCAACCAATGGGAACAGTATTATACTGATAAAACCTCGTTACCCCGATAATTTTCCGCTACCAAGAAAATAAACAGTTGTTATTGTTTATAACTGTCAGTGTGACAATCAATGTGTCAAGTTTCATTTTGCGTTGTCTTTGGAATTTATCTCACCAAATACCACACGACCTCTCAGATTTTCTCAGATAAACTTTTATTTTTAAGTACTCATTTCTTTTTGCTTTTAAGCAAAATCACTCTAGCAATCTGACATTAGGTAAAACCCCTCCTCTATCGGAGTCGGGATTTACCATGCAGTTTGCTTTCGTGTTTGTTGCTAAGCAAAAAAAATTCGTGCAAAATAAAAATTTATCGATAAAATCAGGTGATCTGTGTACAATATTCAAATATTATTAATTGACAGATGTCAGTGTCAAATAAAATTTACATAATATCTTCTTGAAATGATTTTACTGAAAATTTCTGTGTGGAATTTGTACAAAATAAATAAAATTGACGGCAGGTATTGTGTTGGTCATATCAGATTCTTTTATCCCAATGCTCGCAAGTAACATTACGATACGAGCGTAAATGTGTTCACAGAATTGCAGCATACGAAATTTCATTTGTATATATTAAATAAAATATACGTAAAATAATTAGGAAAGCTTATCCTGTTCCTTGCCCAACAATGACGTTGATTATATGTTAATTGTTTATGAAATGGAATATAAATTACCACTAACATTATTGTTGGTGATAATAATAGTAGACTAGTATAAAAACTAAACATAATATTTTACACATTATCTTTCTAATAGCTTTTACAAGAGATTTATTTGTGACAGTTTCCGTCACATATTTCTGATTACAATAACAAACTTTAACAACTACTAGAATCAATTTACAGTACTTTTCTTGTAAAGTTTACGAGTTTTACGACTGGGAATTCACAGTAGATAAAAGTTGACAATGTACTTTTATCTATTTATCTGTGTCTACACTGTGTAACAGTATTGATGCATTTAAAAATAACTGAACGTATCATTACCTGAACTTGATAAAAAAATTGTTGCGATAGTTGTTATATTGTTAGACAGAGAAGTCAAAAAGATACGGTGTGCTTTCAAATTTTATACACTATAATTCCAATGGAATACCGTATTCTGGATGTATTTTTTTTAAGAACCTGAAACATAGGAAATACATTGCTATAATTTTTAATAATGATTTGGTGAAAACAACTACCATCAGGGCATCGAACCCAAATTTGAACCGAACCAAAACAGGCACGAAACCGTAATATTTTAGCGAACTCAACCCCAGAACCAAACGTCAGATATAAATGAACCCGAGTCAGAACTGAACCGGGTATTAAAATTCGGGTTCAGGGTTCAGCTCCGGTTCCAGATTCTTTTTCTGGCGCCTTCTGCGTCTACGTTGCTGCATGTGTTGACTGATTGTAAAATTGTGATCCTGTTCTTGTCTTAAATAAATAAATATATCATCACGGCATATTACCCATTACTGAGTGTGCCAGTATCTGCAACACATGTAGACATCGGTAATGATGATATATTTTACCGTGTGGGCGCTTACCAGATGTCACTTCACGGGCATTCATAGCTGGTGTGGAGAGTGCACCACAGGGATCACTTTTGCGCGATTAAAAGTCTGCACTGGTCGGGATCGAACCCGTGTCACCAAACAGGCAACTAGACACTATATGCACACATTATAAATTCCGGCTTGCATTTTAAATTATTTCTTTATTTCTTGTTATTCAGAAAACATTAATAGCCGATACACCGCTGGCGCCTAAATTTTAAGTGTTCCTTAAATTGACAACATCGTGTCGAAACAAAACGTCAAATGAGTAATTAAATATTGTTGTCAAAAGTGCGATTCGGATTTTCTTTTGTTTAAGCTTAGCTTGAAATCTAAGTGCCAGCTGCGCAACTGGGCATAAGTACTTAAATAAATTTTGTGACACAGGGGACGGGGGGTTATATTGTAACCCAAATTACGAGAACTGGTGTAAACGCCCAAAAAACTAAACAACACCGATTACATATCTGTCCTGTGTGAATCTTTAAACTCGAATGCCTTAAAAACAAAGGGTTATCACTTCAGCAGGCATATCTGATGAAGGATGCGAGGGTGCAGCATCCATAGCTAAATAATAACATTGCACGTAGCCTAGGCAATAACTTATATAGTTAATTGTCACAACAATAAATATCTACGCGGTTGATATCTAGACTAAACAGAGATATAGGAAAAATGATTATTATTTCTACCTTACCCTAATGCTAAATTCAGACCGTTAAGCGTCATTTCCACTGAATGTTTTAACAAAAAATTACAAAATTTAATAATTATTCAATAAACTGACAGTTGACAGGTTAGAAGTTTGCAATATTTTGTTCTTATGCATTGCTCTTAGTTCTTAAGCATTAATCCTTATACAAAGCTGGAAATGGTAGCAAACGTTGCCATGTGATAAATATTTTTACGCATTGCGCTTTACTAATTATAGCTCTTACGCATTACGACAATCAGTGGAAATGAGGCTTTATAGAAGTTAAAACGACGATATAATATCTCATTTTGTACTCGTTCACGCATGCAACATATTATCCCTCGGTTTTATATATTTTGAATCCTAGTTTTGCTTATATTATTATGTATCTTTCAAAACTAGTTTACTGAACCCATAATACTACAATCAACAATCATTAATTCATAATACAAAAAATCGTTCAACATTAATCTTCACAACAATGCATTTCAATCGATACAACAATCACCGAATCAAATCGCATGCGCTATCTACTTCAAAACTTCACCTGTTACCTGTTCGAATATCTGAATTTTTCGCGTTTAGTTTGCGTCAGGAATCGGTAGTACGCGCTGCTATCTTTTGTCAGCGTGTGCGTGAATACGCAACGTGATGTTTTTACCACTAACGGAACCGGAAAGGCAAGCCTTCCTTCAACAGACGGCTGGGAGCAGGATTCCGGGGTATGTGAAAGAGTTCTTAATAGGTGTGGTAACTGTTTTGTTAACCATTGTGTAGTTTTGTATTGTAATCAGCTGTTGTTGTTGTTGTTACAATATATTGACTGATTACATGTTTATTATGCCCTTGTTATAGGCTATCATCACGTAGTAAAAATATGTAAATATAGGTAACATTGGTAAAAGGTAAATTTTCTTTCCTTATAAGTATATTTGACACAGAATATAATATTTGAAATGGAAGATAAAGGATACTGCTTTGAAAAGGTAAACACGTATGAAATATTTGGGCACAAAAGTGACCCCTGTGGTGCACTCTCCACGCCAGCTATGAGTGCCCGTGAGGTGACGCCTGGTAAGCGCCCACACGGTAAAATATATCGTCATCATTACCGATGTCTACATGTGTTGTAGATACTGGCACACCCAGAAATGGGTAATATGCTGTGATGATATATTTATTTATTTTTAAATATTTGGGAGTCAAAATCAATAAGTTTAATAATGAAGATGAAGAGATAAACAAAAACAAGAGAATAGCTAGAAGAAGTAAAACTTATTGTATGATTTTGAGAACAAGAGCTTCTAAAATATGAATATATAGGACAGTCATACTTCCGAGAGTCTTGTAGGATGTAAGTTGTGGGTGCTTAATAAAAAAAATGAAACTAGCCTTGTATAAAAAAGGAAAATAATGAGAGGAATTTTTGGAGAGGTTAAAGAAGAAGACGGAACATGGAGAAGAAAATTCAACCGGGAAATACAAGAATTGTTCGGTTTCCCATTTATCAGTCACTCGATTAGAGAGAAAAAAAAAACAGATGACTAGGGCTTGTTACACGGATGCCGAAGAGTAGAAATACTAAGCGAGCAGTATTATGGGCTCCAAGAGGGAAGAAAAGAAGAGGGACGCCGAAGAAAAAATAGATAAATTCTTCAAAAAAGATCTACGGGAACAAAACGTGACGTACTGAATAGACACAGCTAACAGATTTTCAGAAGTAATTTCACAAGACCTCCTGATTTTATCGATAAATTTTTATTTTGCACGAATTTTTTTTGCTTAGCAACAAACACGAAAGCAAACTGCATGGTAAATCCCGACTCCGATAGAGGAGGGGTTTTACCTAATGTCAGATTGCTTGAGTGATTTTGCTTAAAAGCAAAAAACAATGAGTGCTTAAAATTAAAGAAAATCTGAAAGGTCGTGTGGTATCTGATGAGATAAATTCCAAAGACAACGCAAAATGAAACTTGACACATTAATTGTCACATTGACAGTTATAAACAATAACAACTGTTTATTTACTTGGTAGCGGAAAATTATCGGGGTAACGGGGTTTTATCAGTATAATACTGTTCCTATTGGTTGAATTTTCAAGTGTTTTGCATCTTGATTGGTTAAAAACAAGTCGTTGGAATTTATCAGTGGTAATACCTTAATAATTCCTGTATTCCTTTAATAACAAGTGAATTTCTCTAACAATACCTAGATTTCTATATTAATACAAGTATAATACCTCATCTATTTTTACTATAAACTATAAAGTATGTGTATCATCTTTAGGAATATAAATATTTGCAATTTGTGCTTGTATTATGTCTACATACCATGATAAAATTTTCAAAATCATACTATTTATGTTGTTATAATAATAACAGAAATTTGTCTATAATGTTCACACATTGTTAAATTTTGAATTTATAGGCATTTTAAATTTATTATAATACATTATTTTATTAAATTGAATGTCTTGTTAAGTTTACCTGTCATTAACTTTATCTTTATTCATGCACATTTTACTAGCATGCAAGTAAATGTTCACGTAAAATACTATTTTCCATTTAGAAAATTAAACTGAACTCTCCAAAATACGCAACCGATTTCACAGAAATAAACTCAACAATCATGGTTAACTTGATACTATATAAAAGATTTGAATTACAACATATTGATTGTGACTAAAGTCAAATCGTAAAATTAATTAACATTCGAATAATTATTGTTCTGTGGTTGAAATTGAAAAAGAGACCTTCTAACATGTTTTCAACAATGATGCTATAACGTTCACTATAAAATCAATTGTGTATACATAGGTTCGTGTTCATACGATATATTTTCTCTGTATCAGATATTGAAAACATATATTGAAACTATAAAATTCCAGTTTAAATTTATTATTTTAAACTTACACGATCAAAACAAACGTAGAATATAATAATTATTTCTGCGTTATTTATATTTATTGTTGTTCTAAACAATATTTGTTCTCAAAACAAAATTTATTGTTGAATACTTAAATTTATTACACCTTGCATTTGTGTACTCACATATGTACTTTTAAATTCAGATTAAGTTTATAATTATTACAATTGAAAATATAAATATTGTTATTTTGCACATTTATTTTACAAGGTTATTATTTTTCTGTTAATGAATTCGCAAAAATTACGACATGCAAGCTAATGGCAACCAAAGTAAAAATATCATGTGGTTCATGAATAAATGTAACTTAAAATATGTACCACGATCGATCGCATAATTTATTGCGAATATTAATACATACATAATTTCTATTATGACGGTCCTTTTAGTTTAAAAAAAATCTGTTGTAGCCAGCACAATACCTCTCGCCATTTCCATTTTATGTTATATAAGTATTGTATCGAACCGTCGTTTTATACAAAAAAAAATACAGAACCTTACCAAAATGTTGTTTTTTACTGTATTTAACATATCTTCTGCACACATATAATTCTAAATATACCTATCTATTTTTCATTGTATGAGAAAGTTTCTAAATGTCAGAGATTCTTCCAATGCATTAAGAAGATTGGCGGTATTTCTGATGGATATATGCATTTTACCTATCATTTTAAATATTTAACTTCACAATATCCGGAGGTTCGCAACATTAAATATAAGTTCATTTGTTTGACTGACAGCAACTAACAGTTATGTCAAAATAACCTATAAAAATAAATATTTAATAAGTCTTTTATAAATGACTGTAGAAACTATAAAGGGTTAGTTAAAAGTATGGAGACGGCGATTTATTGTCGTTAATATTCATTTTAGGAAATTATATTCAATACAAAAGTTTTTTAAGAAATTTTGATCTACATTTGAAAATACTTTAATTTTTTTTTTCTTCAATTGTTTTTGAGTTACGCTTGTCCGCGTAATTTTTGTTAAATGGGAACCTACTAATTTTACTCTACCATTCAATAGAGTGTTTTTTTTTTCTCTTTACAACAGTATGTTTGTTTTTTTGTTTTTCAATTTATTTTAATAACATTTTTACAAGGAAAAACACCTGTTCAAGTATTTACGAATACTAGGTTCAATAAAGTTGTCGGTCATAATCTTATCATTAAAAACAAATTAATAAGTAAGTAAATTACATCGTTCGAGTTTGTTTATCGCTTCGGTTTTTTTTTGTAAAAATTTTATTAAAATAAATTGAAAAAAAACATACTGTTGTAAAGAAAAAAAAATACTCTATCGAATGGTAGAGTAAATTTAATATGTTCCCATTTAAAAAAATTACGCGGACAAATGTAACTCAAAAACAATTGAAGAAAAATAAAATTCACGTATTCTCAAATGTAGATCAAAATTTCTAAAAAACTTTTGTATCGCACATAATTTCCTAAAATGAATATTAACGACAATAAATCGCCGTCTCCATACTTTTATTAACTAACCCTGTATAATAATTAAAATAAATAGGACTTCAGGCTTGTAAACGATTAATTTATTTTTGTCAATGTTTCGGAATTCATTTATTCCTTCATCAGGACAACTACCAAAAATTAATATATGAAATACAATAATCAATTATATAGATGCAAATTAAAAAACTTACAAAAATTAATGCAGAAAAAGGGAAAATAAGGTGGTCAAAAAGGAAAAAAACAAAAAAATATAGCTAAATAGACTTTATGTAAGTAATTTACAAATTCTGTTTAAATACTACTAAAATTTTGAATGTCAATTCTAAAATTTACATTATTACTATTATTTTGTATATACACCATCTCCAAAAAATGTTTTTTTGTTAAATTACTTCCCCTGTCCAATATTTTGACCCCATCAAAATGACAAGTAAGATCAAACTTTATGCAATGGTGTGCCAAAGCCCAAATGTCATTTATTAAGTAGTTATTTACACTTCTTTTGTGCTCAGATATTCTCGTTTTAGAAATATTTTTGTTTGACCAATATATGCTTTACCACAGCATTTAATTTAAATATTCCTATATATTTTCACCAATTTTCGATTTCAATTAAAATTTAATATGCACCTCGGCACATCAGATCCTTTTTATCACTCATATGGTTTATTTTCCTAGGACCTGCGGCCCAGTCAACTTAATCCCACATTCGTGATAAAAAGTAGAACTTGAATAACTATTATATTTCCAATGTCCTGTTACTTTTGGACTTTCCCTCGTACTGTCACATAATTGCAACAAATATAATTTAACATTCTAATAATTTAATGCATTTCAATTGCAAATATTATTGTCAACTAATTACATATTTTTAAAATGCAATCGATTTTCTGTTGCGCTGTAATTTCTACAATAAATTGAAGCCATTAAAGTTATTCAAATAGTGTAATTGGTTAAATTTAGATCAACAATTAAAACTGCAAGTTCAATTAACAAGCCAATTAGCAAAATCAATCTAACGAAATGTGGGTATCGTTAGTTAGAACTAAACCCATGACATTTTGTTTACACCGCCTACTAGATTCGAACTCAATCAATATTTACCGCTCTTATCTGAACCAGTCACGCATGCAGAAACAAATATTTTATGGCTTACTTTGTTCACTTTCTTACACAAGTCATTATAAATTTTCAATTAATTTTTGGGTTAATTTATAAAGTGAAATTTCGGTCTCACCGATTCTATTGAAGTAATAATAGCGATAGAATGTTCTACATCATTGATAATTACTTTCAAAAGATGTAGTAATTATGAAGTGTGTGATAATTTTTTTTGAACATGAGCAATAATGAATTTTGTCTTGTTAAAATTTTAGATTCTTTCAGGTTGTTATTAGTGTTTAATATATTATTTTTTTGGTTTAATTATACTTAACAGGCCATTAATTCATTAAATTGTTATTATTTTGTTATTTAGTTTCTCTTCTCTGTGTGAACTTATTGTTGTAATTTGGAAGATAGCAATGTAATTAATGCACTTAAAATTCCATTCTTCGGATATAATCTTTTCTATAACATTAATTTAATCTTATTCAATTAAATATAATATCATGAAATATCTAGATTTCTTGAAGCATTACTTACAATATTTAAATATACAGCGTGTATCAGGACTAGTGTAAAAGAAATTAGTAGCGTATTCCTGACATCATTTTGAGTAAAAAATGTCATATGAAGGTATGTCCGGAAACTTCTCGTTACACAGTTACAGGCCTTTAAATGTGCACCTCATCAAGCACATTTTTATTAATAACTAAAATAAATAAATAAAATATATCATCACGGCATATTACCCATTTCTGGGTTTGCCAGTATCTACAACACATGTAGATAATAACTCTGATACTAAATGCACTAAAATTTTGAAACTTGATATGAGGATACTACTTATTGAGATGCATATTTGAACTTTCTTTTGTTTCTGTATCTCAACCAGAGGCGTCTCTTATGGGGAAGTCATGAAGGTTTTTTATCGTTATTTTTTGATCTATTAACATTTTTTCAACTTTACCTATAAAATACATACAATACAAAAATACACAAAAAAGTACTCTTGATAAAATTTGATAAACGCGGTAGCTTTTGAAATATTTTAATTTTTAAAAAAAATCAATTATGCAAAAAAATTAGATAACAATTAAGATATTCTGTGGACTACGACAACCATTACTTTTACAATATCTATAAATAAACACCATATCTACATATTCACCAACACTAACATTTGACACTTTTTTTTAATTTGCGAAAAAATTACTAATATTGAAAATAAGGTAATTAAACAATAGTTATAAACAGATTTTGTGTCGCTTTTCTATTTTCTATCGTAAATGAATTGATTTTTAACTGTTAACTAACTATTTTGGATACGTGACATTTTCTAAAAGTTAAAATATTTCAGAAACTACTGCGTTTATCAATTTTTATCAAAAGTACATTTTTGTGTATTTTTAAGTTGTTTGTAATACTTTATCTTTAAAAACGAAAAAATGTTAATAGGTAAAAAAATAAGGATAAAAACCTTCATGACTTCCTCATATGAGACGCCTCTGGTTGAGATACAGAAACAAAAGAAACTTTAAATATGCATCTCAATAAGTAGTATCCTCGTATCAAGTTTCAAAATTTTAGTGTAACAAGTATCAGAGTTATTAATAAAAATATGTCAGATGAGGTGCACTTTTAAAGGCCTGTAACTCTGTAACGAAAAGTTTTCGGACATACCTTCATATGACATTTTTTGCTATATATATCATCACGGCATATTACCCATTACTGGGTGTGCCAGTACCTACAATACATGTAGACATCGATAATGATGACGATATATTTTTACCGTGTGGCCTCTTACCAGGCGTCACTTTACGGGCACTCATAGCTGGTGTGCAGAGTGCATCACAGAGATCACTTTTGTACGATTAAAAGTCTGCACTAGTCGGGATCGAATCCTGGTCACTAAATTTGCAACCAGACATTATATACACACGGCCACGCGACACCATAATACATTAATTCCTTATAAAATTGATACAAGAATACAGTGTGATTGATTTTGATTGCATATGAGAGATTTTTTTAGTATCAAGTTCAAAGACCTCTAACTTCAAAAAAAAATATATATATATTTTGAAAAAGTTTTGCATACAATAAACATTTTACATTATAAATTCTATTATGCTGTTTATATGAGATATTGTACCTACATCATGTACACTCCGGTAAACGTTTATAATGAACTACATAAATATATCATTTATAAATTATTCTTTAATTAGAAATTTAATTAATTAATTCTAAGAAATTTGGCAAAAGATGTGGAAAATTATTCTTGGACTACAATACAATTATAGACATAATAACCTATAATATTTCAAAGAGTCTGATCCACATAACTATTCTGTTCCTAATTAGCAATTAGTTTACAATTTCCTTATTTCTCTTTAAACGTTAAATGATGGTCAGTTTCAGCTAATTAAAGTTATGAACAGATTTTTCCAAAACGTCAAGAGAAACTAAAGAATTAATAAGTCAATTAACGACTTATAAAGCAATTTTATTTGTTACGTTCCAATTTTACTTCGATATATAAAAATTATTAATTATTAGTAATGCTTAATTATATTTTTTATTACATAATATAAAAATAAATAGAGCACATAACAGAAAACTTTTTTATAATCACAAAGTGATATCTAATGTAAAATTTAATTATTTTGTTATAACATATCTACTTTACAAACTATAATGTGCTCTAAAAAGAATAACCGCATATGTAATTGTATTAAAAATAACATTAATAATAATAATAATAATAATAATAATAATAATAATAATAATAATATATGTGGGGTCCCGTGGCCGCGTGCTGAGTGTCTGGTCGCGAACCTGGTAAACCGGGTTCGATCCCTACCGACGCCAAATATTTCGAATTTTAAATGGCACAAAAGTGACCTCTGTAATGCATTCTCCTCGCCAGCAATGAGTGCCCTTGAGGTGACGTCTGGTAAACGCCCGCACGGTACAAATATGTCATCATCATTACCGATATCTGTGACAAAGCAGATTGGCACACCAAAAAATGGGTAATATTCCGTGATGATATATTTATTTATTAATTTATTTATATGAATAATATGAGAAATGAACAATGACAATATTTGACTACCATATTGTATTACAAAACAAGAAATATTTTCAAGTTTGAATACACTAGAGAAAAGAAAATTTAACAACTAATTTAAATATTATAATTCGTTCCAGTTTCTCCTGTACGAATCATTGGGCAGGAATTCCACCAATTTTTAACTTTTAAAACAATAAAATTATACAATACATATTGTATATACACGCTGTTTTTTTTTTTTATCAGGGCCACTATAGGTATCTCGGAAACTGTTAGAGCTAGACAAAAGTCGCCGTATTAGAGGGCCATTTTAGAGATGCTTATGTTTTTCCAGAAAAATGAATAGGTGGGGGATTACACCATTTTTTTTTTTATAATTTCATCTGAAAATATTAGGAAAACTAAGACTATTGATGAAAATCCGGTGAAAAAATCCTATTAATAAGCGAGTTATGGTCTCCCGAATTTTGAAAAGATTGACGTGACGTCACATTTATGTGTTTTTATATCAAACTGTTTTCATCATGGACCTAAATGTTCTTGAAATATATGCTATTTTAAGTTATATTTACATAAAAATAAATGAATATTATAACACTGTATAAGTATACATACTTTATAATTACAGGTGTATTTAAATTATTAAATTTAATGCAAGAAATTTGTTAAAATAAAAACTGTTTGGAAACTGTAGTACAGGAATGTTAGCCCCTCCTTTCGAATTTGAATTTCTTAACTTCCATTGGTAGTAATCCCCACCTCCTAACACACTATTCGTAATGCATGTATAGGCGGTTTCTCGCTCGCCAATCAAAATATTTTCATATTAGTGTTGAAGCGCTTTAACAAAAAACCCTTTATTTCCGAAATATCTCAATTATACCATTTTATTTTTTTATTAATATTCGTTATTCACCATATAATTTTTTACTATTTTCCTTTAATTCGATTGAGCCGTAATCCCCCATTTTAGTTATTGTTTCTTTTTCAAATAGCTTCTATAGTGTGGTCAGAAAAAATATAATACGGCGTAGGATATGGACACAGAAACGTATGTCTGATCATTATTCAATTCAAAAATCAAGAAGTCAAAAATTATCGTGAAATGTAATTTTAAGGTCAAAAGATAATAAAGGAGGATACAAAATATTGCCATTCACCGTTTTCTAATTTATTTCTACTTCTACAATTGTAAATACGTTTATAATGATTAGTAATGTAATTGAAATATTATAAACGAAATGTTAAATTAAGAATTTAGCCGTTTTGGTAGTCGTGCGGTTAAAGGCAGCGCTCAAGCGACCTTCACCGCTCGGCTCCGGTGTCGTGGGTTCGATTCCCTCCAAGTGTTTGGATGTTTGTGTATGTCCTAATTATAACACTCAAAAACTACATGGTCTCTGGCCAATCGGCACCGCACCGAAAGCAATAATTAAAATTTAAAAAAATTGAGAATTAGAGTTTAATTATCATTTTCGTAATACCATACTGTTACTATGATATAACAAAACTAAAAATAAAAGTGAAAAGATAAAATAACGGCCGCCGACCGTTATTTACCTATAATTAAGGATCAAGTGTTCCTAGAAAAATAACAGCATTTTGACTGTTGTCAAGGAGAATTTATAAATCAATAAAATAGTTGATCAGTATGACAGAAAGAGAAGAATTTTATTATCCATACTAATATAATAAATGCGAAAGTAACTCTGTCTGTCTTTCTGTCTATCTGTCTGTCTTTCTGTCTATCTGTCTGTCTGTCTGTTACGTTTTCACGCCTAAACCGCTTAACCAATTTTGATGAATTTTGGTATACAGATATATTGGATTTTGGAAAAGGACATAGGCTATCTTTTGTCGCGAAAATAAAACTTGAAAGGGTGAAATAGGGGATCATTTCTCACGTGAGGAATATAAAGATTCTTATTTATGCTTTTGGTAAGAAATAAAGAGTGTTTTAGCGTTTTTGAAAAATCATCCCTCAAGGCGGTACAATAGTGGATGATTTTAATTATTTTTTATCTTTGTATCAATAGTTAAGTTTTAACCGTTAGCAGATTTTCGATATTTGTCGGAGAGATAGCTTGCATCATATGTACATAAGCAAAAGTACCCGAGACATGTTTAGAAAAGGGTGCTGTAAGGTGCGGTGCGGGGATCGGGAGGGCTGTGGGCGGAGCCTGTTACATGTACGATGCGAGGCAGGTTACCAGCTCCCTACGCAGCGCATGTCTCCGAAGTAAATGTGAAAAAGTACTGGTACACATGAAACTAATCGTTATTCTAGCTTTAGCCGTGCGAAGCCGGGGCAGGTTAGCCAGTTCTTTTATTATTCCTAAATGTTTATTATGTTATTACGTAAAATCTTGAACGCCACACTGCCGGTATGCAAAATAACGAACTCTGCTGATTCTACACCTCGGCTATCGCCGCGTCCGTTATTTGTCTTTTGACGTTAATAACTATAACATTCGTTGTCTGTTTCGGCTACAATGCTAGGTGTCCGCAGAAAGTTTCGCCTTGTGGAAGAACTCAGCCCCATTTATTTAATTCATAATGTTGTTGCTTATGAAACAATTAATTATTATTTAATTTTATATGAGGAAATGCATCTTTTTTTATAAAAAATGTAGAGTAAATGTACACTATTTCTACTAACTACTAGTTATATCTAGATCTATGTAACTAGATAATAAATAATTCATCAGTGACTCTCTATTACTAGAATTTCATCACTGATATAACTAATTCTCACCTGTTGTTATCTATTCTAGTCATCGTTCTAGTTGGGCTCGAACTCGAATTATCTATATTTAGCGAAACCAGCTAAAGAGTGCGTGTTTCAAAGCAGTACATAGACATACAGAGCAAAATTAATTGCAATCCCACATTGCAGTGGCGTAACGGTTACGATAACAATCCGCTAATCTGGCGAGGATATCATATAATTGAAGCATCCAGTAATGATGCTGATACTTACAGTATGTAGGTGTTCGTTGCTTTCAAAATAAATTGCAAATTAAATATAGATAGAACAAGAGACAAACAGGAAAACAATAAAATCAATATCACCAGTTACCATATAATTGGTATTATATTATAATTATTTCCTTGTATTTATAAACGGAGTAAAGCGGCAAGATTTGACTTATTTTATTAACAACTAATGGCCGGTCATTAATCTGACATTAATGGGAAATGAAAAGGTTTTGGTAACAATTGAACATCAGGAAGTAGTTTCTTAAAAAAAAACTTCTAAATTTTTTTTTTTTTTTTGAAATTTGTTTATCTTCTATACATTTAAAAATAGAGACTCATAAATATATATAACATAATCCGTTACAATCAAATAATGTTACTACCAAGTTTATATCTCTACCTACTTTTGAATTATTGCCTTAAAAGTCAATATACCTCTTATTTAGATAAAAACTTCAAAATTTTCAAAAATATAATTTGTATGTATCTAGATACTTCTCAATGCGCTGATTCCAGATTTTGAAACAGCAGGTCGATATCTCTTTTCGTTCTCGAGATATTTAGATTCAAAGTTTTGCTCAAACCTGCCCATTTTTGGGTAGTAACCCAAAAATGGGTCGAAATATGAATTTGGCGATACGACCATTCGATTCTACGGACAAAATTACATATATGTACCAATTTTCATAATTATTGTCCAACCGGTCCTTTTTTTATGAATATAAGTTTGAAAATCCCCGAAAATGGCCAAAATCTGAAAAAATCGTAAGGGGTACCCCTTACAATTTTTTCAATTTTTGACCAATTTTAGTTATTTTGCTTTAGTGATTGTATGCGGGGTCCAAAAATTATGAAAATTGGTGTACTTATGTAATTTTGCCCGTAGAATCGAATGGTGTTATGGCCAAATTCATATCTCGACCCATTTTTGGGTTACTACCCAAAAATGGGCAGTTTTGAGCATAACTCTGAAGCTAAATATCTCGAGAACGAAAAGAGATATCGACTTGCGGTTTCAATATTTGGAATCAGAGCATTAAGAAGTATCTAGATACATAAATATTAGATTTTTAAAAATTTTGAAGTTTTTATCTAAATATGAGGTAGATATATTGACTTTTAGGGCAATAATTCAAAAATGGGTAGATATATAAATTTATTAGTAATGTTATTTAATTGTAAAGAGAATGTTACGTAAGTGTACGCATTTTAAGAGTATTTGAACAACTATGTGAATTTTTAGAAATAAAAGTATTGAAATAAAAATGGATAAATGCTATAAAAAAGTTCCTTGGAAAAGATTCTATATATCCTATAAAATTATAACACGAACACATACTATTTTTTTACAAATTCCATACTAAAAGTGCATTTGAAAAGATTCTATAAATCCAATAAAATTATAACAAACTAAGAAGGTAGTATTTTTCCAATTATTAATATGAGTTCTGAAAGATATTTTAATTAAGACAATGTTATGTAAGTGTACGCATTTTAAATTAATGTTTTACCAATTTTAAGTATTTTTTTAAATCAGTTCTTTTTGATTACTTTTTATATATTTATATAAATTTCAATCCCCAATTTTTAGAAACGTGTTTTATATAAAAAGGTAATTTCTATATTCTTCACATGTATAATTCAAAACATTTTCAAGACACCTTTATTTACGTAATTCTTGTTCTACTTTAGAAAATTATATCAACTTTTCTTTAAACTTGACCTGTAAAATTTTCTATTAATCACTATATAGGTACTACTTGTATGTAGTTCGCTGCTGCTGCTGCTAATGAACGATATTAATATATTATGTCTAATGTACGATGATTTATGGTGGTACAACCTAGTACCACTTGAAAATTAGGTATTGTATAAACAATGTCAAATCTTTAAATAAACTATAGATTTATTTAGATATAAAGGAAGACTTTCTATTTTTATATTTAATGTTCTTAGTATAGGTAAAATATAAAAGAATTATTGATAATGAAAAAATGAATTAGTCTTGTCAGTATAAATTTAATTATAATTTACAAAGTCATTTTGTGATTCGTTTTTACCTTCCATCACCGTTAGGTAAGGAAGGTATTGTCTTTAGTCAAAAAATTCGGTGGTGAGTTTTTAATGAATAAGCACATTTTAGGGTTCCTAGAATATGATTTTACTAATTTTACGTTGATGTCTGTCTGTGTGTGTGTGTGTGTGTGTGTGTGTGTGTGTCTGTGTGTGTGTGTGTGTGTGCCAAATTTTTTCTCCGACGATAACTCCAATAGTACAATTCTAAAAATTATAGTTTTTTCGTATTCCTCTTCTTTACATCCATACGAAGAGCTGATTAGATTTTGATTATAATTGGTTAACTAGAAGTACCCTTATTTGAAGTTCTAACAGTTTTTCTTGAAAAAACACAGTAAAATATCTAGGGTTGAAAAAACCCGGGTTTTTTATAAAAAAAACCCAGCCCACTTGGGTTTTTTTAATAAAACCCGGGTTTTATTAAATAAAAGCGGGTTTTATTGACAATCATCGAAATGTAGTATGTATCATTTTAACTTTAGTTTTACAAAGTATCTTAATACACATACACAAGTCGGCGTAATAGATAATAGATATTAATATTATTTTTATTTTATTTTTAAGACTGTAATGTAATAAACGATAAATTAACTAGAGAGTGAAGTCTGTGCAATGCAAATGTGTACAAGAATTAGATCCAAGTGTCACAAGTCACAACTAATAGCATGTTTAATACACAACTCAAAAAAAAAAAAAAAAATTAAAATGCTGACACCAGGATTGGAGTTGTTCAAATATAAAAGAAACACTGTGTTCACAGAGATCAAAAATATATTAAAAATGATCAAACACGAAGTACACAAAATGAAATTGGTTGTAAAATGTTGCCGGTGACAAAAATTTATGTATATATGTGTGTATCATATAAGTATGTACCATATTTAATTAATAAATATGATTTCATAAAAGTGGGTTTTTTAGATGGGTTTTTTTAGATGGGTTTTTTTGTGTCGGGCAAAATTACAACAACCCTGAAAATATCATATTTTGACATTTTCTGTGATTATCAATATGAAAGAATATCTTATTGTCTATACGGTTTGATTATACATTTTCTTTCATATTCAATAGATGTAGAGTTAAAGAATTATAAAGAGTCAGCTTTGCTATGTAGTCATGGAAACAGCTAATATATTTAAATAATTCTAATTGGCAGATGTCTGCGTCAAGTGCAATTTACACAGTGTATGTTCGTAATTTTATTAGATTTATGCAATCGTTTCCAAGAAACTCTCTGTATGGAATTTGTAAAAAATAGTAAAAGTTCGTGTTAAAATTTTACTGAATATAAAAATCTTTTCCTAAGAACTTTTGGTATGGGATTTGTACAAAATACATAGAAATGACGGAAGATAACGTGCTGGCCACATCAGATGTTTTTACCTATTAAAATTATTTCATGTTTACTTCGTACATAACTTAAACATGGAAGTCGTACAATTTTTAATGAGAAATATTGCAAAATGAATAAGTTTTTCATTAATGTTCTAAACGAAAAGCAAATTAAAAACTAAAATTTTGACAATTCCATTCCTTACATTCTTTTAGATATTGCACGAAAACTCGTTCATGTATCACAATCCTTTTCATTGTCAATTTCGTCAACACCTTTCCTCATGTCACAACATCCTGATACCTCTCAATCGTGAAGTGTTTTTTCCTAGATTTACTGAAAGTGTGTATTATCAAGAGCAGGACTATGACAAGTTTGTTTTTCTCGCCTGTAGACAATGTTTACAGTTAGGTAGGTATCGTGAGTAGTGACGAATAACGAGTAAATTGCAGATGACACGGTTTGTAGCTTCGTACAATGCTTGCTGAGCATTCAAGCACAGAACCATTGAAAAGAGTAGCTGCACTGACATTGGAAGCGAAGCAAACTGACATAGTTTACTACAGAAATAAGTTAATAGGATGAGGTTTGTTATAGTGAATTAAGACTAATTTATTCAGCAGATGATATGACTGAGCAATATTAGCATATGTGATTATTGCTTTGTAAAGAAAATGCATTCATTTCTACTTGCAATAATGGTGTATCATAATTTACAATCGTACAAATTAATTTTAATGTTTCTAAAATTGCTAGCGCATTTAACTTATTCAAAAAGATTTATTAATTAAATAATATTTCTTGCAAGATTGGCAACCATACAGAGGGTATTCTGGTTACATTAGATAAAAATTTCCCCATTAAGAAGCCATTTCTGAAGTGTATTGTTTATGGGAAAAGAAATATGTGTCACTAGATATAGATGACTATTTTACTCATAAATCTATAAACCAATCCAAATTCAGGATTTAATCTATTTACCAAATTTGTGTCTGTGGCTGGTATTTAAATGGCAGGTAAAAAAACTACCTGATAATATTGTGGCTTTGTCCATTGTGTGTCTGCTTTCTACGCAGATATTGTTAATGATGATTATATGTATATACTGTATATATTCGTACAGTTCAGGCACTTGAAGCTGACGTGAAGAGTACACTCTAAGAAATTCTGTTTAAAATATATTAAAATTGGTTTTAAAGTACACGATGAATTGGTTCAAAATTGAATACGTATATTTTCGTAACATGCCATCAACATGAACTAATGTATTTTAACTATGTATGTAATATTACAATATTATATATAAATAAGAACAATATGTTTATAGATCTCATTTATAGAATGCATTTTACCTAGATTAAATGATGATAATTGTACTTACCGGGTAATGGAAAATCTTCAAACCCGATGCATTCGTTCAAGGAAACACATTTACACAAATGTTTATATTGCACTTTAAATGTAAGTTTAAACATTATCATTTAATACATAAAAATATGCCTTCGTTCAAGGAAACACATTTACACGAATGTTTGTATTGCACTTTAAATGTAAGTTTAAACATTATCATTTAATACACAGAAATATAGGGCCAAACACCAACAAATATCACAACAGACTAACTACTTTGCAATTTTTAACGTGTTTTATTAGGATCAGGACAGCACCGATCCTAATGTAGAATGAAATTTCTCTATAAAAATTACTATAAATAGTGTAATATTTTTATAAATTACATTATTTAACACTGTATACTTATACAATTTTTACCACATATTATTATTTACAAAATTTAATACTGATTTTTAGACAATGATATTTTATCACACACCAATCGGTTTTACATGGCTAACATTTTGTTTTTATTAAAACCCAATAAATCAAAAATGAATAAATAAATATGAATGTAAATAAGAAGCAATTAAAATATATATTTATTTATTTATTTATTGTTAATTTAATTAATGGTAATATTATTTTAAGTGAAATTATGAGCGAAATAGATCTTATAGATAAATATATTCCATTAGAGGAGACATTGAAATTAATGAATAATTTAAATTACGAATACGAAGAGTTTGATTTGTTTACAATAAGAAAAAATAGATTGTCAACTTATTTCACATGACATTAATTATGCAATCATAATCACTAACTGTATATGCACAGTATAAATAATTAGAATATTATTATTATTATTATTATTATTATTATTATCATTATTTTACTGATTAAAATTTTGTATATTTTAATTAGATATATTTATACAATTTTTAAAAAAATCGGACAATCGAGATCTCGAATTTTTAGTCTCATCTTAAACAAATCTCGAGGGCATTACTTTCGTCTAGAAAATTAAAGAAATTCGATACGAGATCTTATGACATCACCATATTTAATCAATGTTTAGAAAGAAAATATTTAAATATAAATTTCAAAAATGGAGTTTTTTAGCGGTTTTCAATATTATATATTTCTATTTTGCATCTGTAACAAAGCTATTCCTGCACCCAAAGGAGTTCTTTAATAGCTCATTCGAGTGCAGTAATAGACTAGTATAATTTATTTTTATAAGATTGGTGGTTAAGAATTTCAAAAATATCAAATGTCAAATCTCGTTAAATAAACCAACACAAACGATTGCTAAGAATTTTATTTTCATACAGTTTTGAATATAAAACTAAGAAGAAGAAGAGAAGACATAAAGTAGTAAATTTAGCATGAAATAGAAAATATCGTGTGGTGTTAAAAAAAGAAGATTAGAGTTGTCAAATGAATTATCAAACCTCATATTAATACCACCAACTGACAAAATTCCCTAAATTTTGACATTACTATTTTTCATTTAAAAAAGGCATAGGAAGTGCAAAATAGAAAAAATAGTATAAAGAACTCATGTCATAATTGTCGATTATTTTGTTCGAAGGGCTGGATTACTCCACTGCACGTCGTGATCCAAACTTCCTTCTCTCATAATAAAATGACAATTATGACATTCGTTCTTTAATATACTATAGCAATCTTAATTATTAAACTGGTGTAAAGAATTCCTTCTACAACATATAAATATTAATAGCTGACTTTACATTTACATTAAAAATATTCTTGCATGTTCATAACAATTTTCTCCATAATTTCATAAATATCATTCCTGACATCCAACAAACAAAACTACTGCTAACAATTTTCCTTCAAATTAACATTATTTCATATCTTAGCAACGCGGCATTCGGCATTATCGAAAGAAGTTGAATGAAGGAAAAGACGAGTCCAGTCCCCAAATTACGCAGAATTCTCGTACGCTGATTGCGTGTACAGAAGGTCTTTTATTATCTGCTGTACCAGGGACGGTCGAACACGGCAGGGAAACATGCAGGAAATGCAACAACTTCAGGAGCAGAGCAGTGCAGGAGAGATTTTGTTGTAGATTATTAGAAAAAGATGTACAATAGCGGGTTCTCATATTCGAGCAATAGATTTCGTGCAGATTATTATAAATATATGGTAGTCGTAAATGGATTTTTCGCAAAAGGAAACCAATTCTTTTCTGAAGTCGATGTTAGCGTAATCACGAACAGTATGCTCATTCATGATACATCTGTAATGCATGATAAAAGTTTAATAAACAAAATAATAACTCACGCCACATCCAACTTAAACATGATTAATGGCGAATTTGTATTGCGACTTTTTGACTGTAAAATAATTAAAATGCATGTTTTTAATGGAAACAATCCTACACCAATGTTAATTTGTTTGGATAAAAATATATCACATGTTTCAAAACCACAATTCAAGATAAAGAAAATATATTTTCTACATTTAGATATTTTCTCGTAGAAGGGAAAAATGGTTGCTATTTAAAACCTTAAAAGCTTAATCATCGAGTCACGCGAACGTACTATATTAAATATATATTAAGGAATTAGAATATTTTCAGTCTCTTTATATGCCATATGAAAGCGAAAATACGACGACATAATGTTTTACTGTTCTATATAAATTTTTACCTTAATATTTATTTTGTTTATTACATTATTCCTTTACAAAGAATGGGCTACTTGCGTGGTACTGAAAATCCGATTTCTGTCACTATATACGTAATGTTATATTGAAAACATATAAAAATATAAATTTTATTTTAAAATAATTATTTGTGTGACGTCTTTATATTTAACAGGGGGAGGGGAAGCATGTTTAAGAATGTTATCAATAGATAGCATGGCGTGCGAGAAAGTTTTAATTTGAATTTGACATTAGTTCATTTTTCTCTCTCTCTCTGGTCTCTCAAATACATTAATTACTTAATAAATAAACACATAGGTAGTTACTTGTAATTTAAAATATCGATACCAAAAAGATAAACTAAAATACTAACCTCCAAACTATTATTGAAACGTCAAACAGGTGATCTACATTACCCGCACAAACATACCATTACTATGGGACGGCACCACGCTGTGACTTTACGACGATTCATTGCTGTGGCGCAATTCTACGTCATACATGGCGGGAATTCAAATAATCAAATTTCATTATTTTTTTCTGGCTAATTAATAATAATTTTGTCAAAAGAAAAAATATGGGTAGCAAGTTTTTATCTTCTCTTCAAAAATATTAAATAAAAAATAGGTACGCAAGTAGCCCAGTTTTATTAAAATACCGGGTGTTTACGAAAAGAGGCCATAGGCGTTTAACGTAGGAAATATTCTACATATATTACATCCGAGGTGGGAGATGTTTCATTATAGCCGAGGGTTTTTGTTAGATACGAGTACAACACTCAGTATAATGATTGTGAATAAAAAGTTTTCCTTATGCAAAATTACGTATTAATTTTAGGTATTAAAGGTTCAAATAAATATTTTATGCCTGTTTGCACCAACAAGACTTAAATTTTAAGCTAGGCTAAATAAAAAAATGTAAATCGAAATTTTGACAGCAATATAAATTTCATTTGACAATTTCATTTCGATGCAATATTGCTAATTTAAGCCGAGTTTAATATTTAAGTTACATTGGTGCAACCGGCATTAGGGAATTAAATTCTGCATCTAATTCAATAATCACATTTTATTTTACACGTTTCGTAACCGAACAAAGTGAATCTAAAGTTTTACATAAGTTACTTTAGTGTTAGCCATGGTACAGCTGTTATATTTTAAATCCATATTAATATTGTTACACTTTCCATCATCATTATCTACAACTTCTAGCTAAATGTTTAACTATTTGAGAAGATGTTGTTATCCTTTACGTTTGTCCTGCTTTCTGAAAGGGCCCTTTGTTACAGGTACACAGGGCACTGTCCTACGCTGAAATTCCGGTTCGGCAGGTGTTATGGCGCGAATACAAAGGATATCATGCAGGTTGGTTCCCAGGAAGAACAAATAGTAACCATTGAAGACGTACAACTAGAGTAGCATTGATTTTTAAATGAAATACAACAGTGGGGTGTTTTTGGATATGAATGAAATGCATATTGATTTTAATATTGTCACGAACAGGAAGAATTCAATAATTCGTTTTCTTATCTATTAGAAATGTTTCATATTTTTTTTTGATATTTATACTATCTTTAGATTCTACCTATATGCCTTAATTATTGAAATTACTAATATTTTATTAAATAAATATTTACTTAACGCTTATATGTCTCCATTTTCTTTCCATTGTACGCAGTTGTAACTAGGGATGCATTCGGGCCGGACTGGACCGGGCTTTGATGTTTTGGATCGCCTTGGTTCGAAAATAAAAACTGCCAGCCTGACTCGAAGATCGACTCGACAAAAAATTAGCCAGCCCGGCTCGAAAATTGACTCGAAATCGGGCCGGGCCATATTTCAAAATAGTATATGCGGTATTCCTAATTTTGATTTTTATATAAGACGAAATGTTTAACTTTTTTCGTGTCAAAAAACCTCTACATCCTTATAACGTTCAACATTGGTTAACATAAGTTGTTAAAAAATAGACCCTTCTGATGTAAATTTGTTGTAAAAATTACATACCCTTAAGTATTTAACACTTTGTTTACCGAAGACGTTCGAAAATTTAAACTACTTTTTCACAAATCTTATACGAAAGAATATACAATCATTTACGCAACGGTTTTTTAACTTTATGTTTCTGCTCAAAAATAAGACAAGAAATCATTATGATAGGAACAAAAATCACTTTTATTTAAGTATACGACTAGTAACAATAATAATATCACAATAGCATTATTATGCTTTAATGAATAACCTTGAATTCTTGAAGTAAAATAACATTTTTATTTATTAAGATGTGAAATATGTTGATATTAGGTAAATCATTTTTATCCTTTTTAACTCCATCTGTATTCATTAACAGCCCGATTCACAAAAAAGTTTAAGCTAATCCTCATTTTTGGATTAGTGGATTCTATTCTAATCCGGTATTTAAAATTAAATATTCATGATATTATCAATAAGGGTAGATACTAGGAATAGCTTAGACTATATTTTAAGATATAAACTGTCAAAAAGTAGAATTCGCTAATCCAAAAATGAGAATTAGCTTAAACTTTTTTGTGAATCGGGCTGTAAAATATTAAGGAAACTGTGCATTTGATTTAACTATAAAATTTTTCGAACTGGTCCGAAAAATCAAAAGTCCGACTCGCTTCAACTTTTGCACATAATTGGCCCGATCTCGAGATCGAGTGCATCCCTAGTTGTAACACAAATTTAAACAAATATATTAATATTATATTAAAAGAAAAACACGCAATAGGTACGCAAAAGTACTAAAATATTAAATGTGAAAATCAATTTGGGTCTGACAGGTATCCTAGAAACCGGAAATTTAATTTGTCTGAAATAAAAGATTCAGATTTCCAAATATAGTAACCCATTTATCACAATCTTGAAAATGTCAAGCGTTATTATATAGAAATTTAATATACCTAATACCCCGAACCAATAAATGTCAAATTTATATTTACCTAATTTCAAAAGTAAATATTTCATGTTACGTAAAACGAACGTCAAAATGTGCTAACTAACACTAAATAAACAACATTTTAAACAGGTTTATTCTTTCAATTACAATAAGTAAAAAAATTATTATTATGTCTTTAGACTATTTTATTATAGACGTAAGACATTTTAGTTCAGTCAGAAAAGTTACTTTCCATACATAACCTTTAGAAAATATCTGTGAATATTTCAGGAGCAATCACCTGAAAGCCTTGGATAACAATCTGAAAAATATGAGAGCAAGTAATAAGAAATGACTGGGAAAGAATTAAGTTTGACAATTTATCGAGAGAAAAATATTATTAATAATATACAGGTTGTCCCAAATTAAATAGGTTTATTTATTTGTTAATCTAATTACTTATAATCAGTGTTCATAAACATGTAGTTTTTCATTATGAAAATCTGAAATATGCCACGACGCCAATGATTTTTCCAGATAACACATTGATTTTAACTTTTTTTTTACAAAATTTTGAGCTATGGCGTGATTGGTCAATTTTAAAGGCCTTCAGTTCTTGTAAAAAGCATGTTAAACAAAAATTATTGTCAGACTTACTATCTAAGGGGTCAGTTCTATGAGTTCTACCATGGGTTAAGCGTTGTACACTTACTTACATAGCACCATGTATAATAAGAATTTGGGAATGTTTTAAAGGAACTGAGAGACAAAGGCATCCTGAAAAGCATCCCTCGTAGAGAACATTATCGTGCCGATGATCCTGGCAGAGTGTGTCTAACTCCCATTAAGTATTCCAGAGACCAGAATCAAGATCCTGCCGAGCAAATCAGATGCCGGGGAAATAGGTACATCCTAGGATATACAGGTATGTACGAACCCAAACTCATAATAATTCGGCCGGTGTACATTTTCAATAAAACCTACACAAATGGTTAGAAATTTCTACAAAATTCTTTCGGTTACTTTAAATATACATAGACTTAAAACTTGAAAAACCTATGGACCAAATGACGTGTGATAATAATTTGATCGGCATATTAAGGGTCATCTTCATGATGTTGCCCTTTTATTAGCCTGTCTAAATCCTAAATTTATATGCCCTAAGTAACGCCATTATTTAGGATTTTTGGAATTAGATTGTAGGGGTTTGCAGGAGCATACTATGCCTATTTAATCTGAAGCATCAAATTAAATCGAATTGTATAATTCATTTTTGTTGTTCTACATTTTTGCCTTACAAACCAATGGATAGCACTAATGTGCCATTCGGAGTTGTATTTATGTGAAGAAGACCTAAATCCTAAAAACTAAATGCCAAAATGCGACATCGGACACAGCCTTAGCTTCTACCGGTACCTTTTACTTCCTACAACTTCCTAAAAATACTCAGTAGTAATATAATAAGAGAGTGAGAATAAATTGAAAATATTTGACAGATTTTTCGAAAGCTCGTATGGCTTGAGTCGCTATTGGCAAATGGCAACAAATTTGAGAAAGAAACTGAATAATTATTTTCGAATTTATCGAACTCTCGAATTATATTTAAATAGATTATTTTTTGATCTACAAATTTGTTTCAAACAACGGAGAGCCACTGTCTTGCTTTTGTGTCGCCGTGTACTCTCGTAATTAACTAGCGTTCATTCATTTACATAGTACAGTTGGCAAGTATGTTTTGACAACTACAACATAACTTTATCAGTGCAAAATAAATATAAATAATTGGCTTCCTACCGAGTGATCATTAAATACGATGTTTACAGAAGTGGTTTCTATATTTTTTAAATATATTTCATGATCAGAGACATCACTAAATCGGTGTTTTTCGTTCATTTCATTTATGTGTTGATAACCATCAGACAAAACAAAAGCTACAGAGATTATTCCCGGGAATAATCTCTAAAGCTTTATTATCTCTATAATAATGGCAAGATTGGTTAAAACGCTGACACGTGACAGGTAATGAAACATTTAATTGTCAAACAATAATCAGAGAAAAAATTGCAGGAATACAAAATTTATAGAAATTTCTCTGCATTTGCGCAGGTTTTATAATTTGTTTGTTGAAATTCTAAACCGATCGAAAATAAATGGAGAAGGGAAATCTATATCAAAGATTTTACGTGTTTACAATAATTTTCAATATTTTTTTTTGCATTAATATGATGTTTTTTACTCTATAATGAATTGTCTAAGAAATAAAAATCTGTTTCATTTGATTTATTTCTTAAGAGCTGGTCCTAATAAAATGAGACACACGATTGTGTTTTCTATAGCAGATTTTAATAAAAAATAAGTAAAAGAAACGAAAGTCTAAGTTACATTTTTGGGCCATAAATCGCATGTACCAAATTTTCCTATGTTCACTATACATATACAAGAATAGTTTCACAGCAGAAGAGCTTCTTTTATGTCATATTTATTATATGTATTAGTAGTAAAAAGTTATTACATGGATAAAGACGCCGAGTACAACAAAATGAACTAGTATTATACTGAAGTAAACTCATATATTGGATATAAGCATATAGAATTATAGAGATTTAGCAGCACAAGACTTCAACAATCGATACAATATGAACTTGGCACATTGACAAAAAATATTGCAACCAATTTCCTCTTATTCTATTTGTAAAAGGACAATGAGTGTTTTCACGAATTCTTCAAATTTCTTACCAAATTACATATTTTTTTTTGTTTGCTTGAATATGCGGAAAATTTTAATGACATTGTGACTTTTTTCTTTCAGGAATGTCTTTGAATTGTTAATGAAATATTCAATGTTAAACAAATTTGTGAAATTGCTTTTCGGTTAATTTATACGCTTTTATATTTTGACTAATAGAAGTACATAAATTTTGTTTTTGCTACTTTTTAAGATATGAATATTTATTATACATAATGTATGATTAATTTTACTAACATACAAATATTATTTTTATAGTCATCATAAAACCGTAATACTGCCGTATTGTGTAAACATTTAACAAGCGAATACACTTTAATTTCCTAGTAGAAATTGCGGCTGTCTGGATTTAATGTAAAGTCATACTTTTAAATTAAATGACAAATAAATTTGACTGTAATTTCCTCCCATTACGTATACAATTGTTGTAATATTTTATTTAGAAAAAACTGTGTACCTTTCATACACATTAAGCATTTACTGTAGATATTTTAGCGTTAGATTTAATATATGGAAAATATTTATCATAAAAGGAAAGCGTTATGCAAATTTTAACGTTATCGTTATCATAATTTAACTACCGCTAGGAAAACTGTTATTATAATACGTATAATAGGGTATGTATGGACCTTGACCATATTTAGAGAAAATATTTCTGTGCCTTAGTGTTAAAATGGTCAATGTCCGTTTTGTTAATTTCTGAGAAACCGTAAATTAAATTTTGAAATGGGGTGTTGTAAGAATTTTTGTATGACTTCAAAGTATTAAATTTTAAAAGATATTGTTCTTTGAAGAGACATATTAATTAAATATTGAAATTTGTGTTATATTTTTAAAAGTCACGTGTTTGAAACAGAATGTGACGTCAGAGTACATACAGTTTAACATGTAACAAACTATCGCCTACTTTTTTTACCTCTCGCTAAGAGAGGTATTGGATTCATGCTAAAATTCGCATATCCAGATTTTATTAAATAAGCTCGATTAAAGGTCCCTAGAATCCGATTATAACATTTTTAAAATGAAGTCTCTGTGTGTGTGTGGATGTGTATGTGTGTATGTGTGTATGTCTGGATGTTGTAGACACGATTCCTCAAAAACTATAAGACAAAAAATATTTAACTGCAGTTTTCTCAATTTGACATTCCTGGGAAGAGCTGAAAAGGTTTTGGTAACAATTGAACAACCGGAAGTAGTAGTTTCTTAGAAAAATTCTTCTAAATATAATTTTTTGGGAATTTTTTTTATTAAATATTGAAGAACATAAAATTCTCCATCTAATACACTTAAAAAATTTATTATATCTTGTATAGATTTAGAGATAAAGACACTATAAATTTATAAAGTAATCGAATCGCAGAGGCTAAGGCACTAAGGAAACCAGCTGACAAATTCCAATGTTTATAATATAGTTTGTAAATGACACATGTCAGTGCCAAAAATCTACAGTTTTAGTGACATTCTGATAGCTTTTTCTGGGAAGTATATTTAATCTTTCTTATTGTTTTATTAATTAAATATTTGAAATTATAGGTAACATTGTGGTAAAATGCATCTGGTTAATGAATTGGAAAAATCTCTGGCATTTAGAATCTTCCTCATACAATGAAAAATAGATATAATTACAATTATATGTGTGCAGAAGTCATGTTAAATACATACAATAAAAAACAATATTTGGGTAAAGTTCTGTAATATTTTTTTATAAAACGACGGTTCGAAAGCGAAGTGCAATACAATACTTATATAGCCTAATATTAAAATGGCGAGAGGTCTTGTGCTGGCCACAACAGATTTTTTTTAATATAAATAACGTAAACTGTTTTCCTATTTAATTATTTCCTAAAATAATAATAAATTATTATACACCGATTCGCATTTGTTATTACTGTAAAAAATATTGCATAAACTAATTTAAAGTACTTTTAAAAAATGTGAAACTGGCTCATTATTTAAAATTTTAGAATAACAGTATACACTGGCTTGTAAAAAAATCCTTACAAATTAAGTAACAGAGTTTTTAACTTGTTTTAAATACGAATTTTTAAAAATAACTGACAATGTCTCTATTTTATCTATTGTGAAGCGAGTTCTTCAATGTGTTTAATTTTATATTTATTTTTGTTTATCTATTTTCTATTAATTTTGACATGATATTAACTCAAATCAGCAAAAAATACGTGTACGCGATTTTTGCAAGCCTAATAATTTTGTAAACGACTATACTTGCCGTCAATTAAGTATGGACTGGAAATTTCTCCACTGTTGCCAATTCCGTTGGTCATGTTGAAAATGCTAAGTTATGAAGAAGCGGCAACACCGCAGGGTTAGTGACAGGGTGGGGTGGAAGGGAAAAGAAGGAGAAAAGTTGAGCATCACCCCATGTATAGTCGTTTGTAAAAAAATTAAGTGAAATACACTATACCAAGAATTATAATTCTAGGATACATTCCTGGTCTGAATTTTCGGTACGGCAAATCGTACAGTCGTGCTGCAGACGACAGCATGTCCGAATTTGGGGAACGCCAAAGTGCCTTACGGCAAAAATGGGAGAGAGATCAGGCACATAGGGCCAACAGCGCTCCCAAGATGACCACCATGAGATCGGAAGACGATGTGGCTCGTACACTCAAGGAGTACGAACAAAACAAGAGGTTTAAAGGTAAGAAACAGTGAACAAGTAAATTTCATGTTTCTTTTTTTCAAATTCTATGGACAAACTAAACATTATATTTTTATTAGGGTTGAAAAAATGCCTGGATATGCAGTCAAAATTTTTATTTATTATCGTCCTCGACCGGTTTCGGCACTGTAAGTTTTATTTTGTTGAAGCTCCTGATGAAGGCATAAGTGATGGTGAAACCGGTCGAGGCCGAAAATAAATAAAATTTTGACCGAATATCCAGGAATATTTTCAACCCTAATTATCAATCCAATCAAGAAGAACCGTCACAGATATTTATTTATGTATTTATTTATTGAAACTAAACAGGCACAAGGGCCTAATTATATAGTTTCATTATAAACTAACTTATACACTAAATTAACTTACTCTGAAAAATACTTTCAAATACTGAACTAATGTACAGTAAAATTTTTAAAAGAAGTCCGATCAAGGCCATCTACGAATTGCATCTATGAATTAAGATTTTATGCTGTCAAATTTAGTAGTGTCGTTTACATAGTTTTTATGAGGTACACAAGATATTATGTACCCTCATAAAAACTAAGTAAAAGACACTATTAAATTTCACAGCACAAAATCTTAATTCATAGATACAATTCGTAGATGGCCTTGATCGGACTTCTTTCAAAAATTTTACTGTAACTATATTATCTGTATATATATATATATATATATATATATATATATATATATATATATATATATATATATCTATATTATTGTTATTAATATTTTAATATAAAATATATCTTTTGGTTTCGAAAAAATATACATTGGAACATAAAAAGGTAATTTTGATAGTAAGTTAGGACACTGAATAATATTCTGAACTATTTTACAAATAAATATAATATCTGAAATGTTTCGTCTGGTTCCTAATTTCAAGAAGTTAAAAATGCTAGTAGTGTGGTATATGGCATGAAAGTTGGATAAGTTCTAAATTTCTTAAAGTACAGATATCTTAAAAATTTCTTTTGAACTTTTTCAACTATTTCCTTGAGATATAGCTCAGATGGATTCCAAATTACACTAGCATATTAAAATATTCCAATAGATATTTTTTCACCGATTCGCATTAATGGCCAGTTGCATTGCTTATAGTTAAATTCTTAGCCAAAGGTTATTAAAAAAGTGCGTATCGAAATTTTATCAGTTTAACTATAAAGGCTCGCTCACAGTTTCGAAAATAGGAAATATAAATAAAATTATAAATAAGACTTTATGGTTGGTGTTCGCAGCTTCGAAAATAAAACGTAAATTAACGTCAGCTGTCATTTAGTAAATTCATAACAATTAACAAACAATAATAATAATAACTTAGGGATCGCGTGGTCGTGTGCGTTGCCAATCTGGTGACCCGGGTTCAATCCCGGCCAGTGCAGACTTTTAATCGCACATAAGTGATCCCTGTTGTGCACTCTCCACACCAGCTATGAGTGCTCGTGAGGTGACGCCTGGTAAGCCCCCACACCGTAAAATATATCGTCATTATTACCGATAACTACATGTGTTTTTGATACTGGCACACCCAGTAATAGGTAATATGCCGTGATGATATATTTATTTAATAATAACTTCATACCTTTTAACGTGCTGTACGCAACATATGCGTACCTTTTTCTTAACAGGTTTTTAAAATTAATTTAAATTTGAATTCTTTTCACCAGAACGTAAATTGACAGATCAAATGACAGTTGTTGTGTATGAGCTTATTTTTGTGTAAAATATATAACATTTGCATATCCTTGTGCTTATATTCAATTTTATTTTTGAGAGATGTGAACATGTTCATAAAAATCTAATCTTTATATCGTTATTTTTATGTATAATTTTATTATTAAAATATGATTTTATTGACAGTTGCTAAGCAATAAAGTTTTACTTTCTATTGTATTGTAATTAATTGCCAAGAAAATAATCAGTCAAATAGCAAATTTGTTTTTACATAGCAACCTTGGGGGCAACGAGAAATGAAATAACATAAAAATTTGAAAGTAATCATAAAATTAATATAATTCTAAATAGTCGGTATTCAACAAGGCGAACCTAAATAATATAATATTTTATTAAAATATCTTTCAGAACTCATATTAATAATTGGAATAATACTACCTTTTTTTAGTTTAAGTTCTGTATTTATTTATTATTAAAACCCAACGTTTCGGCACCATAAACTGGTGCCTTCTTCAGGGGCAAAAATTGACATAAATATGTCAAATAACAAAAATAACAAGTAGGTAACCAAAGTAACAAGAAAAATTCGTAAATGTTACCTTTTTTATGTATACAATATATGCATGCCCGGCAATAACTTGGACGGCGAACATGCATCTTCTCAGGAAAAACTCTCCTTTTGCCAGAAGAAAAACCGTCCCAAAAACTGGCAGAGAAGTAATCTGTATAACTCAGAGATGCTTTATCGTAGCGAAATACCGCAGCCGTACTCTTTACAGAAATACAGAACTTAAACTAAAAAAGGTAGTATTATTCCAAATATAAAATTTTGTTGTTGTACTCAACAAATTTACAAATTTGTAAATAATAAATATATAGTAATAATGATTATTATATACAAATATAAATACCGTATTGTTGTAATACATAAAATATTGTGAAATTTACAAAGCAGATTGACACACTCAGCAATGGGTAATGTGCCGTGATGATATATTTATATACAAAGTATTTGTTTCTAACTGTTAAAATTTTCTTATTTCTTATAAATCTGTAAATGATATATAATTTACATATTGAATACAATTTATCCGCATGAGCTGATAAGTATATCAAAGTTTTTGCAAAATTATCAAAAGATAAAATGTTATTATCCGGCTTTTATACGAGACTACTTATTATAAAAAGTAAAATAACGATCTTGTAATAGTCTTGTTATAACAGGTTTCAATAAAATAAGTATGTCAGGTGCATGAGAAAATATCGAATGCAGATGTGCACAATATAAAATATCTCAATATCCGAGGAAAGAAAGTTACAAATGACAGTTACAGAAAAAACTTCTCAAAGTTTCTATTATACTCTATATAAAAAGAAAATATTTATATATTTTCACTAGCTTACATTTATGTGATATTAAACGTTTTATTTTAAATTTCATTCATTTTAAAATCCGCAAAGAATGTTAATATATAGGGTTAGTTAAAAGTATTGAGACGGCGATTTATTGTCGTTAATATTCATTTTAGGAAATTATGTTCAATACAAAAGTTTTTTAAGAAATTTTGATCTACATTTGAGAATACTTGTATTTTATTTTTCTTCAATTGTTTTTGAGTTACGCTTGTCCGCGTAATTTTTTTAAATGGGAACCTATTAATTTTACTCTACATTCGATAGTGTTTTTTTCTCTTTACAACAGTATGTTTGTTTTTTTGTTTTTCAATTTACTTTAATAACATTTTTACAAGAAAAAACACCGGTTCAAGTATTTACGAATATTAGGTTCATCTAAGATAGACAAAATTATTTCCAATAAAGTTGTCGGTCACAATTTTATCATTAAAAACAAATTAATAACTAAGTAAATTACATCGCTCTAGTTTGTTTATCGCTTCGTTTTTGTCTATCTTAGATGTACCTACTATTCGTAAATACTTGAACCGGTGTTTTTCCTTGTAAAAATTTTATTAAAATAAATTGAAAAACAAAAAACAAACATACTGTTGTAAAGAGAAAAAAAAACACTCTATCGAATGGTGGAGTAAAATTAATAGGTTCCCATTTAAAAAAATTACGCGGACAAGCGTAACTCAAAAACAAAGAAAAAAAAATTCAAGTATTCTCAAATGTAGATCAAAATTTCTTAAAAAACTTTTGTATTGAACATAATTTCCTAAAATGAATATTAACGACAATAAATCGCCGTCTCCATACTTTTAACTAACCCTGTATGTAAAAGACAATATTATTAGGAACTAAGTCTACGACTACTGTAGTAATCCTATAAAGTACATAAATAATACGGGAAGATTTATAACGAATGTAAGAAACTTTTTCTATAATCTTGCAAGAAATATGTGTTCTCCAATTGAAAATGAGTGCGGGAAATATCTAATTCCTGCACTCCGGGGAATAATTAAAACCCAAGATTTTTATTTTATTAGTTTATTACCAAATTTCATCCAAATCATATAAAGCGTTCTGTTATTATAAGCAAAATTAATTTTTTTTCGAAGAACTTTGAAGCAGAATACTGGCTAAATGGTACACTTTCCGGTAGAAGCAAGTTTGGTTAAATCGTCTTATTTTAGCCTCAGGAATATGTGGTTAACCCATGTCCCCCTATTTAAGAGACAACCTGTATATTTTTAATTTTTTTTTCCAAAACTTATGTAACAGGTATTGGGTCTTGAATCATGTGTTCCATTTTTTGTTGAGCCCACTGTACAATACTATACTGTATTCAATTTTCATATTTGCCTATCTTTAACAATAATCCTTCAAACATTATGTTTCAGAAAGGACAATATCTCCGGAATATCCTCCCATTGCGGGCTACACAGGCCACATTCCAAGAGTAAAAGGCAACGAAGCTTCCCTTTCGCAACGTTACTACTGCGTCGCAAAGAAAGGACTGTCCTTACTACAACAAGACTTAAATCGAAGAAACCAACTCTCTGACGTCCAGAATAAAATACACACCATTTTGACAGAAAATGAGAAAAAATATAAATAGATACGTGACGTTTATTTATTACTTTAGGTTAAGATCGTTATGTAAAGTTCGAAAACGTATTTTTGTAATTTTTACGTATTATTGTACAAAAAGTAGGTAAGATAGATATAGTTTTCGATTTGTACTTATCAATATTGGGAAATATTGAATAAGTGCTGATAATCATGGTCGTGACAATTAGATATTTTTAAAAGCACTTATATTCGACTAAGTTTCAAACAAATTAATTTTATGTAAGTTTAATTAATGAGGTCTTAGAATAAATTTAAAATGTTAACTTTCTGCAGGAAAAACATAAAAAATACAGAGATTCTTCAGAAAGACGCCAAATATTTCCAATTTCAAATGGCACAAAAGTGACCCCTGTGGTGCACTCTCCACGCCAGCTATGAGTGCCCGTGAGGTGACGCCTGGTAAGCGCCCACACGGTAAAATATATCGTCATCATTACCGATGTCTACATGTGTTGTAGATACTGGCACACCCAGAAATGGGTAATATGCCGTGATGATATATTTATTTTATTTATTTATTTATTCTTCTGAGGACGCTGAGATGGTTAAAGATGCCCGGTTTCACCAACATCAAATAAATATTCGAATAGCTTATTCGTTGAAAAGGCGAAAAATATCGCATCAAAATATAACAGCTAGAATAAATACCATCATCTGCGTAATGGTTTCGATGCAATATTTTTCTCTTATTCGACGAATAAGCTATTCGAATATTTATTTAATGTTGGTGCAACCGGAAATGATTGTCTTATTTTTGCAATATAATGACATAAATCCAAAATAAAATAAGGCTGTGTCCGATGTCGCATTTTGGCATTTAGTATTTCGGTCTTCTTCACATAAATACAACTCCGAATGGCACATTGAAAACATCCATTGGTTTGCATGACAACACTTTAGAACAACAAATATGAATTATACAATGGAGAATTCCACTCAATTTTTTTTATTATTTTAAATAAAACTTCATTCAGTTTTGAAGCAATTCCTAGTATTAAAAAATCTTAATTGTTCCTAGATTCAGAGTATTTTATTTTCGAGAAATCAATGTAACGTCACATTTCCTCTATACTTGTCTTTCTCACACACACTGCTCTGAGTTCGCTGCAAGAGAAGGATAACAATTGTATGACGTCAATTTTCCCTTTTAGCAAATGTGAAATATCTCGTAAAGTAATTATTTAAAAAATGTTGTCATTGTTTTAACTATTACTTATTGAGCCATACTTTATGTTAAATTGAAATTTCCTTAATTTTGTTGTTATGGTGGAATACCCCATTCGATTTAATTCAGGCCCGGACTGGCCAAAGGGAGCTTCGGGACGTTTCCCGAAGGGCCGGTCCGGGTATGGGCCGGTGGACTGAGTTTTATGATACTTATTTAAAGTTTTAATTATCACAATGTAATTTATGACATGGTTATTTAAAGCATGAATCGTCGCTTTCTTTCTAGTAAAACATTATATGCTGAATTAGCTTTTTTGGGGGCCGGTCAGGATAAAATTCCCGAACCGAAATTTAGTCCCAGTCCGGGCCTGATTTAATTTGATGCTTCAGATTAAATGTTAATATTATATTTTACAAAATAAAAGCTAAGAAGCTATTTTTTGATAGTAAATTTGACATTTTGCACAAATTATAGGAACGAACATGATTTGTTTAATTAGTGCGCGTCAACTTAAAGGAATAGTGTGCTCCTGCAAGACCCTAAACTCTAATTTCTAAAATCCTAAAAAATGACCTTATTTAGGGCAAATAAATTTAGGATTCAATATTAGGGTGATAAAAGTGTAACATCGGACATAGCCTAAATTTAGCAAATAAGGTCAATGAAATTAGTTACAAAACGCGAAAAATCCAAAGTTCAAAATCAAAACTCGACAAATTATTAATTAGTTTTTCATATTAAACAAAGTAGTTATCATCAACATTATATGTGTTTTGATGTTTTTATACAATTTCAAACATATCAAAACAGTGTTTTACGATTAACCAAAATATGACCTAAGTGGATTTGTCAGGTTTTGAAACCAGAAGATTTAAACGTAATATAGAATTCCAATTTCACAAAATAGAACTTATAGACCCTTTGGTGATTCAGTTCAGAGATCAAATCAGAATTACTTTTCCTATAAACGATGCCAGATGCCCGAACCTCTTAGGGCCAGTTTTACAATCTCTGGTAAAATTTTAACTGTCAGTTAAATAAACAAAATGGAAACGAAATGAGCTATCAAATGACAAATTGATCATTGCTGTCATTAATCTGATTTAATATTGTTTATTTAACTTACAGTTAAATTCTAATCAGCGGTAGCAAATTGTTTGCAAGACCTCATTTTACCAATAAATCGTTCAAATTGTATTTAATATTTTTAAAAATTCAGTTGATTTGTGAAACATAAATTTATATTTTATCATAAATAATTCTGTATGCACACTGCCAAAATATTAACTGCGACCTTGACAATAAATTAAATGTTTTTCTATTTCTAAACAGAAATAGTACAAAACTTTCCGCTTTATTGTAAGTTGATTTGTAAATATGATAAATAAAAAATATTTTTCTGATGTAAAAATGTAAATAAATACAATAACAAAGGAAGCCTCATATTTAGTTAACTACAAACCTGTAATTTAGATTTTATTCTGTCACTTTTAGGTAATCTTTGGTCAAAAAATTCGATGGTGAGTTTTTAATTAATAAGTACGTTTTAGGGTCCCTAGAATACGATTTTACTAGTTTGACGATGATGTCTGCATGTGTGTATGTGGGGCAAAAATTTCTCCAACGATAACTCCAGTACTACAATTCTAAAAATTTGATTCTTTCGTATTCCTCTTCTTTACATCCATATGAAGAGCTGATTAGATTTTGATTATAACTGAACTATCGAAAGTTCTCTTATTTGAAGTTCTTGAAAAAACGCAGTTAAATATAATTTTTTGATCATGAATATGAAAGAATATCTTATTGTCTATACGGTTTGATTATACATGTTCCTTCGTATTAAATAGATATAGAATTAAAGAATTATGAATAGAGTAACTTTCAAAATCAGTCAGCTTTGCTATTATCATGGAAACAACATATATATTTAAATAATTCTAATTGACAGATGTCAGTGTCAAGTGCAATTTACATAATGTATGTTCGTGTTAGAAAATAGTATATGTTTTACTGGATATATAGAATCTTTTCCAATGAACTTTTGGTATGGGATTTGTACAAAATACATATAATGGGGAATTACAGCTCAATCGAATTAAAGGATAATAGTAAAAAAATACGAATGTATATGCTGAATAACGAGTATTAATAAAAAAATGAAATGGTATAATTGAGATATTTCGGAAATAAAGGGTTTTTTGTTATAGCGCTTCGACACAAATATGAAAATATTTTGATTGGCGACCGAAAGACCGCCTACACATGCATTACAAATAGCGTGTTAGGAGGTGGGGATTACTACCAATGGAAGTTAAGAAATTCAAATTCGAAAGGAGGGGCTAATATTCCTGTACTGCAGTTTCCAAACATTTTTATTTTAACATAAATTTCTTTCATTAAACTTAATAATTTAAATACACCTGTAATTATAAAGTATGTAGACTTATACAGTGTTATAATATTCATTTATTTTTATGTAAATATAACTTAAAATAGCATATATTTTAAGAACATTTAGGTCCATGATGAAAACAGTTTGATATAAAAACACATAAATGTGACGTCACGTCAATCTTTTCAAAATTCGGGAGACCATAACTCGCTTATTAATAGGAATTTTTTCACCGGATTTTCATCAATAGTCTTTGTTTTCCTAATATTTTCAGATGAAATTATAAAAAAAAAAATGGTGTAATCTCCCATTGACGGAAGGTAATGTGCTGGCCACATCAGATTTTTTCATAATTAAGAATATTTTTTAAATTTGCATCGTTATAGAAACATGAATATATTAATTTCAGACTATAAATTAACTTGTTGTAAATTATGTATTCATTTATAAAGGTACTCGTTAACTTTAATACCTACCTACTTCATAAAGCGCTGATAATGTTTTAGCGTGTACCTACATTTCATATTAGGTACACAACTTAAATTTAAATTGAAACTCAATTTTGAAACAGTTTGAAAATCATTGGAATTCCTCTGATCTTGTGGGATGTGGTTTCCACAAAATTTTTGTGTAAACAAAAGCAAAAACAGAATATAATCTATATCTCAAATCTAATCTAGAAGTTACTGTTTTAAACAAAATCTTTCTATAATTTTAGAAGTTGACATTTTGACACTCACCTCGGTTGACAATCAAAATTTAAAATGCCTGTAAGACGTAGAAAGGCGCGTCGTTGTGGAGTGATGAAGAATTTAAATATAAATGTGAAAAAGTCTAAAGTTAAAAAAAGGTCTGTGGATCTAAATCATATTAGACAAGTTTTCGATAGACTTCAAGAATTGAGAGCTAAAAATACTAACGGAAACAAACAGGAATTGAATAAACTTTGTGTAGAATTTGTTGAAAAAGGAACAAATCCTCAAAACACAATAATGTCTACTGATAGTGTTCGCACTTCTCGACTACTTGGCCATCAGAGGTATTATATTTAAAAATGATAAACAAATATTTTGGCTTTTGCAGTACATAATAGGACTGGCTTAGCTTCAGCTAAATAAAATTATCTCTCCCATGTTAAAGTTATTTAAATGCCAATAATTGCCCTTTTTTAAGTGCTAACATGCACCAGACCTATAAATTATAAAACGATGGGTGGTCAGTGGCGGATTTACGCATAGGCACAGTAGGCACGTGCCTACGGCGGCAAATTTTCGGGGGCGGCAATTTTTATAAATCAGAAAAGTATGATTTTATAATAAATGCCGATCAAAAACGCAACGAAAACATTTATATCGGTGAACAAATTTATATAAAGTAAAGTTTTTTTGTAGGTATATTATTATTACTATGGTCAATTTGTAATTATCGTCTGTTTTCCAATAGTACTTAAGTAATGGAATATGCGCTCAATTTTCAACAAATATCCAAGTACTCGTAATTGAACTCATGTTTCAGACTTTATTTTGAGATTCTCGTCATTATTATGCTATCGATAATTATAATACATTTATTAAAATTGCCGGGATTGTAATTCCATTTTGTTATGCCTTCTTTTAGCTAAAATAAATAAAGAAATGGAAAATCAAAACGCGGAAGTATGTATGTTTTTTGCAAAAATAAAATCCGACTTTACCTATTCTAAAGGCTATATTTGCAAAAATTATAACTTTTTCGCATGCAAATTTTCAAAAAATACTTTAATATAACGGAAACCTAACGCATAAAAGAATAAAACTCAATTTGACAAAATTCGGGTATATAATGTAATGTAAATAAATGTTATATGTTCGAGTGATTGAATGCATTTCGTGACAAAACGATTACTAGTTTTTAGGCTGTGTTTGTGAAAAATGTGACTTTTTCGCTTGAAAATTTTCAATAAATACTTAAATGTAACGATATCCTAAATCACAGAACACAATTTGACGTAATTCGGATGGTTTTATTCAATTTATAGGAAATTATCCGTACCTTTTTTCAGAAAAAAATGCCAAAATCACTATAAATATTGCTTTCCGCGTCATAATTTTTGTGAAATTTCGTGTTTATAATGCTTTTGCAACTATATATAACCATCAAAATAAAATTCTTGAGGGTTGGGTATTCCAGACTTAAAATTACCTACGTAAGCCCCTATTATATTTTAACAAAAATCAAACATGCGAAAAGTTTAAACATTAAAAAAGATATATTTTAACATTTCTGATATTCAAATATCTATATTATCTTTGGTTAATATTTGAAAATTACGTTATTGATCTGTTAGAAATATATTTTAATATTATGAAAAAGAGGCAAATTTCTGAAAAAAGGCGGCAATTTTCTGGGTGCCTACGGGCGGCAAAACTGTTAATCCGCTCCTGTGGGTGGTATTAATAAAAACAAGTAAATACTTATAAGCACTAACATTTACTTATCAGTATCAGTAAAAATTACAAATAATATTTATTTTCGTATTATAATCAGATGCTGATACTTAAAGTAAATACTTACCTATATACTCCGATTTTTCATACTTGACCGTTGCGTCATTAATTGCTGAACAGCAAAATAACAAGTAATTGTATGTTTATCTCTGTCATACTTATGGTTTCCTACATTTTGTCTTTGATACGTATATCTAATATACGATCATCAAACTATGACGTATTTATAAGTATGTACTTACGTATGAAATACAATAGTAAGCCGCGAGTTTGTAAAAAAAATATTGACATTTGTTCAGTTCATTCTTATATTTATTTAAAGTTGAAAGTTAACAAACTAATTTGAAATTCAATTCTACATAAATTTTTGAAATTTTAAAAATAAAAATAAGTAAATGCTAATGCTGATAGTTTTCTAAGTACCTACTTATATCCGTATTAATAAAGTTTCAGTAAAAGCTGATGATAAAGAAAATATTTATTTGGCAAAAGTATGTACTTATACTTAAAACCAAAATAAGTAAAAGTAATTACTTAAAACTGTATTAATAAAACGGAGTAGATTCTTATGGAATTAAGTATTTACTTACAAATTTATAAGTATATATGATATTTCTTAAGCTCAAATTCGTAGGTAAAATCGTCAAATATGTTGCTAATCCTAAATTTTTCAACCGTGTATAAGTGGTGCATGAAAATATGAGAAATAAATTAAACTATTTAGCAATGTGAAAATAAGTATTTACTTGTAATTCTTGGTGATACTGATAAGTGATTATAAGAGAATTTAGTTATTGTTATTAATGTCACCCTTTTCCTTAGGCTACGTAAACTAACACACAAAACGCCGGTTCCCATTACTGCAACCGGCAACGGCTACCATTTGGTTATTCCAGGCAACGTTGCCGGTAGTATACACTTCCAATTATTTTTATATTAAAATTTCTATTTCAGCTTAAGTACTTTTGAAATGAAAACATCAAACGAAATAGATATTTTTATGGTACATGAGAATGAAGTATGTACTGCACGATCAATTTATAGCGAAATGTGGGATAAAAAAATTTGGGGTGGCAGTGAAACACTACAAGTAACACACCCTAATAAATTAATTAAAATTAGATGTAAATGTGATGTTTATTGTAGGAACAATACAAGCAAAAACGGAAAATTATTCAAGATGTTTTATTAGTTATGACCGATTTAGATTTGTATATATTAAAAACAATTCTAATGGTACTTTTCTATTATTTATATCATAAAAGGTTTCTCTAAATACCTACTTATATTTTAGAAAAATTCAGGTTCGTTTCGCGGACTTAAAGAAGTTATTAATAACAGAAAAAAATTAATATATTATTTAATGGTTTATATGAACAGAGATTTTGAGACTATTAATCTAATGACAGAAATTCTGCAACTGTGGTTTTTGGTACAGGTAAGTTTTAATTTCTTGTGAAGGTCTGACTTGAATCACTGAATATATAATATAATGTATGTATTATGTATTTAGTGTTTGAGTGAAAATATTGTATAAATAGCGAGCCTCCGTCATATTACAAAATTCAAAAAGCAAAACAAACTCAATGGTCACCAGTAAGAGATTTTTAGAAAATTCAATAAACAGTCTGTAACACATGATATATTTTGTAAAAACTCATATAATTTTCATATCAAGTATCAAACCTGTTATCAGATATTTACTGACATTTAAGGATGCATTCGGGCTGGGCAGGACCGGGTTATGAATTTCTAATCGACTCGGTCCGAAAATAAAAATTTCCGGCTCGGCTCGAAAATTGACTCAAAATCGGATCGGACTGGACCAAAGCTCTAAATTAAGTACATACGTTCTGCATTCCTAATTTAGATTTTTATATGAGGCGAAATGTTTAACTTTTTTCCAGGGCATCGAACTCACCAAAAACTGGGTTCGGTTTAGGTTCAAGTTAATTTGTTTTTGAAAGATGGGTTCGGGTGCGGTTCTGGTTCAAGCATTAATAAAATTTGCCGTTTTATTCGCGGTTCAGGTTCGAAATAATGTAAAATGAGAGCCGGAATTTACGCAAAACGCAACAAAAAACGAACACAATTTTCACGAAAAGTCAGCCCAAACAGCAACGCAGACGCCTAAGACGTCTATTATCGGCTGTATTTACTTTTAGAACTAAAAATTAACCTGAACCGGAGTTGAATCCCGAACCTGAATTTTAATACTCGGTTCGATTTAATTAAAAATATATCTGAGGTTCGGTTCTCGGTTTGGGTTCCCTAAAATGTTACGGTTTGGTTCCGGTTTTGGTTCGGTTCAGGTTCGGGTTCGATACCCTGCTTTTTTCTTACCAAACTTTTAAAAAAAAATCTTTACATCCTTATAACGTTAACATAAGTTGTTGAAAAAGAGATGCTTCTAGTGTAAGTTTGTTACAAAAATTACAGACCTACGAGTATTTAAAACTTTGCTTACCGAAGGCATTCAAAATTTAAAATTTTAATTTTTTCACTCATTTTGTACAAAAAATATATACGATCTTTTGCGTAAGGGTTTTTTATCTAACTTTATGTTTCTGCTCAAAAATAAGACAAGAAATCATTAAGGTGCGAAAAAAATTACTTTTATGCACGGACGTATCATAATTTGACAATTATACACGAATTTCTTTGACATAAACGTTATTTTATAGCCCGCGGGCCTCATTATAGCCCGCCGGGCTATAATGAAACGTCAAACCAAATTATACCCTACAATATAAACAATTTAAACAGGCAACATGAAAAGTTTTTATTACAAATCGAATTTTTTTATATTCTTTAATGAAAAATGAAAATTAATTTTGTGATATTTATATGGAAAGCTCGGAGATACACAAAATAAAACTCAAATGACAGAACTAATAAACAAACAATAAATTGTTGTTCTCCGCTTTCATAGCAACACTAGATACTGGATGTACGAGGACAAATTCTTTTCGATACAATTTTTCTAACACTCATAATTTGAAAATTGTCGTCCGTGCATAAAGTTTTGTATGTACCACGAGCGTAACTTGCTTTTATGGCCTTTGACGTGTTTTTATCCCTCGTCATAATTTTTATCCAATAAAAACAGTCGACATTGAAAGAAAAATCGAAATTTTATTTGTTAAGTGTTATTCTATGTGTCAAAAATTATAGTAAGCCGTTTTGAAACTTTACAAGTGTTTATGAATATGGGCATTAATGAATGAACACGACTGTAAACAGTAAACCTATCAACTACGCACTACTACAAAATATTTTTTTTTAGCCGGCAGTCCTAGAATCCTGCAAATATACTGGAGGAATAATTACGGACGAATTGAATGCAATACTAATAGACGTTGATGCTCTTTACGACTGGATAAAAAACTATAAAAAAGACTCTACTGAGAGTATGCTTTGTTCTGTTCGGCAACATGCATAAGTTAACACTGTCTCTGTTATCTTAATATAAGGTCGTGAAACATCACGGGGGGTTGCGGCAAATTTGACATCTGCCCCGGGCGGCAAAGCCCTACGCTACGCCACTGGAGTGAACGGCTTGTAAAGCGTATATAATCACCCATATTCTGTAACACAATCGATCACTTTTATCGATCGATAATAAATTGTAGCCAATAATTACAGCAGATACTGAATAAAAAAATCTGTTGTGGCCAGCACAAAACCTCTCGCCATTTCCATATTAGGCTATATAAGTATTCAATTGCACTTCCCTTTCGAACCGTCGTTTTATAACAAAAAAATACAGAACTTTACCAAAATACTGTTTTTTATTGTATTTAACATGTCTTCTGCACACATATAATTCTAATTATATATATTTTTCATTGTATGAGGAAGTTTCTAAATGTCAGAGATTCTTCCAATTCATTAACCAGACTGGCGGTATTTCTGATGGATATAAGCATTTTACCTATAATTTCAAATATTTAATTAATAAAACAATAAGAAAGATTAAATATACTTTCCAGAAAAAGCTATTAGAATGTCACTAAAACTGTTGATTTTTGACACTGACATGTGTCATTTAAAAACTATGTTATAAACATTGAAATTTGTCAACTGGTTTGCTTAGTGCCTTAGCCTCTGCGATTAAATTACTCTATATATTATAGTGTCTTTATCTCTAAATCTAAACAAGATATAATAAAATTTTTAAGTGTATTAGATGAAGAATTTTATGTTCTTCAATATTTAATAACAAAAATTTCCAAAAAATTATATTTAGAAGAATTTTTTTCAGAAACTACTACTTCCGGTTGTTCAATTGTTACTAAAACCTTTTCAGCTCTTCCCATTAATGTCAGATTGAGGAATCCATAGTTAAACAATTCTTAAGTCTTATGGTTCTTGAGGAATCGTGTCTACAACATCCAAACATACACACACCATTCTAAAAATGTAATAATCGGATTCTAGGGACTTTAAATCGTGCTTATTCACTGAAATCTGGATATGCGAATTTTAGCATGAATCCAATACCTCTCTTAGCGAGATGTAAAAATGATCAAAATATGAATTTTTGTTATATTTCTGTAACAAAATCAATTAATAATAAATAACCAAGCTACATACCTTGGCTACTGAAATGATTTTATAAATAAATTTATTCTGTCTGTTTATCTATTTCTATAATCTTAATACCTAGATTTTTGTAAATAACAACACACCACGAAATCTTTTGCAACGAAAACGGCATATTCAAAATTGATAGTAATTAAGGTACCAAAGGTGTTATAAGAATAATAATTTCTTGATAGCATTATCATAGCAACAACTCTTAATACCCGTGGGCATGATTTGATATTTAATCCACTGGAAGCAGTGTTATTATGATAATAATACCTCTCTTAGCGAGAGGTAAAAATGAAACTGACAGATAATACATTTGTTTCTATTTGTCAAAAATTATTATCGATCGATAAGTATTATCGACGGAGTTATAGAATAAGGGTGATTATGTTGAAGTTGAGGGTGTTCGATTGCGTGGCCGTCCAGTGTGTAAGTGGATGAATGTGGTTGATAGTTTATTAAAGAAGCGAAAGTTTCCGAGCGGGAAGAGAAGAAGAGCATGTTTGAATACGATTATGGACGTTACCGAGTTAAAGAGGAATGTGGGACGAAGGATTATTCTTCCGTAACTATTGTGGTAAGAAGATGTATGGTTTGAAAGAATGTTCTTAAGAGAATTGAATGGCTCAGTTGTGCTCTTATGTATGAATGTAGACAAGGCAAAAAAAAAGTATGTTTGGACGAGAATGTATAGCAAAGGATGATTGTTGCGTAACTATTATTGTGTTCGGTTAGTAAAAATGCTGTTAATACATTGAAGTGAACCCGCTGAACTCTTATTGTTTTTGGGTTTGTGCTAACCCATTAATTGGGACACGCGTGATTTTTATGTATGTATCATAAGCGTGTACTTACCATTTTATCAGCCGTCATCGCCTGAGATGTACAATCATCTATCCTGGAAAGACGGTCAATTTTGTGCTATTTGAAAATTGAAAATAATTTTGAAGTACGTGCCGGTAAAATTCGAATATGTTGATTAATGTATTCTATACACCATAATAAAAATTTACAAGATTTAAAATTTTCTAAATGTAATGAATATGAGTTTTTAAACCAGATTTTTTGGCCCCAATTAAAAAATGAGATGTTTTACGGCCTTGTTTTAATAACATAGTTTGTGTCTTATAACTAACTAAACATATTTTTTTTCAGATACATATAACTTGGAAATATTTCAGTCGTATCTAAAAGATGTGTAAACTTTTGTACCGTTTTATTTCGTCTATATTAAAAGTGTTGTATAATAAAAAAAAAACGCATTTTTATTTATAAAAATACAAAAATGGATAACAAATCATTTTCTTTTTGGTAAGGCACTAACTCTAATTTTTCTTTCTACTTCCATATTGCAAGCCAATTTCCAACATTCTTCGTCTAATGTCAGCTTTCCTTGGCTAAGACAAATCACTCGGGCTAATACTAACAGTTGATGGAGATCATCTGCAGAGATCTTTTTATCATTTTGGCGAAGTTTTACAAATTCATTCTGCACCAACTAAAACACAAATACGAAATTATTATTTGGAATTTATTGGAATTTCTCCGTTAAAATTGTAGTTTTGTTTTCTGTAGTTTTAAGTATTTATAAGAGAATACATACCTCCAAAACATCATCTGATAATGTATATGTAGAATGACGCATTTTTGTTAAATAAACCCTTAATTGATTGAGTAATTCTGACTTTAAGAAATGTTTCGCAGCGTCCAGAATTTCTGAAAATGTATTGACACAATGTTCCTCTGGTTTTAAAGGAAGATGAAAATCACTCTACAATAATATAATAGTAATTTAAATTGCAAGACCGTTACTCAGAACTTTACGGGCGTGCACGGTAACTAACGAGCGAGCGAAGCAAGCTTGTTATCCATGTTAGCACGTAAAGTTCGGGTAACGGTAGAGCATTGTACAACGTTTTACGTTATACTGAATCGTAAATACTTTATAAAAAAAATATTGGAACGTATAGTAGAATTCATTAAACTATTTGATCGAAATAGTCTTTGAAAACATAGGGCGAATGTTACTACGACAACATTGGATATTCCCGACCTTCCCGACGAAATTCTACAAGAAGCTGAGGAAGCTAATAGCAAATTAATACCAGAGAAGTCACGCAGCCGATATAATAAAGAGTTAATGAGTGGAGAAAGAAAAATAACGTCAGTATGGCCCTGAACGAAACTGTTGTGCTGGCGTATGTATCAAGATAATCGAAAAATTACAAAGCGTCAAGTTTATGGACTAAATTTTCAATGCTGAAGAAAGCTTTTATTGTTAATGGCGACGTTGATATATCTATGTTTGTTGTGGCAATTATCATTTGGTTTATGTAGTAATTAAATTGATTTCGCAGATTTGGAAAGGTTATGGCCTTCATGAAGAAACAAAATATTAATTTTGTGCTAAAGAAATCGAAGGTTTTGTGTGTGATTTATTTTGGAAGCTTCGGATGATTTCTTACTTTGTAAAGTTGTGCTTATCTTTGGACTATATGGTGCTTGTCGCCGAGATGAATTACTTAAACTAACAGTAGATGATATCGAGGACCATGAGAAGTACGTGCTAGTAAAGTTGCAAGATACCAAGACATATACTTCCAGGTCATTCATTATTCCTGATGCAAGTGAATCTTTGAATCCTTATGAAATTTAAGTAGCGGAATTCCTTGGTTTAGATCACCCTGAAAACTACACGGGCCATTGCCTTAGACGGAGTGGTGCTAGCATGGTTGCAGAGTCTTCTGGAAATATTCTACCAGTGAAGCAAATTGATGGTTGGAAATGATCCAAAGTGGCAGAGGGATATATAGAAGAGTCTATAAGAGGCAAAATGAAAGTTGCAAATATGGTACTTTCGAACCATCCACACAATATAACGTTAAATGACGTTGCTGTTGCATCATCTTCTAAAGAGGAAGTTTCTTCCGGAAATGTGTGTGCAGCCCCTGCTGGGTTGGTGATTACAGGCAATTCTAACTGTACAGTTAACGTCCATATATGCTACAAACAAGATTGCTCTTAAATTGTTATATATTTGTATTTTTTAATGTTTTAAATAAATAATGACTAAATGAATCTGTATGTTGCTATGGTTTTAAGATAACAGCCCGTAAAAACTTTTTTTACCACTAGAAACAGAGCTCTATAATAAGACGTTTACGATTCAGTATAACGTAAAAGTAAATAACGTATTGCGTAACAACTGGAAATATTTTCTTACGGGTAATAAAGAAGTGCCTTCTGAAAGAATTAGAATGGGAATATCACATTCAAATTCCATTTGATAATAATTGAAATCATAAGAGACTTTTTGGTGTTTTATAGTTGAAGCTAGAGCGCCAATTCCTCTGCATCCTGAATCGTTTAATTGACCAGCTTGCAATTTTGTTTCGTCGAGAATTAAATGCGTGTTGTTACTAAGTTGCAAAATGCCGCTTGTTAAGCGATTGCATTCGTAATCTTTTCTACAAAAATATCCACATTCAATAATAGTAATTTACGTAACAAGACCTGAAAGTGATACTTTACAGTAGAGACACTTTCAGGTCATGTTCGGTACAATATTTTTTTTTGCGATCCTGAAAAAAGAATAAAAAAATATTATTTTATTTTTTACTGCGAGCAAATAAGAAATAATAAACAACTGATCTCCATGGAAACATTTAGCTTTACCGGTCCCGGGATCGGTAAAGTACTTTCCGGTTTAAATAGTGATCAGAAAGAGCTCATTTTCTGGGCGATCGCGAAAAAAATATTATTTAGTATCAAATTGTGAAAAAATAAATTGTACATGCAATTATTAGAAAATAAATATAAAAATATTATTAAAGATACACTATACTTTGGAGTGAATGCCACATCGTTCATATTTTCAAGAGTCATCGGTAAATAATGACTTTTAGGAACAAGCAACTGCAGAATATCGTATAATTGTTGTCCATATTCTGCAACATGTTGTGGGGGAATGTTTGATATATTAAGAGTAAATTTTCCAAGAGCCATCAGTTCTTTTCTTAAATACCTAAAAAAAATAGGTATTAATTTAAATGGAATACCCTACACATTTTTATATATTTGGAATTTACGTAAAATTACGAATCGAACAATAGGCTCGAAATGAATATTTATTGAAGAAATAAATTTAAAATTAAAGAACAGGGAAATACCAAAATATTGCATTATAAGAACAAATTAAATAATATTATGATGTATATGTGTTCGATGCGGGATGAATATTATTGTACAATAAACACAACGGGCCGAATTCAGCACTCTTCTTTAACTAATGAAGCTTATCTAAAAATAACAAAATATGTTATGTAATAATACATTAATTAGAAAAAGATGCAAGCTATTCCCATGATTACTAGAGACGATCACTAGGCTAATGAAGAGTGCTGAATTCGGCCCAATGTAAATAGGAAAAAATTTAAATGACAACATAGAATTTTAGTAGTGGAATGCGATAGCTATTCTTCTTCCCTTTATGATCATTCAAATAAATCATAAGGCTGTATAACAAAAATTCGAGCTGAACATTTAATACGTAATAATGAATAATTAATATAGCTTGACGAAAATTTTAAATCTAGCCAACTGTTTCATGCAAGCATTCTGCCAATCTTCAATGCTCTTGCCATAATTATTGCAGTTTACTGTTGAATTCTTATAATATTGTACTAAATTATTGTTCATCATGTTTTATAAGTTATAAGTACCATAATATCAACATTAACAGCCCGATTCACAAAAAAGTTTAAGCTAAACCTCATTTTTGGATTAGTAAATTCTGTTCTATTCCGGTATTTAAAATTTAATTTTCATGATATTATCAATAAAGGTAGATACTAGGTATAGGTTAGACTATATTTTAAGATATAAACTGTCAAAATTAGAGTAGAATTCGCTACCCCAAAAATGAGGATTAGCTTAAACTTTTTTGTGAATCGGGTTGTAAATGTTTTTATCAAGGTATCTTGATTATCAATTATCACGTATTAAAAATTCAGCTCGATTTTTCTCAGAATTTTTGTTACGCATCCTTATGATTTATTTGCATGATCATAAAGGAAAGAAAAATCAATCAAAAATCAAATTTTGTGTTGGCCTCATAACTAAAAAACAAATGAAAGTCAGAAGATGAATCGCACATATTAATGTGTATTTTTAATGGCCGTTTGCACCAGTTTCCCTTAAATATTCGGCTTAGTAAAGGGGTACTTAATTTCTAAGGTATCCTTAAGCTTAGTTCATTTGCACGGTTGCAGTTTGATCGTCGCTTAGCTAAGTGTCACTTAGGAGAAATTCTAGTGTTTTTTTTACTTTGCATATTGCATAAATGTAGTAACTTATATGTCAAATGTGACATGACATATGTATCAGTGTTCTGAATTTTTTGAGTTGTTTTCATTATCTGTAACCGTCCACCATGTCCATCAGGATGTCCATAAGAGAACGAGCACTGAATTATACTGAGGAAGAAAAAATGTTGATCCTAAATATTATTAATGAATATAAACACATTATTGAGTGTTATAAAACTGTCACAATGACTTGGAATGACAAAGAAGCAAGTAAGAAAAACTATTGCAAAAGAGAGATGTGAATTCATAAAATTCTTTTTGAGATCTTAATATTTTTCTATTGTTGGCATTTTGGTAAATTGGTGGTATAATCTAGCTACAGCTGTACAACAAATCGGCTTGCTGTAGAAGTATGCATCCCACTAAAATCGGCAACGCTAAATGACTTCCTGTTGCGTAATATCGTAGAGTCATCAGTTTTTGATTAATTGGTGACACAATTATTCCTGAAGAAAGTTATTTTAGAAATAATTTTATGAGGAACATAAAATACGTACAAATTATAAGGGAATTCCAATTCATGTTCAATGCTTCTTATTAAGTATAGCACGATATTTTGTTAGACGAAAACGTTTAAAAAAAATTAGTTTGTCAAATGAGTAAAAATAATTAGCTCTCTCATAAATTTGTCACGGATTTCGATTTTCCACAAATTCTAACATCTCTAACTCTAAAATATCATCATATATAATATTTAGCTCTTAATTCCATTTTATAAATTAATATTAACCAGCTATCAAAAACACAAATGTCAAGTGACATTTTTGTAGAATAATTGTGATCAAGTGCATCTTTGAATTAAGGGGTCCTTAAGGGGAAGAAAAATTTGCGCTTAACTTAAGGGTACCTATTTGTAAGATAAGGTACCCTTAACAATTGGTGCAACGAATTTTTATTCTTAAGGTGTACTTAATATTTAAGTGAAACTGGTGCAAACGGTCATAAAAACTATAATCGACGTATTTATTTTTTTTTTATATTCCATACCTACTTTAATCCCATAATATATAAAATATTGCAATGTAAGTGTTGGCTACTTTTGTACACAGCTCGTTGAAGCTCAAAAAAAGGCTGCACCTGAGTAGTCAAATTTGCTCTAGGCCCTAGCGTTATCTAGAATTTATTTCAAAAGAGAAATAAATAATGTTATACACAATTAGTTATAACATAGATTTGTACGAGGGCCACAGTTATGCCGTTTTCATAATCTCACTTTAAAACTTTATTTAAATTACTTTAAGACTTTATCTTTATTTTAAAGTAATATTACAGTACTCAGTAAAATGGTAAAGTTTATATTATGAAAACGGCCCTTAAAATATAAAAATTAGGAAATACATTATTCAATACTTTTACATGAAAATATTCTATGGACCTGATAATGCTAACATACCCCATTATTATTAACTTACACATTGGATATCAGATGACAAATTAAATAATCGGCTGCCAATTTATCTCCAAACAGAAGTTGTGTGAGAACAACACTCAACTCTTTATTCAAATTTGCTATTTGTTCAGTTTCAAGAGTAATTGTTTTCAGTAACGGATTATAGTATTCTATTTTTTTGAATAAAACACAATGAATCCTTGGAACCAAAGACGGAGGAGGATTGTGTGTTTGGATTTCCATTTCGTTACCATGTTCATTATTGTGGTAACTTATATCAGCTAAAACTGGATCCACAGAAAGAAATCCAATAATATCCACCATATCATTTAATTTAAAATTTTCGGCATCTTCGTATATCTGCAATTTAATAATTATAAGTGTAATCGACGAATTATCCTCTTTTGATCGGATTATCCCAAAAATTGGAAATTACCCTATTGCAAATATAATTTCAAAATATGAACATATATAAAATAATAGATATTTACACACCAAGTGAGTTAAGGTAATGTTTATTCATGAGAAGAAAGTTTAGTTAATTTCTTCGAGTGAATAAACATTCTTAGCTCACGTGGTTTGTACAATATTTTATTCAATTTTGACGAAATTCTAATAAAAACCATTATAATATTTAATTTTGACAAAACAAAAGACTGTGCAAGACAATTGTCGATGATAGATGTCAAATCATCTATTTAAAAAGATTTATTGTCTGTCATTTGTGCCGTGAAAAATAATGAAAATGGCTGATAATGTCTAATAAATACTATGGTAAGTGTTAATTTCGTGTCTGATGTTATTTTAAATGTATTATTTGTTGCAGGGTGAATTAAAAAAAATGTGAGAGTGATTTAACAATTTTTAATTCACTTGTGAAAAGTGTTACTTATAGTTGTTGCTATGGAGTTAATAATGACAGTTTAAAACGTCAAAATTGAATAAATATATTTTATTCAATTTTAACGTTTTAAACTGTCATTATTAACTCCATAGCAACAACTATAAGTTACATTTTATTCACAAGTGAATTAAATTTTTTTAAATCACTCACTATTTTTTTTTACAAATAATGCATTTAAAATAACATCAGGCAGGAAAATAACACTCACCACAGTATTTATTAGATATCAGCCATTTTCATTATTTTTCACGTCACAAATTACAGACAATAATGCTTTTTAAGTAGATGACTTGACTGATTAGTTTTTTATTTTGTCAAAATTAAATATAATGGTTTTTATTATTATTTCGTCAAAATTGAATAAAATATTGTATAAACCACGTGAGCTAAGAATGTTTATTCACACGAAGAATTTAACTCAGTCGCTTGGTGTATAAATATCTATTATTGAATACATAAATATTAAAAAACTACCTTAACGTGGCAACATTTTCCATTTTGATCTTCCAGTGGAAAATTTAGAAGATGATCCCTGGAAACAACACTTTTCGATTCTCTTTTGTTTTCAGTACACACTCTTTTATTTTCGGAGTTTTCATTTGTTTGATCAGAGCTTGGTTGTTCAGTTTCCATTGGTTCATCACCATCTAGCGGTCGTTTTTGAGATTGTGTTGCAGTTTGCATCACAGACTCTGAAGGAATGTTTAGAGTACATCTTATAGGATTATTATTTTGCTCTTTTGTTATATTATACACCCATTCATTCAACCCTGGCAAAGATATCGTAACAAGAGTGTGACGTTCGGATGTTTCATTTTCGTCACTATCAAAGTTTATAACTTCCTTTTCCTATGTAACATATTAATATTTTAAAATATGTAACAAAATATATATGGATATACATACAGCTAATTCTGTTGTATCACGATATTTGCCATTTTTCATAAACTTTTCTTTTGTTATTTCATTTTCAACTTCATATTTAGCAAAATAATATTCGGGGTTGTGCATATCTTGGACCATACCATGAAATCTAACTAATGCATTGTCTTTAAAATTATGTAGTTCCTGAATATTTATTAACGGCACCTTAACATTTAATAGTACTTTAATATATATTTAGAAAATTTTATAGTGTTCTTCTTACCGAGTTCCATATATTTTCATCAGTAAACTTTTCCATGCATTCTTCTTTATTTTCGACCCAAAATTGAGGTGTACATCTTAACAAATCCATTATGGTGATTTATAACTCACTACAAGTAAAAATGTAGTTAATTATTAACAATTATTAGCAAAGAAAAAGAAACCTTTTAATACCTAACCTTTCAACAACACAAGCATTGAAGCATTCTACATTTTAAGCGCGCCAAAAGTGACATACATGAGGAAGGGCATTAGCACAGATCAAGTTTTTAAAGAAAGACCGAACAATCCAATGTGCATGCATGTAGTAGTTGTGATAAAAAAGTAGATGGCAGCACAATACAGTCTTTAGATGTAGGTATAGTTTAATTTTTTAAATATGTCTGATCAAGGTCATCTACAAATCATACGAATAAAGTACTTGCACCTACGTCATTCAAGGCCATTCATAATGGCGGACGAACTATCGAACAGCTGATAATAAAATGGACAAGCCTTAATGATCGAATGAAAGATATTTTGAAAGTATAATATTTATTAATAATATTGTTCTTTACTCGCTAGAATAGACAGAATTCGATGAATATTATAAAAATATTCCAAAAGTTGCTTCTGTTGTAATAACCGACCACAGAACAGAACTGTGGCATTGAAAATTATACATATTTTATATATTTAAGTACATATATTGAAATATAGAATATTAAGAAACAGTCACACACATTTTAGTTTTTCTGTTTAAATCGTTACATTTATCAAAATTTACGCAGAGACAGAAAAGTTTACTATTGAATGTATCTTTCTGAAAAACAATAATTTTGCGTTATTGACTTTACCATTAAAAAATTATGAACTAATGATGGTCGTGACACCCAAGTTTCGTAAACTACTAGTTCGCTAATAATAACAAATAACAAAATTTTGTAATATGTATACAATTTTTTCTAGACTTTTTGTAACATCTGTTAATAAAGAGTACAGCTGCGGTATTTCGCTACCTATAAAGCTCCTCTGAGTTATATAGATCATTTCTCTGCCAGTTTTTGGGACGGTTTTTCCTCTGGCAAAAGGAGAGTTTTCCTGAGAAGACGCATGTTAACTGACCAAATTATTACCGGGCTTGCATATATTGTCTAGTAAATTGTATACATAAATATCTGTTGTGGCAGCACAAGACCTTCCGTTAATTTGATGTATTTTGTACAATTTTCATACCAAAAGTTCATTGGAAAAGATTCTATATATCCAGTAAAATTGTAACACGAACATAATACAATTTTTTACAAATTCCATACAGAAAGTTCCTTAGAAAATATTCTATAAATCCAATAAAATTATCACATGAATATACATTACTCATACATAAATACTCTAAAAATGCGTACACATACGTAACATTCTCTTTACAATCAAATAATATTACTACCAAGTTTATATCTCTACCCATTTTTGAATTATTGCCCCAAAAGTCAATATACCCCACATTTACATAAAAACTTCAAAATTTTCAAAAATCTAATTTGTATGTATCTAGATACTTCTCAATGCGCTGATTCCAAATTTTGAAACCGCAGGTCGATATCTTTTTTTGTTCTCGAGATATTTAGTTTCAAAGTTTTACGAAAAACTGCCCATTTTTTGGTAATAACCCAAAAATGGGTCGAGATATGACTTTGGCGACAACAGCATTCGATTCTACGGGCAAAATTACATAAGTTCACCAATTTTCAGAATTTTTGAACACCGCATACAATCTCTAAAGCAAAATAACTGAAAATGGCCAAAAATCGCAAAAATCGTAAGGGGTACCCCTTACGATTTTTTCAGATTTTGCCATTTTCAGGGGTTTTCAAGCCTTTATTCATAAAAAATGAACCGGTTGGACAAAAATTATAAAAATTGCTATACTTATGTATTTTTATCCGTAGAATCGAATGGTAATATCGCCAAATTCATATCTCGACCCATTTTTGGGTTAATACCCAAAAATGGGCAGTTTTCAGCAAAACTTTAAATCTAAATATCTCGAGAACGAAACGAGATATCGACCTGCGGTTTCAAAATTTGGAATCAGCGCATTGAAAAGTATCTAGATACATACAAATTAGATTTTTGAAAATTTTGAAGTTTTTATCTAAATGTGGGGTATATTGACTTTTGAGGTAATACTACAAAAATGTGTAGAGATATAAACTTGGTACTAATATTATTTGATAGTAAAGAGAATGTTACGTAAGTGTACGCATTTTAAGAGTATTTGAACTATGTATGTGAATTTATAACACGAACACATACTATTTTTTTGCAAATTCCATACCAAAAGTTCATTTGAAAAGATTCTATAAATCCAATATAATTATAACAAACTAAGAAGGTAGTATTTTTCCAATTATTAATATAAGTTCTGAAAGATATTTTAATATTTCATTCTAGTTGGAACAATGCGTTCCGTTATTATAAGCATAATAAATTTTTTTAAAAAGAACTTTGAAGCAGCAAAACGGTGCACAATGAGATAAGATTCGGTTTAGTTAAATCATCTTATTTTGGGAAGAAGAACTCGTGAGCTGTAGAGATAAGTAGTACGCGGCAAATGTTTTCAAAGCACTACCAATCAGATTACAGATATATCTATGATGTATGTATGACGTCAAAAATTTCCCCCACTACTTCTGGTTTGTTTCATACAAACATTCAGTGATGATGTATGCTCTAACAGCGAAAAATGAACTATAGCACCACGCCTGCTAGCAAGCGAATGAATTCCCCCACCACAATTCCAAGGCCAAGCTACTGCCACCCTAGGTAATCGGAATGGGAGTGAACCTTGTCTAGTAGTTTTAATCTAAATATAGATGGTGCACGATTTCTGTAGCTAAGCTAGTTCGGCAACTGTTTGATCCCATTATAGATATTTAATCGGTGGATTATCATACGAAAAGTGTGCGTTCGGACCTGAGTTTAGTAAATAGTTATTGTGAGAATTCAGATAATGCTGGTAACAATAAAATTCCCTAAATTGGTAATTCATTTATAATTTTGTTAATAAAATCAATTATATTTGTTTTGAAATATAGTAAAATAATTACCTTAACATAAATATTGTAAATGTTTGATAGACATTTATTATAACAAAATTAAATGAAAAATCAATCTAAATTATAAAGCTTAGACTACGCTTCCCATTAAATAACAACTTAAAAATTAGTTCATAATATAACAACAAAAATATAACGATTATAAATACAATACAATAATTTAAAAAAAATTGAACTTAAAACTATTTTAATCTACGTAAAATAGTAAAATTTACGATTCTGTTCTACACGTTTACTAATTTAGTATCTGTAAACACACTTTTACTTGACACAGTAACTTTTTCTTAATGTTTGACACATATTGTTGACATTTGACGTTTCTTAATTTGACATTAAATTTTTTTGTAGTAAATATACATACATTGCCGGATGTTGCAAATTAATGAATAAATGATATATTTTTTTGAAATGAAAATATATTTTGTGAAATATTTAAAACAAAAATACAAAAGAAGTTGTGGATAATATTTTTGAATAACTATATTTACGAGTGTTTTACTAATCCTTACTAATTTTGCTAAAATGGAATCACATATCGGAAATATTATGACCTTATCAAATAGCATAATTGGCGTTAGCATATTAGCAATGCCTTTTTGCTTTAAACAGGTATTTTTTGAACATATCTCCTTTTAAATAAATATTACACAATATTTTTTAGTGTGGTGTTATACTCGCAATTTTGATGTTGTTAACGAGTAGTATTATCACGAGACTAACATGCCATTTTCTATTAAAATCTGCAATAATGGCTAGAAGAAGAACTTTCGAATTATTAGGTATTTTCTAGACAACAAATATCTTGTATGGTAAAACTTATACGAGATTTGTTTTTAGCTTTTCATGCCTTTGGGACAGCTGGTAAATTCATGGTAGAATTGGGGATAATAGGATTCTTAATGGGTACCTGCATTGCATTTTTTGTTATTATTGGGGACCTGGGACCAGCTATCATAGCTAAAATTATGGGAACAAAACCTACAGACACTTTGCGGACTTATATTTTAATTGGGGTTGCATTATTTTGTGTTTTACCTTTGGGATTATTAAAAAATGTTGATAGCTTGCATAGTGTTTCTACTGCAACGATTGGGTTTTACTTCTGTTTAGTGCTAAAGGTACGTATAACATTTAAAAATTTTAAAAACTACGACCGGTAGTATTTACTCTTAAACAGGGGTGATTAAGCGTTGACTAAAGTAACAAATTCAGCTGTTTTTTAATCACCCCAATGTATTTCTAAATGGTAGTCATGGTAATTAGTTAGTCAGGGTGACTAAAATTTTAAGTAAATACTACCGGTCTACATTTTTTATTTCAAAATATTTATCGGAAAACGCTTTATAGTAATGTAGTCAGCAATAAACAGCTAATCGCTTTGTCATCATTAAAGAACCATTTTCGATAAGCTGACGACTTCAGTTTTTTTAAAATATAGTTTACAATACTTTGACCTTTGACCAGTGGTAAATGACCTCACAAATTTATCAAAGCAAAATAATAAAAATAATAAATTTGTGACAACGTTGTATTTTGTTGCGTATACAAGCACATGCGTCAGACAGAGATAAACGAATTGTAACTTTGCTTGCGTTAAACGAAGACAACTACGCCAGAGGCGCCGACTTTTTAAAATCTCGAGGGGGACAAAAAATAAATAAGTGTATACGTTCAACTTTACAAAGATAAGCAATTTTGTAGTTCCATCACTGTCTGTGTCAAAATAACAAAATATGCAATGGTGCAGTCGAGAAACATAAAAAAATATAACATTGTATATTCAAATTTACAGCCCCTGAGGCTCCTGAGGTGGGCATATGCCCCTGTGCCACCTTTAATCACCCCCTATTCGGTGACACACGGTCAATGACCAAGGCATTAGTCTAGTAGTGGATACTATAAATATTTGCCAAATTTGATCCACCAAATCTTCAACCCATAAGCCGCCAATGACTTTGACTTCGGCTGTGTTGCATTGAACGCATATTTATTTTTTATCACTCTATTATAACAACACATGCTGAGAGGTGTATTTAGTAGAATTTTATTTACCTCCATAACGAAAAGTCGGGCGAGTCAGAACAGGAGATCTTGGTAGCCAATTGAAATCACCAATACTTGAAATTAAACGACCAAAAAGCATATTCTTTAAAATCTGTAATGTTTCTCGGGTGGCACCATCTTATTGGAACCACATATTCATCAGTCCTTAGTTTTATAATGTTGCAGCTAGAGAGTTTTGAATATTCTCTCGATAGTACTCACAAGTAATAATGACTGATTGCCCTTGGTTTTCAAACAAATTATGTCCAATCATGCTATACGCGTGAATGTCACACCAAACACTGACTATTTAACTGGTTGTAATACTTGTAATGGAAATGTTTAAAAAATATGACAAGGATTTTTCCTTGCCCAGAAATAGCAATTCTGTGAACGTTGAGTTGCAATAATTAAACTTTTTTCACTATACTGCAATACAAACACAAAGTTAGAATGTTCTCTTAGGATATATTTGTCCACAATAACCTCAAAACCAAATAAACGTTAACATAAAATGGCGCCAATTCAAAATGGGAACATGACTCTCCATCCTTTATATTTTGAGTATATGTTTTATTTTTTATGTACTCGTATATTTGCAATGTTTTGTGTAATGGACATTGTATTCGTATAAAAAATATTAGAATACGTGTCTATTATTATATACATTTCTATGAACTTAAATTAGGAATAATCGTGATTGTCATTAGACATACTAGAAGCTGTACCAGAGCAGAGTATGTAATATAAAAAAAAGTACTGCGCACGCATGTTCACAAAGAGCATAACATATAAATAATGATTTAGTTAAAATACAGTGTGTCCCATTTAGAGGTGCCACCATTGGGATCTCGAGAACTATAAGAGATACGATGTCGGTTAAATGGAACTTTTTATGCGCCTTTCGGAGGCCATCTCAGATGTGCTTTTGTTTTTACAAAAATTCTCTTAGGGCACTAGATAATGACGAAAATCTGAATATTGAAAAGAGAAAAAAATAATGATTTTTTTGAGACTAAAATCAGATATGGGTTCCATTTAAAAAAATATAAGTTTGTGTTATATCTCGAAAACTTAAAGATATAAAAATTTATTTCGTACGCCACTGGTTAGCTAATAAAAATATCTATCTTTTATATTTGAAATGTTTTTCTTAATTACTAATAGTTTAGAAGTTATTTGAAAAAGAAAAAATCTGTTGTGGCCAGCACAAGACCTCTCGCCATTTTCATATTAGGCTATATAAGTATTGTATTGCACTTCGCTTTCCAACCGTCGTTTTATAACAAAATCTTACAGAACATTACCCAAATATTGTTTCTTACTATATTTAGCATGTCTTCTGCACACATGTAATTCAAATTATATCTATTTTTCATTGTATGAGGAAGTTTCTAAATGTCAAATATTGTTCCAATTCATTAACCAGATTGGCGGTATTTCTGATAGATATATGCATTTTACCACAATTTTACCTATAATTTCAAATATTTAATTAATAAAAGAATAAGAAAAGTTAAATATACTTCCCAGTAAAAGCTATCAGAATGTCACTAAAACTGTTGATATTTGACAATGACATATGTCATGTTATAAACATTGGAATTTGTCAACTGGTTTCCTTAGTGCCTTGGCCTCTGCGATTAGTATACTCTATAAATTATAGAGTCTTTATCTCTAAATCTATACAAGATATAATAAATTTTTTAAGTGTATTAGATGGAGAATTTTATGTTCTTCAATATTTAATAAAAAAAACTCCCAAAAAATTATATTTAGAAGAATTTTTCTAAGAAACTACTACTTCCGGTTGTTCAATTGTTACCAAAACCTTTTCAGCTCTTCCCAGGAATGTCAGATTGAGGAAACTGCAGTTAAATATTTTTTAAGTCTTATAGTTTTTGAGGAATCGTGACTACAACATCCAGACATACATACATACATACATACATACATACACACACACACACACACACATACATCCACACACACACACACACAGACATCATTTTTAAAATGTTATAATCGGATTGTAGGGACCTTAAATCGTGCTTATTCAATAAAATCTGGATATGCGAATTTTAGCATGAATCCAATACCTCTCTTAGCGAGAGGTAAAAATCAACAATATTCAGTTTTTCGTCATTATCTAGTGCCCTATAAGAATTTTTGGAAAAACAAAAGCACATCTGAGATGGCCTCCCAAAGGCGCATAAAAAGTTCCATTTAACCGACATCGTATCTCTTATAGTTCTCGAGATCCCAATGGTGGCACCTCTAAATGGGACACACTGTATATTCAATTAAAAAAATCTGTTGATATTTTTTTTAAGAAACTACTATTTCCGGTTGTCCAATTGTTATCAAAACCTTTTCAGCTTTTGCCATTATGTCAGATTGAGGAATACATAGATAAAACACACACACACACACACACACAAAAGGACACACATCGTAAAAAAGTTATATTCGGATTATAGTGACCTATTCACTAAATCTGGATGTGATTTTTAATATAACTTCAATGCCTCTTTTAGCGAGAGGTAAAAAGTACTATTATTGCAACATTTCAAATTTATTTCCAGACTATAGCTGAATCTATGTCTCATCTAATTTCTGGCGATTGGTTATCAAAAGTCGAACTTTGGAGGCCTGCTGGAGTTTTACAATGTATACCAATTTTCGCAATGGCTTTATCTTGCCAAACGTAATATATTTACTGTATTTTCAACACTTTTATTGACAAAATCCTCTATTTTTAGACAATTGTTTGAGATACATGATACTGTAGCGAATCCTACACTGGATAAAATGAATTATATTGTCCGAGTGGCTATAAACATCTGTGTAGGTGTTTATGTTTGTGTGGGATTCTTCGGATATTCAGCGTTTGCGAATCAACCGTTTACAGGAAATATTTTGATGACTTTCAGTCCATCTATTGTAACTGATATAATGAAGATAGGATTTGTATTGTCAGTTGCGTTCAGTTTTCCTTTAGTAATATTTCCTTGCAGAGCAAGTTTGTATTCTTTATTATTCAAAAAGGTAATATTTTATTGTATAACACCCTCATTAACACACTTGATAATTAAATAACTATTAACGAGTAAATTTTCTTTGGATCTTAATAAAAAATTACTCCGATATAATAAATATAAATATGTGCATGCTAAATTATCATTAGAGTCAATCGCGAAAAATATGTTTGGTCCACAAGATAACTTTAGTCATATACCTATAAACTAATATATTGCAGATCCTTTGCTTTTCTTGAAGGAAACACTGTGAAATGGAAATATCATTTCTGCATAAGTCTATCTCACACAAACGCCCAACCGCGAATTATGCGCAAGCTTGGAAACTTGACTACTATTGGCTAACGAGAAAATCATGATCACTTTTTGCGAATCACAGAGTTCTGTTTATTAACGGCTAGCGCGAGAAATTTTTAATTTAAATTTGAGAAATTAAACAATGTACCTACTATTTATTTTGTGTGTAAATTCTTGAATATAAATATTAGTAATAATAAAAAAACATTGTCATATTCTAGTGCTAAATTTGAATTAAATAATTTACTTTGTTGTACTGTAAAAATAATAGGAATACAATCTGAAATAAATAAATAAATAAATATATCATCACGGCATATTACCCATTTCTGGGTGTGCCAATCTGCTTTATCGCAGATATCGGTAATGATGATGACATATTTGTACCGTGCGGGCGCTTACCAGGCGTCACCTCACAATCTGGTCAGGATTAATTTATTTAGGTGACAATAAATTACTGTATGAAACACAAAGCAAATGCTTTCGAAGTGCAACTACAAACAGAAATGAAATCAAACGTCAAAGTCAAACCATGTGCTCGCTGCATCACCAGGGCAGCGTTCCAAAACCAAGAATACCGAGTTTTGGCGTAGAGTATGATGTGTTGTGTTTTGGAACGAATGAGAGTTTTGTTGAAGTAAAAAATTGAAGCTAAATTAAAAATAATTTTATAAAACTAACAAAACTACTTATAATTACAACATTAATGTCAAGCCCGTAATAAAAGCGCTTTTATGCAGCACTCTCCTCAATATAATGTGAAAGTACGCTCCATAAAATCGCTTTCATTATAAAAGTATTCTCGTAATACACGCCAACGTATTTACTTATGTTTATTTTAAACCAAAAGCATGTTTTCTTCCTCAAGAAGGCAAATTACTTCCATATGTAGAGAATCGTGAGCATCTACGTTTGAAAATATTGTGTAATTTCTATACCCTCCTCGTTAGTAAAGTAGAACATCACTTTGGAGTAAATTCTGGCTGTTTTGGAACAGGTTGAGTAAACTCTGAGAGTAAGGTTATTAGTTTTGAAACGACTTTGGATAATTTCGTACTCTAAGAGTAGGATTTTGGAACGCAGCCCAGCCAGCGACGCTGTCAGCGTTAGCCAATAGTAGTCAAGGTCTCTTATGGGAAAGATACGAGCATTAGCAATATATTAGTTAATAGGTATATGACTGTAGTGACGCTGACGTCACAACATGGCGACCATTTACCGCCATTTTAATTACTTTATTATTGGTATAAAACTGTAAAATATTGTACATTATTTTTTTCTCAGGGATATACACCTTATGAAGGAGCAAACAACTACATTCCAGAATCAAAATTTAAATTCTTAACATTGATAATCATAGTAGCATCTTTAATAATTGGCATTTTAATTCCTAATATTGAAGTAGTTCTCGGTTTGTTGGGATCTACAATAGGAACAATGATTTGTTTAATATTTCCAGTTACTTGTTTCATTTGTATTTCAACGAAAAACACGAATGAGAGACTCGTTGCACAGGTAAGACAAAATTCACCCGTAGATTGTGACATACAAATATTTTTTAATATTCATTATAGATTTTATTATTTGTTGGAGTGATAGTAATGGTAATGGGTACATATGCTAACTTATATGCTATGGAACAGATAAACGAACCAGTAAAATTAGAAAAAGTACCTGTAGCTGAAATAATTAACAACGACATTTTGAAGAAAATTGAATCACAAAAAATACTACTGGCCGAACCAGGTATACATAGTAAAAAATTTATGTAGAGTAGTTACGTCATAAAATTACCTATGTATTACAATATAAAAAAAAATGCATACGATAAGAAAATGTCATGTTAGTTAAATTTTCATTTATGTATTTAAAAGTCGAACATAATGTTTTAATGCATTTTTAATTTATTTTAAATAATGGGGGATTCCACCATTTTTTTTTATAATTTTATCTGAAAATATTAGGAAAACTAAGACTATTGATGAAAATCCGGTGAAAAAATTCCTATTAATAAGAGAGTTATGGTCTCCCGAATTTTGAAAAGATTGACGTGACGGCACGCTTATGTATTTTTATATCAAACTGTTTTCATCATGGACCTAAATGTTCTTGAAATATATGCTATTTTAAGTTATATTTACATAAAATAAATGAATAATATAACACTGTATAAGTCTTCATACTTTATAATTACAGGTGTATTTAAATTATTAAGTTTAATGCAAGAAATTTATGTTAAAATAAAAACTGTTTGAAAACTGCAGTACAGGAATGTTAGCCCCTCCTTTCGAATTTGAATTTCTTAACTTCCATTGGTAGTAACCCCCACCTCGTGTTACGAGCTATTTGTTATGCATGTATAGGCGGTCTTTCGGACGCCAATCAAAATATTATATATTGATTTCATATTTGTGTCGAAGTGCTATAACAAAAAAACCCCTTATTTCAGAAATATATTAATTATACCATTTCATTTTTTTTTATTAATATTCGTTATTCAGCATATACATTCGTATTTTTTTGCTATTTTCCTTTAATTCGATTGAGCTGGAATCCCCTAATCATTTTTTCACCACATGTTGGCAAAATTGGATTTCAATATTTATACGTTTATATGATATGTATCTTGTCGACCGGCATTTGGTGTTCTTTCATACGTTTTTATCTTTTCGTATGATAAGATTTGTTTACGTTGTTCGTTCTTTTTTCTTAGATTTCATCACTTTGCCTTGTTTCGTATCAATTTTGTATTTTTCAATACAAACAGTAACTGTTTTTCCAGTTATGCTTCGTTGTTAAAATTAAAATAGCATACCATGTAAACCTAGAAATTCCGTGACGTCATTGTCTAGTTACAAACTTTAATGACGTGACTACTGTGCAAAAAAAAAATATTGTGCATATATATATATATATATATATATATATATATATATATATATATATATATATATAGTCGGATTTTTATACAAAGAAGATTCCATAGTTATGTGGCATCCATTGGCGTAGCTAGGAATTTTTTCTAGGGGGGGGGGCAGCCGTCCACCTGAACTAAGCACAGTCATTTAATGAGAGATCATAAATGACGTCTAGTGATAAATAATAATGCAGTTCATTCACTCTCCTTATTACTATGTAGCAATTCTTCAACTCTGTAAATATTTCTAGGGTGGGCATTGCCTACCGTTGCCCCCCTAGCTACGCCCATGGTGGCATCTATGTACTATTGATATATCATACCCTGTCGATGACTTCTACAAATTTATAATAGTACACGTATCATAAACGTATCGTAAATAATTTGATTGATAATTGCAATACGTTTTAAAAAATATGTTTATTTATCTTTTTGGTTGCTGGCTGTTGAAAATTTATTATGATTCATAGCTTTGGAAGTCTCTTTAAATAAAAATCCGAATATGCTTTGTATGTATACCTGTATTATTTGAAAAATTATTAACGAAAAATTATACATTACAGAATTGAAAAAAGTAGAAATAAAATCAGATCTTGTTCAAAACGTAGTTCGTGTGAAAGAAAAATTAGAAGAAGTCCGATTAGAACCTCCTCAACCTGTAGAACCACTAGAAGAAAAGAAGAAAATTAATAATATTATACAAGAAATATTACCTAAAATGGAAGATAAAATAAACAAAGCTGATAAAATTATAAATTCCAATAAAGAAGTCAATAATGAAATATTAAAACCTGGGGAAATACAAAAAGTTGAAGAAACAATTACAGAACCAGCAAAAGAAACAATAATCCAAAAAGATAAAATTGAGTTAGTAACAAAGAAATTAGAAGAAGTCGACGTTGAAGCAATAAAGAAAGAAGAAACAGAACTTCAGGAAGAAGAAAAGAATAAAGCTAAAGAAGACAAAGATGAAGAAAAACAAAAGGCAGACCTACTTAAAAAGTTAGAAGAAAACAAAAAGGAACAAGAAAGTTTAATCCAAGAACAGAAAGAACTCATTCTAGAATTGAAAAAAGAGAAACAAGAATTAAAACAAAAACAGCAACATGAAAGCAAAGCAGAAGACGAAGTACGGCGAAAAGCTGCAAGTCAAATATTAGAAATAGCTAAAAAAGCTATAGAACAATTAGCGCCAGAAACAATGAGCAAAAGTTCTATTCTAGTCGAAAACTCAACAAAAAGTCAATTACCAGTACAACAAAATAAAATTGACACCGTCATTAATAATTCTCCTGTAATAAATGATCGTGTAGCGAAAAAAATCATTGATTTTGCTAACAGTAACGCACAAAATCAAAATTTAAACAAAGTTGCACAAAATGAAATACCTGTAATTCCGTTACCGATGGCTGTTAATAGAAATTTAAGTGTTACTAAATTATTAAACGGAAAGCAAGAAAATCTACCAATATCAAAAGCTCAAATTACAGAGCAGGAAAATAAAATTCCAGAGGAATCGCAAATACTTGACCAACAAAACTCTGATAAAAAAGAAGTACAGAATGTAAACAATGAACAACAAACTAATGAAAAGAAGATAAACGAAAATGAGTCTGTCATCAACAATAAAGATGACAATATAAATAAAGTTGAAGAAATAAAACCAAAAGAAAACATCCCCAACGAAAATGTTTTACCCCAACGAGACATCCTCGCACAAGAAGAAAACACCGCCCGAATTAAACGAGACACTCAAGAAGAATTAACAACTGACATACGAAACAACGAAAAATGTGAAAAAACCGAAAAGTATCCAGAGATATCCATCAGCATTCCTGAAACACCTGAAAATGATTTGGAGAAAAGTTCAAAATATTTAGAAAAGACAAACATTGTAGAAAACACCGAAAAGAATCAAGAAAAATCGCAACCAACAGTAGGTAAAGTTGAAACTATTCAAGAAGATATCAAAAATGAAAAGAATTTGTTAGAAAATTTATCAAAAACTGATCTCCCGATAGCGTATAAATTAGTAACAGAAATGTCCAAATCAGATATTTTAAAAATTGAGTCCAATAAATTAATCCAGTCCATGCAATCGCAATTAAATGTTGATTCAATGCACACAAAAAGAAAATAACCTATTTATGTATTACTATTTGCTGTTATGCATGTTTCAAGTACTGAAATTTAATAAAACCTGAATTTTTGTACACTGTAATTTCCATATCTAGTATTTTTATAAATAATGATTTAATCTTTCCTGTCACACCTGTAGCTGAAATTCTTAATTATGTAATACTTTTTGTGAGACATTCACTTTCAGCATGGTGTGTCAAAATTGTATATTTGTGGTAGATTAGAAATTGTTAATTTATTTTTATTTATAAATAAAGACTGCAAATATTTAATGTTCACTATAAATAAATAAATTTAAATTGTTGTTACCTATAGTATGTACCTACGTGCCAGTTCTGATACATTTAATTTTTTAATTCCTTACATATTATTGTTGTTTTTAAATTATATTTTGTTTAATGTTAATGTTAAAGTACTATTTGATAATTATACAATGACTGTAAATATATGTTAAGCATAAATAAATTTAATATTATTTGAAATTTACATTAATTTTTACCTCTCGCTAAGAGAGGTATTGGATTCATGCTAAAATTCGCATATCCAGATTTTATTGAATAAGCACGAGTTAAGGTTCCTAGAATCCGATTATAACATTTTTAAAATGATGTCTGTGTGTGTGTGGATGTGTGTGTGTGTGTGTGTGTGTATGTATGTCTGGATGTTGTAGACACGATTCCTCAAAAACTATAAGACTTAAAAAATATTTAACTGCAGTTTCCTTAATCTGACATTCCTGGGAAGAGCTGAAAAGGTTTTGGTAACAATTGAACAACCGGAAGTAGTACTTTCTTAGAAAATTCTTCTAAATATAATTTTTGGGAGTTTTTTTTTATTAAATATTGAAGAACATAAAATTCTCCATCTAATACACTTAAAATTTTTATTATATCTTGTATAGATTTAGAGATAAAGACACTATAATTTATAGAGTAAACTAATCGCAGAGGCTAAGGCACTAAGGAAACCAATTGACAAATTCCAATGTTTATAACATGTCATTGTCAAATATCAACAGTTTTAGTGACATTCTGATAGCTTTTTCTGGGAAGTATATTTAATTTTTCTTATTGTTTTATTAATTAAATATTTGAAATTATAGGTAAAATTGTGATAAAATGCATAAATCCATCAGAAATACCGCCAATCTGGTTAATGAATTGGAATAATCTCTGACGTTTAGAAACTTCCTCATACAATGAAAAATATATATAATTAGAATTATATGTGTGCAGAAGACACGTTAGATATAATAAAAAACAATATTTGGGTAAAGTTCTGTAATATTTTGTTATAAAACGACGATTCGAAAGCGAAGTGCAATACAATACTTATATAGCCTAATATGGAATGGCAAGAGGTCTTGTGCTGGCCACAACAGAATTCGTATAAAGTTTTATATTTGAAGTGTCAACATTAAGAGTACTACGAATGGAAAAAATAAATACATGTTATTTTTTGCATAGAATTAGAAAGAAATATGTGAATATTTTGTGTATTTTGACATCTGACATCTCAGTTGACATTTATGATCAATAAATAGAACAAAATATGCATATATTTCTATCATGGCAATCTAATTCTATGTAAAAAAAATGGACAGCACAATACCTCTCGCTATTTCCGTTTTGTTGCATAGGTAAGTATCGAATTTAACATTTCTTGTACATACAAATAATATTAATTATATTTATTCTTTTATTCTATAAGGAATCTTGTCCTAGTCTTTAAAATGTTCAAGATGGTTACAATTCATTGACTACTATTACTATTAATATACATACCTATACCTACAATTTTAAATATTATTTTTAATTTAATAAGAATAATTATTAAATGTACTTCCCAGAAAAAGCTTTCAGTAACGTCAGTAAAACAAAACTGTTGATTTTTGACATTGACATTTATCTGTCAATTATAAAAACATTAATTTCATAACTGGTTTCTTTGGTGTAGTCTAGACAATGCGATTTATTGCAACAGATTATTCTATATATTATATTTTCTCTAAATCTATAAAAGATATAATAAAAATGTTAAATTCATAGTTAAACAGGTCTTAACACACAGGCTTACACACACACACACACACACACTCTCTTACACACACACACACACACACACACTCTTACACAGACACACACACAGGCATCATTGTAAAAATGTTATAATCGAATTCTAGTGTCTTTAAAATGTCCTTATTCACTAAAATCTGGATATGCGATTTTTAGCATTAATCCAATACCTCTCTTACCTATTCATTTTTTCCATTCGTGGCATTCTTACTATTATCATATTTTAATCACATTAATTTAAACCTACATTATCCTTTTTACCTCTCGCTAAGAGAGGTATTGGATTCATGCTAAAATTCGCATATCCAGATTTTATTGAATAAGCACGATTTAAGGTCCCTACAATCCGATTATAACATTTTTAAAATGATGTCTGTGTGTGTGTGTGTGGATGTGTGTATGTGTGTGTGTGTGTGTGTGTGTGTGTGTGTGTGTGTGTGTGTGTGTGTGTGTGTGTGTGTGTATGTATGTATGTATGTCTGGATGTTGTAGTCACGATTCCTCAAAAACTATAAGACTTAAAAAATATTTAACTGCAGTTTCCTCAATCTGACATTCCTGGGAAGAGCTGAAAAGGTTTTGGTAACAATTGAACAACCGGAAGTAGTAGTTTCTTAGAAAAAATCTTTTAAATATAATTTTTTGGAAGTTTTTTTTATTAAATATTGAAGAACATAAAATTCTCCATCTAATACACTTAAAAATTTTATTATATCTTGTATAGATTTAGAGATAAAGACTAATTTAATTTATAGAGTAAAGTAATCGCAGAGGCCAAGGCACTAAGGAAACCAGTTGACAAATTCCAATGTTTATAACATGACACATGTCATTGTCAAATATCAACAGTTTTAGTGACATTCTGATAGCTTTTTCTGGGAAGTATATTTAACTTTTCTTATTGTTTTATTAATTAAATATTTGAAATTATAGGTAAAATTGTGGTAAAATGCATATATCTATCAGAAATACCGCCAATCTGGTTAATGAATTGGAACAATATTTGACATTTAGAAACTTCCTCATACAATGAAAAATGGATATAATTTGAATTATATGTGTGCAGAAGACATGCTAAATATAGTAAGAAACAAAATTTGGGTAATGTTCTGTAAGATTTTGTTATAAAACGACGGCTCGAAAGCGAAGTGCAATACAATACTTATATAGCCTAATATGGAAATGGCGAGAGGTGTTGTGCTGGCCACAACAGATTTTTTTTTCAAAAAATCGTTGTGAGGGTATATACATATTGAATTCAGAACTAACTTCTCTAACGAATGAGCAAATAAAAAATATATGTTCCACTTAAAATTTAAGAGTTGGTCCCCTCAGTTTGAAAGACACTGATGTTTATTATGAATACAAATATCTCAGAAACGACAAAATTTATTATAATTACTCTTAAGAGTGGTGATATCAAAATATTATTTTAATTTAAATATTTATATAAAATCTACACTGATTATTTTCATTTTATTCACACACTCACAAAATATCCAAAATACGAACTGATGCTCTACGTGACCTATCCATACAAACAACTGCATTCTAAATTAAGAACAAAACAGTAAGTTTACCCAGAAAAATAATAATGACATAAGCAAATTCTCAACACCGCTTAGGCTGAAATTCTGAAAGTTTTAAAAGGTGTATAATAATTCAGTATGTCAGTATAACATATATAAATAGTACAACTCGAACCTAACGATCTGTAGCAACCGCGAAGTTTCAGATAGTTGCTTACAGACCACAGACTCCCGGGTGTACCTACTCCGTAAGCCAAAATATATTCTTGATCTCACCATCAGTTGAATAGTGCTTGCTGAAAGCGAAGCAGGTTTTCAGAAACAAATCGCGGACAATATTTATTCATTGTTGATAGTGTAACGTTGTTTATTTATAAATCACAATAAAAATAATAATAGTGTTTCATTCATTGCATTGTTAAAAATAAAAATGTGAAGTTTAATGTTTTAATGTTCAAGAAATATGTGAATTTTTAGAAAAGTTCATGATTCTAGCGTCGTTCAGTGCACCTTAATTATCTGTGACTAATTAGTTCATGTAATAATTAGTTCAAAATGGGATGATAAAATTTTAAAGTGAGCTGTGCTTTACTTGGAACTGGTTGTTATAAAATTATTGATATTTAAGTTATTAAGGTAAGTTTTCTATTTAAATTACAATTATTTATACACTCTCCACTTACTCCACAATACCTTGAGTCTTGAGTGCCCGTATTGTAATAGTATTAACGTCATTAGGCCGATACGAGGCAAATAACGGACGCGATTGAGGTTTATAATCAGTAGAGTTCGTTATTTGCATATCGGCCGTGTGGCGTTCAAGGTTTTTCGTAATAACATAAAATTTAAACATTTAGGAATAATAAAATTCTTCTCTATCTGTCATACTGAACAAATTTTTTGGTAAATTTATAAATTCTTCTAGACAACAGTTCATCAATATGCTGTTATTTTTCTAGGAACACCTGATCCTTAATTATAGGCCGTTATTTCTATCTTTTCATTTTTGTTTTTAGTCTAGTTTAGTTATGTTATAATAACAGTATGGTATTACGAAAAACCCTTTGTACAAATGTATCATCATTACAGAAATTTATGTACCTATTGCTATAAGTAGTAAACTAATAAGCCGTGATGATATATATATATACAGTGTGTTAATTAAGAACCTGGCCATAGGCGTTTAACATGGGAAAACAGTTTTTCTTTGCGTAAAAGTGCCCAAATAATTTTAGACAAAATTGTTTCAAATAAATGTTGTAGATATTAATATTCTACGCCTAAATTACTAAACAGATTTAATTTTTCACGTTTAGTAACTTGTAAAATCTAATTTGAAATTGTATAAATATTGCTCACTTGTAGCGATACCCATGAAATTGAAACAAAATTAGAAAGAAATTCATTTCGTTTGAACTGTCAGAAATTTAATTTTATAGATAGAATGTGAAAAAATAATAATAATAAAAGTTATTTAAGTGTTAGATTTTAAAAATAATACCTGTGTGACAGTTCAAACGATACGCATTTCTCTGTAATTTTGTTTCAATTCCATGGGTATCTCTAGAAATGAGCAATATTTTTATACAATTTCAAATTAGATTTTACAAACGTGCAAAATTAAAACTGTTTACTGATTTAGGCGTAGAATATAATTATCTGTAACACTTATTTGAAACATTTTGTCTAAAATTAATTGGGGACTTTTGCTCAAAGAAAAACTGTTTTCCCATGTTAAACACCTATGGCCAGTTTTTTAATTAACACACTGTATATATATATATAGTATGAAACGAAACGCGGAACAGAGGAGTTTAACATAGGATTTTAAAAATGTGAAGAAATTGGCTCTCCCGTACATTTTAGAACAAAAGTACAAGAATGAAAATTAATTTTTATTGATAAAAAGTCTTTATTTAATGCAATAGAATATCTGTAGCCCTATATAGATATTTAAATAATAAAATATGACATTTTTGTCAAAAATCAGACAGCCATGGAAATAAAAAACAAATAAAATGAAACCTCATTTTGACAGTTCAGTGTTATTGATGTTAATTGTTCTAATTATTATTTATTGGGCCAAATTCAACACTCTTCTTTAACTAAAGAATCTTATTTAAAAATAACAAAATAAAGAGAGACGTATACAATGACGAATTAATAAGAAGAAGGTAAGTACAAAGTGTATCCATGGTTACTAAAGTTGATCACTAACCTAAAGAAGAATGTTGAATTCGGCCCATTGAGTCTGCATATAATTCAGCATTGAAATTGTGTTATAATTTTAATTGATATATTGTTTTTGTACGTCTGTTAAAAAAAAGTACACTTTTTGTCGTTAAAATGGGTTTATAAATTATGTTTTTTAACACTCGTAGGAATTGACGAATTCGCATACGGGTTGTTCGAGAAATAAGGCTATACTTTTTAATCTTGTTGCATAAATAACTATTATTTCTTTTTTATTTCCATGGCTATCTGATTCTTGGCAAAAATGTCATATTTTATTTTCTAAATATCTAGTTCTAAAGATATTCTATTGGATTCAATAAAGACTTTTTAAAAATAAAAAATAATTTTAAACATCTCTGGTACTTTTGCTCTAAAATTTACAAGAGATCTAATTTCCGTACATTTTTAAAATCGTGTGTTAAAAAAGTTGAAGTGCATAAAATTTAAAATAAATTTTGAAGGTTACTAACATCCATTAGATACAACTTATTCGTATATTATAATTTCAATCATCTAACTTATTTAAAACATAGGTACTTCTAAACTACTTTTGGCTTCCTGCCAAAGCAGGAAATGTATGCACGCTGGTTATACTTCGTTCAGAATTCATAGAATACTTTGAAGAGTTATTCGCGTTCCAAAATTTTGTACACTCTAATTCCTCAATCTCAAAACCTAAAATTTCCCTTACTTTATTTTACAGAGAATTTATTTTAAAATTAATAACATTATGGTTACTCACTATTGTCAAAAAGTGACAGCAATGTAATATTTGTCTATTTTAAAATACAACATTATAAATAGTATTGCAGCACAGGAGATACCTCAACACATCACAAATGGTGATAATTCTTATTACGACCGACTAGAATATTGCGTCAGTGTAAATGGGGGTATTTTTTAACATTTATTACATGAAAGATGAATTTTTGTAAGCTAAAGTTTGTTAAGATGTGTAACATTCATATTTTGATTTTTTTGTTAATCGTAGGTAGGCTAATTTATTGGAAATTAGTTTTGATAATACAAAACTACAAATTTTGTATGTTGCATTTTAAAATGGACAAATATTACATTGCTGTCATTTTTTGACAATAGTGAGTAACCATGGAAGTGATTGACCATATGTTGCATGATAAAATAAATTCCCTGTATATTTTTTGCACAATCGGTTTTTTTTAATGTTTACCGATAATGTTTCCAAGGTAGTAAGCTTTATTTATAAATTACTGATCGGTAAAGGTCAGTTTTATAATCTCCAATTAAATTTTTAACTGTTAGTTAAATAAACAATATTGAAACGAAATGAACTATCAAAAGACAAATTTGTCATTGCTGTCAATAATCCTATTTAATTTTGTTTATTTAACTGTCAGTTAAAATTTTAACTGGTTGTAAAACTGGCATGTGAATCACTTACTGATCAGGAGGCGGGGGTGGGGCAAACAGGGCATCGAACCCGAATCTGAACCGAACCAAAACGGAACCAAACCGTAGATAATATTTTCGCGAACCCAGAACTGAACCTCATATATATTTTCCAATTGAACCCGTCTCGGAACCTAACCGGGTATTAAAATTTAGGTTCAGGGTTTTGCACCGGTCCAGGTTCGATTTCAGTTCGAAACGTATTCGTAATAGCAGATCATTGACGTCTTCTGTGTTGTCTGTTCGTGAAAATTGTGTTCGTGTTCTTATCTTACGTTGCATTATAAATTCCGACTCGCATTTTAAATTATGTCTATATATTGTTATTCAAAAAAACATTAATTCAATTTTTATTAGGTCGAACCGAACCTGAACCCTGTATCTAAACCCGGAATAAAACCGCCAATTTTATTAATATATGAATCAAGACCGTACACAAACCCATCTCTCAAAAAATCTGTTGTGACCAGCACAAGACCTTCCGTTAATTTGATGTATTTTGTACAAATCCTATACCAAAAGTTCCTAATTCATATATAAATACTCTAAAAACGCGTACACTTACGTAACAGTCTCTTTACAATCAAATAATATTACTACCAAGTTTATATCTCCGCCCATTTTCGAATTATTGCCCCAAAAGTCAATATACCCCACATTTAGATAAAAACTTCAAAATTTTCAAAAATCTAATTTTTATGTATCTAGATACTTCTCAATGCGCTGATTCCAAATTTTGAAACCGCAGGTCGATATCTTGTTTCGTTCTCGAGATATTTGGATTTGAAGTTTTACTCAAAACTGCCCATTTTTGGGTAATAACCCAAAAATGGGTCACGATACGAATTTGTCGTCAACATCATTCGATTCTACGGGCAAAATTACATAAGTACACCAATTTTCAGAATTTTTGAACACCGCATACAATCTCTAAAGCAAAATAACTGAAAATGGCCAAAAATCGCAAAAATTGTAAGGGGTACCCCTTACGATTTTTTCAGATTTTGGCCATTTTCAGGAGTTTTCAAACTTTTATTCATAAAACATGAACCGGTTGGACAAAAATCATGAAAATTGCTATACTTATGTATTTTTGTCCGTAGAATCGAATGGTGATGACGCCAAATTCATATCTCGACCCATTTTTGGGTTATAACCCAAAAATGGGCAGTTTTGAGCAAAACTTTAAATCTAAATATCTCGAGAACGAAACGAGCTATCGACCTGCGGTTTCAAAATCTGGAATCAGCGCATTGAGAAGTATCTAGATACATAAGAATTAGATTTTTGAAAATTTTGATGGTTTTATCTAAATATGGGGTATATTGACTTTTGGGGCAATAATTCAAAAATGGGTAGAGATAAATTTGGTAGTAATATTATTTGATTGTAATGAGAATGTTACTTAAGTGTATGCATTTTTAGAGTATTTGGACTGTGTGAATTTTTAGAAATAAAAGTATTGAAATAAAATGGATAAATGCTATAAAAAGTTCCTTGGAAACGATTCTATATATCCAATAAAATTATAACACGAACACATACTATTTTATTACTATTAGCCTATTAGATATTAGTTCTCAAATATTTATCCATTAAAAATAATAAACTTCTTATTTATGATAAAATTTATATTTAATTTATTTTCAAGTCAAAATAAATTAGTTTCTTAATACAATCTTCCTCATCGTCTTGGAATTTATAATAAGAGAACTTAGAATGTATTATAGCTTGCACGTGACTATTTTAAATAGCGGTTTTCCCTTAGTGCACTTTAAGGATAGACGAGTTATATTTAGAATTCCTGACAAATATAACATTACAAGTTGTCAACATTTACATGTGTAGCTAGAAAACAGACACAGACTGCAGCATGGTTATTTTTCTTTCTAAAACATAGTGCAATAATATTTTGTTTTCAAATTGCACAAAAATTGTTCCTTATCCACAAGAGCGCTTCAATAGTATAAATACACATTGACAAATTCAGAAATGGGAAATATGCCGTGATGATATATTTAATATTTTTTGTTTTTTCAGAAAATTACGAAGATGAGCCTGGCAAGAAAAGCGATTGGAGGAAGTATCCACAAAATACGAGAATTTGAACTTGAAAAAGTAAGTAACAAATTAATATTTACTTAATATTAGATGCAACAATAAATAATAACTTAACCGGTTTAGTGTTAAGAAAGCCGGTTTTAACCCGGTTAAAAGAACTGGTTTTCGAAACCAGTTTTTAAAAGTTTATTCAGATAAGAAAAAATAATAGAGCTATTTAAGTATAGTGTCACTTATGCAAAAAAGATAGTAGGTATACAAGTACCGTCTGGAGTTTTTTTTTTTTTTTTGAGCTTGTAGAGCTTCGTGAATATAAATGCCCGAGTTCTGCGAGCGTGAGTTATATGCGTTAGATTATTTCATGGTAAGTCATGTTTAGAAAAATATTAATTTATTTATGTATTGAAGAAAACCAACAGTACATACACTGAAAAAAATTTTGCTTTAATTATGAAAAAAATGCAGGTACAATCAAAATATTTTGCATTCAACTTTGATCCAACAAAATTTTTATTTGTTTTGAAATTACTTCTGTTTTTGATCTTTCAAACGAAAGTAATTACTGTTAAATTAAATGTATTATATCATTAATTATTTTATATTGATTTGAAATTAAAAATGTTGGCACAAAAGTAAAATATTTTGACACCAAAAATAATGCTTTTAAATGTAATATTTTTTATTCGTTTCAAATGCCGTAATTTTTAATTCAAAATATTGACTTTTTGAATCAAAAGTAAAATAATTAAAATAAAAACAGCGACATAAAATATTTTAAAATAATTTCAAATTAATGAAAATATTATTTATTTTAAGTACGTGTACAATCAAATTGAAAGTAAACTTTCAGTTTAAAAGAATAAATTTATAAGTGAGTATCACTTACATTAGAAATGATTGCAAAAAGATTTTAATTTGAAATTATCCAATTTTTTGAATTAAAATCTTTTTTCAAAAGTACATGTTCCCGAAAGTTTTTAATTTTACCTGCAATTTTTTTAAAACTATAGCAAAACTTTTCATTTTTAAAGATTTTAGAAATGAAAACATACTATTTTGAAAATAAAGTAAAAATTTCTTTCAGTGTAGGTACCTATTACAGGTTTCCACAGTTAATGGTTTACAATAAATAGTTCAGCCTTTAACAATTATTAAAATAATGATGTATCAGTACATATTGAATAAGAACTTAAAAATTACTTAACATAAATTGTTCTTAATAAAAGTCTTAAATTGCTGCGTTAATTTACAAAACAAATCAACATCTTCAAATTTGGTATTATATGTAGACATTATTCTATAATTATTTGTATTACAATGCGGTAATATAAAGATGTTCTTAGATGTAGTGTTCTTTTGGTTAACAAAAAAATTAGGTTTATATAAAAATGATGACGCGTCAAGCAAATTATTACATATTTTATGTAAAAAAGATAATATCTGCTAAAATTTTTCTATTTTCCAAAGAAAGCACTTTAAAATGTTGTAATCTTATATTATAATTGTTACACTCAATATTAAATTTCCTACAAAGTATAAATACAATTCTTTTTGCATTTTTTCTATAATATCTATAATTTTTTGATAGCAAGAATCATAATATAATTGATGCATATTATAGTCCATATTAATAATTTATATGATTGTTTTACGCAGTTATCTATATGATCATTTAATAGAAAATTGGAATCAAAGAAAACACCCTAGTCTTTAATAATAGTTTTCTTTTCTAATGTAGCTTAAACTATAATTGTAGCTTAATACTTTCGTATTCCGCGTAAAGCTCTTTACATGACATTTGGTTACATTTAATGAGATGTAAAGTACAATAATTTTACAAGATGCTCAAGTCATTTTGAAGTTGTAAACTATCCTCATTGTTTAGCGTAGAGTAAAAATTTAGAGTTATTGAAGCAACAGCAACAAAGGGCATAAATGAGAACCTTGCGGTACACCGGAAGTAAGAGAAATATGTGGTATAACCATTACTGCAAACTAATTGTGATCTGTTAGTTATATATGTTTCCATCCAATGCAGTAATGAACCCTGCATGAATTCCTAATATTTGCAGTTTTCTTAAAAGACTGGAATGGTAAAAACATTCAATGAAGACTCGTATCCGTGTCATAGTTCTGTAGAATGTACAATTTGTACTTCTTTTTCTTTCATTCATCTATTTAACTCATTTCTTTCTTGCTCTTGAAAACTAAGAAGTGTTAAAAGAAATCAGTTTTTTGTTTTGCATATTAAGGTTAATGACTACAGTAAAAACAGTGCAAATAATAAACGCATAATGCATAACAAATTTTATGTTGGCATCAAAGATCTAAGATAAAATTATAATTTCAGTTCTATTCATTATTTACACTTCTAACTACCAGTTTACTACTGGTTTGCTTTCTATTATTTATAGCTAGCTATTAAATATTAATAAGTTGAATATCTTTTCGTCAACTTTATATTTAGCTTCTTTTACAAGAACTTGTAGTATTTTCATTTTTCACAAACAAGAAGTGTAATCACCTTTTTAAATATAGACACTTCCTAGTTGTTCAATACACAATTTGTTTTCTTAGGATGACAAGCTATTTATATATTTATGTCTTACTAGTATGTTATTGTTTTATAACAACCTCAACATTAGGTCTGTTATTGAGTAAATAATACCCGAGGGCGTATTAAGTTGCTATAGTAATGTTGACAACAAACTGAGATTAATAATACTGATACTAACATAAAGTGCAGTTAAGGTTAAGAAGCATTGTGAATTGTAGTCGTTTATAATCATATTTGTTTCATCACAAATACAAACCAGCATACTTCTTATTCTTAGCAATAACATTGCTCGTCCATATTGACAGAAAAATACCACAAGAAATATATTTTTTGTTTGAAAAAATGCTTTGTTTACAGAAACAAAATATTACCTAGAAATCGCATTCACAGGCTACTTTGTAAGTTGTATTAAAATTTTGTGATTTATTATTTTTGTTTGATAAATTCTAGTCAGACAAAATGTTATTATTATTATTATTATTATCATAATAACACTGCTTCCAGTGGATTAAATAACAAATCATGCCCATGGGCATTAAGAGTTGTTGCTATGATAATGCTATGAAGAAATTATTATTCTTATAACACCTTTGGTACCTTAATTACTATCAATTTTGAATATGCCGTTTTCGTTGCAAAAGATTTCGCGGTGTGTTGTTATTTACAAAAATCTAGGAATTAAGATTATAGAAATAGATCAACAGACAGAATAAATTTATTTATAAAAACATTTCAGTAGCCAAGGTATGTAGCTTGGTTATTTATTATTCATTGATTTTGTTACAGAAATATAACAAAAAATCATATTTTGATCATTTTTATTTTTACCTCCCGCTACCCTTGTTAAGGGAGGTATAGGGATCGTGCTAAAAATCACGTATCGAGATTTTAGTAAATGACCACGTTTTAAGGTCCCTAGAATCCAAATTTAACATTTTTACGATGATGTCTGTATGTGTGTATGTGTGTGTGTGTGTGTGTGTGTGTATGTATGTGTGTGTGTGTATGTATGTATGTGTGTGTGTATATGTAGGGATTTTGTCTTCACTCTAACTCAAATACTATCATTCAGACAATTCTGAACCCTTGTATTTATACCCTATTCTAATATGAAAAGAAGCCATTAGATTTTGGTGTAAATGGGATAACCGGAAATGGCACTTTACCTGAAGCTCATAATGGTTTTTCTTCAAAAAATATCATTAAATGCCATTTTTTCGCATTTTATGTCTTATGAAACTTAAAGATTATTGAATTTTCTACAGGAGTACATTAATACTTTTTCTATATATTTTGCAGATAAATTTAAAAATATTTTTTTTATTAGTCCCGAAGTCCCGATAAACACAATTCCTTTGTTATACAGTTCATATTTCAAATGAATGTAACTTACAGTAAATGTCACTGTCAAAAAACAAATCACTTCAAATTAATAATAGTGACATTTTGAAAAGAAAATAGTAAATAAATCAATAGTTTTATGCAATGGTACAGTTTGCAGCGTTAGTAAACACGTAAGTATGTATTTAAATTAATAAAAATGGATAGGAAAGTGTGGCGAAGGAAGATTGTTGCGTAACTATTATTGTTGTCCGGATGGGGTTATTCGCTACCGAAAATCGGTCACTTTAATATGTTCTTATGTATGAATGCTATGATGATTGTGGACAAGGCGAAAGAAGAATGTTGTTAAAGAGTGAAGTGAGTCAGCTGAGCTCTTACTCTTATCCCTTTTCTTATTGTTACGATTGTTTCCGGGTATTTGCTAACCCCCTAAGTGGGAATCGCGTGATTTTATGTACGTATGTATGTAAAAATTAAATAGCGGGAGGTTTTGTGTTGGCCACATCAGATTTTTTTAAATAACTTCCATGTATAATATGTATAACATAGAATTTTGGTTTTCAATTCTATAGGGCACTTATTTATATTCTCTCGAATTTCGATACTTTTATTTTTTGTAACTGTTGAATTTCAAGATATATTAAAGTTGTAATTTTTGTATGGGCAACATAGTTGAAATATTTACATTGAATACGAAAAAAAAAATATTTTATAGTAAACGCCATACAGTTATTAATTTTCAAATAAACCTTTCATAATTACAAATTGTATCTGTTATCTCGTTGCCAGCAAAACATAATTGAGTTAATATACGAACAAAGACGTCATTTCAAGTGAAACCAGCTAAGCTGGCGTCAGGAAGTAAATATGGAAAATCTATGCTTACCTACATACAACATGTGTTAGCCAATTTATTAAGTGCCAAAGGAATATATCATTTATGGTTATCGGAAAATTTTGTGATTCAAAAAATGTATCAGATTTATTTTAAGATACAAATTGTTGTTTAATGATTGGACACTATTGAATCGAACACATTACAAAAACAAATATTCAGAATAACACCATTAAGATACGTCTTATTTTCTCTAGAAAATTGCAATGTAAGGTGACCTAAGTCGCAAAAGCTGATCCATTTAATTATAATTAATAATAATTAATAATGATAATACAAGGGTTGCTCCCTTAATTTAGAGCCTAATATAATAAAACACGTTATTTCATTCTTGTAATTTTATTACATTTTCACATAAATATTCTCCCATTGCAGTCAATAGCCCATTGCCCATATTATGAACATACTTCTACAGTGTGTTCAGAAAAAAACCTAATTTGGAGTAGGCTATGAACACAGAAATGTATATCTGATCATTATTCAATTCAAAAGTCAAGTTGTCAAAATTGATAGTGAAATATAATTTTAAGGAGAAAAGATAATAAAGAAGGATACAGAATATTACCATTTACCGTTTTCTAATTTATTTCTATTTCTAAAATAAGGATTCAAGAAGATTTCCTTTTATAACATTTTTGACAATAATTGACATCTATTAAATACTTTCAAATTGACATACGTTTTTTTGTTCACAACCTACTCCGAGTTACGATTTTTATTTTTTTTTGAACATACTGTATATACAGTGTGTTCAGATAAAACATAATTCGGAGTAGGCTATGAAAGAAACGTATGTCTGATCATTTTTCAATTCATAAGTCAAGTTGTCAAAATTGATCGTGAAATGTAATTTTAAGGAGAAAAGATAATAAAGCAGGATACAGAATATTGCCATTCACCGTTTTCTAGTTTATTTCTTTTTCTAAAATAAGGATTCAACAAGGAAAGCTTTGACTTTTTTAGATAACATTTTTGACTACATCTCGTGTCAAATTGACATTTAATTAAATACTTTCAAATTGATGTACGTTTTTTTTGGACATAGTCTACTACGAGTTAGGATTTTTTTGAACACACTGTGGAACGCTTTTGTTAATAGTGATGTTTAATCTCTTACCGGTTTCATAATAAATATAAAGTCACTTTACTTTTAAAGTTTGATCTGAAAGTAAAAAAAAAACGTTTCATAATTTCACTTTAAATCAGAGTAGTCAGCTTTAAGTCATTTAAATAAAGTCATCTGACAGGTCCTTTAACTTAAAGTGAAATTATGAAATCCTTTTTTCACTTTTAGATCAAACTTTAAAAGTAAGGTAACTTTATATTTATTATGAAACCGGCCGTTAGTGGCTTCAATATCACTGATCGGTAGTATTTACTCAAAATTTTAGTCACCCTGACTTTGTAATTATGACTACCATTTAGAAATACATTGGGGTGATTAACAAATGAATATGTTACTTTAGTCAACGCTTAATCACCCTTGTTTAAGAGTATATACTACCGGTCATTATTATTATAGTGCAAAGAAAGTCAATTTTTCTGACTATAGCAATTAACATACCCATTAACCCTATCTGTTGAAGAGGATTATACTTTCATTTTATTTTCATTTTGTAGACAGTCGTTAACATGTCGGCATAGTAATAATATTACCGTACAAATACATTGTAGCAGAGTAAATTAATATAAATATCCACCAGCCATGATTTAAAGTAAAGCAGCGTTTCTCAATTATTGTGGATAAAATTACATATAATTTTACGTTGACCAATAATTATGTGCGACTTCAACGATATATACCCACGATAATTAAATAAGATACATCCTGAAAATTATCTTCTACAATTTAAATCAAAATTGACATTAATTGTTCGTATATTTATAACCTATTTCCGTACTATTGTTCCCTCCAAACAATGCTACACAAACAATAAACTACAGAGCTGGCTTCAGGCCAAAACTTTCACAGACTACATCAAACCGTTGAGCCCATTCGGTCATCAAATGAACGATAAACTTCTCTCGAATGACGCATACATCAAAGATCATTAATCCAGTAACATCATCGAGTAAAAATAACCGATTTGTTTCCAAACCGGAAAACTAGCAATTTTGAGAATTCTCAGTGAAGATTATCGAAGTAGTCTGTGGGCCCATCTAGAAACAGTAGGCTGCCAAAGGTCAAGATGGCCGCAAAAATAGAAATACTTGGCGAAGGACAATGGCGCGATGAGCATAGACAATTGGATAATAAAATATGATTTTATTATAATTTGTATTAATATACCCTCGAACATACATACAGCAATATTTTAATTTATAATAATATTTTAATTTATGAGTGAAATGAGTATTCTATGAAAGTTGTTTTCTAAATAAAAAAATCTGTTGTGGCCAGCACAAGACCTTCCGTCAATTCCATGTATTTTGTACAAATCCCATACCAAAAGGTCCTTGGAACAGATTCTATATAATATCATGTAAAATCGAACACGAACACATACTATTTTTTACAAATTCCATACCAAAAGTTCATTTGAAAAGGTTTTATAAATCCAATAAAATTATAACATAAACTACACTAAGTAATGTCCTTCCATCTTCTCTTTTGCACTTGCAACTGACATCTGTCAATTAATTTTTTTTGAATAATTATGTCAGCTGTTTCCATGATAAATAGCAAAGCTGACTAATTTTTGAAAATTAATTTCTTTATAATGCTTTAACTCTACATCTATTTAATATGAAGGAAAATGAATAATCAAACCATATAGAGAAGAGTATTTTCTTTAATAAATATAATAACAACATGTCAAAAAATAATATTTAACTGCGTTTTTTTAAGAAAAACTGTTAAAAACTTCCGGTGGATCAATTATTACCAAAATCTAATCAACTCTTCATATGGATGTACAGAAGAGGAATACGAAAGAATTATAATTTTTAGAATTATCGTCGGAGAAAAATTGTCACACACGGACACACACATACACACACACACACACACACACACACACACACACACACACGAACACACACACGGACACACACACACATATACATACAGACATCATCTTAAAACTAGTAAATTCGTATTGTAGGGACCCTAAAACGTGCTTATTCATTAAAAACTCACCACCGAATTTTTTGACCAAAGACAATACCTTCCTTACCTAAAGGTGACGGAAGGTAATTAGTACATTGTACTTCATTTGTAAATAATTTACGTGTGCAATTAAAAAAGGGTCTATTAATAAATTATGACTTTCTGTCTAAGTATTTCATAAATAAAATAAAGGTCAATGTGTCGCACCGGCTTTCGTGTAAGCTACATACATACATCATGTATAGGATTTATGGCGGATAGAAACCCGAACATCCGAACATTTTTTCAAATACATATTTGTTATTTGGACATTCATTTATTATCATAAATCATTAAATATAAATTTAAATAATATCAATTATATTTTTAATACTGGCACACCCAGTAATGGGTAATATGCCGTGATGATATATTTATTTATATTTTTAATATCTCTTATTCTATTTTGAAATATGCTTTCAGAACTCATTATAAATAAAATTAAACAATATTTGAGTTTAGTTCTGTAGATATTTATTAAATCAACAACGTTTCGACAGCAAGGTACTGTCTTATTCAGGTTTTAATAATAATAACATATATAAATAAATATGTAGTCAAGACTACAAGTATATAAAATCAAAGGTACAATGATAAATGGTAAATATAAAACATACAAATGAAAAAGAAAATTATAAACGAATAACAGGGTACTATGATTTATTTAGTTCATAGCCTGTGTTAAGATTGATATTATTAGGAGACTTCTGAATTTCTATAGCTTCTCTTATCAATCTTCTAATCCAGTGATTTTCCTTTGCCATAATTTTCGTATTTTCAAAATCAACTCCGTGTAGTTCTTTTATGTCATGTTCAGCTACCGCTGATTTATCAGGCTGATAAGTCTTATATGGCGTTGGTGTTCCTTTATTCTAGTAGCTATAGTTCGGCCAGTTTGTCCAATGTACACTTTTCCACAATGGCAAGGAATCTTATATATGCCAGAACATTGTAGAGGAACTTTATCTTTAACACTTCCAAGATGATCTCGGATTTTTATACTTGATTTAAAAGATGTTTGAATATTATATTTCTTTAAAATCATGCCAATTTTGTCTGTAACATTGGCAACAAATAGTAAGGTGGCATATAATTTCCTTTCTGTAATAGCTTGTTGTAGTGGTTTATTCTTGGTCTTTAATGCTCTTTTAATTTGAGCTTTACTGTAACCATTTTTTAGGAAGACATCATCCAAAAAATTAATTTCTTCTTGAAGTTTACTTGGATGACATAAAGTAGCTGCTGTCTGATATAATGTTTTAATAGTACAAGCTTTTCATGAGACCTCTAACCACCATCCTCCAATTTTCTGGCTGGTTTATAGTTTACTTGTTTCGGTAATCTTTTATTTGACATGCGTTCTAACTGGGCTTTCCATTTTTCTTTATATTTTTGAATTTGTTCTGTCAATGGTTGTATTTTCAATTCTTCTCTTATACTAAGCATTTCTATTCTAATCGTTATATCCTTCGACAGATCTAAGGAATGTTATTTCTGATGGTGCATATGTTAAAAATCGGTATCGCCATTATGCATAAAATTTAGTTTGTGCCTCTTTATTATTTATCTTATTTTGTATGTGCTTGTTTTCTTCATGTTGAACCCAAATACTGAAAATGTTATATTTGTTGTACGTACCATATTATCTATTACTATTTTGGTTCTTATTTGGTGTTTACTCAAGAATGTCATTGTTTTATATTCTAATTAAGATCGTTAGGCTATAATTAAAGCAGAGTTGATGCAATGCGTTTTTAGTGTTTAGTGCGTTTTTCACACTATGGAAGTTTTATATTGAAACTTTTGGACGTAACTTACAAGAAAGATGTACGACAATAGATGACCAAATTGAGGAACAATTAAAGTGAAGAAACCACACAAAATGAAAAATAAAAAGCTGAAGTTGAAGTTATAGCTTAATTGTAATATTATTTTTGGCACTACTGTAGTTTACTTTGCAATAATTTTGTTTGACGAAAACGTCAAGTTTTTAATAGATTTATGATGTTAACATATACAAAATAATTCTTTAAAGTTAAAAGTAGATACAACTAATTTTCTCTTTTTACAACGCTTTTCTACATGGTTCCGAAATAACACTGTTTAGCAAACAAAACCAATTCTGTTTTTACACGGCATATTTTGATTTATAAATAAAATAAATAAATAAATATATCATCACGGCATATTACCCATTTCTGGGTGTGCCAGTATCTACAACACATGTAGACATCGGTAATGATGATATATTTTACCGTGTGGGAGCTTACCAGGCGTCACCTCACGGGCACTCATAGCTGGCGTGGAGAGTGCACCACAGGGGTCACTTTTGTGCCATTTAAAATTCGAAATATTTGGCGCCGGTCGGGATCGAACCCAATTCCCCCAGGTTATTGATTTATTCTTATTTTTAAAATTTCTGTTTGGATTTATTACTGTTAAAAAGAGTATTTCCATTATAATTATCATTTAGTAGAACGGTTAGTACCTACACATAAATAGGTAGGTACATTCGTTTCATTTAAATATTACTAATATTATTTTAAAAATATGCACTATAATAAACATAAAATTGTGTATAAATCAATATTTTATTGATTAATTTGTTTAAAATAAATAAATACAATGATTGACAATTATTTAAACAATCTTTCTTGGCGCTGAACCGACGTGAACAATTGTTTGAATCTGATTGGTCAATGGATTTGTCGATATTATTGATTTTCTCCTATTTACACGATACAACAGAACAACATGCATGCCACACAATAAAAAATATAGTATAGATTGTTTTTATTCAGTTATTATTGTAAATCATTAAATACTTTGTCAGTTCAGCGAAAATCAATATAGGTCCTGCCATCTCTAAGAAAAATCCTGAACTAATAATTTTATACATTATTTAAACAAATACGTTTTAATATGTTTAAATAATTTTTTTGAATATATTCTTCAATTTTATGTTTTAAAAATTATTAACAAGTTATATTTTATTAATTGTTATAAACAATATTCATAACCTTTAATAACAAATAACAGCTGATGATAATGTATAAACAAATGCACATGGTTAGAATAATAGAAACAAAACTAGTTTTCACTGTTTTTGTTTTATTACAAGGTGATATCTGGTAAGAAAACATTTGTTTAAACAATGGATATGCAAATAAATTATATTTCAGGTACAGTAAACCAGTTTTCCAAAAGTTGTGGGTAAATAAACTTGTATTAAATGAGTATCAAACTTGAAAAACTGATTTGGAGGAGAAACCAGCATAAAAACTGGTTTTTCGAACCGGTTTTGGATGAGAACTAGTTATGCAAACCGGTTATTTTTGTAGAAAATAAATTTATGAACTCTTGGGTTGATATTCAGACAAGAATTATTCCATTTTTAGTAATAAACAATTCTGGTTCATTATGTATATTTTTGCAAGGATGCTACAGCTTGTAATGCCCCTTAAACCAAATGGACAACAATATTTTATGTGTTATAACAATACGGTACGTATATTTTGTATATAATGATCATTATTACTGTTTATTTATTAGTTACAGATTTGTAAATCAGCTAAATACGACGTCCAACTTAATGCAAAAATGTTTGAAGTTCTCCAGCGACGTATACTGTTATTTAAGGGATGAAATATCGCGGGATTAAACTCCAGGGGTTATTTCGTTGTTTTTATATAGACGAAGATTATAGGACGAATCAAAGAAAACAAAACACAAACAGATGACTTCAGAGAACAAAATATTTTAAAGAAGTTTGACCATAGATTACGCAACTAATTTGGAGTATTAATTTAGTATTTTAGTACAAGTATTTAGTATCATTATATACAGTGATTCACTCTGAATCTACTATAATTCATTAACTTTTATTGAAAATTTGTAGCTTTGTAAATTTGTAACTGAAAAAATTCATGGATGTCAAACGAAATGTTTAAGGTATTAGTGATATTTTATAGTTATAATATATAAATTTTATGTTTTTATATTCAGAATTACATGCTGAATCTTCTGGTTTTTAACACATTAACTTTTTATGAAAATTTAGCGAAGAAAAAGCAAGACAAAAAATATGTGTCAAATGTTATACATAATTGTTATTAGTTTTGTATTATTTGTTTATTTCTGTAAACTATATTATTAGTACAATATTTACAATAAGTTTTAGTTATAAATATTGTTTTTAAAGTATTATAAACAATGAAATATTTTTTCTACACTCTCTGTATACAATGTATATAACAAAATATGGTATTTATTAAATAAAAAATGGATAATATGTACAATATTATATTCATTAAACCTCTATAATACATATAATATCAATATTTAATTGAATAATTATAGTACATAGTCAAATTTTGAAGAAATACCAATATTTATTACTTGGTATTTAAGCGCCAGCGCCTATCATATTTGACATTCCACAAATAATTTGTTACTACCACAGAAAACGTATTCAGGATATTTTGTGTTAACCAATATTTCATTATATCTTTCTAATAAAACAAGTTTGATTATTTATTTTCTATTTTTTATTAACTATTGTCTTATCTTTGTTGAAATACATATAAATTTTAGCCCAAAAAGCCTTTAAAAGTTTTGTAACAACAATAATTTTTAATTACGGTCCTGGATTTTGTGAAGGTTAAATTTGTTGTAAAATCTGTGGCGACATCAGTGTCTGCAAATTATAACTAATGTCAGTAAAATGGACAATAAATGTTATTTTACAATATAATAAACATTAAATCGTTGTTTAAATCACAATTACAACAATTAATTAGTCTAAAATAAATAACTGAACAATTTTTATACGTCAAATGATCGAAATTCAAATGACATTTGTTTAAATAATCTTTCTTGCCGCGTAGATCACAGAGACATTTCTTGAAATCTGATTGGTTAATTGATCAATCGATTTTATTGATTTTCTCCCATTTACACAATACATCAACGTACTTCCTTATAAAACAGTATAAAAATATAGTACACAAATTTCACCATAGAGTCCAGCAGTAGTACTAAATTGGTATTAACAAATTCGAGAAAATCCATTTTCCGGCTAAACTAAAAAGATTTTGACTATGTTCGTCATAATAAAAAATATTTGTAATCAAAAATAAAGGATAGTTTTTTTGAAACTTTTTTTATTTTTGCTTTAATTTCAGAGATAATGATTAAAAGTAAAAATGTATTTATTTCTCGCAAATATTATTTTTTATAAAATAATTATTGTAACAAACTCTAATTATTATTTAATTTTAAATAAGTGTTAACTGATAATTTATTTTATTTACGTATACTTCTTGAGAAAACAGTTTATTTAAATAAGTATATATATCTCCAAAAATAAAAACTATGTAATTAAGATCATTATATAAATAATTAAAGTAGAATATTTTAAACAAATTATATTTGAAACTTTCTTCGACTTAACTACCCATTTTCAAGATAATAATTTCTGAAAATCAATAACATAATATTCAACAAATGTCAATGATTGTTTATAAATGTTGTCAATAGGTGGCTATACATATATTATATTGGAATTATTGATTCATAAATTATTAAATTACTGCTTTATTTCTCATTTTCCAAAAAAGTTTATTTGAAAAAAGTTACTCCGAATTAGAAGTTACATAATATGGCGTCCCGTAGCCGCGTGCCTGAGTGTCTGGCGAGGTGTCTGGTCGCGAATCTGGGGAACCGGGTTCTATCCCGACCTACGCCAAATATTTCGAATTTTATATTGCACAAAAGTAACTCCTGAGGTGCACTCTCCACGCCAGCAATGAGTGCTCGTGAGGTGACGCCTGGTAAACGCCCGCATGGTAGAAATATCTCATCATCTTTATCGAACTCTGTGTACAACACAAAACAGAAATGGGTAATATGCCGTGATGATATATAATATAATATTTTTTACGAAATACATTGGTTCAACATAAGGCAAAATTCGGGATACATGTATAAAATATTTTAATTAATTTTGAACTTTTGAATTTTAAATAAGAGCAAAGTAGATATATTTTTTGTTTTTGAGATGTTACAGTTTTAAAAATATTGTTGTAGATTATGGAATAGATTATAGAATTAATTTTATTCTTAAAATCTGATTATTTGGGGTTAGAAATATTGTAAAAATTAAGCCAAAATTTGTCTATTCGCTCACTCGAACTCGTCGCTATTTAAAGATTTGTCTAAATCTCTAGTTCGTGGTAGAATAGTTTGCTTTCTGTAACTTATTTTTTAATATGCTTTTTTTCTGGAACCAATCTATCGTTAAACAGAAAATTGCGTAGGTACTTATCTTTAAACGTAAACTTTTTTGCTATGAATACTTCTATCAGGAAAAAGAGACATTGGAGGATGTTAGGAGCTCAATTTTATTATAAAAGCGCTTTTATGGAGCCCGCTTTTACATTGTATTTTTAGCAGTATGCTCCATAAAAGCGCTTTTATTATAAAAGTGCGCTCGTAATACGGGCTACTATTTTTATAAATAAATCAATTGCTGAACTTGAATACAAGGGTAAAAAATCTCCAAAATATTAAAAGAATACAAAATTATAATGTTTATTTCTTCTCTTCTTGTAGGTGAGTTTGGCAGAAGAATTCGACATTCTCCAAATCGTCGGCGAAGGATGGTTCGGAAAGATTCTTCTAGTAGAACACAAACACACAGACACAGAAATGGTGTTAAAGGCTCTTCCGAAGCCCTACACAGCACTGAGAGACTTCTACAGGGAATTCCACTACGGTTTACATCTTGGGGCACATAGAAACATAATCACAACATATGATGTCGCTTTTGAAACTGCGGGGTTCTATGTATTTTCGCAAGAATATGCACCCTTAGGTAAGAACAATAGGGTCCTCAACCATAAGAAAAAATAATAAAATATACACTTTGTACTTGAAGTACTACTCAATAAATAGCGATTAAGATAAAAGAAAACATTTTGTTAATAATTACTTAACGAGTTATATGAAATTTGTTATCAATGTCATTGCATCGTCATACTATTGCTATCTTTCTCTCGCGGCCTACTATAGAGTATGGTGTAGAGCGAGAGAAAGATAGAAATGTCGCCGTGACGTCATATTGATATTAAAAATCAAATGCAATTAGACTATAGACAATTAAGATTTGTTAATACTACGAATTGCTTAAAATTAAATGAACTTTCATTCATAATAATAAAATAAAAAAAAAAGTAGAGTGGAGGATCCCAATATACTAAAACTCGACTTTAAAATTGTATGACAGGGACCATCAAAGTTACAAAATAGTTAAGAGTCAGGAAAATGGTACATTACTGATAAGGAGCCATATCGAAATACGAGGTATCTCGTGCCGAGTATTTTACAGCTCCGAGTCGAGTACATCAGATATTTTAATGACGAGTCATGTATTATTTTTTTGCAATGTTTATAATAAAAATTAATTTTAAATTTAATTATTAAAACTCATTTCCTATAAGTATCTAAATACTGTTACATGGTATAAGTATAGGCTGCCAAATTTTGTAAAAATTGTGGCCAGCACAATACTTCTCGTCATTTTCATATTGGGCTGTATAAGTACATATTGAATTTTTTAATTCATTCTATAAATAAGTTTCTTCTTACTCTTTCAAATGTTCGAGATTCTTCAAATTAATTGACGAGATTGGCGGTATTTTTTTGATGTGTATGTTGTAATGTATCTATAATTTTAAATATTTAATTAATAATAATAAAGAAATATTAAATGTACTGCCCAGAAAAAGCCTTCAGTGATGTATCTGTATTTTTGACACTGACGTTTTTCTGTCAATCACAAACATTATTTATTTAATTTTTCAACTACAAAGTTTCCATGGACTTTGGGCTATGATATTCATTATAACAGATTATTTTATATATTTATAATTTTCTATTTTTAAATCTGTAGAAGATATAATAAAAATGTTCAATGTATTGGATAGAGAATTTTATATTCTTTAATATTTGTAATAACATAAATTTCCAAAAAATAATATTTAGAAATATAAATATTAATATTCTCTAAAATTTTAAATAAAACCTTTAAATATTTCGTGACTAGTCAAATAAATGCAACTTTCACGCCGTATTTTTGGCGCGAAAATAGTACATTCACTCCAGTTTCAGAAAAAGTAATTAATTTTTAAAATATTCCAGTTTTTAATACCCATAATATTGAAGTAAATAATATTGTTATTGCCGATGTGAATAAAGGTAAATTGGTACACCCAGAAGTGGGTAATACGCCGTGATGATATACTTATGCATACAATTTAATATTTACATTAAATAATCTATTTTTTCAGGCGATTTAACCTCTAACGTCTCCGAAACCGGCATAGGTGAGCTTCACACAAAACGCGTGGCGCGCCAACTCGCGGCTGCGTTGGAGCATCTCCATAGCAGAGACCTGGTGCATCGAGACGTGAAGCTCGACAATATCTTAGTATTCAAGTCTGATTTCTCCAGAGTTAAACTATGCGATTTCGGCGAATCCCGAAGAGTCGGGACAGTTGTTCGACGACATAACGAATGGTTACCTTATGCACCTCCCGAGGTTCTTTGCACGGCCAATGACGAAACTTACAAGTAAGTGAGATAGACACTACACACTGATTTTTCGCACTTCACGTTACGTCATAGTTTGATGTTCGTATATTAGATATACGTATCGTATGTTTATCTCTGTCTTACTTATGGTTTCCTACACTTTGTCTTCGATACGTATATCTAATATACGAACATCAAACTATGACGTAACGGTCAAGTATGAAAAATCGGTGTGTATTTTGTTTACCTCTATTTAAAAATACAATTTCATGCTCTAAAAAATATTTTGAAGTTTTTTTCTAAATACTTTGGGAAGCAATGCGCAAGGAAAAAAATGTTTTCCTATGTTAATTGCCTATGTAACGGGTAACCAGCCAAAGGAAAAAAAGTAATAAAAATGTACGAATTTTGTACAAAGCCGTAGGTGTTGATTCATGTCTAACAAATGTGTGAATTCTTATAAATTGTTGCAGTTTTATGACGAATTTTTGCCAAATTAAAACAGTATTGCCATATAAAAATTAGTAAGGAATAATAATATTAAATGAAATTTAACAATGAAATAATATGTATATAATATTGTAAATAATAATAATAATTATAATATAACAGAGAAAATGAGACATTTTTCTGAGAAAAAATTACAATGATGAAACATGGCGGTTAGCCAGAATTTTGGCAAACGTAAGAACTAGTGCCAATAGATAAATTAATAGAATCATTCAAGTATTCAAAAAATAAATATTTTTTCACGTATTGTCTGCATGCACACAGATTCCCATGAGTTCATGTTTTTTTAAATACGTAATACGTACATTAAAATTTTTGAAAAAAGTCCGATCAAAACTATCTACGAATTGTATCTATGAATTAAGATTTTGTGCTGTCAAATTTAATAGTGTCTTTTACTTAGTTTTTATGAGGGTACATAATATCTTGTGTACCTAATAAAAACTATGTAAACGACACTACTAAATTTGACAGCATAACATCTTAATTCATAGATGCAATTCGTAGATGGCCTTGATCGGACTTCTTTCAAAAATTTTACTGTACGTATACGAGTATATTGTAACGTTTTATTTATTTAATGTAATTTAAAAATTTGACTACGTATTTATTTACTTTACTTATCTTGGCATTCGTTTTGACACAACTAGTATACACTGTATGAATGGAGAGCCAACAATCTATATGTTAGAAATAAATTGTGGAAAGATTATGTCAGCCACCAGAATTTGAACCCGGGACCACTACTTTGCCGTAGTAACGCTCTAACCAACTGAGCTATGGCGGACTCCGTAATGGTCTCTTGACAATTTACTTCTAATATATAGACTGTTAGCTCTCCATTCATCTAAACCACGGTCTAATAAAAATATGTTTAAATGCAGTAGTATTCCAACTCTACATCTAACAAAAATGATGAACAAACATATCCTCAATTGTGAGTTACATTAGAAATTAGCAGATCCCCTAATGGAAGATCATTTTAGCGTTCGTAGACTTATCACAGAGTGCTGCCTCCCTATAGCGTCACGGGCTTCTTCGATTGGCAAGTTGAAATATTTGTAGGTTCGTTTAGGCAAAAGTATGTTATTTTATTTAATGGTGGTTTGAACAAGGATGATCTAAGATTTTAAACAAAGGAACAAAGAATGTTCCAGAACGTCATTTGAAATAAACAATCCTAAGAATGGATGTAGCGAATGCAGATTAGGCATGAACTATGAACAAAGAAATATAAAATGCTGAATTACGCCTGAAAGAATAGTGAAAAACAAGTTTTATGAATGTCGAAAACAGGGGAGAGAACAAAAAAATATTGTAATAAAATGATATTATAAGCATGAATGCAAATGAACTCTGAAATTTAGGTAATTGTGAATGACAATATGACAAATAACTAATACTCAAAATTTACATTATGTTCAGCATTTTAAACAAATTTTATAAAGAAATAAAATATGTAACAATATCTTAATTATAACTAATATGTTGTCAACATTGACTACTAATTAAATAAATAATATTCATTAATCCTAATTAAAAGAATGGACTTTACTATACTGGGTTCAAATCCCGGTGGCTAACATGATCTTTTCACAATTTATACGCTGGTATAACAATAAAACACATAACACATACCTCGGAGCTCGGACCTACACGATTTATAGCAATATGTATTTTTAAATATAAATAAAATAAATAAATACATAAAATTAAACAATATTTGGGTATAGTTCTTTATAAATTTATTAAAAACAACAACGTTTCGACAACAAGGTGCTGTCTTCTTCAGGTTTTTGCAATAATAACATAAATAAATATGTAGTCAAGACTACAAATATAAAATCATAGATAAATAAATAAATAAATAAATAAATATATCATCACGGCCTATATTACCCATTTCTGGGTGTGCCAGTATCTACAACACATGTAGAAGATGACGATATATTTTACCGTGTGGGCGCTTACCAGGCGTCACCACACGGGCTCTCAGCTGGTGTGGAGAGTGCGCCACATGGGTCACTTTTGTATCATTTAAAATTGGAAATATTTGGCGTCTGTCGGGATCGAACCCGGTTCACTGGGGATAGATAGATAGATAGATACATTGATAAATGGTATAACATTAAACATACAAATGAATAAGAAAAATTACGAACGAATAACAGGGTACCATGATTTATTTAGTTCATAGCTTGTGTTAAGAAGAAGACAGCACCTTGCTGTCGAAACGTTGTTGTTTTTAATAAATTTATACAGAACTATACCCAAATATTGTTTAATTTTATTAATAATGAGTTCTGAAAGCATATTTCAAAAAATAAATACATCATCACGGTATATTACCCATTTCTGAGTGTGCCACAATCTGCTTTATCGCAGATATCGGTAATGTTGATGACATATTGGTACCGTGCGGGCGCTTACCAGGTGTCACCTCACGGGCACTCATTGCTGGCGTGGAGAGTGTACCACAGGGGTCACTTTTGTGCCATTTAAAATTCGAAATATTTGGCGTGGTCGGGATCGAACCCGGTTCCCCAGGTTGTATTTTTATGTCGCGAAAAAAGTTTTAAACCCCTGGTCTTACCCAACTTATTTTGTTTCCGAGATTTAAATTATAATCTATTTTCCACATTTTATAAATACATTTCCACTTCCTCTCATCTTAATTAAATTTCTAAAAATATCATCCATTTCCTAGGGCAGTCACCTCCCATGATGTATGGCAATTCGCCATCGTGGTCTTCGTCTGTCTTACGGGATGTCTTCCTTGGCAAAAGGCAGCTCCTGATGATCCCCGTTATTCAAGATACGTTTCATGGCATTCTAGTGCTATGCCAATTCGCAGACAACCGAAACTGTTCAAGCTGGTGTCGTCGAAGGCACAGAGATTATTTAGGAAGTTTTTGGAACCAAAAGTGGACAAGAGGCCGGTTACGTTGAGCGATGTGCATAGGTTTCTGGATGATAGGTGGCTGGCGAAGAACAGCAGCGAAAAGAATAACGGTAAGAAGTGAATTATACTCTGGTTGTGTCCGATGTTGCACTTTTATCACCCTAATATCTAAATCCTAAATTTATATGCCTTAAATTTAGTGATTATTTAGTATTTTAGGAATTAGATTTTAGGGGTTTGCAGGAGTACACTATGCCTTGAAGTTGTCGCGCACTAATTAAACAAATCATGTTTGTTGCTATAATTTGTACAAAATTACTGTTAAAGAATAGCTTCTTAGCTTCTATTTTATGAAATATAATATTAACATTTACTCTCAAGCATTAAATTGAATCGAATTGTATAATTCATTTTTATTGTTCTAAAGTGTTGTCATACAAACCAATGGATACCACTAGTGTGCCATTCGGAGTTGTATTTATGTGATGAATCCTAAATACTAAATATGCCAAAATGCGACCTTGGACACAGCCTAGAATGTCAAAAATTTTAAATGTCAAAAAATAATAAACTTAATAATGATCGAAACCCATACTAAATTAGCAACTAACCCGGATTAAATTTTCCCCTAATATTTCATAGTCAATCCTTATAAAATACATCATAAGAAAAAGTATTAGTAAAGTTCACATTATTAAAAAAAAATCTGTTGTGGCCAGCACAAGACCTCTCGCCATTTCCATATTAGGCTATATAAGTATTGTACTGCACTTCGCTTTCGAACCGTCGTTTTATAACAAAATATTACAGAACTTTATCCAATTATTGTTTTTTATTGTATTTAACATGTCTTCTGCACACATATAATTCTAATTACATATATTTTTCATTGTATGAGGAAGTTTCTAAATGTCAGAGATTGTTCCAATTCATTAACCAGATTGGCGGTATTTCTGATGGATATATGCATTTTACCACAATTTTACCTATAATTTCAAATATTTAATTAATAAAACAATAAGAAAAATTAAATATACTTCCCAGGAAAAGCTATCAGAATGTCACTAAAACTGTTGATATTTGACAATGACATGTGTCATGTTATAAACATTGGAATTTGTCAACTGGTTTCTTTAGTGCCTTAGCCTCTGCGATTAGTGTACTCTATAAATTATAGTGTCTTTATCTTTAAATCTATGCAAGATATAATAAAATTTTTAAGTGTATTAGATGGAGAATTTTATGTTCTTCAATATTTAATAAAAAAAACTCGCAAAAAATTATATTTAGAAGTTATTATATCTAAGAAACTACTACTTCCGGTTGTTCATTTGTTACCAAAACCTTTTCAGCTCTTCCCAGGAATGTCAGATTGAGGAATCCATAGTTAAATATTTTTTAAGTCTTATAGTTTTTGAGGAATCGTGTCTACAACATCCAGACATACACACACACACACACACACACACACACACACACACACACACACACACACACACACATCCACACACACACAGACATCATTTTAAAAATGTTATAATCGGATTCTAGGGACCTTAAATCGTGCTTGTTCAATAAAATCTGGATATGCGAATTTTAGCATGAATCCAATACCTCTCTTAGCGAGAGGTAAAAATTGAACATACGCAGCAATTTGTGATAAATATTTATAATAAGTGCGTAGTTTCATAATATTCTTGTTATGTCTTTTTTATGTAATTTTTGCATCGTTTTGTTATTTTTAGTGTATTTTAATTAAATTTCATGGAAGTAGAATATCTTATTTCTCTAAATTTACAAAAATACTGCTGTATTATAATGGCATAGGTAGTAACTATATACATAATTCCAAGTAATACGATAATTGTATTTAAAATTTTCCCAGTTGAAAGTAATCTCTTCTCTATACAATGGGATTACAAATGGGCAGTTGTAAAGTATGTCCCAAAACACCCCATAACGGTAGTTTTAACTGTAAATTGCTGATTTCAGAAATTGTATTTATATATTGACCTGCCTAATTCGGTTAGTAGAAACATTCTGTTATAAGCAGTTTACCACTGAATTTGTAGTGATTCACAAGATAGTTATTTTTAAAGTTATTTATATTTTGCATAAATATTAATTACGATACGAGGGTTTAATTATTAACAACAGTGTATTTTTTATTATGACTTCGATAATATTTGATTGTGTGGAGTGCATTCGCAACACAATTTCTTTTTTATCTTGTACGTAGGTATTTACATATTTTTTTTTTTTTTGCTAACAACTTGAATGTATACGATTAGGAACATGTAGTTGAAATAATAAGAGTTAAGATGGCATTTTCTGTGACAATATGGTCAAAACAATGTTTTTATTACATATACATTAAAATTGATCTTTTCTCTATCTGAACTTCACTTATCTGTTATAGTTTCTATTACTTTATAATAAGTTAAATTTAATTTAACTAACCCTATGTGAATGTGATCAACAGGGGAGTTTCACAATGTGGAATTTTAATGTTTTGATAATATATAACAAAAGAATATCATATGAGTAGCCTTATAGTAAATATAAAAGTCAAATTTATATTATCTTGTAATTAAAAATCGAAATTTAGGCCCGATATTTTCATCTCTGGTTAAACTCAAATTCCTAGAAATAGAGGCTGATGAGTTTCACGCGTTCGTTCGTTCGTTTTACTAATAATAATAATAATAATTGGACAACCGGAAGTAGTAGTTTCTTAACAAAATCTTCTATATATTATTGTTTGGAATTTTTTGTTATGACAAATATTGAAGAACATAAAGTTCTCCATCTAGTACACTTAAAAAAATTATTATATCTTCTATAGATTTAGACATAAAGAAAATATAATATATAGAATAATATATTGCAATAAATCGCACAGTGCAGACTACACCAAGGAAACCAGTTGTCAGATTCAAATATTTGTAATTGACAGATAAATGTCGGTGTCAAAAATCAACAGTTTTACTGACATTACGGAAAGCACATTTAATATTTCTTATTGAAAAATTAATTAAATATTTAAAATGATAAGTAGGTATGTATATGGCCGCGTGCCAGAGTGTCTGGTCGTGAACCTGGGGGAACCGGGTTCGATCCCGACCGACGCCAAATATTTCGAATTTTAATGGCACAAAACTGACCCCTGTGGTGCACTCTCCACGCCAGCAATGAGTGCCCGTGAGGTGACGCCTGGTAAGCGCCCGCACGGTACAAATATGTCATCATCATTACCGATGTCTGCGATAAAGCAGATTGTGGCACACTCAGAAATGGGTAATATGCCGTGATGATATATTTATTTATTTATGTATATTAATAGTAATAGTACAAATATCCTTAGAAATACCGCTAATAATAGATATAATTAGAAGTATTTCCGTGTACGAGAAATGTTAAATACGATACTTATGTAACAAAACGAAAATGACAAGAGGTATCGCGTTTGCCAAAACTGATTTTTTTTTTTTTTGGAACCGATTCCGGTTACCGAAGCACTTTCCTTTCTTATATGTGCTCTTATGTACACAATTTTTTATGATTTTCTTCTTTTGCCTTATAGGTATGACCACCGAAGACGACGGCCTGTGCCCCTCAATGTACAGCTACCACAGCAGCCCCGAAGAGAAAAACAAACTCTTACACACCCTCACCCAATACGGCATCGAAGCCACAGTTGACCGCAGTGCGAAGAAAGACCGCATTCGAGCATGGATCGAAAACAGCGTTATTGAAGAAGAAGACGAGATCGAAGAAGAAGAAGATTCCACTGAGGATGAAGAACACATTGGCATCATCGACAACGAAACTGGACCAATAGGCGAACGAATAAACCGCGGACCCATCGAAGACAAAAGACAACAGGTTGTTAAGGATAGTGCAAGGTTGGAAAAACAAAAGAGACGAGAGAGGAGGTTTTCCCAAATAAACAGAAGAGCATCAGCTGTTTATACACCTCCAATAGATCCTAGAATACCTTTGGAAAAACAACGCTTCAGTCAATCAGAAATGAATTTAAATAGAAATTATTTATTCCCGTCCGAAGATCATGTCGATAAAGATGCTATCGCACAAGATGATTCTACCATTGCTTATTTCGAAAGGAAGGTAGACAGTCAACCAGATATGAGGGCAGAAATTAAACATGCACTTCCAATACAAAACTTAAGCACTATTAATGGAAGCCACAAAGACACATCACCTCCAAAACAAAATATAAGCCCTCAACAATCAATATCCAGTATTCCAAAACAAAATGGCAGTCCCCAACAATCAATGTCCAGTATTCCCAAACAAAATGGCCACTCCCAAAGCACATCATCTTTGAAGCAACAAAACGGCCATGATCATCTTCCCCAACAACAACAATACCTACAGCAACAAATATATCAACAGCAACAACAAATTCAACACCAACAACATCAATTACAACAACAGCAACAACAAATACACCATCAACAGCAACAACTTCAACGACAAGTACCACCCCAACAACCTCCAAAGCAACAACCAGTACAACCCCAACAACTTCCTAAACAACAACCGGTTACAGCAGATCTTGTGGAAAACCGAAGGACGGCTTATGCAAGTTCCAGCAGGTATCACAAGAAGAAACCAATGAAAGAACGGTACGAGGTGTATGGAAGTTTTGAGGAAAAGAGTAATGCTTCTAGTTCTACGGGGAAATCTATAACGAAATAATAGTTTTTAAAATTAAGGGACATTTGCAATCAAATTTAAACCTTGCACAATTCCACGCTTGCTTAAAATTGTTAGTAAGGGAAATTCGAAAAGGATGTACGAGTAGTACTAAAGTGCAGTTTGTGTCGAATATTGCAAGTTACAAGATTTCATTTTAAGACGAATAATATTTATCAAATGTATTATGGTTCTGAACTTCGTTGTCATCAGTTTTAATAATGATAACTACAAATATTATAATCATTGAAAAAATATTAAATGAGGGGGCTTAGTGGAAAAATGGTAAAAGTGTAACAATTTTTATCTAATTCCGTTTTAAAAGTCGAATTTTACCTAATCTTTTGACGTTATGAAATATCAGTTTATACATAATTGATACGAAATTAGTTTTGTAAAAATTTTATACATCTCATAACTGATAAAAAAGAAACAAGAATATATATCAATAATGATTTATTTAATAACATTTTATGAATGGGGAAGTTTAGTATGGTAAAAATTCTACATTACATACTATTTTCTCACAAATATAACACAAATGACTGCTGAAATTGAAATTAAAATTAAATTTATTGCTACATTTATTTATAATTAATATTTTTTGGGTAAACTGTAAGTACGTCACAAGTCAGTTATGCGCAAACTCAGACAGAACGGTGAAATCGAACCACTTGAACGTAGGTCGTAACAACACCTCAGTCTCAAGTGACTGGTAAAGTCTGTTCCCTCCTAGCTGAAACAAGCCGATATTTTATTACCCCAATAAATATTACCACAAACAAATAGAAAATCCTCAGGTAGTGTGGAACAGGGACGTATTCGAAATCTGCATAAGTAAGGGAAAATGTCATTATTACAAGTATACAGTTATACTCGTCATAAAATAATCAAATAATGGCAACTTTCCTTCACACTTTTTACAGGCTTAGGACCTATTCAATGATAATACCTAGCTGTAAATACATTTCAAAATAATTTCAAAAAATTCTCTTAAAAATTTAGAAACGCATATATCAAAACGAACTGAATACAATCCTTGTTCAACACTCCATTTACAACTGACCGCCGTTTGATGAACAAAGGCTCAAGAAAGTGGTTTATGGTTTGTGGTATTAACTATTGGGGTAATAAATTATCGGCTTGTTTCAGCTAGGAGCGAACAGACTTTAACCGCAACCGCGTGCGTCAGTGTATATGTCGACATACGTTGCTCCAAGCCTCTACCGACGTCATCACAGCTTAAAATCGGCTTTTCCGGAAAGTCTGGGCATTTTTGAAAAAAATAAAACATGTTACATCATTTTTCAAGTCATTTCCCATGGAATAATTAAAAAAAAAAAAATCGCTAAACTTCCCCATTATTAACTTACATCCAATTCCTCTACATCAGAAGGAAGATCTGTATAGGTTTCAGAAGATATTTAGAATTCCTTTTCAATGATGATACGCATACGCTGACATACTCATTAATTAAATTAAAAAATTAAATTCATTTATTTTAATGGCAACGCTTTGGTAAAATGTTATTTACATCTATTACATTTATTGTATTTATATACCTAACATAAAAAAAATTGTAAATGGTGAATGATTACAATTATTTTTAGAACATTTTTATAATTTTTCATATTTTTTTTATTATAAATGTACAGTGCTGAGGATGAACCACTACAGGTTCGTAACTTCCAAATATTAAAAATAAAGAAATTCTAGATTACGAAGCCGTTTTTCGCTTTATTCATGCTTTTCTCATATTCTAAATATTGCCAATATGTCACATTTCCACTGAGCCCCTTAAAATTTGTAACACAGTTTTCATAATGCATCGCGCCCCAATTTTTTTTTTTTCATATTTTGTTTTGTGAAACTTTAAATATTTAAGTTTTATGTTTATAATAAATTTATTCCTTGTAAAAATTCTGCGTTTAGTGATATTTAATTTAAGAAACAGTGGCGCACCCAGAAAATAAATTTGGCAGGGGCCACATTAAAGTTAAATTCAAACAGTAGACGTATCCACAGTTTTGTATGGGAAATGAAAGATATTAATTTCAAACTCAGCACAATTTCCAATTTAAATAAAAATAATTCAGGCTTCTAATTGATTGTAAATGAACCTTCATTTTCCAAACAAATGTGATTGTTATTGTTGAGATGTTTATTAGTGTAGGGTTCACTGCAATGGATAATTATAGGAATTTTGACGCTTTTTTGAGAACTCGAATGTGTGTACGTCGAGTTCAGTACTGAATTTAAAATGAATGTATATATTTTCATTGTTTACAAGGAATGATTATTGTGTGTTGTTTATACATTTGTTTACTTATTATTTAATTCCAGAAATAAATTTATACAAATAATTGTTGCTTTTCTTAAAAGACCTTCAAACTATATGTAAACTATCTTTAGCAAGTCTTTTTACAAGTTTTGTGAGTACACACGCCTAATCCGAATAGATACTTTTTTGACGAATATTATGGATATTTCCTTAGTACAGGCCTGGAAATTAGTAGACAAATATCGTTAAAGGTAGTAAAATAAATGTTTACATAGTTTTTATAACAATGTTTGAAAAATAAATATTTTTATTTAGAAATGCCGCGAAATCTCGCATTTTCGAGACGAGATTAACCTTATTCTCGACTTAATATTTCGAGATTTGCTCGCATCTAAATCACGTGAACCTATTATTCAACTCTTCATATAAACGTAAAAATTAATTATAAAGTTATAGTTTTTATTAGCTTTTAGTCTAGGCAGCCATGGATTTATAACAAAAAATAAACAAATGCGTTCTTTTGAACTGTGCGAATATCAATTTGTATGTTGTTATCAGCTTGCAAATTCAGTTGTTACTATACAAATTTGCGAAAATATATAAGCAGATTGGTACACCCAGAAATGGGTAATAAACTATCAAAATATATTTTTATTTTTAATAAAAATGACGGAACAAAGAATCTGTATTAAATTTTATATTAAAAATAGTATAAAGTACAGTTTAAATTAATTATTGTTAAAGTTTTTATTTAACCGTCTACAATATGAAAATAATTAAGTTATACTTGTCTGTATAGGGTGCAAAAACATAGGCGTTTAACATGGGAAATCTGTTTTTCTTTGCGCAAAGATCCCCAATTAATTTTAGACAAAAATACTTTATGTAAAAGTTATACATATTTAAAATCTGCACCTAAATCATGTAAAAAGAATATTCTAGCTCTTCATATAAACGTAAAAATTAATTATAAAGTTACAGTTTTTATGAGTTTTTAGTCTAGGCAGTCATGGATTTATGACAAAAAATAAACAAATGAGTTATTTTTAATTGTCATTTATAACTAAATTTGAATTAGAGTAGTAAATTAATATAAAACACAAGAAGATAAAATGTTTTAGTTCTAATTGAGAGTTAAAAACAATTATATTTATTTATTTATTTTAGATTTATGGTAAAATTAGTAAAACCGATTTGATAAGTGGTAAAATATACTTGTGTAAAAATCAAGACTAAATTTTGTAAAATTTTGCAAATCGTAAATAATAAAAATTATATATACAGTGTAAAATAATATAATTTATAAAAATCTTACACTATTTATAGTAATTTTTATAAAGAAATTTTTATACTGCATTATGATCATAGTAGTCGTGTTCCAAACAAAACAAGTTAAAAATCGTACGCTAGTTAGTCTGTTGTGATATTTATTGGTGTTCGGACGTTTAATTCTGTGTATAAAATAATAATGTTTAAACTTACATTTAAAGTGTAATGAACA